>JAHFWJ010000722.1:0-1200000 GCA_028555115.1 Himalopsyche japonica
TTGCCGTTTATTTAAAATATAGTTCAACGTTTTTCGTCAATATACTATCGCCTTTATGGAAATTAAATTTGGTAGAAAATAAATTTTGACGTAAATTTACAGTCATTATCTATTCGTTACTCAGATAATAATTGAAAAAGTATTTTTCAAACGCTGTATTAAAAATTCTTAAAATATATTTTAATTGAAACGTGTATTTCGAAGACGTTTCGAGTCACTTTTATTACGAAAATGAGTTGAGTAGGCAAACATCTTCAGAAAACCTAAATATACAAGTTTTATACGGAAATCTTCCATGTATATATGAATTAAAGCATATTATAGCTTTAAAAAAATATATGTTTCAATTGTTCAGAGTAAAAAATCTTCTCTGACTGATTAATACGCAGCTTTATGTCCTAAATCATTGTGGGCACAAGATAATTATATGTCTATATAGCTTCTTAGATTTAATGGACATTAATGGTAGCCATTTATAATTATTTTTATACATTGTATTTTTTCAATCAGTGGTCGGCTTGAATAGAAGAAATATAACACAACAGAGCAATTTGTGTTAAACATTTTTTCTTTAACCTTCTCTTCTAAAATATTGGTTGTCTGCATTGGGATAATTTCGATAAATTTATCCCTAGAAAAATTGCTGTTGAAGGAAAATAATTTAATTGAATATGTCATTTCATTCATTTTATTTCATTTGTAGTTTTTGAAAGAATACTTTTTCACTTCGTTTGGGTAAACAGTGTAGTTTCATGATTGAAGAAAAGATTGTCTTTCCTATAGCAACAAATTCTGATTTCATAATTTGGGTGAAAGCTTTATTGCTTACAAAAATAAAGGTTACGTAAAATGATCGTCGTCGACGAATTTTAAAAAAAGTTATACCATATTACATTCTATTGCTTACAAATTTTAAAATATCTGATAGTTTTATATTCATGTATTCGTTATATTATATATGTTTTTTCGGTTATGGTTTATTTATAAGTAGTTTTGAGTATTATGTTTATAAATGTCAAATATTTTCCTTAAAAATGGTTACGAAATTATTTACGAAAAAATTCAAGATTATATTGTATTGTATAATGTTTTCAAATCTTAACAAATTTCTGCCGCGAAGAAATTAAAATAAGAAAGTTTTTGCCCAGAGTAATAACGTCAAGTTCAAGAATAAAATTCCTCGTCAGAAGCAACATTTCAAGTAATAAAGCTTTTGAAAATGACTCGCACTTCACCAAGGTATTAAACATTTCCGTAAGTTGTGACTGGTTATAGTAATTATGGAACAAATTTCTGGAGGCTGTGAGAAAGTTTTACACAATTTAAGCCCAAGATTGACATTAAACACTGTGAAGATAAAGCGCATAAGAAGATTTCTTATTACATACTATTGGCTTGTTTTTTTTGTTGTTGAATATAAGTCTTTATTATATATAAACACATATACATATTTATATGTACAAAATAAAGAGTTATGTACTTATTAAAGTGAAAGTTTAGTTGTATGAATTTTTGAATAGCTATGATATGTACTCAAAAGACAAACTTTGTGATTTCACAAAACAAGTAAATGTAATATATTTTAAGTGAGTCTTTTATTCTCAGATAATCGTTAACTTTTAAGTAATATAAACCAAAAAAATACAAATTAATTGATTTTGAATAAGTTTAGTCAATTTGATATATTAAATACTGCTTAAACAATGTTTCGCATTCTGTTTAACGATGCCAATAATTTATGAAAACATATAGACTTAGAAAATTGTTTATTTGGTGAAATTCTAAACAATTATGGAGACAACCTAGAAGTTTCACTATAATTGTGAGTAAATGATTCAAAAATTGCTGCGGGAGAAAAGAATGTTCAATATCCCGAAGTCGATCAATGATGGTTTTGTAACAAAATTACATAACACAATTGATAAGTTTACTGAATAAAAATGTCTGATCCATGATTGTGTCGGGAAGAGTTCATTTTACTCATACGATCTTAGTAAAACGGAGCGTAGCAAAAGGAATAAACTCTATGCTGGATCTGATGTAGCTCGAAGCTGCTACAGAAAAGAGAGACTGAGCAATTAAGTAACAAGCTGTTATTGTTTGTGAAATAAATACAATTTGAGTTGATATTATTTACATCAAGAGTGGAGATGGCAAATATGTAAATAAATATATGTTAATGCCAATGTACTGTTGAAATTTTTAATCATTCTAATTAAAGCTATTTAACTTTTTTTAAAAATTATGACAAATTATCTTTCTATATTGTGATGAAATGTATTAAAATTTAGTTTTATTATGTATTTGTTTTTTATCATAAATTTAAATATTTATTTTGCATTTAATAACGATTTGAATCGATTCATTTGGTTTTTATTTATTTTACAGATAGAAAAAAATACAATTTTGATTGCGGAGATCTTCGTAGGTGTACTTAAAACGTTAAAATATAAACATCAATAAAAAGTTAAAGTTCAAAAATGGTTGGAAAATTTGTTAAAAAAAACAGCTTCCTTCTTGCCACACAAATTTTGTTGCTAAAAATATACACATTC
This sequence comes from Himalopsyche japonica, assembly GCA_028555115.1. NCBI lineage: Eukaryota > Metazoa > Arthropoda > Insecta > Trichoptera > Rhyacophilidae > Himalopsyche > Himalopsyche japonica. The sequence continues at coordinate 2,556 of JAHFWJ010000722.1, forward strand.
GTTCAAACCCGTTTGAATTTTCGTTTGAATATTTAAAAAAATCACTCAGCTTAGAAATATAATACTTTGTTGAATGTGGTTCAACCAAACTGAACATTTCTATAGTCAACTTTAAATAAGTTCACGTATTTCGAATATATGAAAACATTGATTTATTTATTTATTCACATAAAAAAGCACTTTTTTGACAATAATGAATATATTTTCAACACAATTTTTCTTAATAATTTTGACTTATATAATTTAAATAAAACCTTTCTGTGATAGTTTATTCAATAAAAACAAGCATTTTTTGCTAACAAAACTAAAAATAGAAATGACATTAGGTTGGAACTTGGGAATCTATCAGATATGTTCAAGAAGCTTTCTTGTAATATGCAAAGGGCAAAATATTGTAGTTTTCTTTCAAATGGTAATGAAAATATATTTTTAACTTAACGACTAGCACTTTTACAGAAAACGTGTGTAAATTTATAATAATCATTTGAAAATTAAAAGCAGTCACATATATAAATGAAACAGAATATTATAAATAATATTTAGCCAACAGATTTTCGTTCGCATAATGATTTCTCAACCAATATATGTATTTGATTTCAAAAAGTTTCATGGTAAATTTCCCACTCTTTCACACATGGGGTTTTCTAGAACTCCAGTTCATCATTCGTCAAAAAAATATTTTTTCACTTCTTATAAAATTTCCCAATCAATAGTTTTTTTTAGTTATATTTTCAATTTTCATAGACAATTATAAAATTCTTCACTAAATAATGCATTGTCCACGTCAATTGGTGACTGTGATTCGACCAATTTACAGATATCTTAATGGTGATGTCAGCATTTTATAAAATGATTTTTAAAGCATTTAATTTTTAATGCTAATATTTTTCGATATAACTTTAAAAATGTATTATTTATGATATATTTAACGTTTAGGTTATATTAAATTTCATGATAGCTTGAAAGTTCAACAATAGCGGTCTCTATTAACTGTCGTGTTGAGTATACAGTATATTATTATAATATTAATATATAGGAGAGAAACGAATTACCATTTAAATACAATTTCATTATTGTTATTAATGGTACCCTAAAGTACACGAGAATATATTACTTAATAATAAATATATATGTGCGCTAATAAAAATGCAATGCATCAGAAATCAATCTTAATAAAATAAATTTATTTATAATTTGTCATTTTTGTAAACGTTTATATATTATAAATGTTATCTTTAAGAATATAAAACAGCATTTGAAGGAAGTTTTTCTTAATTATTTTACAAGGTCTTCTTAATACATAAAATAAATGGAAATTTTAAAACTGGAACTCACCGTGATTTTCCGGTTATTTTTCTAGACCGTCTTGAAAATTCGACTGCATTTTTAGATGATGTCAATTGGTAACACTATAAATCACTGCAAAAAAAACTTAGGGATTGTCCCAAGCCGAAAAGTAAAAGTCATTGTGTCATGAAAGCGAGCAAATATGGTCAGGAATGTTAATCTTAAGAATAACCTGATAAAGTTTGGGTCTTAGTAAAATCGTAAACTTGTCAACATAAAAAAGTCGTATATCTTTTCTTCTATGAGCCATCTACAGCTGAATTCATTTTAGCGCTCTGAATTCTCTTGGGATTGAATGAAGACTAGATTGTATTTTATAGAAAAAAAGTCTGTTAAATATTTTTCTAAGATTTAAAAAAAGCCAAACCTAAAGCTGAGTGGTTAACGTTCTTGAGTACGGTAACAGTGATCACTTGATTCAATTCTTGAAGTAGACAGTCAATTAAATTGTTTTTTCAATCAATTTGTGCAGATTTAAAGTTAACTTTTTTACTTTAATCTTTACAGCCTTTATTATTATGTAAGTGGGAAATGACCTGAGTGATTTTCTTGCAATCCGTATCACTTTATTTTTAATCCGTGTAAAAAAAATTGGTCTAGAAACTGATTATCAAGTAGTTCCTGTATAAAAACGGAAGCCTATTTAGGAGACCAAATTCTCTTTATGAAACGACCGTCGATATATTGAAATTGTAAAGCAAGTTGTTACCGAAGAATATATATTTCAACTTTTTTTTATCCTTAATACTTATTTCCAGTCTCACATTAAGCTCGATTTAAAAAATATTTGTAATTCTAAAAAGAAATATGGTCAGTAAAAAGGTGTTTTATTTTTCATATAATATTACATTAATCATTAACACCCGTGCTTCCCTAACTGGAGACAGCATTTTTTCAAATTTCAACATGTTTTTTGTTCAAGGACGAAGTGGATTATTTTTTTGAAGTATAGGGTGCTTCGACATGAAAAAGTTTGGGAAGTACGTAGTAAATAGGCACAAAAATATAATTTGGAGTTTTTTATCGTGTGTAAAGTTAATTTTGTCTTATGAAAATGCTAAATAGTAATTGATAATAATAGAGATTTTTTAAATTGATATTACGTGATAAAAATGAGATCCGTCTACGAGCTTCATAAAAAAATACATAAAACATTGCTAGTGCTTTTCCGAATAACGGTTTTGTGAGATTGTTAACGTTCAAAACGATTCTGTAAATATAGAAGCATATTAACACAAGAGATGTATTGTAGTGGTGATTCAAAGTAACAAATCAAAGACTATATGTACGTATAATATTCAGACCTAACTTAAAGCAGATATGAATGTTTCTAAATATATCTTATTGACAATTTTAATAGCAGTATCCGATATGCCCGAAGACTGTTTCTTGTCACAGGAATATTTACGAGTAAATGAGATAATAATTTACCAAGATGGAGACATTAGGTCTATGTCACAGAATATTTGAAATTCGTTACAACGAGAATCCAATCATAATGTTACTCCAATTATGTGTTTTCTTTTGTAAGAATATTCAAATTTTATGAAGAAAATAATTTCAATTAGAAGGTATACTTTATTATTTCTTTCTTCGGCTGCTAGTTATAAAAATACGTATAAATGCAAAATTTTAAATATTTGTTTTTCAATGAGTGTCAAAGCATCGGTTTTAAAACCTTAAATGCCATTTCTATCAATTCTCGTTTGTTACGTTACTTAATTGTAAACTTGAAAGTTATTCTATTAATTTTTTTCTTATAGAAACAAGCAAGATCTATATTTTTAATTTGAATTTGATTTTGTTTTTATTTTTCGGTCATTCGCTCTCTCACGGTAGATGCGTTAACACGCGGTAAAATATTTTATTTTGTATATTATGATTCACGAAAGGCTTCTGTCCCTAGTTAAATAAACTTACATTCGAACACAAGATCATTAAGTTCAGAGCTTGATATTTTATCTCATTGGAGAGTTTTTGAGTGAATCTTTGAAACAACCATCGTTGACTCAAGTCATTTCGATTCCTTAGTCAAGTAGTAAATTTTCTTAAGCTTTTGTATAAGAAGGTTATGATATCGAAGTTTCATATTTGCAACTGTACACTCAAACGAACTGAATGACTGTTGATATCACAAATTTTCATAACTTTTCTATCTTACCTATTTTAATTGAAAAAAATATTGAGTATGCTACTTCGATGAGTGGGATGAACACTCACAGACGTCGAGTTCATTGATATATTTTTGGTTTTGAAAGTATGTATTTTGTATTGACCTAACTTTATGTATGTGCCCAAACCCGAATTTCATTTAATTTGTTCTCAAATAATTATTAATAACTGGAAAAAAACAATTTTTAGAAAAATAGACAATATCCATCATGACATAAATAACATTCCAAATTTTTGTTCTAAGAAATATTCACAGAAGTTTTTTTAAATTTCGTGTTAAAGAAAAAATTTTTTTTACAGATATCGAAAATATTGCAATATTAATTGTTAATGTGTATTTTATTTTTAACGTTGAATTTGATGATATAATGACCAGATACACAATTTACCTTGAGTCTGTTTTTTTAGATTTCGTCGTTGCGATACCTTTTTTAACTTTGTTTGAAAAAAATGAGATATTTTTTATCTTTGAAAGGTTTAGGATGATTATGTGACTAAAAATATGAATATCCAGTAGCAACGACAGCGGATAAAGGTTAATGTTCGGAACGTGAGGACTGGGGAGTAAGGTTATCCCGCTGTCAAACCACGCAGGATAAGTACCTGTTAGGGATGATATCACCATGTCAACACATTAAATAAAAGCAATTTTGTGTATAGGCCCCACAGTTTGTGACCCAAGTAGTGTTTTTGATATTAGCCGTATAAAACTCGTTGAGCTCTGAGTGTATCAAGTTAAAGGCTTCGTATATTGTAGTCATCATGATGAAAAATCTAATATACGTTGCTTTTGTATTAGCTATAATGAATATCATTATAATGACTTTCACGGAAGCTAATTAATCTCACTGAATTTGGTGTAGAACGAGTTTATTGCATCAGTATTAGCAATTAACGAATAATTATTACGCATCTTTCTGACAATTTAAACTATGTTTAAATCAGAAAAAGTATTTTTAGATATAACTTGCTGATAAAGTAAAATGCGTGATTAAAAACTGTTCATGATTTAAATTAGTCAAATAATACAAAGATTAACTTACACGAAGCTATCTATATTCATAAATCAAATATTTCAATAAAATTAAAACGAAGTGTTTGTGAAATTATTGGTGAAACTCTTTAGCCATATTTGTAAACAATTTTAGAGGCGATGTTATAATTCTAATACACATATTTGCTCGCCACAAAATATTTGTAATTAAATAATCATGGACTTATTTATTAATTTAATCAAAACTCTGGCAACTTTACTCTACATCAGTAAAATAATTATATTTTTGCTGATTCTTACAAAATAAAACGCTTTTGTAACAGTTTATATAAAAATTATATTTTATTTCATAATAATATACAACCAAAAATAATTTGAATAAAGATTTGAGGTGTGAAGTTGCAGTGAAATGTTAATATAGTCAAAAGTCTCAAGTACAAAAAGATTATAAAAATTAAAAAATCTACCCAAAGAAAAAATAATACAAGGATATAAGATCTATTAGGTATTGATACTTATAAATATTTATTAATGTTATATTGAAAGAGTTCTGATTTCCATAACTTGAATTATTTTATTATCAATAAGGTTTTATGGGTAATAAATTAAAAAAATTATGTGTTTTTTTAATATAAATTATATCATCTATAAACCACTCCAGCAAAGTAATTGTTCCTTTCTTTAAAATGGCGTTGATGGTCATAATTATGAATTCGATCGCTTACACTAAAATAGTTAAATTTATTAAATTAGTTTTTATACACAAAAATATTGTACAATGCCTCCAAGAAAATCTTGTTTTATCCCGTTACAGTATCAGAACTAGTTGTTGGCATTGCGTTCGAGCTAAATGTTGCTCTTGTCGATCTTGTAGAACTTCTTCTGAGAAAAGTTGCCAGCTGACTACTTGAATTTCTTTTTAACAAAAGTTGTTTCTTTTTCTTCTGAGAGGCCCTGCAGTTGCAAAACAGTAGTTCCCTCATCCCTCGTCGGAAATTCCGGGACAGAAACGCGTAGACAAAAGGATTAATACCAGAGTTAGAAAAGGAAATAAGGAATGTCAAGGGAGTGAAGAGAGTGCTGAAATCGCTGTTGCCCCTGTAGTCAGAAGACCAGTACTGCCACATTTTTCGAGCGTGAAAAGGTAAATTGCAGATTGCGAATGTAAGCACGACTACAATGAGCATTCTGACGACTCGTCGACGTGCTCGCAATACGTTTTGTGAAGGGTCTGCCATCCGTAATATATTCGGATAGACGCCTCGCGATCGCCACGTTGTCTCCCCATTCCTGCAGCAAGTGGTGTTCATTTTTCTTGTAAGCTGCCAAAACAACAAGAAAAATACTCAAAACATATTTATGTAGAATACTTTCTATTGTCTCATATTGTTTAATAAATTAATGATTGATCTTATAATAAAAAATAGGAACGTAATGAAGAAGATACAACAATCAAAAATTAACATTTGAGTGTACATTTATAATATAAAATACGACATGCTACTTATAAAATGTGAGTAATTTTCCCACGAATTCGAAAATATTTTCTTTAAAAATTTACCGTTGATATTAACAAAAATTAACCATTTCTGTTTTTCAATAAACATATTTAGAGTTATTCTCTACAGTGAAAGTGATTAAACTTTTTGAGATCTTACAGTATCGATTGTTAAACGATTATTACTGTATTATAAATAATGACATGATAATTTTAGTGTGTGTTTTTAATAATAACATAAATTAATATCTACAATTCTTCTAAATTTCTTCAGCTGAATCAAGCGAATCTAGTTATGATCTTTGAAATAATTTGAAGGTAGCATAAAATAAATCTAAATATTTCAAATAATTCCATATTAAGCACTTAATTTGGATGTGTTAATTATTTCTGAAAAATCATTTAGCCTTCAGCAAAATAATAAGTAGAAAAGAAGTGCCTGTTTATTCTTTACTCCAAGTCACGTGTTGTTAAGTACAAGACGATATGCTTTAAACAAGGTGTCTGTTAAATAATAATCTAATTTGAAATGCTCAAGTGAAATCATATTTTGTCATTGCCGACGGAAGTTGTATCTTTGAAAGTTAAAATGAGATAAGTTTACACAGCATCAAAAATATTCAAAGTGAAAGCATTCCCACAATCTTGGCCTAAATATAATATACAAATAAAACAGAAATGATACTCAAATACTTAGAATAAAAACTATTCAGTTAAAAATTCACAAGGAAGTTTCATTTATCTTTGAATATTTATAGATTGTATGAAACAATTATTATTTTTATTAAATTTTCCGATTAAATAATAAATAAATATGAATGCAATTATTTCTTACTTAATGGGTAAGATCGAGGTTTGTATGTACGAAAAAAAGTTTTTTTCCTATAAATTACTTTATATGCAAGAAGTTGTTGTTTCTACAATATGAACTAAAACTAAAATAATATATTATTGAAAAAAAGAATGAGTATGAAAAGTGCTTAAGATGTTGCTTAACCTAGTCTTAATATCAATAGGTATTAATGGACGATAACTTTTGTATCCAATTATGTTCCATGGATACGATTTATGTATATTCTTGTAATTTCCTTTCTACTCTTAGATAACTGTCGAGTAAAATTGATTGAATGTAGAATTAGTATTTTCAATAGTAAAAATACATTTTTAGTGCATATTTCCACAATATATTTTTATCAGGACCGGTTTCGCCCATCGCGAGCATTTTCAAGTGATCATTTGATCATCTGATCTGATTCATCAGTTGATAATGCTCGCGATGCGCGAAACCTGTCTTGATCAAAAAATATATTGTGGAAATAAGTTTTAAAAAATGTTTTTTTAATATTTAAAATATCATGCCTTTCAAGAAGTGACAGTTTAACCTTAAAAGTAGAATTTACCTTTTACCTAAAAAGTAGAATTAGTTGGTATTATATCAACTAAAGACTGCTGAAGAATCAAAAGATCGTTATGAACTTTTTGGAATCGATATACTATATAATGTATTACGTGTAAATTTGCCGAACTAACTTTAGTCATTTCATAATTTGACACTGTCAAAAGTTTATTTTATACGTGTCGTAAAAAAAAGATGTATTTGTTTAAAATAACATGAAATATTTATCAATACTCTAGCAAATAAGCGTATATTTTCGAAATGGTTTATGTAATTTACTTGTATGTTGAATTTTCTCCGCGTGATATATTATCTGCATAGCCCGTAGGATCAGAAAGTTTTATAACTTTTCTGCTAATAGATAATCCGCTTGACGGAGCAACTAATGACGTATTAATGGAAACGGGGGTGTAATATCACCACATATGAAGCGAGTGTGTTCAGGTGAATCATTCTAACTTGCAAGCGTTGGAACCTAGAAAGTATTATGAAACATACCAAAATTGTTGTATTTATTGCCTTTTCATATATTTTCACTTTGCTTTAGCATTAAAAAAGCATTAAGTAGATACAATAACTTTATTTCAGCACACTTGTGTCTTAGCTTCTTTACCGATACATTAATATTGCAGTATATGCCATTTAAAAGAGATATGAAATTTAAGCCGGTAAAATGTTGAATATAATTCGGCGAGTAGAGAACATATTATAAAATTTTAGATGTTTAAATGTTAATTTTAACACCAACTGTTGTTCATGTTATACTATATTATATATACGTATTTTTTAACAATAATTACGCAAAATTTTAATTGAAATAGGCGCCAATAAACAAGTGAGATGTGAATGGAAAGTTTTTAATCAACTATAAGAATGAACAAATTTTAATCTTAATCTACATTTGTTTTGTACGTATAAAATCTTTCTTGGACGAATTTAAAATTTTTATGTAACAGTAACGCGTCCAAAATAAAGTTTTCATCTCTTGCTGTCATATTTTTCTGATATTTTTTTTCCGTTTGAAAGTTTTGTAGATTCTGAATTATATTTAAATTATAATGAAGGAAAAAAGTAAAAGGTGTGGTAAAAAAAGACGTGTATTTTTAACGAATTTGGATGATCGAAGAAAATTTCTTTTTGCTTAAACATTAAATTATTTTGACAAAATTAATTTGGGATTATTTATGTAATATCACGCCAGCAAACAAAACAAGACGTGGCGATAAATATTAAACTGATATTAATCTCTTAATTGGTTTAATTTATTTTAGATCTTTATAGTAATTAGATATATGCGAAAAAGTTTTTTTAATTATATTCATAATAATATTTTACGAAAAAAAAATTCAAAGAATCATTTTTGCCCCCACGTGAAACTCTAGCTAGCATATTTTACGACAAAAATTATCTTTACTATGCACAAATTTTTCATTATTTTGGTGAAAAAAATATTTTTACAAATGCAAGGTTATATTTAAAAAAAAATAATTCGCATTGAAAGAAACTTAATTATTTCTCAGCTTCTATTTGTTTTTTTTTTTTATATACTATTGTAGCATTATAATATGAAAAGTAGTATTTCGATAGGGATACAATCAAAGAAAGTTTTACTTTTAACCTTGACCGAATAAGAGCTTTTTCAAATCTGTTTTCTTATAATCTAACACCGACAACTTTTTGTTCAAATAGTTTGATTGAATGATCTTCAAGATACCTGAAGAAAAATTAATTACATATTAGTTTTTTTATATCAAAGTGATTTATGATCTTAGAGTAAACAGAATTTTGACTGTCTTCATCCTGTCTGTTCACATTGGCTTTGTGGTCATTTTATTAGGGGCAAGATAAAATTCACAAATGGTTACGAATATTAATAAATTTCAGATTAATTCTTAGATTGATACCGTAAATATTGTAAAATGATGAAATAAAAATTCAGCTGACGTAAAAGAATCCTAGCAGTTGGCATCCGAACGTAAAACTGTTGGGGAAAAAACGTTCATTTTGGATAAATGGTTAAGTCAGTTTTTATTATAATTACTAAGTTAAATGTTGTATTCAAATTATAAAAAAGTTATCATTATTCAATTACAAGAGTATTTTTTTCATTTCCAGTGCGCTTAGCTCATATTTACCCGACCCTACCTTATACCTTATAACGTTTACATATTTTTTTGCTGATTTGAAAATGTAATTTTCATGTTTTTGTTAAATGAAACGTAAATTCAAAGATTTTTTAAACGTTCTAAAATTTTAACGATACTTTTCTTGAACAATCATTCATATGAAAATGCTGTTGACTCAGAAAATGCTGAGTAATTTTTTTTAATAAAATACCTCACTTTCCCTTTAAAGTGGTGAAACTATACTATAACTATACTATTAGATGTAAAAAAAAATCAGAACTAGTTTTGCTCGTGTATCTTAATACGGAATAAATTTGAATAATCTCATTCACATTGGCGCGACACTATTTATGAATACAAAAATTTTTCTCACTACATATTTTGTAATTAGCTAATTTTCAAATGTAAATGGTTTTACAAATATTGCTCATTGCAACATTTATCAACAATTAATTATGATAGAAGCGGGATCTGATACTAAAATATATTCTATAAGTAGTACTAAAATGTGTTTTAATGCATAAAATAAAATGGGTTTTCACCAAAAAGTGACAGTAAACCCTCTAAAAGTGATATATTATAACACATCAAAAATATTAGATCATAAATCTTCGTTATCACTAATAGAAAAAAATGCATTATTCACGTGCATTTGTAGATTCTTCAGCATTCTCTTACCCGATTCTCTAGAGGCATCCTGGAGCAATGGCGGGTACAATACGACGCTCCGCACGTTCCGTTCGTGGCAGCTGAGGTGACAATCCCTCGGGAACTCTTCCACAGTCCTACTGCTATGCGGGTGTAAAGTACCTGCAGAATTTATAAGAGCTTAGAACTATTTAATTTCACAATTTTTTGATTTTTGATAAGAAACGAAGAATAACTAAATATGATTTTTATATTTTTATGTGTTATATTTTATATTTTTGTGTGTATATGTGTTGTTGTATTATTTGATCATATTAAGCGCAACCACGCTTGATAATAATTTACGACATATTCTAAATGTTTGTTTTATATCATTGCTTTGCTATAAAAAAAAAAAATATCTGTGCTTTAGTATTATTAATTTATATTATAAATATAATAGATGCGTTTTATTATCAAATAGTATGTATAATCTTTTTATGTTATTCTGTAATTGATTATTATATCAATTTTATAATGAATATAATATAACAATAACGTACAAGTGTCACTTTTTAAGCACACAATGCTACATGGAAACATGCAAAGTGATAAAATATTATGTGGTAGGAAAAAAATGATAATAAATATTTAACATGCTAAATAAAATTTAATATTCAAATTTCATTAAATACTCTCTCTAACGTTATAAATAAATACATTTATTGTAATAATGATTGTATGTCATGTAGGAAAGATGTAAAAAAAATAATAATAAATTTAGGATTCATTCACACTTGGAAAAGCGTAATAAGATAAATAATAATTTGCAGACGTCTTTTGTAATACAATGTTAATATACTAAAAGATGATTTTTTTAATATTCTTACGCTATAGTTGAACGTTAAAATACTAGTAACATAATTAAAAAACAAATAACAACGTAAAGCAAAAAATAAATCATTTTTTTCGGAGACCAATCGATATCTCAAATACAGTCCCCTAACTTTGATGGCATTTTTATTATGAATAAGGGTGTTGTAAGTTATTCATTTTTGAAAATAGTTGCGATATATTTTATTTCAATCCATCAAACGTAATTAAAAAAAAACAATATGCTATCTTTTAATATTTTGACTCATTGATAATCATTTCAGGCGGTTAATTTTCAGTAATAAAATCTCCTTATAAATTCAAATAATTATAAATTAAGATTTGCATATTACAAATAGAAGTTTTGATGAATATAAATTAACTATAAACATACTCATTAATACAATATATGATAATATATTCGAAACAATGATTACAAAGCGTCTACATATTGATAGAGATAGAGACATACAATATAGAGCTATTTATATCACTTCCGCCATTGTGGCATCATTATATTCATGACATATTTAAATATTATATATAGCCCTATTTGTTTGTGGAAAATCGATATTCATATAAATACATGACATGTCATTAATTACAATATTTAACCTAATAAATCATTATCGGAGATGAGTGAAATTTAATTAACATTTACCGTACAACGACACAGTCTTTGATTTTTGGGAAATAATACTACCGTCGAGATATTTCTACTCAATTTTTAAATATGATAGTATTCTATTAAGGAAAATAATATTTGCTTATAATTTATGGGTTTACTAAGCAAAACTAAAACGCTAAAGTAACAACATATAGGGAACACTTTGAAAAGTTTTTGACTCACCATTTTAACCCTGGTGATTATAGCAAAACAATTGTGAGGGTCGTTTGTTTTAATTAAGAATTAATTACAAGATGAGGAAGTATTATTAGAGTGCTTTGCGTAAGGCCCAAGAGATAACAATTAATACATTTGAAAAACATGGTTTGTGGAAAACAATTTCTAAGCTTAAAGTAACATTAATAAAGTTCTTTAGATCCAAATATTGAATGTTATAATAAACGAAAAAAAATTTTCTTAAACTAAAAAAATATATTGTTTTTTTTAATATTTGACTGTTAATAAATAGCACTGAATTAATGAAAATACATGCAATAATTACGATAAGAAATTATATTGAAGCAACGGAACTGTTTTTGAACTATTTATAACAATGGCTTTCCTTCCCAAACATTACATTACTGTTTAACTTTGCTTTGTGGTGTAATACTTTGCGGAATTGTGGAAAACATTTAGATAATATAAGGAAGGTTAATAATTGTATTGCAAAGCTACTAGCTTTAATCCAGGTTCATCTATTAAAATAAATCGACCCGAATAATGCAACTAGATGCTTAATTTAATTCGTTATTATAACTTTACTTTGTGCTTAAAAAAATTGCAAATATAAACAAATTTAGTACATTTTGAAACAAAAAATGTGAACGAGAGAAAAAATCGTATGATTTCTATTGTAGATTAAAAAATCATCAGATATATCAAAAAAAGTTCTAGTCATCACTATTGAATTTATTGATAGAATTGGCATTCACTTGGTAGAACTCCATTATAACACGGTGAAAAAATAGCAATGTATTTTAGTTCTACAAAATTATTTTTAACAAATATAGTTTATAGCTGTTTCGGCTCACGCCATCGTCAGAACTCTCACTTTAATCACTATTGAAACCCTGAATTTAGAAGTGAAACCTGATATGTATTTTTTTTAATTTTCGAGGCTAATCTTTTGCAATTTTTTTAAATATAGATAATGAAATCCAAATAAAATTGTTAGATTTATAATTCCAGCGATTGGGCCATTAGATGTCGAAGGTAATTAAGATTGAACTATGAATTAAACGTCTGCATTATTTTTAAGATGTATTATATTATTATTATCCAACAACGTCAGGGTGTTAAGATGCAGTGTATCTTTAATGATGTCTGTTTTAAAGTATCTTTAGGCATAGTTAAAATGTGAAAGCTCTGTAAATGACATAATTCTCAAATAAGTAGCTACAATTTCCGATGTTGCTTTTCGTCGTATTTACAAAACAGCAAGATATAAAAATATTAAGAGATAAAACCAAATATGCAATTTTGACAGTTTTTAGATATTTTCTTAACTTAGCAAAGATTAATTTTTATGTTTTGATTTGACTAATGAAATCGAAACAAATAATGATAAATTTCATTAAAAGGAAATAAATAAACCGAAAACAAAAGCATATATAATAAATAATAGACAGGGTTTCAGTATTTCCTGTAAACACGGTTGAATATATATCTTGTTATTATAAATCATTATTGAAAATTGTCGCACTGTAGTATATAGGACAAAACGAGTGAAGGAGAAATGAACGATTATAGCACACAATATTTATGGTCGGATATTATACTCACACGACGGAAATTGAAATGCAAATACGGAAGAAGATTTGTGACTTATGTAAATTGTGTAAAATCAAAAAAAACTAAACCACATAAATAGTTACATTCAAAAAAATACAATTTTTCACGTGATCACCATTAATGTTTGCCAAAAAGATTTCGGTAAACGTAGTTTGGATTTCACATTTATAGCAAACAAAAGATATCGGATTCGAAACTATTCTCTTTAACATTTATATATGTGGTGCGTTTTACAATAGAATCCTTTTAGAATACATGATACGAACTTTTGAAAGATTGTGGAATCTGCTTAATGTAATGTCATTTTTCTATGATGGTGTAACTTATTTTTTTGTAAAGAACTAAAAAGGAAAAGGGTTAAAAAACCTATGAGTTTGAAATGATTAAAAACAAACCTTTATGAACGCTACGTCTTAAATTTATTATGAATATATTTGAAAACTTACAGACATAATGCAGAGTGGAGTTAGATAAAGAAAGCAGAAATTGATTATATCAAATAGTTCCGAGTCATACTTCTTCCTGTGCGAAATGCAAATAGTTTCCGTCTGATTATTTCCTAAGTCGTTTGTAATGGTTTGAACCCAAATAAACTTTGGCGCACTGTAAATTGCACTCGTAAACCACACGCCCATGATAACGAGCTGAAAAGGAAATATTTGAAGAAAAATAAGAAAATTTATGTCGAATTCAATAAGTTGGAAAACATTTTTATTATTATTTTAGTTAAATGATAACGGAAGATTATAAAAACTATTTAGTATTCAAATACCACTTTACTTGCATAAACACATAAACATTAACATAATTATAATCAAATGGTTCATACCCGTAGTCTTGACGGAGTGAGAATTTGTTTACATGTAATTGGATGTATAATGGCAAAATATCTTTCGGTACAGATAACAACCAAAATAAATATTGACGCTGTATAGCTCAATGAATGAATAAATTGGTACATCTTGCATAAAAAATCACCAAAAACCCAACTGTAACAACAAAAAACAAAGTTTATAAATTAATATCATGTAAGATACTTAGATAAAATAATAAAAGATTTCTTAATTATTTTGATAGCTTAAGTATGTGAGCAGGTGTTTATTTTGTTCACATTATTTATTATTTCGCTGCATACCTTATTACTATATTATGCTAAAAATCACATTTCATTTATGACTCTAATATAATAATTTTGTTTAAGTTGGCAATAACTTGCAAGAAACTGATTTTCTATGTATGCTTTAAGTATTTACATAATGATACGCGACCATATTTTTTAACGAAAACAGAAATCTACTTATAACTGTAATTAAAACGCTTTATTGGCTAAAATTCATTTTTTCAATATGGATTGTATTTCCAACTTCCGTAAATTTATTTATTATAGTCTCTTATATGTAGCGATTCTATTTCATGGAATTAAACACTATGTTGACAAAATTCAAATAAACATAAGTCATTTTTTTCTATGGTTAAATTTTCAACGTGAATTTCATGTTAATTCCTCGAACTGTCATCATTTTAGTAAATAAACAAAAAAATCTTGATTTATTTAAAGTATTGTGTAAATACTTAAAATAATTGCCGACAATTTTTTCGTTGGGTAAACTTTATTGCGAATTCGCAAATTATAATTATGAATTAACATAAAGGTTTTTTATGTTTCTTTGAGGTATATTTGTTTTACAGTTTTTTTGATTAATTTTAGGAAATGAATTATTCATACTCTTTCGAAACGTAAGAATAATGAGCGTAAGGAATTAATGTTCCTTAAAACAATAATATAAAAAAAGTATTTTAATAATACCTTCAATATATTCGCAGTTTTAATTGAGAAAGCTTTTCATTAAATAAAAATGTGGCATATTTTTTCGAATTTGAATACAATGTCCAAGTCATTTCAATACTTTATAGCAAATGAGCCGACTGTTGTATCGATAGCAATTCTATCAAGATGTTTTTTGCGATATCATTTTATAATAAGTACCACTGAAAGATTTTTATATAAATATACTTTCGCAAAATAATTTGTTACCGGAATTTAAAGTGAAAAATTAAATACTAGAATAAAAACAAAAATATCCATAAACCGTCACGCATCCGTCTAAGCACACCGTTAAACAATTCATTTCATCTCCTCGTTTCTCCATTGTTATACAAAATCTGTGTCTAAAAATTGTCAAGCTTTTTATTCCATTATAAATTGACTCAGAAAAGCACTTTGACCCTTCCAACCCCTTCAAAGTAAGCCTTTTTAATGTTTTTATATTTAAATTATGCGTTTGCCGAGTAAGTTACTTCTCTTGAAAAAAAACATGTTTTTATGAAACCTAGCATTTCATAGTCGCAGCATATGATTTTTCGGTTTCGGTTTTTCGGAGTCTTTTTGAATAAGAGTGAAGTATACTTAGTATTTTTTTCTGTGTATTGACTGTTTCTCTGTCACTTTCTTAGTCCTGTAAGAATGGTAATTGAATAAGTCTCACCTACAATAAGAGTTTTTATGAGTTTCCTCGTTCAGATTTAAGTATAGTCAGAATCCATCAAAATGAGATATGTTTTATGAGAGGTAATAAATTTACACATTAAAATCTTTTGTCAGAATTTAATCAGCTACTTGGAAGTTGTAAACGTTTACATTTCGTAAGTCTTTAAGAATGTTCATTTTTCAGAGTTTAAAAAAAACGAATTAATTACGATAATTTCAATTTGTAACATTTTATCTCTTATCACTCAAGATAACACTTTGAAGGGCCGCACCGTTTGACGGGTAATTATTATTACGGGGGATTAATTAAATTTACAGCCTTACAAAATTATAGAAAAAAAAACTTTTAATTACTGAATCAAAGGAACCTTAATTGTTTCAATTTCATGTACCCTACAAACGACAGATTTTAAAAGATAAACGTAATCGACATTTAATCACCAAATACATGTTGACGAATGAATGTAGGATTACTGTTTTTGAAATGTATTCTTAAAAACTGAGTAAATTTCAAAGAATCAATTAAACTTACTCAAAACAAAACGATAAGAATGAATTTTTTTCATTTCGTGTTTTTTTACAACCAATGATATCACTAAGAAAATATAATAAGGAATTCAAATTTACTCAAAAAATAATTTTTTAATGCTGTTTTTACTTTTTAAAGTAAAGTAAACGTAGAGATAATATATATCAGAGAGCCATTTATCAAATTTCGTCATTTATTTAGATTAAGTAATTATAATTTCAAATTAGAAAACAATATGATTTCGCATAGTTTTAATCTGAAGGGAAAAGAATAAGCAGTCATCCGAACATTTATAAAAAAATATATAATTTATATTTATTTAAATGTATAGCATCTGTAGTTGTCAAATTACAGAATATATAACTATTTCCAATGACGGCATACAAAGTACACTTTTGATGTCAAAAATATTATATCGTTTTAATTTATTTATGATTAACATTTTGCGAGAGTATATTGTTATTCATAACAAAATTATTTATTTGATGTTTAAAGGTTTTGAGTATTATATGATTTTCAAGCACATATTCATGCAGATATGTACTTTTTAAAATTCAAATGTAAAAAAAGATCAAATCTGGCATAATTACCAGCATTACTTCACATATTTTATTTTGTATTTTTGACTGATAACTTATTATTAAGATACATTTAAATTTTGTTAGCAAACTATTATCTAAAGCGTTTTTATATTAACGACTTTTAAAAAAACATTATGTGTAAGTATCGTATCTTACGAAGGGAAATTCAATTACTTGTTCAGGAGTTGAGGCATATTTCAGTATCAAAAAGCTATACTTCATTGTTATGGCCATTTCATAATAAAATTTTTGTAATTTTTAACATTTTATGACCGATTAATGATATTTTATAAAACGTTATGATGATCATCTTATTTTGAACTTAATTTAAATAAATAAAAAAATAGCATTTCATAATTAGTATTGCTTGAAGCAATTTATTTGAAATTGATTATTGAACATATTTTTCATAATTGTGGGTAACACAATGCATACTGGTAATTTAGTTGGTGACTCTTAAATTCAACATAAGTCAGTCATTCAGAAAGCATTTTTTTATCTTGGTTTCTCGTTTCAAAGTGGCGAAATTTACATCACTAATTATGTTCCGACCTTTTCTGCTGCCTTTGAAAATTTGTTTGACTAAAAGTCACTTGAAACTTAAACTTAAAAAGTGTTTCCCTTCGAGAGCACTTTTAAAAAGTTACTTTTCGTGATAATTACAGCAAACGCATTTCGTTTTCTTTCCGGCTACGTTGTTTCGGAAGTGTTTTTTTTTTTAAGACAAATGAATATTTATTTTTTCGTTGAAATAAATGGGAGTACTGTCTTATTATCGCAAAAAAAATATTCATTAAAAATTGAATCTATAATATCTCAAATAAATAAATGGGAGATATTTATCTATTTCACCATAAATATAATTTAACCCGTTTTATACAAGCAAGCCATTTTTATTGTATAATACAACTTACCTGGGAATTAAGTATATCGATAGATTTTGGAAGACACAAAATACGCCAACACAGAAGTCTGCCAAAGCGAGGTTTGCCAAGAAAAAATTGGTCACTGATCGTAATCTTCTTGACAGGGTAACTACCATGATAACCAATAAATTTCCTAAAAGAAAAATCTCTGTTAGTTGATCATTGACATATGAAAGAAAGAAATTGTTAGATAAAACCTTTTTCAACAATATTCGATTTTAGTATGTGTAATATAAATTCCTATCGGATCATTTTAATAGAATTATTTTTGACGAAGACTTCGCAAGTAAATTTTTTAACGGCTGTTCTTGTTTGTTAAAATTGAATTGTCAATATTATGTTAAGTTCTACATGTTTTTTCCAGTCATTGGATTTGTCTATTCGGCATCTTCAGGCATTCTATGATAACGGTATAATAGGACTGCCTTAATGAATTGTCAGTTCCGTATAATAGATTGCACGAAGATATCAATAAGCGAAACTAGGATCGTGAATGACAAAACATATGGAATTACTCAAAATTTAAACTCTTCAATGAAAATGGAAATATGTAAAAGTTTTCTTAATATAATTGAGTTATGTATATACCCTTCATATTTACTAGGTAAAAAAGCTTACAGACTTAAAAGTTCTGGTTTATTGTGTGTAAGTTTTCATACTAATACAGTTTTAGTAATAAGTATGTTTTTGAATAATTATGTATTTCTAGAATTAAATGTATGTACTTCCATGGAATTAAAACTAGTAAACTTTGCGCTGAAATTGTGAATCACTGATTGGTACCTAGTTACCCACGCAGAGTAATACAACAATGTCTTCGTAGGTAGGTTTGTAATAATTAAAGTTGATTATGTATTTGAATAATCTATTTAAAGTTGAAAGCGAAATAATTCCACTCAAATAATAATGTCGTTTCAACAATAGAAGACAATAAGGAGAGGACTCACTCACCAAAGAAACAACAGCAAAACACAATCGAATAAAGTGTAATGAAAATAGCTCGAACGTCATATCTATCAAATATGTAGTCGTCTTCATCAAAGTTCGAGATGTTGTGTTTATAGCTATAATTATCATGACCAGAATAATGATCAATCATTTCACTGCTTATATCTATTGATGATTTATGAGTATTAAAATTTGAGATATTGAAAAAATACATTTCTTCTAGGCGCGAGTTTAATCTGGGTTCCATCATAGTTTGTATTTATTCCAGCGATCCTAAAATAAAAATACACAAATTAGTCATATCAATTAAATGATCTATGTACTTAAAGATTTTTTTATGTTATTAAAATGATATATGAAAATAAAAACCGTCTTTTTTTCTGTTGAAGAATAAAATGAACGAAGTGTTTCGTTCAACAAAAAAGCATTTTAAGTAATAATTTTTATAAACAATTGCAAAACTGTAATATTTTTAAATATTTTAAAATAAATTGTACTGAATACATTTAAATACAATAAATAATTATAAACTACAATCGATATTTTTTTCACAATGAAAATGTGGCACTTTATCGTAGTTTTCGGGTAAACATATATTAAAAAAAATCCAATACATTACGGAAGTGTTTCGTCAATTAACAACCGCCATTGAAAAATCGTCGATCCGTAAATAATTGCCTTTGACGCAAAACAACACAAAGGTGAAATGATTGATTTTTGAAGAAGTACAATCGTTCAAAATAGAGTCAATATATTAGTACATAGTAGGTGTAAAAATATCCAATACATCTTGTTTAATTAGAGTTAATATTTTCCTTGTTATTTAATCAGCAGTCTAAGCATGTGTGTGTGTTGTCAAAAACTAAATTAAAAAGAACAACTTTTATCATTCTAAAAATCACAAACAAATGATTTACTTACTGAGCATTTTTTTAAATTACTTGGAGGTGCTATAAATACAACAGTAAAAAACAAAGTATATTAATATGTGTAAGTGAAATATAAAAATAAACAGTTACGTGAAACGCAGGTAAATACCTATGACTGTCACATTCACAGTTTTTGGTACTCATTTATACATATTTTAAGCGAGGGTGGTACTGCATATTTGGTAATTAAACAATAACACTGTCACAAAGTAAACACTTTAAATGTAGCATAACAATAAGAGTTTTCGTGAATTTCGAAAAGGTTTCGTGTATACAGAGGCAACGCAGTTTTGCGACTGGCTCACGCACCGTCGTGTTTGGCACGCGGGCCAAAGCTATGCCAATATTCCCCCGCCTTACGAAAAAAGCTTTCGTCGCCCCCTAGAGCTTTCGTTGAAATTAAAATTATAAGTCAATACTAGGGTATTTTAAAATCATTCATTAATGATGTGATGAAGCACTTATGCTGAACAGTTAATAAAAGACAAACTTTTTCGAATCATAATTTTTGTGTGTGTGTATAAGTATATTTTTTGACATAGAATAAAATAAAATGAAAATTTTTGAGACTATTTAGAAGTTTTCTAATACCTTTTGGTGTAAGAGGTGTTATATATTTATGTTTTTGTATAAAAATATAAACTTTTGAGAATTAGTACTATACACAATCAAGTCTAAAATAGAAGAAATTTCCTATTTAAAGAAAAAAAAATTTATCCCGCTTAAAATACAAATGCTCAGTTCGAGAAAAAAAAATATTTACCCGTGGGATTTGCTGAATTTATATTCTTGACATATTTATTCTACTTTAAATAAATTATACCATTAACTATTTATTGTTCAATTACTTGTGTTGTAATAAATTGAAACATTTATTGGTTGGATAGAAACTTTTATTTTATTCAATTCCCTAAAGACTCAAAATTAAACCAGGAGTTTCTTAACATAACTATTATATTGTATTTCGCTTTTGTACATTTTTTATTCAATGAAACATAATATGATTTTTCCATTCAACGCTTAAAAAAAACTGCAGATGGTCACATCCCAACACAAATGCGATTGAAAAGCATAGATAGTAGAGATTATCAGTCAAGTCAGTTGATAATATTTGTGATGAACGAAACTGATCATGATTATAAAGTATATAGTGGAAACAAGTAACAAAAAGTAATATTTTTATTATTTAAAATAGCATGCCTTTCCGTCAAAAAATGATAGTTAACGCATTGAAAGTTAAAAGCTGATTGATGGATTAAATATATATTTAAAAAAAACGTTTCTTTATAATTTATTGAATATTTAAAAAGTAAGAACTTGGTTAAGTTAGCTGATATAATAAAATGAAGAGATTGAAAATGTTTTGGCCAAAAAACAATAATTTCTTAAAAAAAAATAACAATTCCTTTACGAAATAGAATATTATTTTAAATTTTATCGTTGGCTTTACAAAAAATTCAATTTCTTAAAAAATGCTTTTTAACCAAGTAGCTTCGATAGCCCTAAATGGGATTAAGTAATCGTTTTATGAGAGTACTTCGTCGAGAATATCCATTAATATTCGTTCATAAAAGAATATGCGACAGTATATTTTTATATTATGCTTGAGATATGCAAAAAGACTTGAATTGTATGCGTAATTTGAAGCGTTTTTCACTTTGCCGCAGTGTATTCCGGTATCCACAATTCACAAAGTATTACAATGAAAATTCTTATGAATAAACAATACTTTTTGATAATGATAAGCTATCATATTTAACGAAAAATGTATGTCTCCAAAAAGTAATTATTTATCTACCAGCATGAAATAAAATACACATATATAAATGTTGTTAAGTAGTAATAAAATATAAATTAACTTGTAAACGACATTAAACTTAATGCTTCTTATTAAGAAACATCGTAATAAATATTTTAATTAATTTCAATCACAAAAAATTCAAATATGGTAAAAATTGAAATATATTAAGAAAGAAAACTGTGCGTAAAGTAAATAAATCATGGTCCATCTAAAATTAAAATGTAACTTTGGTAACTGGTTCAATCATCTGCAAAAGAATGTTTCCTTTTCTAAATTTCCGTCAAATCAATCAGTTTGAAAATATTCTTTGAACTCAAAAATGTGACACTTTGATACACCTCAAAGTTAAATAAAAAAATATTATAAAGAAAGCTTAGTTTATTACGGAATAACATTTTGAATGAGTCTCTTTTGTGAAATGATAAAATTGTTTTCTTCGATGGTACTCGGAAAATTCTAACTCTACAAAATGTCACTTTATTGTAAAAAAAATCACCTCGCTCAACTTGAATTGAAGTGTAATTTTAAGTGCGTTTTCTGTTACAAGATTGGATAATAACTTTATCATAATATACGACTTTGTTACAGCCCTGTTAGTATTTACAGCAGTGACGTATATCAAGATTTACATGAATGACATCGACGAGATATGAAAAGCGTTTTAGAATAATTTCATGTTATTGGTAATATGAACGGAATATCATTTTTAAGACATATTATGATTTTTTGACGTATTTTTCCAATTTTATGTGGATTGGAAAGCAATTTTCCAATAACATATTAGATGATTGCTCAAATCTCTTACGTGTTCGCCTTATTTGCTTGCGATATAAATAATCTAATATCCACAAAAAATCGTTCTGTCGATAAAAAGATGTTTACTTTTCTACATTTCAGGACAACCACCCGATTTATTAAGTGAGCAAAGAGTGATAACGAACACATAAGTCCAATCCAAGCCAAACCCTTTTATTTAAAGCCGCTCGTATCGATTTTAAGAATGACTTAATATGAGCGATGTCCTAGTAATCGAGTGTTTTTGAACTCATGTCCTGAAAAGCTCAGTAACGAATAAAGATTAAAAAATTGTATCGTTTTCCAAATGGAATTGAATAAATGAAATTTGAAAATTTTAATCATATTCGCATTGGTTTTTTGTCATTTCTAAAAAAAATCTATTACAATTTATAATAACACTCGATACAACACGATATAAAAACACTTTTTGGCTAAAAAAAACTTATGCTTAGAGTCTAACAGCTTATTCCTTTCACTTTGGGGGTGAATGTGATTTGTAAAGTTAAACAAAATCATGTAAACATTTCCTAATTTGAATTGTTGTAATTTGATATTGAAATTCCATAATGCACCTTCAGTCGATATCATAAATTAAACATTTTCTTTTTTAAAATATTTTTTACAACAATGAATTGACACATTTTTAATTTTTATCAATGATTCAACGGATTCTTTATTTGAAAATATAATAATAGACAGAAGTTAAGTGACGTTAAAATAAATTATCAGCACTTAGCAACATAATGAATTACTCACTTTTACGGTGTTAACTGTCACTTCTTGGTGGAAAGGTATGATATTTTTAATAATAAAAACATATTTTATAGTACTTTTTTCGTCAATATATGATATGATCCGGTTTCGCTCAGTTGATAATGCTCGCGATGAGTGAAATCAGTCCAGATCAAAAATTATATTGTAGAAATAAGTACTAAAAATGTGTTGTTATTATTTATAAAAACGGATCTCTATAAAAAAAATGACGACTTTTTATTATTAAGTATCTTAATTTACATCTTAAACGTTGTATCATTCAACTATCAATACAAACAATATAAAATGCAGATTTGAAATTAACAATTTTTCTTAGTTTTCGTTAGATCGGAAATAGGTTTTAAACAATTTAATATATTCTTTGAATTGGCAACTTTATCTTTAATTTAATTGTGTAAAGAATTTGTCAAGCCTTGTAGCTAAGTGGCCGGCGTAGGTCTTATTGACCGTAGTGTGGACTGGGTTTAGTACGTGTACAAACAAGTTCGCAAATTGACTTATCAATGAATCTTTCAATATTATTTCCATTGATTGACGATATACCAAATTTATTGAGAATAGTAATTTAAAAAAAGTTGCAAAAGATTTCTGTACGTCTTCAAAGTAACTCGAGGGAAAAAGTAAAATGATAAAACTATTGCGTAAAAATCTCATTCAATAAATTTTGTGCTGATGATTGCAAAAATCGAATCTTCATTCATCAAAATTTTAATTGACATAATGTATCATTAAGCCACAGATATCAATTACTTGCAGAATAGTAATTATATAGAAGCTTGTTTTATAAATTTCCTGAATTTAGACACTTTAAAATTCATTTGACATTTTTGTTTAATGTACAAAATGTGTACAAATATAAACATAGGTAAAAAATCATCGGATTTTCGAGATATATGTTAGAATTGTTTGTCCGCAATTTACCAGGAGTTAAAATAAGCTTGAGTGCCAAGTCAACAAAATTAAAAATGATTTTTTTTTAAATACCCTTACCAACTCTTCTTTCAGAATATTCACGCAGTAAACAAAAGGTCAGTCCACTGGGAAAATTCGTTTGCTAACTGCTTAAAAATTTATGATGGAATAGAATTTTATTGCCCTAAAAAAGATTTTTTTGTCTCTGTAAACATAAGCATTGCACTAACATATTCATTTATTCATGTGAAAGAAAAACACAAATCACAATATTTATTATTCATATATTTGGATGTCATCTTCGTTTAAAATTTGATCAAAAATATTATTTTTCGGTCAAGTGCATATTTTAGGAAAATAATATTTTTTACGAGATTTCAAAGGAAATAAAAAATAAACGACAATCAAATAATTACGTATGAAGCCTAATCTTTTTGTTCTATTCGTTTTTTTTTAATTTCGTGTTCGGTTATTATCTGGATCATGATAAGGATCCTCATGACGGAGGTATCTCATCAGATTTTTTCTACGACATCTGCTTGTTACTATGCTGTTCAAATCTCTTTAACAAATAGAGTAAATACAAAAAGGTTGGGGCTGGAACATGAATAATGGTTAGCTTCCCAATCTTGCTACGCCCCGTTCTTTAGAATCGGATGAAAAGAGGGAGTAGAGAATTTCTAGAGATCGAGAAGTCGATTGAAAAAAACGCTATTTGTACTCTTTAGGAGTTTAGCTCATTCTATCTTGAAATTCAATGACATTAAACTCGTTACCACAGACCTAGTGGATTATGGGTAATTTATGAAAATAAATACATCGTGCAGTCTACCAGCCTTCTTACTTTTACTCAAGATACGAAATATATTATAATAAGAAAAATAAATCGGACTGCTTGACATTTCTTAATATGAAAATTTTAATCTTATCAATATCACTATTTTTGCAGATTTTATAAAAATCGTGTTCTGGCACAAAATATTTGCAGAATTTTTCGCAACTTTGCTAGTGCTCTTTTAATTTGCCAAATTTTAATAAAAACTTAAAGAAAAAAATATGTTTTTCAAAAATCGTCACTTAATATTTTTATGTCTTTTTTGATTATTTTGATAAGATCAAATTCTATTCCAAGATTCACAGTATAAAATGAGTGAACTTCAAAAGGGAATACATTGAGCAATGTTTTAAATAATTGAAAAATGTTGCCTCATGTAAATTCAAATTCCCATATTGTATGTTTGATACCTTAATGAGATAAAATAAGATTGTCGGTGAAATTAAGTCATGAGTTAGTATATAAATAAGGTACGTTACACGATTACATAATGTTACCGAGAGTTTGGTTACTTGAGCGTCTACGTTGTTGGTGATTGGATACGGGAAGTATCTGACTAATTATCATTTACGGAAATTGGTTACGATACACGTGTTAAATCATGTATGTGGGGTTTGATTACGTGGTTATGTTATGTATGTCATAGTTGATGAAAACTGAGTAATAATTAATCAAAGAAATGACATAACACCTTCATACAAGTCAATATATCGCTACGCATAAATGATTTTGTCAATTTGAAAAGCTTCGCTTAGTTAATTTACCAAAATTTTTATAGAATAAATTAATTTTACAAGATTAATTTACATACATCAATTGATTCATGTTAAGCATAAAATTTGATACTTTCATACGGTATCTATTCACAATGTAGTGGTATTTTTTATATTCTCTAATAAGGGTAGTATTTCAAAAAGTTTTGATGGTATCTGGTTACATTATTTCGATTATCTAGTCCTCTTATTTA
The DNA here is from genome assembly GCA_028555115.1 of Himalopsyche japonica. NCBI lineage: Eukaryota > Metazoa > Arthropoda > Insecta > Trichoptera > Rhyacophilidae > Himalopsyche > Himalopsyche japonica. The sequence continues at coordinate 28,535 of JAHFWJ010000722.1, forward strand.
AAAGAGCAAAGAGTCTGCCGGATTTGGTTAGAAAAAAGGTATTTGCTGTATAATTTATGTATATATGGCTAGATTCAAACAAATAAAGTGTAATGTGTTAAAAAATCGAAGCCACCCTAACCATTGAATATGTACACATTAATTTATGATATCGATTGAAGGTGCTTGATGGAACTTTAATATTAAATTTGAATTGAACTGACTCAGTTCTGTTGCATCCGTGCGATGGAATACCTGAAGATGCCGAAGGGCGAAACCCGGGTCGTTTTTGATAAGACATATGGAATCGTACAAAAATGTAACAATTCAAAAAAAAAATATACACATTAATAGGTCAAATTGCTATGTATTAATATTTTTACTAGCATAATATTAAGCGAGGGTATAAAAACAGAAAAGAAGATGCATTGTGAACCTTTTCTACACAGCTATCTATATTTGTGTTAGATAGATAATTGTACGTTCTGATGAAGGCGTGAGCTGAAATAACTAACACCCACATATACTATCATTTTTTTAGGACTAAAATACATTGCTATTTTTTGCTGTGTCTTAATGGATTTAAAACAATCAATACATTAATGTTTTAATTTAGGATGTGATTTTTAAAAAATCTTGGCAGTAAAAACTCTATGAGCTCACTTAAAATATACAACACCTATTTTAGATTATTACTACTAATTATATTCTCTCTTTGGAATAGGTATTTTATAGGTAACATTAACTTTTTTATTCATTAGGAGTTTTAAATCACTTAAGTCAAACCAATTAAACTTTAGGTTTCATGCTTTTTATTTACACGTAATCCTTGATGAAGGGACGGTTAAGCAGTTTAAACATTGAGGGTAGATACAGGCTATCGTTAAAGCTTAACTTCATTTATAAATAAAATAATTTATCATGTCCATGTGTACTATTTTAGCTAATAAAAATACTAGAAGCTAGAGTAGTTTATATTGCATGAATTGCAGACAATATTACTATCTAAATCATACATGAATCGTATTGCATTCGATACTTCATAAAATTAAATTATCATTTTTTCGCAACATCAAGATTAAAGTTATATTTAATAAAAAAAGATTATGTAAAATTTTTTTTTTTTTTGAAAATAGTAATAAAATTTCTAATATTATATGTTTTCAATTAACTTTTGTATATTCAAAGAAAATAATTCGCTTTGTTTTTTTTCTAAGCTTAGAAGAAAACCCAGGAAATATTGTTACCTATCTTTAAAATTGTGGTCATACAAACAAAAGAATATGTCTTTTATAATTTAAGATAAAGTTAATTGTGAACCAAAAGAATTTTTTAAATTTTGTTGGGAAAAAAGGTAAAATTTTATTTTGTGGAAAATTCTCTTGTTACTTTAAAATTTCTCGCAGAGCCATATTTGAAACACTTCTTTTTATCATGGGAAAGTTGATTACTGAAGAAAATTGTACATTTGGCACAAAACGTTCACTTTTTGTCACCACTGGTGAATTTTTATGTCGTCTTTCTACTAAACAATTAAAACATACCTGAAAATGCAATTTTGCATATCACTTTTGAGCTGTAAATCAATAAATCAGCTGATAATGCTTGCGATAAAAAAGTCCAGTCCTGATTATGAATATGTTTAGATATCGTTATATTGCTGGAAAATATATTTTTATTATCTAAAATTACAGTAAGTTCTTTATTAAAAGTATTACTTTAGCGCGTGGTATAAATGTATATACTTTGGAAAAGAATTTCAAAATTAAATGAAGTTTGTCTTAACAGTGTGATAATTTGATCTTTTTGAATTGAATACAAGTCGCTTAATATCATTTAGGGTGAGAAATGTTTTATTAACATAAGCAAAAATCGTTTTCAAAATATTTTATTGATATTCGCATGAACAATTGTCATAAATGTAATTTGTTTGAAAAAATTGGACTGAATTTGAATACTTAATAGTTTGTAGATATTATATCAGTAGTGTTTTACACAAAAAAGGTTATTGATGACATTTGCAGTGAACAAAGCTTTTAAATCATACACATGCATTACATTTAAATAATAATTCAATCCTTGGTTAATTTTAACTAATATTATTATATATATCGCAAAATAAAAATATTTTTGCTGTATACAAATTTACTGTACATAACATAAGTTTTGAGAGGAACTGTAAAGATACTTAGGAATGATGTTAGAAGTAACAGTAAGCGGTGTTCATCGGTGAAGAAGTTTTTGTAGGGAAATCTTCGTTTGTGCAGTTAAAGAACTTTAAACAGCTATTTAATTTCCAACGCTACGGTAAAATCAGCTTGTATTATCAGAAGAAAGTAGTTGAAAACTTGACGCTGTGAATATCACTTCTTGTAAATCTCTTAACTTTTATGAAAACATAAAAAATTCATGAAAATTTATAAAATGAAAGTTTTTCAACCGAATAAACCGTTTTACGATTTTTTTATGTGTGAGATATTTTTATATTTATGTCATATGTATATAAAGGCATTCATATAATATAATTAATGCAAAATTCTAGAAAAATATTCATTGTATAATTATATGCAAATTATCTATCTGTGAATGGTAAAGTAAATTTTTCACTATTATTTTGATAATTAAAGAAAATTATTACTCATATATAATATTAAAATAAATAATATATAAAAATAGAATAAATTGATAGTAATTGTGTGTATTTGAGTTTAAAATAGTATTTAATGCTGTATAATTATGATTTTTATATATTTATATTATTAGAGAACCGAAAACTAAGCTAAACCTGAAATAAATAATTATTACGCTTATTATTGATTCATAATAGCTTCATTGGATTGTAAGTATTTTTTTTCATGATAATCTTGAAACATATTCTTCCAAAATTTATTTCAGATGTATTTTGCTGTAATGTGAAATTTATAATGGCTAAGCCAATTGACGATGATCACACATTTTTAGCCACAGATTTTTTGGCATGAAGTCTTTTACGCAAAACAAATCATGCGGATATACGTTGTTGACTTTAGGGGTTAAAAAAACTCAAATCTGGAATCTCAGTAAACTAGCATACGCGTAATATATCGAATCCTGACAATTATAGCTTTAGGCTCTAAATTTTCTGGCCATTTATAAAAAAAAATGTTTTCCTAAATTATAGAAACGTAGGTGTTCGAAACAATCATGAAATTGAAAAATAAAGGTTTCAAAAAAAGAAGGAAGGGATTAATTAATTCAGACGGTGAGTTTTTCGACGAAATAATATTAAATTTCCTCAAAAAAAGTTTTTCCATTTAAGTAAGGTAAGTCTGATCCTTAATTACAATAAGATTTCGCAAAAAGTGTAAACTTAGCAGAATGTTATAATGTTAATAAAAATTTGTAGCAGTGTTTCAAAACCGAAATCATAGTGTAATTTGTTAGAAACGTGAATTTCAACAATCTGAAGTGGTATATAAATAAGTAATTCAAATTGTAGGAGTTTTTCCATTCACAAAAGTTGTAAATGGAAAAAAACGTATATGTATGTATTCAATAGATTTAATGAAACTCTCAGGTCAATATTTTGTTTTCCGAGACTACTAAAATGTGTATAAAAATTCAGAGTATGTTTTTAATATCATATATCGGTGAGAGAGCGTGCAACGACAGTAAATTTATAAACCGATCAAATTTGAAATATTATATATCGGTATCTATTCGTACATTCAAATGTATACTATAATAGAGATCCAGAAATTATCAATCCATTGTATAACCATTTGTTCCAGGGCTTAAAATCTTTTTGAACTGAATAAAATCATATTAAAAATATTTTGGTAGATAAAATATGCCTGAGAAAATATGATGAATTGCTTACACTTTAAATTTATATGATACATACGAATACACTTTATGTTTCATATTGAATTGGTCAGTAATAACATTATACGAAAAACAAATGTCTTTGTATCCATTTTATTACCTCTATTAGTTATTTTTCCTTATTTATTGTACACCGCTACGCATTTCTAGAAGAAAGATGGTGAAAATCCCAATTGAATATCTGCGCCAAATCTATAATAATGGATTATTACGTGTGTTTTTCAATTTGCAAATATATAATCATACTAAAAATAAATATTTTTCCAGTGCTTTGCTATTTGGTAATAAATGAGTTATACCGATGGCCATCACAATTCATATGTGATTTTATTAGTAAGAAACTGTTCATTTCCGCTCAAGCACAAAATATAAAAAAGATCTCTTTTGATGGTTTGAAGTATATTTTCCCTGCTACTTATAATTTATTTTTATAAGATATACTTATTTGTACACATTTCAATCGAATTAGGGATTAAATAAATGAAATTTTATTAAGACAAAAATTGAAATAATAAAAACGAAAACATTTCAAATTTATTTATCAATAATTGAAATTGAAATAAGGAGCAAACAATATGTTTTGTTACCTGTAACATTTTCTTAGGATTCACCGTTTGCTTTTGACCATCTATCAATTAAATGGAGAAGAAACCTATAGGGACTTTATACAGTGACGCATACAACTCGTAATTCTAAAGACTTGAACTTATGCTTGTAACAAAATCTTTAGGGCGTGTATTGTGTACAGTAGACTGCCTTTAAGTTTATTTTAGAATTTGTACCGAGCTACCAATACATTTTATTAACAATGATGAATTACATCAATTTAGTTATTCGTTCATTTTTGAAACCCATTCAAAGTGTTATTAATAATTCACAAATATGTATCACCTTACAAATTGCACTGAATATTATGACAACTTTTTTGGCCAAATACCATATGTAACATAAAAATATATTATATTTCTCTATGACATATAACTTCTAATAGTTAGATTTTTCTTTCGATACTGCTTAGACTAATTAATTAATTTGTGTTTAAAAAAGATAAAGAATTATGAAACAATTTCTAAGTTGTAATAGCAGGTTTTTATGCAGGGATAACAGCGGTTTAGAATACATTATTTTTGAACATTTAACGTTGTAACACTCGGAGCGATTTTGGTTTGTGTCTAATAAAGGTCGCAATTAACGAAACAGGGTCCTGGACTTAAAAATATAAAATAAAAAAAATGTTCGCAACGTTGTGTTTTCATTTTTTTATTATTCAGGTAGAAATAAAATCAAAAATGAACTTACTTTTAAAAACAATATATCAGTTAAATTTTTAGATGTTATTAAGATGTATGTACTTTAAGTCCATTGGATAAATTTTTGAAATTTTTTTGCCATGTGATTTTAATTGTTAAAAATATATGTGCAAGAATATTGTACTTTAACAAAAAGATTTACCCACTCCATGTTGCCAGATAAAGAAAAAAGATATTCTTACATATAAGTATTCGATGACATTGGAGAAAATTCTTTTAATTTGACAGACCCTGAGTTAACGTAAATAAGAGAAAAACGAATCAAGTAAATAAAAGAGATCTCATAGCACGGCATCTTTATTAAATAAATCGGCTTTTGCTAAGAAGTCTACTTATCCAGCTTATTATCAAACCAATTTTCACTGGCTTAGTTTTAATTTTATAAAATGATCTCTAAAGATTTTTCGTTGATACTTAATTCCCAATGAGATTTTATAGTTCCAGAAGCATCAAATGGAAGAAAAATATTTTTAAAACGTATATTTTATCACAAATTGAACCTTTTTTTAAATTATTCATAATTCAAATAATCTTTAGCTATAAATCCAATATTCTTGGTGTATTCAAATTCATAATTGGATTTTACAATTTCTTATTATACAAAAAACTTATTTTTTCAACAAAAATACTGCATGATTTGTAGATTTATTACATATTGTCTTGGAGGTCCCTTTGGCTAGGTCATCAACACCATTGGCATTTTACCAACTCATGACAGAGATTGGAACACAATATGCTGCGATCATTGCAACTTTTTTTGTATATTTCTTATCAACACACCCAGTCCTTTTTTACACGAATTCGGTTATATGCGATTTTTTTGGACGGCATTGTTACCTTTTTTTACGCGCTTCACTCGTTTTTACGCGATTTTTTCCCCAAATTTGTTTTAAAGAAGAAATTTATTTATGATGCTAGGCATTTACGAACACGTATTTTAAAAAATTTAATTTTGTAAAGCATTTCATTTTTTTAAATACACATGCAATTGCCAAATTTTGACGAGTGTATCGGATACTATGTGAATTTATGTTTAAGGGTGTGTAAATAAATGTAATGCAATTGCGTAAAATCATGGGATATGTGTCCGCTCGTAAACTTGTCTAAACACAATGCATTTATTAAATTCGTTGAATAGCACTTTTCTCGGCCATAAATTTTACCACTTTGAATTATTATGTCAAATAAATGCCCTCCAATGACGTCCAAATATTTTAAATGTTAAATATTTTAATATTATTCTTGAAGTAAAAAACATTTAAAAATAAAATAATTTACACTTGCATGAATTTTAAAAATGACAGTTTTAACTTGTCTTTCATACATAAAAGTCGTGTGTTCTGATATATCCTGCTAAACAGGCGCTGTTCTTCAATTATAACTTAATTAATCCGATATTTCTCACTTCTTCATGTGACTTCCGAATACGTATGTTAAAGATTTTAGATGGTTAACAAATATTATCATATTACTAGGGGTCAAAACATGCATATATTTTTTTTAGTTTTTGATCCTTCGAAATGGCGAGCAAATTAGTGAAAGTCTCAAATGCAAAAGAATCTTGTTTGAAACAAAAATTGAAGTTTTGAACTATCTTAAAGAAGGCTTTGGTCCCACTATAGTAGGGAATATACTAGGACTCAGTTAATCTACCGTGAGAACAATAACGTTTTTTTTGACAAACGATCCCGATACTAAGTGTGCTAGAAAATTTCAAAATGAATTTAGACTCTATATAATGAACTACATCGAACTTAGTGAAAAATGCAGAAAACAACCCAAAAACTTATAACGGAATTTATTGTAAATTTTTTTTTGCCGTGGAACAACAAAATAAATCCAATGTATCAAGAATCGACTCATTAAGAATATCCGAGCAAAATTCAAAATTCAGATTCATGCAAAATTCAATACTTTCGTTAAAAAAATCGCAAACGATTACATTTCGCAATCGAGAGTGACAGCAGCGAATAATACATATAAGTGAAAAAAAAAATTTACAGTCTCATTATATATTAATAAGCAATGGAGACATGAATATTTATATATATTTTGCACGAATTTTAAAGAGCAAATTTTGGTTTTTCATACGTTTCTGGTACTTTCTTACGCGATATTTTAATTTTTGGACCCAATTTATCAAATTATATGTAAGTTGGGATTTTTTACGCGAATTTTTAACGCACCCTTTTCTGGAACCAATGTATCGCGTAAAAAATGGACTGGGCGTAGTTTGTTGTTTTTTATCGAAACAAAAAAAATACGTTCCCTACGTTTCCTTTAAAGCTGTATTTTTCTTTTGACTTGAAGGAGATTATATTGAAAAAAATATTTTCCCGTTTAATAAATTATAATAAAATACTTCTTATTTAGTATGCAAAAAAATAAATTAAAAATCCAACAATTTCAAAAAATATTCATTTTGAAAAAATGTGTATAAACCTTTATTGCTCTCTATTGTAGATTGCAGTTTTATGTTTGGAATACAAAACCTTAAGAAATGATATGAAAAAAAATACAAGAAAATGAATGATTAATTATTATCATCACGATCTTATGAAAAAATAAGGAGTTAAGGTGAAATACTCGTACTGACTAGCAATAAATTTGTCGTTGATAAAAAATATTTTATCGTTTTAAGAGCATATAACAATAAAAACATAAAAATTAAATTTTAGTTTTAGTTTTAGAATTACAATTTTATTAAACAAAATCAAATGATAGTATCCTTTATAAATCATTTGATATATAATATTAATCAGTACACATGATTCATTGTATGTTACATTTTTGTATTTTTTTCTTCAAATAAATTACTGAAAAAAAATATATGTACGGAAAGCGTAAACAGTAAAGTACAAAACTTTTAATAGCACATAAAATTGTCGTTAGTCATTTATTTTCTTACGAAACAAAAGTGACGTTTAGAGTTTACGCATTAAAAATGATTTTCTATTTAAGCCGCTTGATATTTATAAGTGTAAATTTAAATTGATAAGTTGTTTAAATTTATGAAGCCGACTTTTAGCAAAATCAATGACGAAATCTATTTTATATTCTTATTGATATATTGACGTCTGACATATGTGATACATATATTTTTTTTAGATTAAATATCTCAACCCATTTCCTGCAGAATCACGTATAGAATAATTGAAAGTTCTTAATGTTAAATATTTCATCCAAGTATATTTTATTAAAAAAGAAAATCATATATTAAGGAATAAACTATCAATACATTGCAACGATCTGTCTCAACATTTTAACGTTACTAGTCGATGGGATATATATTGATGAAGTTATAATAATTAAAATGGAATGAAAGTCAATTGGTGAGATTTTAATGCTAACAAAATTAAGAAATAGGACTTAAGGATTGTGCAGCTACAAAGTGACTCTCTGACGAATCAAAAATGTCTGACAAAAATAATTTGATTTCAATTTAACTATTTCTCGCATCAAATATTTTGTTGATAACGCACAATGTTAGCAGAGCTTTAAAAGTTGGATTTACTACAAAATATATTTTATAATAAGATTCGTGTTAAAATAAGACTTTTTTTATCTCAATTTAATTACCTTTTTTATCTAATAAACGGTTATGACGATAAGCTTGATGTTGAAAACTTGGAGCGATTAAATTATGCTGTTAAACATTGGCAGCTTTATCTAGAGCACAGATTTCACTGAACAAGGTGGCCTTAAAAGAGATTAGATTTCATTTATAAATACATTATAATTAATGTTTATGACCACTAAAATTTAATACAAAAAATTGTAAAGATTTAACGTAATACAGTTATACAAAAATGTTATTTTTTTCTTTACAAGAAGGAAAGATTTATAATATTATTAATCTTGATTATTATTACTTTTCGAAAAAGAATAGTCTACTGTTGAATAATTATTCAATGAAATTTTATAAGGATCTATTTTTAAATTGAAAAAAAAAATTAAAAAAAAACATTTTATTTCGAAATTCTCAAAAGTGCTCAAATCATTGAATCTTAAAAAATCATTCAGGAACATCTACGTATTGAGATCTTTAGGCTTAAAGCAATTCTTTAAAAAATTCGTATTAAAAATGAAAATAATTTTAAACAAGTAAATACTATTTAAGAGGAATTTTAAGACTCAACAACATCAATTAATATTCGAGTGTTAAGCTAAAATAAAGATAGTGACAAAGAAAACTACCCTTTAATACACTAACACCGTTAAAAATTCTCATATGAAATCTTTTAATCTCATTTTTATTTGATATTAATTTTATTATGTCTCCATTTTGTAGTACTTGTCTCAAAATATTTAATCTTTATATTTAGAAAAAATATTATAGAACTACGAAAAGACCAATAATTAGCTTTTTACCCTTGCTGCAGTTGAATGATTCTGCTTTAAGATGAACTCATTTGATCTATAAGGAGGGTAGTTTTGAAATCTGTGTGTATTTTATAAAAAAAATATTCATTTGTTAATTTGCTCAATTTTGTCGAACGGTTGACATTGTCTTAAAAGCAATAATTAATAGATTCGGCAAATATATTATGATTATTACTTGCAATAATATACAAGATTTTTTAATGATTTTGATTGAAGAATATATCTTCTGATAAAAAATAAAACAAAAAAAAATAATATTAATTTATGTTTCGATGCAATAATGATTTTATTGTAGAAAATTTTCTCGACAAATATTTTGAAGAAGGAGATTTTTAAGCACATAATACCTTCTTAACTTTATTTTAAGAAAATTTTGGACCCCTTTAGATATTTCTTGAAAAGGCTCACACTTCACTTTGTGTGTACTCATGTGTGAAATTTTATATAATTTTAATTGGTTTTTGTAATTTAATACAAATATTTTCCTTCCGTAATTTCTCACTGCTAAGAGTGGCAATTCTTAGTTATTCTTTCAACAATTGCATCTTTGCCTGTCTCAACCTTGGTGGGCTTTTTATTTGGATGTTATTTGGATTTATATGTACAGTATAATTGTGATTAATTCGTTCTTCTGACTTCACTGAAAAAGTTTTTTGAGAAGGGTATTTAAATGGATAGTTTGGTTTTATTTCTTCTGCGTTCGTTGGGAGCGAGCAAAATATAGACTTATTTAACAACTGCTGATAGATGTACACACTAGTTTTATAGTTTAACAGCACAAAAAATAGTTGCTAATATTACAAAAAGTATTTGAGATCTTGGCATAGATATTATATATATATATAATTAAATTTATACCTCGTTTAGTATGGTTAGGACACCGCTGAAAAGGATGTTTACCACAAGTATGTATTAGCCATCTCATCGTACATTTATTTGCTACTACACTCTAAAATTACTTGCTCCTGTCGTTTTATACGTGTTAGTTCGAGAAACATGAGCGTAAACTAATTATGGTTTTCCTCACGTGAAAGTTGCAATAAGAATTGTGTATCCAAAATAATAACAAACTATTTAGAAATTTACTGTCGTTGCTATGGTTGCGATATCAACAGGTTCAAATTCCCGTACAGATAGTTTCTTAAATTGATTTTTCAATTACTCCGTAAAGATTTAAATTCGAGATCAATCCGAACCTAAAATAAGAATTTTAAGAGGTAAAATAACTATCCACTAGCTCACTCTTTGCCTCATAATTTTACAGTATTCTTTCTTGAATGATGACAGATTGAATATAAACTGAATATTTTTTTTTGTAGACTTGAGGATTAAGTTACTTTTCATTCTCCTTTAAGATAGCAAAAAATAGTTCCATATTTTGTTTTTTCTGACTTGAAAAGAACCATGTATACCAAAACTCCAATATTTATGTTATGACATGAGAATTACATTTTTTACTATAAATACCCATTGATTACAATAAAACATATAAATATCTCAAGCAATGTATACATACATACATACATTGCTTTGGAGCATTAATTGATACAAACGAATTTAATGACATCAGTTTTTAGTTAAAAAAATAGTCTATAAGCCATTTGAAAACGCTATTAACCGTTGCAAAAGCATTATTGTCTTGTTGAAAAGAGTATAAATCTAAACAAAATTTTCACGTTCCACATGTCATAAAAAAAACCAAAAAAAAAAGTTTTCACACAGCACGTGGTTCTAACAACTTTTTTCCGTGCTTACAATTTTGATCTGTTAATTTAAAAAAAAAAATCATATATCAAGGTTCAATGTGGAATTAGAAATTTAAATCCTTGACTCGGAGTATATTATAAATGATAGTCAAAACTATTGTTTGAATTGGCATTCACTTGGTAGAACTCCATTATAACACTGTGAAAAAATAGCAATGTACTTTAGTCCTACAAAATTTCCATGGAGTTTTTTTTGCAAGTGAATGCCAATTCAATCAATAAATTGAAAATAGCCGATATGGCTACCCAGGCAATTCTTTACGGCTAAAACTTTTGTAGAACTAAAAAACATTGCTATTTTTTTCACCGTGTTATAGTTAAAACTTTTAAGAAACTATATTTTAATATGACTTTGATGCACTAAGGATGCAGACAAACTTTTTTCTTTTTCTATATTAGGTATTCATATGAAGTACTTAATCATCAAACGGTGACAACAGTATTCATCGTCAGTTTATATAGGATAAAAAACTTTTGCTCCACCATACACATCAAGTGGTTAAAATTTAGTCAGCCGGAATTAATCCAGAGATGAGATGGGGATGGGAATGGTAAAGCTTTTGCTGGATGTTCGTTCGACTTACAATCGTAGTTATTACGACATGTGCAAACCTACAAGTTATTTATTAATTTATAAACTACTTTATACGGTTTAAGATATTCTTGAATCTTATTGTATGGACATTAGCCGATAAGAAATTATGTGCCAAGAAAAACTATATTGTATATCGATATACATTTATATACACGTGTATTTCATCATCTTTGATACTGTAATATTTTTTTGTAAGAGTTACGATTGTATTGTAGGACGAAAACGAAAATCTTTCTTATTGATTTGGCATTAGCAAAACATTTTCGATGTTTTTATGAAACATCGTTTGAAGCGATTAAGATAAAAGAAAGAGAAGTGATGCCTCTCAGAGATAACCATTTAAGTGAAGGCTTAAGAGTTTATATTTATGATCAAATACGTTGCCATTTCGAATGGAAGGATTTTTATGTCCATCTAAAAAAATATCTGGCCTGTAAAATATTTTGAAATATTTCTTCCTATAACGACAGTCACCATGCAAAAATATTTTTTTTTTTTTATTCGTTTTAATCTAGGGTATATTTTGCTACAAAAATTTGTTCTTGCACGGAAGGCTTGCTATTGTTAACTCTGTAGTATTATAAGTATTAATTATAAACACACTACCAACAACCATTTCAATAGTTGAGACATTTGTTGTCATACGATTAAGAAGAAGAAATTAATTTATTTATAAAAAAGTTTTATTGAAAAAAACAATTCTTTTTAAGCGTTCCAAAAGTTATGATTTTCAAAGATTTTTTTTTTTGTAAATAAACCTTAGATTTTTTTGCTGAGGCAAGAAAGCAGTTGTTTTTCGTACGACAGACAGCCATTTACAACTATTATACATTGATTATATTATAAGTAATGATAATTATAAATTGTTATTACTCACTGCAACTTTTAAGATTGAATTTTATACAAAAGAAAGTACAGTACAGACAAAGGAAGGTAAAAAAGATTTATCCCATTTGTTTTCATAGTTAAAGATTTTCATTTTTTATACGAACTTTCTGACATAACATTTGCATTCCCATTTGCATTCGTAAGAAGTTAAAATATGTAGAAAAGATTTTTCTTTTGTTTCCGTTTTGTTCTACATACATGATTCCAAAAAAACTAGAAAGAGATAAAGCTACATTAACTACATGCTTATTATATGACATTTTTTATCATTATCGTCTGAGACTAAGACTAACTAACGATATATTTATTATGCATATTTAATTCAAATGTCTCAGTGTAACATATGGGTACCACATTAGTATCAGACATTTTGAAATGTTTTTATTCATAAATTGTCTTTTGAGCTCGAAACTAAATATATGAGTGAGAAAATATATACATATTTTTGTAAATGTCAAGTTAAATCCGAACACATATTTTTCACTGCATAACTTTTGAAGATATTTGAAGGATCAACTTTTTCCACACAACTGACATCTGGTGGAACAATTTGAACTTCGTAGAAGAAAATATCATAATTTTACGGTTAACCGAATCGTAAATTTTTTCTTATTACGTTTGCATAAAGCTGTCTCGAATCGTATTCTTTGATCTTGAATGGCACATTTCAATTTACATATTTCCTTTGAATTCGAATACAACTAGTTTATATTACTATTCAATATCGGAAAAAACTTTTTACTGAGCGGCTTTTTGTTACAGCATAAATACACAATTCACAATTGCTATCGGAAAGCCAATTTCAAGAAGTTCGTTCATTTTTTATTTTTATCGTGAAATACTTAAAATTATAATAAAATTTATGACACAGATTTAAATATTGTTTTTCAAATACAATATGATATATTTTTTTAATTACTCATTTTCATTCTCATCAAAGTTAGGTTCACTTATTAAAACTAAACATTTTTATATACGCGCCTTCAAAAAAGTCATTTGTTTTATCTATTTACTTTTTATTTTTGACAATATATAATTAACAAAAACAATTAAAGTTATATGATCACATAGGAAACCAAAAGTGGGTATTATGATTTTATTAAGTCCAACACAGCCAATAGAAATGTTGTTCACAATTTTAATGTCGAGGTGTAAATTATTCGTAAAATTCTAAGTCGAATAATCCGATAGTGTTTTAAACTGTAGATCAAATTAGAAATTTTGTCAGATTGATATAAATAAATGTCACGAAATTTATAATCGGTGGGCGGGCTTATTTTTTAGTTTTTAAAACGTAATATCATGATGAAATTGTTACATGAAATATTGGAACATTGATAAAGCATTATTTAATAGCAATGGAAGAAAAAGTGAAATGGTGATATAAAGTTTAGATTATTTTGCCACGCAATCACGATTTTTGTCAATTAATACGGAAAATGTAGGGAAAATGTACTAAAATTGTCACACCTGGTATGTCGCTAAGGTGAAATTGGTTATGTTTATTATTGCGTAAACAAGCCCGTGGAACTTTTTCTTTTTCGAACAATCATAAAAGCTTCATTAGAAAATTATAAGGATTGCGTTAAAGAAAATTTACATTCATTCTGACCAATCTCTTATTATACTTATCGTGACATATAAAAACAAATAAAAAATTAATAAACATGTTTGACTAGTGCATTTATTTAAAACACGAGAAAATGGCTTCTTAAAATTTCGGTTCTTTGACTACCTTTAAGTTTAAATTGCTTTCAGTATTTCAATTGAGTTAACGATGAATTTCAGTATTTTAAAGAAATATAATATAAAATTTTTTAAATGTTTCTGTTTTCACACGAGGAAATTATTTCTGATGTTAAGTGTGGTTCGTTCCAAAGTTGACATTACGGTAAAGTTGCCTCGTATTGCTCATTCATTTCTCATTTCAACAGATATCCAAGTAATAAATATAAAATGGCTACATCAACATAAAAACATCGCGTTATTTTATGTAAATATATACGAGACAAGTAAAGCAAACATAACAGTTATATTCTATGAAGAACTTGTTGCGTAATATTATACAACAGTTTACTTACTTTCAATCTAACTTTAGTGTATGCTTTACTTAAACTTACAAAAACTAAACCTTCTTTTAAAGTATATCTACAAAAGTTCAAGTAATTTTATAACTTTATATGCGCGCAAGGATGTGTGGTGTGGAATTTCCGTTTATTGAACTTATAAAGTTTTCCTAACTAGAACATGATTGGTATCAACTCAAGCATCAGATAGCCGAACAAACAGAGTATATTATATAGTTTTGAGTAATTAATTTCTTGACTAAAATTATTGGATGAATAGATGAGTGAGTACATTATATTATAATATAGAAATTAAAATTTTATTAATAGCGCATTTTTCACATATTACTGATAGTATTATTGAAAAAGTCATTTTTTGTTTTTGTAATTTGAAATTAAAATTTTATAAAAAAACCTAATCTTTTTTGTTTCTAATACGACACTGTGAATATATGATTTAAATCAAGAGTGAACAAAGAAAATTTTAAATATATGTATATATATATAGAAAAAATAGGCGTTGTTTAACCAAATCCAAAGATTTCTGCAAACATTGACGGTTTTCTTCGTTGTAAATAAATTATAGTATGGACAAAAAAGATTGATATGGCTACGTGTACTTAAATCTTCAGAGTTCAGTAGAAAATGTAATTGTTCTCATATAAAAATGTTGTAATGTAAAAATCAGGAAATTATTGATCTTATAACAAAATATATTTAAAATCCATATTTGCCAAGCTTTTAGTAAGCCAAAATGACGAGAAATCTGAAAGAAGTTGGATTCTTGCCCAATTTGCGATACATCTCAGAATCTGAAAGAATTAGTAATAATCCAAAAGAATAAGGGTAGTAGAGTAGTTTTATAGGCACAGTAAAATTTGATCCGATATTGCATCGAAAAAAAGTTTCGTGTTCATAGTCTTATTATGGACTACAGGACAAAAAGTTTTTTTATTTAGTATCTTCCCTCGCATTTTGAACGATGCTTGAATTTGTCTTGACATTTTGTTTCTGTAAAACAAAAGTATATTTATTTTTTTGTTAAAAAATCTTGAATAAACATACTAGTCAGAAATTCGTTAACGTATTGATATTATCATTTGTATGTAACGAGAATAAAGCGAATTGTGTGAAAACCATTATAATACACTAATCGCTTTATTGAACGTTATGCAAAATCATTTAAAATCCGCCGTAAGGTAAGAAAAGAAAATGTTATTTGATTACAAAATATGTAAATTTTAAATAAAGCAATTTTCCTTTATTTTTACTTTCTGTATAGTTTTGAATGTGTTTATGTTATTAAATTACTATTTTAACGTTGAGATTTTTGTGTATAATACTATGTTTATACCCATAATTATTACCTAGATTATATATATGACAGAGATTGCATGAGAATATATCCAATTACGGACTGTTTATTTATACTAAAGAGCTGCAACATTCGCATGCAAAATGGACGAAAATATGATTTTTTGTGTAAAATGTTTTTTTACGTAAAATATTTACCAAAATACAGAAGTCGGCGGAAAGATGCTTTGCGTTTGCGCAACGGCACATATAAAATGCTCATCATGCTAAATCATTTGACGTTTGAGCTATCCTCGCAAAACGTTAGATTTCTCTATATATTTTATTATGTTAATCATGAACTAGTTTAAAATATGACATCTGAAAATTGCATTCCTGTCAATTCTAGCGATACAACATAATAAGTTAAGCAAAATACCCAAATGTAATCAAAAAGTAATATGAACAATTTTTGTACGACAAAAGTAGACAGATGGATTTCATTATGAAATAAACATATCACTACATTTTTTTCAACATTTAATGATTAAAGCTCACATATAAGTTTAGAAAATATGATTATTTTTTAATTTACCTAAGCACCCATAAATATTTTGAGCAGGAGCCTCGTCCGATTATTCTCATACATATTCAATGTTTTAGCGATCCATTTAAGTGACAGAACTTATAAATAATCTTAGTGTATATATAAATACTACATTAAAGCTACTTGACGTGTACGATAAAATAGCACTGTATTTTAGTTATACAAATTTTTTATAAGATATAGTTGATAGCTATTCACTATAGCTTAGTTCAAGCCATCATAATACTTTAATCATAAAGAGCTATGAGTTTTTAATATAATATAATAAAAAGATTTCATTGTGTGATTGTTCAAAAAAGTTGTAGATATTACTACATAATGTGGAGGTAACAATAATAAATAATACATGCATAATGTGGAGGTAACAATAATAAATGATTTGAGAAATTCGAAAAAATGTTATTGAAAGAAAACATTCGAATATTTATGAGCGAATAAATTATTATAATTGAGGAAGGGATGACTGGTTTTAATATTTTTTTTAACAATATGTTTACATATGAACAAACAAATGACGACTAATGGAGAAAAAAAAATATTAAAAACGAATAAAATTGGAAATTGCTTTTTATGGCCGCTGAGTTTTTTCATAATCCTGGTCGAAAATTTGTAGAAATTCATTTTCTGCACCGTTATAATCTCACGAAAGTGAGTCTTAGAATTCTATACAACTCTAAGAATATATTAACAATTTATATTTACGCAATTAGTTATTGAATTATTCAATGTAAATAAAACCTAAATTATTTATTTGTAAATAATTAAATACACTTTTAAAAATTGTATAATAAGAAACTTATATATAATATTTGTACAAGTGATAATTTCCGAGATAAGTAAAACCGGTAAAAATAGTACTTACTATTTTTTATTGAATAGAATCAGTTTATACTGTAGAGAAATATTTTAATATAAAAATAAAAATTATTGAGTTAATTTAAAATGCGCATATATGTATAATTATAATAGTATTACAAATAGAAAAAAATAAAAACTTACTTAAAGAAGACTAAGTGCTTTCCAGCGCAAAAAAGTGAAAAAAACGTAAGGCCTTTAGTGATATCATAATGTTCTTTAGGTACCTTTGGATTTGTGCTCTAATATGATTTTCTTCTTGTTTAGGGACCCATTTATAACTACACCATTATTTGTCATGAATTTAATATAATAAGGCTTCACTCTACTCCAAAAAATCCTTAGGGATATGAAAAATGACGTGCACTTTTATAGCAATTTACGCTGTTAAGATGACTTGCAGTTTTTCATTTAAAAGAAAAATAATTTACAATAAAGTTACAGACGGCCATTACCAGATTCGAAATAAAATAACACGTAACAAATTTTGCTTCGGTTGAGATTTTTTTTCTGTTATTTTACTTTAAAAATTCAACATCACATGCGTAGCTAAAAGGTGATTCAGTTACAGTATTTTAATTCTAATAAAACTTTTGTTATTTATTGTACAATAAATAATGGATTTTATAAATTTATAACGTTGGGAATTTTTTTTTTTTTTAAGTAGCTTAACTATCTCATCAGCTTGGTGATAAAAAGACCTCAGACATACATAATACAGTTTTTTATCAAACTATTTTTCAGCGTTCATTTGTCGGAGGCAAAAAAGTTTGAGTAATACAGTTTTTTTATAATACTTGCTTAGTAATCTAACACGTTCAATATGTTTCTAAAAAGAAATATGCAGATATGGACTGTTTTTTATTTCAGTGTGAAAGTGTTGTTCATTCTTTGTCCATTTGTGAAATGACTATGGAATATCGTTATCAAGATGTATTTAAAAGCATTCGTGCAAAAAAAGAATTTTTAATGAAAAGTATATTTTTATTCCCATGTCACAACATGTTACAAATGAAAAATTTCAGTCAATTCATCACAAAAGTACCATTGATGACGATTTTTTTATGTTGTAAGATGCGGAATATTCTTTCATTAAGCCAATTCAAAATTTAAAAACGATTCAAAAAAAATTGTGTGTATTTTATGGTTATGTTTCGTCTTATTCTCGGGTTGAGACATATTAAACGTGATTTCCATTCTGTGGGCGTTACTCAGAGTGAGTTACTGATGGCAACGTTAAATCGCCCACGCTGAAGTCTCGACTTTATCTTAACCCTGTGCCAATTTGATACTCCTTTCGGACGGTTTACATGCAAATTATATGACAAAAAAACAAAAGCTATCAATTCAGCTCGATCAAAAAACCCCAAAGTGAATAATTTGCAAGACAGTTTAATTATAACTAAGATAAGATTATTGAGAATTTTTTGAGAAAATTAAGTGTATCCTTATGCAGTCTTTTAAGATAAACTACTTAGGCATCAAATCATAAATGTTGGTATTATATATTTAAAAAAATCTATTATAGTATAAAACACAAATGTTTTCTTTTCATGTTTTTTATCAAGAACTGGCAACTTGGGCGACAAAATTCATTCTTAGTGTAACTACGTGATGAAATACCAAAAATATATTTGTTATAATATTACCACTTTGATTGCGTTGATTGGAAATTCTTGTTGCAAAAGCAGTTTTTGAGTGTCATAGAAAATTTCATTTATCATTTTCATTTCAATAAATTTTTACAATAAATCTTATTCTAACGGAATTTAAAATTTGAAAGAAATAAACACGAAATTCTCAACAAAAAGGTCTATATCATTTCAGCACTGAAAAGAAAAGCAACACAGTAGAATTTGCAGGAGTTATTATAGCTTATGAAAGATATCATTTGATCAAGAAAATTATGCTTACTGCGTTTTAAAATATCGCTTTGTTATGGTCAACGTAAACAACTGTACTAACTATTTTATATTATTAATAAAGACACATTTTGAAAACGATTTACACAGTATATTTTGTGATCAGGGCCGGTTTCGCTCATTGCAAGCATTATAAATAAGTGAAACTTGTCCTGAACATTAAATATACTGTGAAAATTGTGCTAAAATAAATGTGTTTTTATTATTTAAGATATCATGCCTTTCCACCAAGAAGTGTCAATTAACACCTTTAAAATGTAACAGCAATACTTAAATATTATGTGAAAAAAATAACTTCTAACTAATTGAACAATAAAACCCTTCTTCTAGTGGAATATTTTTCTAGAACGATTTTATTTTATCTAACACATTAAAAGAACGAATGAAAATTTTTTGAAATATTTAACAAAAACCAAAATTAGTCAAATATTTATTTGTAAATTGATTAGATTAAATATTTCAATATATTGTCACAGCGGAATCAATCATTCAATTCATTTAATCATTCCACGGAAAAGAGAAATTTGACTTTGTAAAATTTATTGTATGGATTTTGGCATTTGTTCATTTTACTTATTAATATTAGAAAAAACCTAAAACTTTATTTAAATTTCCAAATCAATAAAAAGAATATTCAAAAGATTTTTTTATGTATATGATTAATTACCAAAAAACAATATAGCTAGAGTCTAGAATGCTTTTTTATTCAAGTGAAACCTAATTACAACACGGAGTTCTACTAAGTGAATGCCAATTCAATCAATGAAACCTAATTAATAATTTCCGCTGCCTTTTTGAATTTAACAATTATTGATATTGAGAAACCTCTTCTTTATAAATTATAAGCGTTGCACACTCTGAAGTCGTATCAAACAACTTATTTAGAACAATTACTTATTGTTAAGGGACCAAAGAGAAGAAATATAATTTCCATGTTTCTTGATCAAGCCAAACATTTTATAATGAGCTGTTGTTTGGTTATTTGTTTTCCTTTGTCATAAATATATTCGAGCAAAAAACTTTCATGTCATGGCTTTGTATGGATTCCACAATATAAAATAGATATTTATACAGAAAATTGTCCATGATATATGCATGAAAGCATTTTCTCTCGGTGTCGAATTGCGGCCTCGCTGAAAAACATGGTTTTTCACATTACAATTCTTTTCCATGTTTTATATGAAGGCTAAAAAATCTTGATAAAAAAGATCGTTTGCATGATTTTATAATAGAACATATTGATCAAATGCAATTAGATTTTTATGATTTTTTAAAGTTTCCACATCATGTTGTCTATCTGTCTTTTGCAAACACGTAATATATTATCTGTGCAACACTTTTATATATATTTTTTTTGCTTTTTTTATTAAAAATTGTTTTTTTTTTTTTTTCACCAGTCTAATTAAAATTGTAACGACTTAAAAATGTCTACTTAGTGAACAATATACTTCCATCACTTCTCGGTAACATTGTCTCAATATCTTACGGTATAATAGATCATGTGCATTGAATATTTTTTTACAGTGTAAATATAATAAAAGCATTGAAAAAAATTTTACTACCGGAAACATTTGCTATGACTTAACATACATATTATCCTTTAAAACTGTCGGAGAGAAAGAACAAAATACTGAAGTAATCCATCCCACTTGTATTATTGATTAAAATAGTATTCACTCTATACTAAAATTAATTGAAACATATTTTTTACACCCTAACTATTGTATGAGATTTTTGCATGTTTGTTTTTTGGATTTTAAATACTATAAAACGATTACCCCTTCATTTTCTGTTATAAAAATTTTCTAAATAATTTCTATATTACAGAAAACTATTGGAAAGCACATAAAGATTTATACTCGATTAGTTAATCCGTTTTAAAATAGAACAAATTATCTTAAATTCTTTCAACTGGCTTCTTAATTTCGTTTGCAAATTTTTCAATATTTATTCGATCGAGTGACAAACAAAATATAATATATTATTCTCGATTTTTATCACTAATCGATTCACATTTATTTTTTGAGAGTCAGTTAAACGTTATTTTATTAACATGCGCGCCCGGGGGTTAATTTTATAACGTAAAACAATAACTTGTAATTTTATATTTACAAAATTCCGAAAATATCTTTATATGATATTCAACTATGCAAAATAATAAATATCTAATCAATTGAGTGGAGGCAGACGTTTTCTTTGTCAACATTTGATAAAAAAAATCTTTGTGCCCCAAAGACTGAACATTTTTAATAAAAAGATCAAATATACCAAACGGCAAAATCTGACTCGTGAGTGGCAAAATATTGATTGGATGATTATAAAAAGAAAAGTAACCGGTTGTAAGTAACCAAGTAACGCGTATTTTATTGAATAGAAAAAAACAACGTTTTTGACGGGTAAATATTTACAATAAACTCACAAAAAAAAAAATTCTGCGTAATCGCGTTAAATTAAATATTTGAGACTGAAGGAAGAGTTTTTCAAATGAGTGAGAAATTCGGAAAGTCTGCATTTAAGATAAGCAGATAATATTATCTGGCAATATGGTTTATATAATTACGTCATTGTGAGTTTCTACAATACAAATGCTTATCTTTATAAAAAGCTTGTGATTTTCTCTATCTAAAATTATATACATATAGTAATCGTATACGTACAATATGTTTAACTTTATTGTTTTAATATAAACAGAGAAAAAAAAAACTTTTATTTATATGTAATAAAATGTTATAATATTTACATATGAGAAATAAAATATTTTTAAATATTTACTTATATAGCTTTTACTTATATTATAGCTTATTAATTAATATTTTATTTCTAAAAAATCTTCAAGCCACACCATGGAAACGATAAAGGTTTCTTAGTTCTGTGCGTGAAGCTTCCATTTGATCGACCTTGATAAATTCACAATAGCACTTACAAGTAAAATTCTTCGCTCCTTAGCGAAGGCTACTTTCATAATAGCTGGAAAAGAAAGCTCCCTCTTGGCTATAAATTGCATGTCGGCGCTATAGCTCTAATACAAAACATTATCATTTGAATCTTTTTTCTCGGCACAGTCTCAGTCTGCAGTTAACTGTATTATTGTGTTAACTGAATGTCAATAGAATATTGGCATATTTCTAGAAACTTTCAAAAACAATCAAATTCACTAAAATTCAATTTCTCCTCAATAGAACACGATGTTTTTGAACTGATTTGATCAGTATTGGTTTGTCTCATTGTATGCTCTTTCTAATATTTATTTAATAGCGATATTAGTATGCATAAAAGTAATATTTTTACACGTCAAAAATACCGATTAAGTATTGTTTTAAGAATTTTTTTACGTTTTCATTAATCCATATTTTTGTCTTTTTTATATTATTTTAATAAAACATCAAATGAAACATTAAAACCATTATCAACTTTTGATTGAAATTCAGTTTCAGAAATTTTTTGAGAGCTAAGTTTTTTACGGAAATAAAATAAATATTTCCAGGTGTAATTTTATTGCAAAATTTAAACTATTTTTCACTTATGTATAATGATAAAATGAAGAGATCTTATTTATCCTCGCATAAGTTCCCTTCTTAACTTATTATTTATCTATAGATTTACACATTTGTAAGTGTGTCAGTTTTTTTAAAAATATTGTATATCTATATCCACTTGTATGATGTCAAGTGTTAATATACCAACGCTTAGTTTGTACGCATTTTCAAATGAAAAGAGATGGACCATCGAACATTTAAAAGCTTTTAAATAGCTCACTATTGATTTACACATTTTTTCTATGCTCAATCGTGTAAATATACAAGTTTCTATAGTTGTTGAAATTTGGCATACATAAAGTAAGTTTAAGTTACTAACTATTACTAGTTTTTTTTTAATTTGAAAACAAAAGTCTAAAATAAACAAATAGATTTCGTTAACTATTTGTAGACGCTAAATGTGATTAATGAAAATTGTTGAAAGCGTAGGAAAAACTTCTATCGTGAATGAAAAGCTTGACTTGAATGACTACATACTTAATATGAAATTGATGCTCAAAATGAGCTGTGTAATTGGGTTGATACACGATATAGAAATCATGTACAAGATGCGTAAATCTTGTAGGTACACGAGGCAGATGATTGACTAACCACATACTCTTCTTGAAAAGGGAGTATACATGAAATATCAGAGGCGCTACAATAGATAACGAGTTGATCGTGTCAAAATTTATTAATTTCAAATAGTTTACTATACAAACTGAACCTATGCCTGCATTGTCAATTTTGTTCTGGTGTTAAAATCAACTTTTGTTAAATAATTTTTTTTAATTGCACGCATACTTTACACTGGGAGTGAATATGTTTGAAATATGATATAATAAATTATAAAAAATAAATAATAACAAATATTATGTGTGTAATTCAATTTTTACTATATTATCAAAAAAAATGTTTACACGATTTATTAAAATCGTTTGTCTAAGATTGTGGTAATAAAGTACTTGAAAATTTGCTGTTTTCAGCAACTTCAGGTTTGCCTTCAACGTTTTTCTGGAGCCAAAAAGTTTATTATTTGAACACAGTGAAAAAATAGCAGTGTATTTTAGTTCTCAACTAGAACTAAAAATACATTATTTTTTCACCCTGTCAAGAAGTTTATAATTAAAGTAATATTTTCAATATTCAAATTTACTGTGAAGTATTTATTAATTAAGCCAAAATTCAGTTCACCACTGAGTAGTGAAGTAATTTAGTATCATTGGCAACATATAATATTAAGCAAGTTTAATAATACGTTGTTTGTATTTTAATGCAGATATAAATTTCATTAACGTGAGTAGTAACTTTAGATACTTAATCGCACCGTATATGAGATTTAACTGACATAAAAGGTTTTATACTATCGTGTTTACCATGTTGCTTCAAATGAGATGTAGGTGCGTATACACAAATGAAGAAATATGTAAATTTTTTAATAATAAACATATCCCTATCTTAGATTTAATTAAGATTTAGTTCAGGTTTCATCTTTGACATTCATTTATGTCATATTGGAAAATAACGTTTGCTACAAAATTATAAGGTGGAGAAATACACAAGTGTTACACCTGATAATTTGTCGTTGAAAACACTTTTACGGCCACAATATCAGCTATAAAAAATATGAAAAAGATTGTTTCAAATATCGTCATTATATACAATTCTGTCAAAATGTAATTTGATGATATTAGTTTAATCTTACAAATATTTAAATAGACATTAAAATTAATTTAAAAACTCAATTCGAGATCACGTTTTGAGATTGAATTGATTAAAATATGAAAAATTACACGCGCCAAACATCCGATAAAAGCTCTGTGCAGAAACATCAACATTTCAAATGAGGATGTCGTGATAAGATTTTTAAGTAATACAATTGAAAATTTTATACAATATGATAAAATTACTGAAGGAATTCAAAAAAAAAAAATGTATTCCTTATTTATTAAGCTTATTGCCCTGATGCGCAATGAATTTTTATTGCTATAAAAATATCGAAATGGTCGGTATTCAATCTTTAATTCTTAGAAAATGATAAATTGTATATCTTTATTACGAAACCAACCAAAGTAATTGTTTGTTTGTAGAACAAATATTTAAAATTCTAGAGAAGATTCTGTTCTATCAGCGTTATTAATATAAAATATTGAATGAGCTCTACTTGGTCATATTAGTTATTTTACCTCGTCATAAAATTCTATAATATTGTCGTCAAGCTTTAATTAAATATACCCAAAACTATTAACAATGAGTTGTGACGGGATTAATCTCTACATGCCTGAGTTTTTACTCATAAGTTGAAAACAGATGGCCAAAAGCGTTTTCATTAAAAAATACTTTTTCAAATGAAATGACTTTGGTAAGATGAAAATGTATGTCAATTAAAAATAAAAAGGAAGTTTAAGATGAATTAACATTTCTCTATTTACATTTCAATGGCAACAGTAAACGAATTAATCTAATATAATGAAAAAAAAACATGTGAAAAAATAAATTGAAAAACTATTCTTGACTGCAAAAATAAAAATTCATCAAAAACAAATGCTCTCATATTAAGCTGTATGTCTTTCAATAACAAATGTTATTGTAACGTGAACTTATATGAACTGAAACCCATGTCATTTCAACATAACCGTAGAAATAATTTAAATCCAGCTAAGAGTTTTATAATGAATTATTTAGGAAACTCCATAATAATAAGGTAAAAATGTGAAAGTATTTGTTTTAGTTAACGTGTATCTAACACAAGATGGACTCTTTTCTTTATGGATTAAAATGAAAAATATTCCAATACAAATTGATAGCAGAATTAATTATGTAATATAACCTACGCATACGAATGCTTAAATATAAGCACAAATTGTATAATTATGTAAACTTGCCAGGATAAAACTTTGTTATTTTCATAGGTTGTAACTTAATTCTGGGAATATTTTTTGAATTTATTCTTTTTATATTCAAATCGAAAAGAAAAGAATTTACATACTGTCATAAGAAAAGAAACTTTGTTAGAAATTCTTATTTTATTTTTCAACAAAAAATTCA
Source organism: Himalopsyche japonica (assembly GCA_028555115.1). Taxonomy (NCBI): domain Eukaryota; kingdom Metazoa; phylum Arthropoda; class Insecta; order Trichoptera; family Rhyacophilidae; genus Himalopsyche; species Himalopsyche japonica. Next base: position 54,626 of record JAHFWJ010000722.1, read on the forward strand.
ATAAATGAAATATGTATAATTTATGTGCCACAACTTTTACTATATTATTATTCAAAATTATTGATAAGGAATTATACAATTATTAAAAACACAAGGCTCAAAAGACAAGGAATATCTGTCAGTACTATAGAAAAAATGCGTCTAGATAATATGTAGTTAAAAAGTTCTTCAGATCTTCAGAAACAGCACACTAGATGTAGCAGCGGGTTGACTGCAAATAAATGTTGTACTAACATATTTCAAAGGATACAATAGTGAGAAAATTTATCTAAATGTCTACCATTTTTTTTATTGATATATGCAATATTTATTAATTTTATTAAAAGAATATTTGCTCAGTCAAAAAAAACATTCTCAAAAGCACGGTATGATGTAGATTGTGAACTATACTGTCAAATATTCTAAAAAAAATCTTGATGACATTCTCTTTCAAAGTATAAGGTACTTGCTATAATGCGTGGGTCTCCTGCGTTTTGCCTCTTTTAAGAAAAGCTCTAAAAAAGTCTTGAACACTTTTCTCAACTTTTACCTAATATATTTTCATATATACTCACCTAATTCCTAACTTAGCTTATTCGAAAATTCTATTTTTATTGTAAAACATGTGAATAACTTATCATTTTAAACAGATTCAATGGGCGTATAAGTGAACATGGTTTTTAACCTTTAATTAAAACAAAAATTCAGTGCTTAAAATGTCCTGGTGAGTATTGGAAAAGTCATCGTTGGCGTTAATATTATTAAATACTTACATATTAGATTGAAAAGTAAATATCGATGAAAATAAATCTTATAGTAACCCAAACCTATTGGCAAAATATTTTCTTTTCATTATGTAACATTTAAATGGTTATCGCCTTTGTTCCAACAATTTATTAAAGTAAACAGCTTAAAAACATTTACTTGTGGTATCGGTGTAACATACTATTTCGATGATAGTTTCGGTATTCTCTTTTGTTATTTACCGCTCTAGCTTTTAGACCCAACCAATTTCTGCTGTAAGGTAAAAGGTTGTGACCACCAATCTGAACGTGGTTTTTCAGCGAACCTATATCATCCCATGCAATCAACGTAACAGGAAGAAATCGGAATGGATCTAACCTTTCCGGCTTAAAGCACTGATGTGGCGTCGTTTTGAATCAACCATCAAACGATGAATGAGAATTATTTCTCCAATCGTATCGGAGACTTTAAATTTATCAATCATACTAAATATTAATGAAATTTAGTAAGCTTAGCAGTTTTTTCAAATGATAAGTAATAATATGCAAAATATGCTTGAAATGAACAAGTTAATTTAATCATGGTAAATAATCCATTATAAAATATAACAAAAACATTGTATAAGTTTTCCGAAAAACCATATTTTTCAATTTTACATGAAAGCGGTAGTTTTTTTTTTGCATTCCAAAAACCTCATAAAAATGCAAATTATCAGTATATACATACATATGCATTCACAATATTTCCTGCAAAGTGTTACCAGCTGGTGTTAACAGAAATCGATTTGTAATGAGATACTTCAACATACAGTTCTGTTTCTTATGCTCAAATAAAAACTATAGTGTGCAGTTTAAAATGTCGATATTTTTTATATTTACGTTCTTATAAATACTTCTCTAAAACTTTCAATCGCAATCGCACATCACTGTAATGTTTTATCGAGTCTTAACTAAAAACTTATCTCACAGTCTGCCAGGATGCTATTAGATGGCTATCTTTCTAATTAAGTAGTTAAACTAATGAATGTTTAAGTCAAATCTAAAATTTGTTTTAAAGGAATTTACTAGAGGAAGTAAAAAAAACATCACAATGCTTATTTATCATGAAAAGCTATTCAGTTTCGCAATTTAATTAAATAAAAAAAAATAATATAGATGTGCAATCTCATTGACTATGGGTTCGCGTTTTTTGTGTGAATAATATAAACTTTGATATTTTAATATTTTTTTTGTTATGGGTTCATAGGCATGAATAATTGCGATGAACATATGAGTTCTTCAGTATCATTCAAAGAACATATACTCCTATGCTATTTATTAAACAATGTCATATTATTTCGTTGAAAAACCGTTCATAAATTTGTATTTTCATTGTTGTGAGAAGACATGTAACAACGAAAATGCAATTTATGGTCATGAAATAAATACCCGAGTTGTATCGTGTGATCACTTTTTAAGTTAGTCATACACTCTAATATCCAAAATATATACCAATGAAATATTAGGAGTAGTAAAAAGTCCTGATGTTTTTTTCAAACGCGTGTCTTAAAATCGGTCGGCTTCGGGCCTTTGGTTAAATAAGATGTCATAAAAAAAAATTTCGTGTTGTGTGACATCTCAAGTTACGTATGAAAAAAAGGTTCATTCGTCCCAAACAGAATGACCGACCTTTGCCCTTCATAAGAATATCTGCGCGGTTGCATGCTTTTTCAATATTACGCCCAGAACAGTGCGGTCGTCGCCACTAAAGACATTTGCGACGTTTATAGAGACGTGTTAAAGGTTCGAAAATGTCAGAGATGGTATACAAAATTAAAATTTGGCAATTTAAGCATTGAAAATTACCCTCGAAGTGGACGACCTCATACAGTAGATGAAGTCGCCCTGAAAGCTGAAATCGAAAAAAATCCTATGCTAACAAAAAAGGAATTGTCCAATAGAGTCGGTACTAAATGGTCCATTAAACAAAAGTACCTGAAAAGGCTGGGAAAAATTTGAAAAGTAGGAATTTGGCCGACTACGCGCGTGCCAATTGCTGCAAAAAAACACACTTTACAACCATTTTTTCTAAACCTAATTATCGGAGATTAAAAGTGGTTGTTATATACGAATATATCGAAGAAAAAACAATATCTCAATCGTCAACAACAACCAATTCCGACCCCTCGAACTGGTTTACACCCAAAAAAACTCTTACTTTGTGTTTGGAGGGATTTCAAAGAAATAATTCATTATGAAGTGTTACAATATGGTGAAACTATGACGGCACAAGTATACTGTGACCAATTAAACAAATTAAGTTTAGCTTTGACAAGAAAGAGGCCGGGCAGGATGAATGGACGCAACGATAAACTGCAAAACAAAAACGCGCGACCGCATGAGGCGAATATGACCTGGGAAAAAATCCAGGAGTTGGGCGGGAAAACTTTATTGCATCCACCTTATTTACCAGATCTAGCACAATCGGATTACCATTTATGCCATTTAATATAAAAAACTTTTTGGGATAAAAAATGTCAAACAAAAAATGACGTGAAAAACGCTATTTCCGACTATTTTAATTCCAAATCAGTAGAGTTTTTTACTAAATGGATTTTAGACTTGTCTAATAGGTAGCAGAAGGTTATAGATAGACAGGGAGATTTTTTTTATAAATAAAAATAAAAAAATACTAAAAAAACACTTTGAGTTTCATTTAAAAAAAACGTCAGGACTTTTTACTACACCTAATATGATATTAGGATATACATGATTATAAAAGCTAAAATCATTTTTTGAGGAACTTATCTTGAGGTGATAAATTTCAATTTCAATATTCCAATAACGAATTACTCAAAGTGCATTACCAATTTCCAATCGAATATAATTTCAATAAAATGGAGAGTAGTGCTTTTTTTATTTCTTATACTTAACCGTCGAGGCTTAGAGTATGAGATAAAATAATAACAGTTTTTGAATACTCCGCGGTTGATTGTTCTGAGAGTCGTAAAATAATTAAGCAACCAGTCGGTATTTTAATAGAAACTGTAAAGCGATTAAGTTTATTCTGATAACAAAATGTTTTTATGATAGCTATGAAAAAGTTTGTTAAGTGGGTCATTTCATAAGATATGGTAATTTGTTTGAAAATGAACAATAGCAAAACAGATGTCTATTTAATAGGAAATGAGGTAAATGTTTATGGAAAAGATATTATGTTATCTGTGGTGATTATGCTCGCCAGTAATATATGTTGACATAATTGTTCCGTTCAAAATGTTATTATTTGTGTTATTCACAAAGAGATATTTTTAAATTAATATTAATTTAAAACGTTTGAGCACGTGCACAAGAATATTACACTGAATATATAAGAGCCTCAAATTTTGTGATTTTAAACATTAATGAAAGAAAAACTATTTTGTTATATTATTAAATCCTATTTCATAAGAATTATCAAATTATGTACACATTATATATACATACACGTTTATTCGTTCTAAAATTTAAAAGTTCATTTTCAAATGAATTAAGCTTAGACGAAATCAGCAAAATTATGAATGTCTTTTCAGTTATGGTTCTAATATTAATATCTAAAGCTATGTGTAACAATATATTAAGCTGTTTAAAGGAGATACATAACCAGATATATCAGATCGGTTGAAATATTACGTAGAAGTAGCATGAGTGAATAGAAATTTCACAAAAACATTCCTCAATCATAAAACATTTGAATGCAATAGAAACATTTACCATTTACGATCACATATTTTCCAGTTCTTTTGATCTATGTGTATTAATTTTCGTAAAAAAATTGATGAATATAACATGAGTCGAATTGCAATATCATAGCTAATACCTGCTCATATAATCAAACCCTTTTTTGTTCTATAATATATTGTGGGTCTGTAATTGAAATTCGCCACATATATTTTTCCCATATCGTGTATTTACCTCATGTCAGACAGATGTCATAATCACATCGATGTGAAATAATTGAAAACACAATCGGCGTATTGTTTTATGATCCTTCCATTTTATTCGACCTATTTCCGAGAAAAAAAATGTTACATTATTTTACATTACAAGAAATTTACGGTACTCGTGCTTTAATTAGTATTTATATTACAATATTTATCTTAAGCAAAAAACATAGTAACATTTAATCAAAATAAGATTTACATATAACTTATAGAATATTTAAATTTATCAATTGTCGCTCTAAAAAAATAATAGAAGATATTAATTTTCGGAGTGATGAACACGAGAAAATAAAAAATAATAATTCCAACGAGTTTATTAATTCAATTTTTGATAAAATTTATAAAGTTTTGAATTAGTGAGACGAAATACTGTGCACCTATTTTCAAAACAGTGTATATATATATATTAATAAACTAAATTAAGTACGAGGATAGTTTTGAGGTTGGCGTAAGCCAAAATATCTATCAACACCCATACACAGCTATTTTTAGCTAAATATTTTGATATTTTCATTTTCCTAAAAACTCTAAGATTAAATATTGAAAATAAATAGATAGATAGATAGAGAGTATAATTAAATTTTTAATTAATTTTGAAATTTGTGTAGCAATAACCATCTATGAGAAAAATATTTTAAAAGTTGAGTTTTTATTCGTTTACAGCTTTTATAGTTAATGTAAGTTTTTTAAATATATGCTAGATGTCAGTATAAATATTATTTCTACGGAACGCATAAAATATGTTTACCTTTTTGGCAGCTTAATAGCTTGACAGTAAATATCGATAGAGGACATTAATTTCTTTTAGTTCAATGATAAAAAAATATTAATATAATGGACTGTTTACTTTGATAATTTACGTATTATTATGATTTTTTGTTGACGTAAAATGTGTTTATTTCTGGTGAAATTTTTTTTTTATCTACTCCCAAGGTAATAAGAAAGTTGGTGGGGGTAAGTATGTCAATGATAATTGTCTTTAAAAAAGCCAATTTTATTGAAACACTGTTTTCACATTTGTCTTACATCTAACAAATGAAATCAAAGAAAAAAAATGAATCTTTATGAATTCCTCCAAAATAATTAATTTTAGAACATCTCTATAAAAGTCTTAAACAAAGTCAACAGATGGCAGTACATTTTTTATATATATGTAATTCTACAGTTCGTGTCGTATTAAAAAAAAAACGTATTGTTTTTGATCATAATTTACGACCAATTTACTCTTCATCCAATATTCCAATAAAATGACGGCATAATAGATAACAAACAGTAAAAGCAATAATTGAAACTTAGGTTCATATTGAATCCCAATATTAAAATAAGTATTGATATCTTGTTCATTATAAGTTGATTTTGTAAACATGCCAAAAAAATGCTTCTTTATCTTTTGAATATTCAGTTTGATGTTATTAAATATAAAGAAATTAATCTGACCTTTGCGCAACTAATTCTGGATTAAAAATAATTCTCATAAAATCAGCATTTGTTTGATGAATAATCATTATACATCAATACTAAGGGACTAAATTTTAATATTTGTTTAAGCGAGTTAAAATTCAATCATTATTTCATTTCATATTTTATCACAAACTGGAACATCATATGAAAAAATTTATCTTACATAAAATGTTTTTATTTTGAATTTGATGGGCATTTAACACGGCTCCTCAAATTATGTAATTACTTGATATAATAATATTTTGTAATAGCTGAATAATGGTATTTTATGTAATTATATATAAAACAATTAAAATCAGAAACAGTAAACTATGATGATTAATTGCAGTCCTAATAAAGAATCAATTTTGCTCAGTTATGGGACATTGATTAAAGTAAATAAATTTAAATAAAAATGGAGAACATATTATATCATTTGGGAATAAATAAAACAATTTTTTGTGATCAATTCAACTTTATCGTAACACTTTATTCAAAATTTCATATATATATGTGTACTAATGTATTAGTGATTACCAAACAATTAATCATTAATTTTCAATTTCTACAATTTTTCATTAGTGGGTATGTGTTATTAAATTTACCTTCAAAAGCTTTATTATTCTGATAATTGGTCTGGAAACTATATTCTTATATTACAAACGAAGCAACCATTGAAAATTATTTACACACAAATTTCGATTCATAAAAAAATATTTCCTTCATCTATATTTCCACAACCATCATAATCTTACAATATATCATTTTAATATTTTTAATATTGGTTATTTGCCGTATTATTTTTTATTATAAACATTTTGATTTTTTTAATGAAAAAAAATATAATATAGTACTGAAATCACAAACTGTGCAACTATTTAAATAATGCAAAGATATAATTTAAATATCATATTTTCAAAGTTTATGATTCACTGAGCCTTGTGAATCTGAAAACATACGATATAATATTTAAATTGAATATTCTCTATCATTATTTAAATAAAGTGTGCCATCGGATTTAAAATATTTTCATTACACTCGGTTGCTGTAAACAACTAATAGTTGCATAGAAACTGTTTTAGATTATATTTTTTAGCACATATATGAGAGAATTAAATGCTATTCAACGCTAAATCATTAGAATTTATTTTATTATGTTTTTAAATTTTTATTTTACCTTTTTGGTCCAAATTTTCTTTTAAGCTATGCGTAAATATTATATTAATGCTTTAGTTAGTTCGTTAGAATAAACTCTGTCGTTTTCAATGATGCATGATTGAACTACACATAAACAATATATTCAATTGCAAAATAAGCGGCTTAAAAGCAAAAACTGGTATTGATGAAATATAATATCTCAACGTATTAATGTCATAGTTTAACTTACTAATTTATATTGCGTTTATTAAATATTTTTATTTATATTTATAATTCATAATTTATACACTCTAAGTGCGCATTCATGTATGAAGATTATTTTTTTATTATATATTTTACTAACCTATGTACATTATTTCAAGAAAAATCGTAGATTTAGAAGTGACATTTGCTGTTATGCCTTTTTTGTCAAATTAACCTTAAGATTTTTAATTGAAGGATGCAAAATTTATAATAGGTATATATAAAAAAATTACTGCTTTGAATAATGTATGTTTATTTTACATAATTTTATTTCGAATTTTTAAAGCCACCAAACTATAATGAAACGACACTAAATAATGTTATAGTTTAAAATGTTTCCTGTTCTTTTAATATGAGTGTCGGAATTTTTATTAATAGAGGTGATATGTTTATTTATATCAGTCTAGCATTTAAATATAATAAATTCATTTTTAACTTTTTATTGATGCTTTAGACTGATTTCGTAAGCAGTATACTATTTAATTAAAATTTATTAAATTATTGTAAACGCGTTTACAGAATGAGATTTTTTGAAATAGTCAACGGCCATACATTTTCAAGTATATTGTTATATATTATTCAAATACTTTTCCGCAATATTATAATAAAAGCCATGAAAAAAACAAATTTTCGACATGAAATGGGTTTGTATTTATTGAATATTTGATATGTTTGATGCAATATCAGGTCGTGAAAAGAAATATGGTATTAATATAGTAAAGCTATTAATCATAATCCTTTAAAATACATAAATAATTTCTTTAACTGAAACGTTCATGATTTTTCTAGTGTGCAATAAGATCAAGATAAAATATCATTCTTGTTTTTTATAATGGGACTATATTCCATCTTTATGATTGCTACAAATACTTTCAACGATTTTCAATAATATTTTATTAAGTAAATGTATAAATTATAAGTCTGAATTATCATCAAGGATCAACAAAAAACGGCTTAAACTTAAAAATTACTTTTAATTGACTAGGGTATAATTAATCATCATTTTTTTTTTAAATAGTATTCATATGAAATCTTATAAAATAATGATTTATTGATAAAAAATGATTTTACACTGATTTTCACAGGAAATATTAACCTAATCGACGCTAGAAAAGATCTTGGCTAGAACAATTGTGAGGATCTGGAGGTCGAGGCTGCATGGTTTCTTCATATGGGGGGATCGCTTTATGATCTTCGCTGACTTTCTCAACTGCCTCCATTACCCTGAGAAGGTTCAACCCTGCTAATTTCTTCAACTCTTCAATTGACCAGCCGTTGGCCATCAACTCAGCAAAAAGAAGCGGATATGATGAAACATCTTCCAAGCCACGAGGGGTGCTAAAAAAATAACAATTAAATTGCATATTGCGATAACTATTACAATTTTACGAATGAAATATTTTGACATCTATTTATGTGCTTTTAAAATGTATAGAATTAATTTCCTAGCCTATCTTACCAGAAAGCTCGAATAGCCGTTTTAAAGTATTTTCTAAGCCACATTTTATGTTGCGTAAAATTGATAAAATATTATGTAAAATCCTTGGCAATAATAATTTTGCAGTTCCAAATTGTCATATGATTGAGTACTTTTACTTATAAAATCAATCTCCATCTGTTACTTACTAATTTATTCCGTCATAACCGGCTCCAAGTCCTACGTTATCTACACCTGCTACTTCTCGTATGTGATTAATATGGGCTGAAAGATAAATTGCATCAACATTAATTTTATAAATTGACAAAAATAATCAAATAAACAGAATATCTACAAAAGAGAATCACTAAATTCTACATTGTATATTTATTTTTTATACCATAAAGGTTTATATAAAAAATATATATATTCGATACACTGGATCGATTTTATAAAAAAGAAATTTTGTGTGCAATATGCACAATTTTGTAATTTTTTTCCATCAATGTAATGGTTATTATATCAAAAAAGTACCGAATTACGACTATGATATTTGTAACTTATAAATATATCGTTAATGTTTAATACAGTATACGTTATCTACTTCACCTGAATATGAAACTTATTGAAAATTTCTATTATTCATGTTTATAAAATAATAACATATAATTTTATATTGCTCGTATTGTGAAAGAGTTCATGAAGTTAAGATTTGTGAAAGTTATGGATAATTTGGTATTATCCACTTCAAAGAACTGAAAATGCAACGAACATAATAAAATTATAATGATTAAGTTAATTCAAGTAGGCCAAACGTATAATATTTCAACCGAAGCGGACAGAGATAAGCCTGTTTAATCAAACCAAGATTTGGCCTATTTCAAAACGAAGCATTCTGCAAACAGTTTTACTGATATTAATTCGTACAGTAAACTGATTTCTGTGTTTGATTCAATTATATTATGAGAAATTGCATAACTCGTATGAATAATTTAAAATTTTGAAAAGCCGGTGCAGCCAAACTATAATTGTTTGAAAAGCAGATTATTTTCTTATGCAACATTTAGCCAAAATTATTAAACAATCTTCACTTAAAAATAATATAGCGATCGATCGATTCTTAATGCACGTATTCATTGTAGTTTATAAATAAATAAATTCGGTAAAGAATTAAGCTCGTTGCAATTGTAATATTGACGACCATTTTTTTTTTTTTGTTAAACATTTCAGGAGACCCTAATGAGAGAGTTTTAATGTTGGTAATGAATTGTGTTTTAAAGGTTTTTATAGTAATTTATTACTTTATTGTTAAGTAAAAAACTAACAGAAATATATTCGATAGATATTTTGCCAGCAAAATTCGTCCAGTGAAATAGTCATCATCAATATCGAATAATAAGAATGATATATATTTTGATTGTTTATTTTCGCAAAATGTTTATAAAACATATCAGATAAATAATATATATATATATACATATTGTTTTAATGAAACAAAAGTAAAATTTAAATTTAAATAATGTACGTGATATAACATAAGTGATTATACGAAGCGAAAAGCGAATTTAAAAATAATGGAATTCGGGGTATAGTTTTATAATGACTTAAAAGCCCACGCAAAAAAATGTGTTTGATAGAGTAACATGTTATAGATGTGAAATATTTGAATGATTTTTATATGACAGGGAATATTAAGGAATATTAATGTCAATCAGTAAAACGGCACATTTTATTGTAACAAAGCTGTGGCGATGATCGACTTTATCATCATCAGTAATCGATTAAAAAAATCTTTATCTTAATCTTAAATTGTATCTTTGTATTCAGACACTCTTATTAAATTGCAGCTACAGCTAAGATTTAAAAATTCAATTCAATCGTGCACATTCCCATTTCCATCTCATCTTTTGAACTTAAAATATTATGAGAAATGGAGGGATTAAAGCACGTTGGTTGTCTCACCTCTACATCTTTTATATATCCAGCCGCTGTTTTACGGCCGCCTTCCACAAAGCAAAAACAATAAAAGGAGTTTACTCCTCATCTGCTCCTCATTTTGCTCCGATACAGTCGATCTTTAAATTATGTACTAACGGTAGGGGAATGAACCGAGAAAATCATTTAATAGCTTGTAAGGAGTGCAAAAAAATATTCAAAACACAACTTATTTTCTAATCAATTTTTTCGTCGAACTTATTAAAATTATATTTCTTAGTACAGAGTCAAAGAAAATAAATAACGTAATGTCTTTTTATTAATAGAAGGCTAAGACATATAAATCTGCTTTTTTGTATTTCGAATTTATGTATTGATAAACCATCCAAAACAGGGTTCTACCACAGAGGTGATTTAAAAGGAAACTCATTTGACATTATTTAACAGTTAGTGGAGAACGAGCGTATAAGAACAAAGCACTAATGAGTCTCGACGGAAACTCACTGACCGGTGAAGCCTTCAGGCTATGTTTGCCAAATTTTTGCGATAAAAATTTAGGACGATGTTACAAAGAAATTATAAATTAAAATTTGACTATACGAATATCAAATCACTATTAATGTTGTAATGATAAGACAATTGACTTTATGCTCAACATTTTAAAAGTAAAAACATTTGTAACGGTTTTTTAACTAAAAAAGTTTTTTTTTTGATGATACTGTTCGTGCTGGAGATCGGGCCCGAGAGATTTATTACCGGAGCCAGAAATAGTAACAAAGTTCGTCATAGACAACATTTTGAAGAGAATATATTTTGGTTAATACTTTATTAATCATCAAAACGAATTTTTGACAAAAATAAATCTGACACGATGATGACATTTCTAATAAAAAATTCAGGTATAGAATTTTCGTAAGCTCCCTAATTTGTGTATATTAAAGATGTTTGGTGACCCTACGACAACCTCTCCAATAATCGACACGTCTGAGCATTGATCACTCATCTGACAATACTAGTAAAGCTCAACACGAAAGCACTAAGCTTCACAATAGGCTCTTTTGCTATTCTCTTTTCAAATCTCATTGTTGTTGTAGATATTGCTTAGTTACCTTTCAAATGAAAACTTGCGAGAATAAAATGTAAGAAAAAACACACACCACATTAATACTGATATAGTAAAAAATAATTATTGAAACATTTATTCAGAAATTAGCCTTTATTAGTATATTTGTGTTTTTTGCTCAAAAATTGATTTAATAGATAAAATGACTACTAAAACCCTTCGCCCTAGTTTTTGTATCTTTTAAACGGAATCGATGATGTAGCATTGTTATACACATAGTGAATAATTTATAACATAAATAAGTACCACAAAAAATCAGTAGAATAACAGATATTTCTCATACAACAACTTTTACTCAAATACTTCATTAGAGTCTGTTGGCTCCACCTTTGAAGAAGACGCCACAGAAAGAATTTTTATGCAATCAATAAACCTTTTGAAAATGAAAAAGTTAATTTAATGAAATAAAATGAACTTGCTCGGAAATTTTTCAGACTTAGGTACATGTATTATATATTTTTTGGAAAAGTTTTTCGTGTAACTAAGATTTCAATTAACATATTAAACTTAAAAATTTAAACTAATATCACGAGTGGTCGACAGTCTTTGACATCAAAAGTATTAAACCTTTGAAAGTAAATATCGTATCATGAAAAGAAAATTAATAATCGTAAATCAACAAACTAGACACTTTATCTCTGTTACTCTTAGGAATCAAAGAAAATAAATCACAAAGTTTGGTGACGATATATCAAAGTTTGCAACATAACCGAATAGGACGAAGAAATGTAATAATATTTCATGTGATATCTGTGCCATTTTTTAATCATGATGTTTTTTATTTAAAAAGTACTTATTAAGGCTCTTCATTTGTATCAGTCAATGTTCAAAGAAAAATAGACGGCAGCGTTTTGTCTGAGACGCAGGTGGTTGATGAACATTTAAATAACTTTATGCTGTACTCAACTTAAAAGCTCGCTAAATATAAAAAGTATATTCTGGTAGTTATATTATATTTAATTCACGAGCAGGCGATAAACTCAATTGAAATAGCCGTAACGGTTTAACAGCAGATTCTGCACGTATATTAATAATACTCTTTATCGCTAAAATTATCATATAATCTTCATTCATCAGATCCATGGCAATTCAATCAAATGAATTTCATAACGTTTTTTTTTTTTATTAAGAACTTAATGACATAAGACGAAAAAAGGGTTCGAGTATTTTTTTTTTGTGAAGAATTTCTTTATTACATGAAATAAATTGCAAAAAGAGAAATGGATTATTTTTACTTTAGATTTTCAACTGAAGAAAAATTACTGCCAAATGTCTATTTTACGTATGAACAACAAAACCTTATTTCCAATAATAATACCACATTTTAGTACTATATTCACGATATATTTTATGATCAGGACCGATTTCGTTCATCGTGAGTATTTTCAACTGATTGAAACTGACTGAGTAAAATCGGCCCTGATCATAAAATATATTGAGTAAATAATATATGTACAAATACTAATACTAAAAATGAATTTAAAATTCATTCAAATAACATGCCTTTCCATCAAAATGAGACAGTTAGCACCTAAAAGTGAATAAATACTAATTAAGAGTTGTTACTCTTTCTGAAAACAAATTGCCTTCATATATTTTTCGAAATACAAATATGTTTGTCTAACATTTTGATTAAAATAAATATTTGATTTTACAGTTATAAAGTCAAAAGATATGTCAAAGCTTGTAAAATATCTTTATTAAAAATAGTTTATGTCATTCTCTCGTTTTAAAGTACACAAGCCAAAAGCTTGAGTGTATATAGCCAACTGTGACGCAATTTATCTTTTTGGAAACTATATCTGTATAAACAAAGTGTACACCGAATACATAAGTATCGATTAAATATGTGTACCGCGTATTAAAATAAAAATTATTATAAAACGTTTCGTGTAACAACAGTATGTCACGGTAACATGCATACATAATATGTATATTCTTTGGCCTGATGAAATGTAATTTTGCACGCGTGACTGAGTTCCCCGAGTGACAAGTACACGCGTCAATTTAATTTTCGATAATAATTATTGTTGAACCCTCTTTACTGCCATATGGCTGCCACATAGCGCCGCGTTATCGTACCCGGGAAATTGAATTCCTGTTTTTGAATTTAGAATTTACACGAGTGGAGAGTTTTGATCCCAAATCACGAATTTGGCGGATACGAATCTAGTCGTGCGTTTATTTGTAAATTAACCCCAAGCTGATTTCAGTAGTCTTGAATCTTTTTTTAAACGAAAATTCAAGACTCAATACTTTCAAATCCCCTTTCTACACATTTTCGCAATTTTATTGGATATTTTATAGTTATTCAAATCAGCCTGCAGTTTATTATTTTGTCTGTTGATAGTAATAAACTACTTGTGTTTATTGAATGTTCAGGTTCAATTTAAGTATTTTTTTAAATTTACTTTACTAGATCAAATTAAAAAAAAATCTTTTTTATAAGCATCGTTTTGTAAATATTCTTGTAAAATACTAGCTTCTATAATGTGAAATTAAACCCAACAATAAACTATCAGCCGTTTAGATTGAGATGAAAAATACACATTGCAAAGTTTATTTAAGTCTGCAAGGTGGATATTTTGACCGTAGAAAAACCTTTGAAAGGTCCTACTTTATAGCTTATATATAATAGTAGCTGGACTATTCCATACGTTGGAATAAAAAGCCAACAATTCCACGATTATTTAGAGCATAAAGTTTGGGATTGCTTAAAATGGGATAATTCTCTTTTTGTACTTACGTTAGCCATTAGACAGGGAACAATTAAATAAACAAAAACACAAGTTTAATGTGAATAGGAAATTTATCATTGAATTAAAACTGTTCAAATAAAAAACACGGGAGAAAAAAGAACGCAGTTCTACGAAAGAGAGAACTACAAACAACTTAATATCTACGACATATTTAAAATCAGGGCCGCTATCGTTCATACTAAGAATTATCACATTTAAAAACCTGATATCGTATTGGAGAATTATTACAGATCCCAAATGGTTTATATGATAATGCAATCTTATGATAGAGGTATTTTTGCGTGTATGGGCATTTAATGAACTTATTTATCTCGAGTTGATTTTGATTAGTTCTGTCACGTACCGTAGACAAAGCATTAGTGATATATTGTAGTAAAGCTCCTTAGACATTTTTGCTGATTCCTATTAATAATATGCTTAAAGATGAAGATAAAACACTCTATTCAACAATACGGGTTCATTGGTATGGACTTTGATCGTTCTAAGTTAGATTGTAATTTTACAATTAACTTACTATAATATTAAATTAATATTATCACATAAGTCAAAATGAACATTGTATATTTTATATAGAGGGTTATCCACTGCTTACATATTATGTATGCATGCCTCAATACGCATTGGTCGACATACGTGGATAGATACGTATCAATAATACCTAAATTACTGAATTCTCTGAGTAATATTTAAAAAATAATGCTTTATTATGCTACTGCTCGTTTACTTGACGCATACATATATAATATATGTATTGACATACATAGACGAAAAAATGTTCGATGAAATGATAAAACTAATTTTATTTAATTTATATAATATATCTTCAGATCATCGATAGAAGATTTGCTATTTTTGTTTCATAGCGGTTTTGACAATAGATGGTAT
The DNA here is from genome assembly GCA_028555115.1 of Himalopsyche japonica. NCBI lineage: Eukaryota > Metazoa > Arthropoda > Insecta > Trichoptera > Rhyacophilidae > Himalopsyche > Himalopsyche japonica. Next base: position 70,270 of record JAHFWJ010000722.1, read on the forward strand.
TAATTATAAGCTAAATGAGACAAAAGTTTTTAATTACTTCTAAGCTATTGTATCATGTATCGTGAAATTTTTATTTTCTTTATACAAGTTCTTCAATCTCAGAACGGAACTTTGAAAAAACATTTTTTCAAAAATATGCAGATTTCATGTATTTGAAACTGTTTCTAGTACAATTTGATTATTCTAATCCATCACCTTTACTATCCTGAAAACAGATTTTATAGACGGCAAAAAGTTCAACACGAATCCTTTTCTACCTCGTTTTTTAAAAACTTCTTTTTCAAAACAGTGGACGAGAACCTACTTTATACCCATTTCTAGTAACGAATATAATATTAAAATGTAACACACCCGAGAGACAGACCTGGTATAAAAATCTACGATGCTAAAATCTATGAGACTAAAAAGAATAAATTCAGGATTGAACCTTATATTTTATTCCGTTAACTTAAGATTGATAATAGCAAGCATTCAAATAAAATACACCCAAGCTCTTCAAAGATTGAGCGATTAAAAAGAAGATAAAAATAATAAACTTTTTGAGGCGTATCTCGAATTATCTTTACAATACGCTCAAAAAGTTTGTCCTCCTGATAAATAGTAAAAACAAACAATTTATCTCAGGCTATTTAAAATGAAATTCACATTCAGCTGAAAAAGACAATTAGAGTCAGCTGGTCCATAAAATCAGATCAAAAGTTTCCGTTTTCTATTACGCGAATAACATAAATAAGGGGACAACAAAATTTTGCTAATTAAAACACTTCCATTACACGAAACGGAGTAAGAGATTTTATCGTCATAAAAAATGTTTTTTTATTCACCAAAATTGTTTAAATATGTATGTATAATATTCCCGTATTTTTATATAAGCGTCATAAAAAGATTAACTCTGTCATATTAAATATATTCAGTCAACTGTGTGAATAATGATTCTAAATAAATATGAGTAAATTTGTATGTAATGGCAATGTTTTAACCAAATGGCGTTTGTTTATTGCATATATGAATATGAAAAAATAGATTCTCGTTCAGTTGTATATATTGATTTCTGCGTTGCCATTACTTTTCACTGATTTCAACCATAAAAACATTTTTTTTGTTACTGTTATTTTTTTAGTTTGTAAAAAGAGCTGACCGGCTGATTAATAACCAGTTTTTGATAAAAATCATATGCTGATATAATGAATGCTCTTGCTTGCAATATGCGACGTATACGGCTAAAACAATCAGCAAACATTATAATATATCGTTAAAATATTTTCCCTATATTTATTCCGTTTCATCAAGACAATACGATATTGAGCTTTAATAAATACGAAAAAATATCCTAATTTGGAAAACAAATAGTGAAAATTAAAATAAAGTAGAAATTTAACTCTCTCTGAGCACAAAAATACAGACGCTTTTTTTTAAATTTCTTACAAGTATGTAAAATTATTAATTTGTAATTATCCCACTAAAGCAACTTTTTGACACTGCAGTTATTAAAAATGAACAATGATTGCATTCATATATTTTGAAACACTTAAAACCGCAAAAGCTATCATTCGATGCACTAAGCTAAAATAAAATGAAAACTCTTCACTTGTTTTATAATATGATTTACGGATAAAATATACCGCACTTACGTTAGCACCAGCTATCTTTCCTACAAAATTTCCACTCAAAAATGATAACGACAGTGCCAGAAAGGGTAACCAAAATAAGTAATACTTTGTCGTCTGTGTTGGAAAACGAATTGGATATTTATTTTAAATGTTTTAAATTTCAATCAATTTAAATTCTTCAACCTAAAAAGACAATTTTTATTTTCCTCACATAAGCTTTAATATAAAATAATTGAAATAAACGCGATAGTTTAGCTTGTAATATTTAGAAAAATGTTTAATTATTTCTTTACATGTGAAATTAAAGTTTTTTGACGAATATTGTATAAAAGTGCATATAAGTTACCAAGTAAGAATAAAACCAAAATAAACTGGTTTTGGAAAACGTTTCAGTAAAAATAAATGAACATTTAACTACAACACAAAACAGATTAATGCGGGAATGATAAATGTCCCTTATTATCCCTCTGTTGAAATAAAACGTTACTTTAATGCTCGTCATATTTCAACTCAACAGCCAAGGAATATACGCTAGTTGAAATAAGAACGCTGTTTCATTAAAATTAATGCTTCGTCCATTCTAATTCAAATGCTTCTATCTTTGCAGCGATTATTATCCCCCGGAAAAGAATGCTATCACAAATTCGCTTTGAATTATTCGGACGTTTTACTTATGAGGTTAAATCTACAAATACATATAAATGAACCTAAGAGAAAAGTCTTTAACCCGACGCAATCCTTTTTCTTTGTGAAGGGATGGGACCCCCTCCGAGATATAATCGCACACAATTCCTTGAGTGCTTTTAGCTGAAACACTACTATTTGCAGAAAAAATATTGTTACTAGGTTTCAGGTTACTCTATTTTATTTTATGTTTACATTGGAAGGAGACGCTATAATGCTGTCGAAAAACTATCTTATATTGTTGAAACAAATAACATATTCTGAAACTAAAGTATTTATGTTTCATTCGATCTGATTAAGAAAAAAAAAGATCCCGTTTATCTTACTTGTATAACTAGTTACGTAATATATACTATTTCCAATAAACTAATCTTGGGCTTAAAAAGTTTTTCAATGGGTTCAGTGGCTGTTTTAAAATAATTTCGTAACTGTTTCTGTAACTTCTGTGATATTTTTTTTCTTCAAAATTTTTTTAATAATAATATTCAGAAAGTGCTTTTTCACATATATGAAATAGGTATACTGTTAATAAAAATACTAAAATTCAACTCATAATGCAACATTATTGTATCTGATAAAAAATCAAATAAATTTGAATGTAAAAAAAAAATTTAAAAAGCATCCTAGATTCTCACCAATAGCATCTTGAACAGTTGCGACAGTATTGCACGTCAAGAATTTGGAGTAAAAGTTAACCATCACCAGTCCTCTGTTCGCTGCCACTCTCTTCAGCATGTTATCCGGAACGTTACGTGATGAATTGCATAAGGCATGCGCCGATGAGTGGGAGAATATCACAGGTGCCTTGGAGACGGCGATGGCATCTTTCATAGTCTTGATTGATACGTGAGAAAGATCTACGATGATTCCCAAGCGGTTCATTTCTTTGACGATCAACTGAAAATATGAATGTCATGATTTATAAAATACTTATTTTCAATCCAGTATGATGCTTTTCGAAGGCATGGATATATTCAATTCTTTAAAAATAAAATGCCATCTTTACAAAAAAAAAAAAAATGTATGTAAACATATGTTTAATCAATAAATTGTAAAAAATGACTATTCACAAAGAAATGGCATGAAATAGGCATAATTATTAATTTTAGCATAGAATTGCGTAGTACTTTTTTCCAAGATTTTGTGTCGGGTTCTTTTTTATTGATAGTTATCAATATCCTTAAGAAAAGTGTAAACAGGAACTATCAGTTGATTAATAATACATTATACTGTAACGCTTTTCCCTCATGAAACAAAAACAAGAATAATATAGATACAAAGTAAATAAACAAACGTTTAAAGTTTTGTGACCAATGAACTAATTTATTTTATGTTTTAAATTCAAGATCCTAAAAATATGACTGATTATGATGAAGTCTACAAATGCTTAACCACCATTTAAAAAACATAATGTAAAAACAGTATTGAGTTTAATATTAAGCGTAATTATTTTTACTCTATGATCACATTTGATTTTATTAAGCTGAGGCAAATCAAATATCTCTGATTAGTTAGAAAAATAAGCTGGAAAATAATACAGGAGAGGTCTTTTAAAATAATAAATACGGAATTCCCTGCATTTATTTTAATGGTAAAAGTCAACGCAAAATCTGGTTAGCTAAAAGGGCGGCCACTGGGGTATTTGCTTGAAACATTCACTTCGTAACGCAGAGGTGAAAACTTTGAATAATAAAATTAAATTACATTTATGAAGTGATTTGGCAAACTTTCATTATTTCCATTGCATGAATAATACAGTTAAAGATTTATTTTTCATTAAAAGAGCATGATTCATAAAACTAAAGAATTTCGAGAGATCAATGGCATTAATAAATTATATATACATTTATGTATAATATATCGATAATTATATAAAATATGTTAAATTTCAGTTGAATACTAGAATTTTTTACGATACCAAATTGTTGAATAATATTTCATAGATACGTGATAATTTAATTTCATTTGTACAAACTATAATATAACTTTAAAAAATATATTTTTTTAAATAATACTTCCAAATATAATATTATGATCAAAGCCGGTTTATCACATCGGTAGTATTATCAACTGCATCATAAACAATGAACGATACAATATATAAAAGTTAGAAGTAGTTTTTTTGTAACATTTTGTTTCCATTAAAAAAATAGCATGATTCGTAGAAGAAACAGCAAATCACTTTTACTTTTACATGAAAACTGTAAATTGCTAAGTTTAAAATTGTTTTTGATTCTTGGAATGATATAGTGTTACGTAGCTTTATAAAGTTTGTCTTCGGTACATTTTATTTATGAAACCATAGGTTGTTTTGTTATATATGATTAAATATCGATTTGATCAAAAAAAAAAAAAAATATGGAATATTTTTTACCAGTGTTAAAGTTTTTTGAAGGAATGTTTTTTAAGCTTAAATTAAGCGTTATTTTTAAATTCTTTACATGTAGTGGCGAGAGAAGTGCAAATATTTGTTATGAAAGATTCATTAAATTTTTAAATCATTTTTTAAATTCAAACATATTTTGTAAACGTTGTTTTTACGACAAATTAATTTTTGCTTTTTTTTCAAATAAAGATATATCATTTAAAAAGCTCTTCTGTTTTTTTTTCTTTTATTTTGTACCCCTAACAACAAACGAAAGATTACTTTCCCTCAGTCGATGATTTATTTTATTATTTTTGTAAGATGCATGTGGAACGTGTTGAAAATTAGTTTGTCCCAAGTGAGTTGAGTGCTTTTGGAGCACGTGTCCTAGGAATTCAGAATGGTCATATATATATCGAGAAGGACGTACGTGCTTTCTTGATATTAAATAAAATACGCACGCAGTATTAAACATTTCTTTTCCCATGTGACTCAATAAATCAGGAAAATCCCGACATGTGAGATATTGCTAATATGTCTTACTTTATTTATAAACATCAACGATAAAAACTTTCTAAATGATGTAAGATAATTTGTTATTTTGTAAAGTCTTCGTTGATTTGTAAATCTATGTAACTGAAAATTGAAACTGGAGATTTTTTACTAGTTACTGGCGCATATATATATATATATATTTGTAGATTGGTATTCGAACGCATATACAAATGCATTATGATTTCAAAGACACCCTCTCTCCTATTTCAATCAAGAGTAATAAATTTGTGAACAAATCTTATTGTCTTAGTCACATAAAAAAGACATTGTGCTATCGGGGAACAAACAGTTCATGTAGTACAACTTCTACTCAGAATCACAAGAACGTGTGAATAAATTTGTTATTTTGTTTGTTATTTAAAACAAGAAAGTTTACAAAAATCAAAATTTTAATAACCAAAATATAGATTTATTTAACACAAAATTACTTAAATAAAAACTTATTTACCCAACAATATTTTTTGGAGAATATGTTTCATTATTGTTAAAATTATCAGCCTCAAAAAATAGAGAGAAGCTTTTCTCTAATATAAATTTAAGTGCGATACCTCAAAAATATGAGTAGCTTACAAAATCCCCTTTGAATATTATTTACATCTGATTTTGAAATCATTTTTGTGCTCTGTCATTTTGCCTTATTGTGTCGTCGCTCTCCAAGGCATTGTAGACACGTGTACGCGTGGACGTGCCCTCAGTGGATCGAGCTCAATTTTGACAAATGTTACGGGAAGATTTTGTCGGAAATCGAAGAGTCCACATGTATTTACTACTACACCATATATATGTTTGTGTTCTATGATATTTACCAAAGTGAGGTTATTTAAAACAGTCTGAATGATTACCGTTCATTTCTTTATCAGCTCGCATTAAAGTAAAGTATAATTCTATATATAAACAATTGGGAAATAAATATTAATCAAGTCGATTAGCAGCTATTACTAGCAATGGAAACATTGTTAATTTTTTCCAAAATCGGTTGAGCCGTTTATTTATATATGATGCCAATAAATTTAATATTCAGATCTTTTAAACAATTAATTTTCCACATCAAAAATTAAACTTATTTTGATTGTATTTAAATAAAATCTACTCGTTAAAATATTACAAAAATTCATTATATTATATATACCATTCATTCAATAGAAATGCGCAATTTTAGAGGATTTTTCATAAAAGAAATTGTTAAATAAGTATAAAAAAAAAATAAAGACATATCTTTAAGCTATAAAATCTAATCCTGTGACTGTTCTAAATTTGTTGGGCATGAGCCAAATTTTTTCCACCTGTGACCCGTGTGCGGAAAATTTTTGCTTCGAAATGCTAAATAAATGGGTAAGGTGGCTCCATACACACCTTGATGGGAAAATAACGATGAAATCAAAAAAAAAAGTAAGAAGAAAATATCGGTAAATTATGCGTAGGTATTACAAGTTTTGAATAAAATATATTGCTCTCTTCAAATTTATTGATTAAATATAGTATTCCACTTAATAGCAAAACCCTTGTGGTAATGGTGTAATAATAACTATAATTTTTCTCGTCTCAATTGAAGTAATATTGAGAAGACTTCTTTTTTATTTAAATAAAGATTGTGAAATTTTTCTACATCTGCATTGAACGTACCTCCACTCAAACAAAAATTTTCATTTTGAGATGATGATAATTTTTTTTATAAAAATACTACTTGTAATTCATTGCAGGCTTAAATATATATGTACGATTCGGGATACATTTGGTAGTAAATCGATCAAGCTTGTTTTTTTTTTAATGAAACAAAGATGATAAAAAAATCCTTACGCTTGTAAAGCATTAAAATTTGAAAAGCTTAGATATTTAAAAAAAGTAAAGCGACGTAATATTTATCCACTTTGCGTTCAACATACACATTTTTTAGACACGCAGTTAATGTGTTTCGTAAAAAGTTTTATCTTTTTTTTAACATTTTTTACAGAATAATATTATTAGTTTACATGCCTGCCAAAATTTTTATTCATATAACTGAAAAAATACTTCATATAGAAAAAATGCGATAAAATTCCAACACTTTATTTCAAAAAAGATTATTCCAAAATTAGAAAAATAAGTCTAGTATTGTATTTAAGAAAAGCATCATACAAATAATGGATTAGAATTTCTTATAAAAACGATCGGAATTTGATAAATATTAATGTCAATGTTCACGAATATGCTTACTCCTTGTCAAAAAATACATTGTTTTTTCTATAAAATTCACTCTTTAAATATAACTCCGTAATATAAAACATTTACTGTTATTGGTGTGTATCATAAAATTGATAGCGTATTTAAGTCGGTGCAAATGTGTTATACAGTGGGTGATCTGTTGATAATCAGTTTGTACTTGTTTGAACAAATCGGACATGTGTTTGGACAGCATAAACATATTCGGATAACGAACTAAAATGATATTTATAATCCATAAAATAAATCTATGCTAAATCGATGATCGGTTACCGAACAACTCAGATAGCGAATAGATTATGTTCGATTACCCACTGTGTTTATAAAAAGTGACTAAACTGTTGATTTGCGCATCTAAAATAACCGAATACAATCTCATTAACATTTTTCTAATGTAACCTTTAAAACGTGTACCAAATTCAGAAGTTCAGTATTATAAGGAAAGATTGATATTTTGAAATGAGAATTAATATTTTTGGTTGTTTAATTGTTCATATTTAAAAACTTTTGCAAAATCCAAGCAATTGGTCAGCTCTGAGTTAATCGATATGCTTCGAATGTAGGTAAAAAAAAACACCGAAACAAACCTTTCCAAAAGCGGTAAGGCCTCCGTGCTCTGGCTTGGCACGTGAGTCGGATAGTGCACAGTCTGCCCAAGGAGTGTTGCAGGTGGATGTGAGGGTGAGGTAACGGACACCGACCCGGTACAGGGTCCTCAGCACACCAAGCGACCCGCCGAGCGCGTGACCGCCTTCGACGCCCACCAGAGAACACATGCGTTGACTCGCATGTGCTTCCCGGATATCTGAAGGAAAAACATGTACACGATTATATAACATTTTACAAAAAAGCAGTGATTCAGAAATGAATTGCCTTTTCGTGAAGTGTTCAAATACCTTTTATGTATAAACGGAACACATGTCATGCCGAAAAACTATTCGCAAAATAATATTAAAAAAAAACTAATTTCTTACGTAGTCACCCGTTTATTCACACTTAAATCAGTATTATGATATATAATTTTCCTTCCTTAAATTTATCTTTATAGTAGGCGGTAAATATAAACTATTACAAGTAATAAATACTATTTCAACACTCAAAATAGGAAAAAATATTCACTTTTCACTGAGACCGTTTCCTCTTAAAAAACGTTATATATTATATAGAATTATATTTTAATCTTAAACGCTGTAAAATGAATAAGTCTTAGTTGTCGTTTTCCTTCGTCTAATATTTCTTACGCGTTTGAATAACCAAACTCATAATTCATATTTATTACATAAGAGAAGTCACTTCCATGACCTCTCTTAAGTATTGAGTAAATTATTACCCTAGCGCGACATTGTTTGCCATTTTTATCAACAGTTATATGTTCAGTGGAAAAACAGCTTTCTTCTATAAATTATTTCGAGGCACAAAGTGAAAAGTTTGTTCGTAACAGCTTTAAAATCTAGCAAGATGCCAAGTGAACTAGAGATAAAAAGGTAAAAGAACCGTTAGGTTTTTGAGTGAAATTTAAACACAGACGTGCCATCTCTTAAACTTCTTATTCAGTACATTTGGCGCACTTTTTTATTTATAAAAAAGTGAAAACGATTTTTCTCGTCGAGTCATAAAACTTTCCAGACTAATGAAAAATATAAAGTTTTTCCCGGCCAACTGTGGATGCAAGTAATCGCAGTTTTGTTTCACGCAAGCGTGGCCAAGGTACTCGAGTCGTGAGATTGTGGTACGATTGGGTACTTTGCTGACGATTGTTTTTTTCTAAAGGCTCCGTTAGTGCGCAACTTTTCATTTTATTCCCGTAGAAAATTGGATGCACGCCAAATGGCCTTCATTAAAAAGATCATATGCCACGATGCATACTAACAGAATTTTTATACTGAAAGCTCTAAATAACGATAAAAATTTCTAAGTCTGATCGTAAATAGTAATAGATCGTTAATTAAATTGTAAACAAAGGATTAATGAAGGAACAAAATGTTCAGTTAAAAGTAAACTTAATTGAATATAACAAAAGCCAACTCTTTTACCTGTTCACAAAAAAATTTTTGAAAAGGAGCCAAAAAGGAAGCGCGTGGAGATAATAATCAAAATTGATATATGTATTTTTAAAACGTTAAATAATTTAATTTAATAACTTTTCTTAATAGTTATTTTTATGTGTCGTAATAAGTTACCATTTAGATAATATTATAAATTATGTGACATATTATGATATATTCTCATAGTCTTCAAAATCTCAAAATTTTTCTCAAATTACAAATTGCATTTTCAAAATATCATAACTCAATAAGAGTAAATAATATTGAAACACTTTTCCGTGACCCTATAAATATAATTAAACATTTTAGCAAGTTTAGGCTGAAGACAATAATTTACACTGAAATGTGGGAGTTTTGTTGTAAAAACAATGAAATCAATATTTACTTTAAAACACTGAAAAGTTACATGCACTTGCATTCATTGATTATCAGTGTTATTGATCTGTGAATGATAATCTGTTAAAAATTCGTGTAGATGAAATAAAAACTTTGCTGCATCATTTCATACTAAAAGTTGATTGATATTATTTGGAACATCTTTTATTGATGCAAAAAACATTACTTACTTTCTTTGTAAATATTAACTGCTGTTAAAATTAAAATCAATATATTATATTTTTAATATAAAAAATGTAAATTTAGACTTTCGGACTCAAATAGTCATTACTAACGTTGTGTTGCACTATAACTCACCTTCCGCCGTTGTACATAGTGTCAAGGAAGGCTGGTATCGGTCAGTCAGGCGCCTTATCAAGTCAATTTGCTCAAAGGCTAATTGAACAGCATCTCGATGTTGCGAGTCGCATGGGACATAAGCCGCCCAAAACTGTAATTAAGATAAATAAGCAATTTTTATTCGACATCTTATTAATCATAACTGTTTATTAGCTTATTAAATTCGATTTCATTATAATTATATTGAAATTATCAGAATTTCGAAAACACCTGTAAATATTTATTTCCGACAACCAATATTCCAACACAAATATTTTCGGAATAGAGTAAAACTCTCATGCAACAGAAAATAGAACTTAATTTCATTTTAAGCCTTCGAGTTTTTCGATCACTCTTTTTGTAACTCAATTAGCATATTCAAGTAACATATTCTTGACGTAATGTTGAGTGCTACACCAGCCTATTTAAATATCCGTAAAATGATAAAATTACAATTTCATTATAAAAAAACCCAAAAATTAAAACTCCAAATGCTTATATTTAAATAAAAATATGGTTATATTTTCGTTTAATTTGCTTGAAATAGAGATATGAATATTAAAAAAAATAATACAATAAATTCTTAAGAGAAAAATAAACCTCAATTGCTTACTGTTGATATTCAAGCCACCAATAAAAATGATATAAAAGACTGCAGTAAATAAAATATATAGTCTATATAAATAGAAATGACAAAAATTTCAATTATTTAAAATAACACAGTTTTTCATCTATAGTGCTATGAATAACATTTGTATGTAGACAAATTACAGTGGGTTTTTCAATTCAAAGTATATATTATTCTTATGTAATATATTTTTAAGTAAATATACCCAAGCAATAATGAATCTGTGTATGAATATATCATATTTTATATATACCAAGATATTTCCCCCGTATCGATTGAAAAGTTATAAATGTGAATTAAAAAAAGCATCTCTTTCAAAATAACCTTATTATGTAACTTTAGAGATGCACTTACAGCTCAACAGTTTTATTTTCTACACGAAACAACATCAATTGAAGAATGTTAAATACTTAAAGGCAAATTTATTTAAAACCCTTAGGGTTATAAAAGGTTGCGCTTTATTAACATTTGTTTGCTTTTCTATTTTACCCTATTTTGCAAAAAAAAGGTTACTACGCAGCATTAGGTGATCATAAAGTTAAAATATATTTTCTTCTTGGCGTGTTTTAAAGGGTTCTTATTACATATTCAAATACAGTTCGTAATGACTTATTCATGAAAAAAATATAGGTACCCTTTCCCCAATTAGAATATATTTTCAAGCTTTTATCGTAAATACTTAAATGAAAAATTTTCAAATATTTTTAGTCATGTTTATACATGTAGCCAAATTACACCGGTGTTGGGTATGAGATTGTGCGATTTCCCTAAAACGCTAGAAAAAAAAATATTTCTTGCAATTCACTGTTCCTTCAACATGCATATTATTCAGCATTCATTGACAAGAAATTTCTTGAGACCGTCAGAGATGCAATATGTCACTAAAATTATTTTACCCAGTTATCAATGAGTTGCATTGCATTTAATACAATTAACAGAATATCTTTTAGAATCCTAGAATATATTTGACCATTATGCTGTTATGTGATATTTGTGTTTCCAGTGAATGAATTTATATCGAAAATTTACTTCGCCATTGACATTTTATTATCCATAAGTATACAAAATCATTGTGAAAAAATGCATTCGGATGTCATTGCGTGCATTCATAAGACACATAGGTCGGACGAAAAAGGATATACATGCAATAGGTTGATAGCCTCGAGAAATGTTGCTTTTATCTGTTCGAAAAAATGAGTCACAGCTTAGCTAATCATTTATATATTTGATTATTAATGAAAACACGATATGAGAATCAATGAATATTTTCAGTGATAATTTATGATAAAAAGAATAATAAATTATAAATATATTCTATATTTCTAACCATTTTTTTTTTGACAAATTTAAGGCAGAATCTAATCATTCAATCAAGATAATACGTTCAATCTTACATAAAATGACAGCTTGACATCAAACCGTCGTCTTTATTATCATAATATTTAAATGCCAACATAAATTGAATTGCTCTAAACTATTAAATTCTATTGTCATTCTTTCTCGTTTTTATTTTTTAAATTTTCACGGAATGAAAACAATGTTCATTGAATAGCCAAAAATATTTTTTTTGGTAAGATTAAAATATAATATAACTTCACGGTTTTAAAGGTATTAACTATCAATGTTTGGTATACTAAGATTATTTTTCAATAAAAAATTGTATAGTTACAAGCTTTCAAATTCTATTGTATTAATTATGTAATGAGCGCGACATGATTTTCTCATCTCGAGCATTATCAATTGAAGAAACATAAAAATGAAAAAGAATATTTAAAAAAATTTGATTATTAATAACAACAGCTACTTAAAACAGTTGGCTTAAGATCTATCATAAAATATTTTACCCAATACGATGAAAAAATACATGGCTATTTTTCACCGTGTTATAGTGGAGATCTACCAAGTAAATGCAAATTCAATTAATATATTTTGCATAATCTTTAAAAGAAATATGATTAAGTTAAGTAATCAAGACTTCACTGTCACGCATTATAAAAATTGGGTGAGAATGATATACAAGGCCATGTTTTCTAAATACTCCATCGGGATATCAAAAGATCGCTCTAACAAGCGTAACAAAAACGCGCGAATGTGAATCGCTTATCTAGCGACACGGAATATTTCAAAATACGTCATTAGTTTGATAAAAATATATGAAACAAGATCATTTAACAAGGTTATAAAACAATGTGACTTGTTAAATACTAAAATTCATTTTGTATCACTGAAATATGAGTTGAATTATTGTACGAAAATGGAAACCATGCTTTTATCCTGAATCAGAACAGTGTAAAAATCAAATTGGCTTATTTGTTTATGGAGACTGTATAAAGTCTGTCCAACTGTCGAATATACAAAAGTACCATCATTATTTTACTTAATGTTCCCACTTTGGTATTGCAAGCTATAAACCGTCCATTTAGAGGGCAGTTTTATTTGAGTTTATTGCCAAACTCAAATTGAGAGCACATTGAACCTTCAGGCAATAACCATTTTAAAATAATACTATAATCTCGTTGCATTTGGCAGAATGTTCAAAAACAGTATCATGGGTGTTATTTACAGGCAGACGGTGTACTGAAGTGATACTCAACACGTTGCCTACCAAAATTAATTGGCTCACCGAGAACTTTGCTTCAAAAAATTTATATTTTCTGAATCAACTGCTAATAAAAGATTAAACTTTTACAAAAATATTTCAATAGAGGCCCAACTTCACTAAAATTCATTGCATTCTATCAATAATAACTTAAAAAAGCTCCGTAATATTTGGTGGTAATTTTTCTTTGTCGACATTTATTTTCTTAAACTAAAATTTTATAATAATAACAACAGTTAATGGTTCACCGCTTTCAATTTAAAAGACAAATCACTTTTATTCCGATAAGCATAATTAAAAATGATAAATTTTACTGGTATTAACCAAACATACATTTTTTCATGTTCATAAAAATAATGATTACATTATTTTTATGAACATGAAAAAAAGTTTTTATACACACTCGAAAATTAAATATCAACGTAACGGTGAAATAATATATTGTATTATACTTATTATATTCTTTACGCATTGATCAACCGATTAAATATACAGAATATTTTCTTTCAAATTATGAGAAGATTATTATTTAATTAATGGACGGACCAAAATATGCAACATTGACCAATAATAATTACTTAGCACGGAAAGCTCGAAAATCAAAAAAAGAGTATAAACCAAAAAAAACCTTTATTTTCTACGTCTGTTATTTTTTACAATAAATTTTACGGAGTACTTACTTCTAAACGTTTTAATAATGTAACTAAAATTGGTTTTTCTGAGATTAAAAGAACTTCTCCCCGTTCACCGATGACCATGAAAAATGATATATTTCAGTCTAATAATTCATGAAGAGCTCCCGACTGAATTTCTTTGCGGCGATATTATTAAAAGGGATTCAATGTTTCAATATAAAAACTCGAAGCATAAATAATATTATTTACTCTTTGGGAGAAAAACTAGCAGAAATATATTTTCTTTTTCATTTAAAAGTTTATTTTTATTCGTAAAACCAACATAAAGGAAATATAACAATTATAATAATACACTGTTTGTCATAGCAATAAAAAGTTTCATTCATGTTCTCCTCTATTACATTATTATTAAGCATTGCAACAGAATATATTTAAGAATAATTTCTAGAGTGCTATTCACTGAACCTCGTTTTTTGTCGTGAGAGACGATCGGGGTTAGGAAAAAGCAGAATATTTGTTTATCTCTATTTCAAAACTGTGTTTTCAAGATCTTGTGGACTAGGTGAGAATAAATAAAAATATTGCAAACACCAATATTATTCTATTTCAATTAGCTCATTTGTAGATTCAAGACTCAAGGCGTGCAACTGGATTTAATATCAAATTTGAATTGTTACAATTTTGTACGATTCCACATGTTTTGTCACTAACGACCCGGGTTTCGCCTTTCGGCATCTACAGGCATTCCATCACACGGATGCAACAGAACTGAGTGTCAGTTAATATTCTCGATGGTTTCGGCGGTAACTTTGTGAAAGTTCATTTTAATATAAAATTTAAAATAACTTTGATTATTCCACGTATTGTGTAACTTACTGTGACACGTGTTTCGCCTCTTTCAGAGGCAGCTTCAGACTAACTATCAAGATTGATTCCAAATTTTTTAAATTATGATTATGATTTTCATAACTTAATAATTTAAAAATGAAAATCATAATCATAATTTAAAAATTTTAGAATCAATCTTGCGATAGTTAGTCTGAAGATGCCTCTGAAAGAGGCGAAACACGTGTTACAGTTAGTTACACAATACGTGGGATAATCAAAGTTATTTTAAATTTTATATTACTGACTGTCAGTCGTTAGTGACAAAACATGTGGATTCGTACCAAATTGTAACAATTCAAATTTGATATTGAAATTCCATCAAGCACCTTTAGTCGATACCATAAATTGGATTAAATATTTTTCTAAGAGGTGTATCATTCTAATTTAAAGTATAACTATAGGTATTACAATATATTAATAAATATATCAGTATTGGTGTACATTTATGGGACATTTCCTTCTGTGGAAAGTCAATCTTAATTTATAAGAAATTGGTCTATAACACAAACAAATTATTTTCATTACTAACACTAAGTAATGATTTCTTAATATATACATACATACGTAAATATTACATGTGATGTGAGTTGTGTTGTATGTTGTTTTTATAATACATTACATTTAAAAAAAGGTATTTTTTTTATTTGATATGTAAAATATTGAGATATAAATAACATCGAAGTTACTTCTCCATCTAATCGTAAGAATACATGAATGGGAAAAGTGTTGTAAGATTTCGCAATAATTTATAATATCTGGGGTATAAATTTCCACCACCCCGGTAATATTTTTCGTTCAATCAAATTTATCTTGATGAAATTTGTTTACGGCTGTCTGATTCGTATAAATGAAAGTTAGCTCAGTGAAAAAAGCTACATTATCTACATCACTGGCATTTAAAATCAAACAATCCATCAATCGTTGGCGAACAGAGCCTTGGAATGTCATAAAAGTTAATATTGTTTTATTTCGTATCGAGCATTGAAAATTCTTTAGAAAACATTCGGCATTTTAGAAAATCAATCGCTCGAAAAATAGCGTTTAAATTAAATTGACTTAAGCGTTCGCCAAAGCATTCTTTGATAAACTTTTACATTTTACACCCCGACTCGTAGGAGGGATCAAATAAAAAATAAACGTTCCAAATTTAAAGTTGCGCTTTCTCTCAGGGGTGAGATGAAAAACACTCAACACGTTTGGGGCTATTGTAAAGAACCCAGTCTCCGATACAGACTCTCCCGTCTCAGAGATGTATCTCAAACAAGAGAATTTGAATTACAAATTGGTTCTCTGGCTGCGACTTCACAATGGTGTTTGCTACAGGGTATTTCCCCGCTTGTTTCGGTGATTCATGTGACAGAATATTTTCAATGAAGAATCATATCAAGCTGTAGACTGCCGCTTTATCTAAGATTTTGAGACACTACTATAATAAATCTCCAAAGCAGAGATTTCGAGCGAGTTTATTGATCTTCCTTATAACATACACTTTTTAGTTCAACTAAGCGTTATTGAAATTCCGACTTGTCAGAAGAGTCTGGGCGATAAAGAATAAATAGCCTAAGATTTCAGCACTAGAGGTGGTTTATTGCCATTTGTCATTTTTATGTTTGGAGAGAAAATTCAAACAATTTTATTAAAAGAAGATGGTTTTTCAACAAGATTTGATTGTATACTACAACAATAGTAACACTACTTAAATAGCATTTTTCTTAAATTGAAATTACCATTCATTTGCAATTGAATATTTAATTGCCAAAAAACTCATTATTGATGGCGTATCAACTGACGAGATGATAAATTAGTCATTTTTCTTTTCCGTAATTTTACCAAAAAATGTATGCAGGAAATAACTTTTTTCGAATATACAAAAGTGCTCGTATCAATTTCAAGAAAAGGGTCTACTATACAACAATAAGATGGTACAATTAAAAATAAAACACATTTTTTTCCTTTATATTCAAAAAATAACATAGCCAACTACAACTAGTTTAACAGTCGGAGTAAAACACAGTTTTATCAATTTATTTTTCGAAATATAATTAGGAATTTATCGAAATGTCATATTTAACTTAAGTTATCTATTTGAAAGTAATTTCCGAATAAACGACGGTGCTTACTGGACCAGATACAATGCAAACAAACCGAAGAAATATGTTAATCTTGAAATTATCATAATCCAGTGTTGAAAATGTGGCAATTTCCATGAATCATTATCGGTTGATAATAATGAAAGGTATTCAATCGGTCGCACTAAATCAACAAAAGGGTTGTGGGTGTGTTTTAATTTCGGGGGTGTATCAACTTTAGAGAGTCTAAAACACTCAACCAGGGACTTTAAACTTAGTGTTCATTAAATATGTAAAAATGAACATATATGCACGCGCTGAAAACCTTTTTAGCTGAAAACATTTTTTTCATTGAAATTCTCGCCATCCTCAAATAAAAATTATTTTTAAAACAACATTCAAAATGAAGTATATTTTATTACACACAATTTAAAAAAAAAACATTGTTTTTAAATTGTTTACTAACGAATATACTGTTGACGATTACACGCGATGTACTGTTTGTTAACTGAGGAATTTTGACATATGTTATATAATGGGAAGAGGCAAATGAACTTGTGGGTGACAAACAATCACGAATACTCTGCGGTAGGCCATGTGAGTATTTAGGGGGCGAGTATGGCCAAAGTAGAAGAAGAATTTAAAAAAATGTTTAAGTTAAAAACTCTTAGATCAACTTAATTGTAAGCCACAAATATGTACGTAACAAAAATATTATGAACCAAAAGTGATAGGAATATATTTTATAAAAATTCGTTGTTTCTCAAAAATACTTCATTGATATATTTTTATGCAATGTTAGTACGCTGGCTAGTTTTGAATCACTTATGAATATAAAAATTAACGAGGCTAATTATCGTTGTTGGAAACTTAGTCAGAATCATCGGTAAATTCCCCCTGACAAATTTGTTCAGAAACTCCGCCCATTCTATCTAAAGCAATGAGAGGAATGTCACTTGCCATTGTTTGTTCCAAAGTGAGCTCACTAACTTATTTGATGGAGAAACTTTGATTTTGTCAAGTCCAGGGATGGTGTTATTCTTGATAAAACGTGAATCTTTAGTGAATGTTTGTTTTGAGTCTACGCCCTGCGTATGGGTAGATAGATTCTTTGATCAAGTCTCTAAGTAACTTATATTTTATTCAGCTAAATAATTTACTTTCACCAGGTGTTTTAAATTGATAGAGCTACTACGATAAACTTTGAATTGAAATTTTTAAGCAACGCCATTCATTAACCTTGATTTTGAAAAGACAACAAAAAATTATATGGATTTTAAATACTTTTCGGTATTCATAAAAAAAATAATTTGAGCTTTATATAACACATAACGAAAGTACTAATTTGAAATTTACACACATCAACAGAATGAAAACATCAAATATTGTTAGCAGAGATAATGAATAATGTAAGTGAACATAAAGAAATTCCAACAAAACTTCGGTGACTTGAAATTTTATAAATAAAGTAAAAACAACAGTTTATTGATTGAATTGGCATTCACTTGGTAGAACTCCATTATAACACGGTGAAAAAATAGTAATGTATTTTAGTTCTACAAATTTTAGTTTTGACGATGGCGTGAGCTGAAATAGCTATCAACTATATCTTTAAAAAAATGGAGAACTAAAATACATTGCTATTTTTTCACCATGTTAAAAACAACAGTTTTCAAAAAAATAAATAAACTTCCATATTATTTTTTTAGTTACTAAAGCAAATACGCATAAATTAAGAGAAAAATATCTTAATACATGGATTCAGTCGGAAATATGGACCTTCACTGAAAATTGAAAAATAAAGTGAATTGAAACTAATTACACTTTAAACACTAATTTATACTTTTTTCTTTAAACAAATCAGACGTGAAATTAAAAATTTCATTGGTTTATAGTGGAAATAGTAATTGGAGAATATATATTATATATTGTATTATACAAACCTGCGCTGATATTCTGCCCTGTTTCATCCGTGGTAGATCAGTATGACTCCACGGACTGGTAGACCATGGTGGAATCGTTCTCAAGTCTTCGTCAAACCTGAAAATTATTTTTTTCATTAATACAAAGAAAGATGTATATCCTTGCTTTGCTATTTTTAGACAAATATTTTTGCAACACTCATCAAAATGTGTTTTATTACTGAGAATACTGTAAAAAACATTTTTTATTCGAAATATATAGTCAAGTCGTCAAAATAAACACCTTGGATTGAGTTGAAGCTCACATTTTAAATGCGCTTTGTAATTCATGCTAGGCGATAAATCTTTATTTACTTTTAATGTTTTTATTTCAGGAAAGCTCACTTAAATGTCAGTAATAACCATGTCGACAGCTTGAAAACACAAAATTTTCTTGTTTCCCTTATTATCTTAACACAATGTTTCTATATTATAATAATGCAAATTTTTAAAACCTATTAAAATGGAATTGCTTCTGACTTTATTTCGACTTTAATTTGCTGTGAACTTTTTTCATCCATCCCGTTTTTCATGCCATATTTTTTTGACGTAAAAGAGAGTAAAAGTTTTTTAGCAAAGGTTTAAACAGAATTTATATTGTTACAGACTACAGCACAAGTAAAAAAATAATAATTAAGACATAAAAACGAATTTTAGAATCAATTATAGTGCTAGATATGATGAAAATATTTAGATTTAGACAATATTTAATAATAATTAAGTTGCTGTTGCTGAAAATCTATTACCTAGCTTTTCGGAAAAAATATTTACAACAAATAAGCAAAGGTGAAATAAAATGCTATTGATATACCTTAAGTGATACTTGAGGTAACTTCTATCAAACGATATTCAATAAAATAACATTGAAATTTCTTTCATGCTTTCACCTTCAAATATGTACCAATTTATACAAATTATTAAATCAGCTGATTTTTT
This sequence comes from Himalopsyche japonica, assembly GCA_028555115.1. Classification (NCBI taxonomy): domain Eukaryota; kingdom Metazoa; phylum Arthropoda; class Insecta; order Trichoptera; family Rhyacophilidae; genus Himalopsyche; species Himalopsyche japonica. The sequence goes on from JAHFWJ010000722.1 coordinate 90,158, forward strand.
TAAAAACTATTTCATACTTCTTCGACTCGGTAATTTGTCTCCATTCTCATTCGAATCAGAGTAAATCTGTTTCCAATTCATTATTAACTAAAAAGGGTTGCAGAGTTACGAGTGCGTGGCCAAATCCCGAGTCGACGGAAAATATGAAAAATGTTTCCAGGGCGGAACTCATGAATGTACTTGACCTGGATGCGTCATCTTGCACCCGCTAACCTATATCAAATACGATTTTTCTCGTTCATAAAGAAACTTTTTCTCTAAAGTTTTCGTCATAGCAACATTTTGAATGATACTGCCGCAGTTATCGTATTGCAATTTGTCTAATAGATAAACAAAATGATTATAAGGCCTCTTCGAATCAGAGCAAGTATTCAATGAAATTTATTCTTTTGGAAATAAATTATTGTATGATTGATGATGACTGTTTGATGTTATGAATGTATGAAGGTATAAAAACGAAAAAAATATTTGCGAAATCTTAAAATTCACAGTTGGATCGTATTTGATCGTTACAAGTAATTCATGCATTTTAATAAACTTAGCCAAGATAAATTATATCGTAAATGCATAAATAATTTCGTACCATGCTTTTATCGATCAAAAGCAAATTTCTCTTTTAACCTTTTCTCATAATATGCTCAAATTTCTTGTGTTTTATTCTTAAAAAATGCTGTCACTCAAGTTGTCAGATATTCGTACTTGTAAGCTCACACGATATGTCTAAATATATTATATTTGAAAGAAAATTTCACTCAAGCGAACATGCAACCATGTCATAAGAAAATTTTCCCCGGCGGTTACATTGTCTGAAGTTTTAGGCTTATGTCAGAATGTTTCAGTACAGAACCTTAAAACAAGCATGTAATTTTTGAATGAGTTCAATTTCAGCTTTTTAAATTCTAAAAATATCTACTGCTAATATTATGATGTTCAAACAGAACTTTTATTCTTCAGAACTACAAAGTTTTGAATTATTGAATTTTGACTATAATTATAATATTTGTATATTATAATTATGGTCAAAATTCAATAAGTAATAATAAAACACTATTGTAGTGTATGTGGTTTTCAATTCATAAGTAAAAAACTTTGCATAAAAAAAGATAATTTGATAGTTTCTCTATGTTGTATTTTATTTTGTGTTTCGAGAAGAATCATTTCCAATAAGTTATTGACCAATTCAAAAGGTCGTTATTGATTGACATACACGTAAGATATTTAGTCTCAATATGAATTACTTATTGATTTCGTGTGTTATAATTATTTGAATGATTTGCAATAATTCTTGTTAATTTAACAATTCTCTTAAATTTTTATTTTTGAATCAATTATTAAGTCATTACATATTTCCTACACGATTAAATATGGCTTATTTATTCAATCATATAAGGAGTTCAACCGCAAGAGGGGCTTGAAATTTCAATTGTAATATTTTTTGTTTCGTTTTCGGTGTCAACATTTTTATGGTTTTTTTTAAATACTTGTCATAATACTTAAAGCAATTGTTTTATCACACTTATTTTTATGTAAAAAAGATTTAAAAAACAATATTTTATCAGTTGGTAATGCTCCTCATAAGCAAAGTTGGTCCATATCATTATTATAATATTGTTTGCATAATCTGAATACATATAATATTATGTAATTATTTTTTGCTGAATGCATGTGATATTTTTAACATATCTGACCAGAAATAGTTCTGACGATGGCGTGAGCCGAAACAGCTATCAACCATATTTGTAAAAATAATTTTGTAGAACTAAAATACATTGCTATTTGTTTCACCGTGTTATATCTGACCAACTAACTATGTAATGTCAAACTCAAGATTTAATATTATCAGCAACAAAGATACGTTAACAAAATTAAATTTCAATAAAGAATATCTTCTAAATATGATTTTGAATGTCGCATATTAAATTCTCAAAGCAGAATATTTCTGTACACGAAAAATTTGTTTACAGAAGTATAAAAGCATCGGCTGAATACCGACTGAATTGGATGACAAAAATTGGAAAACTTTTTATGTCAAAATTTTTGGATATTAACTTTTTGGGCGTATTTCAGAAACTCGTTATTAATACAGTAACTACATTAAGGACCGACTTCTTTTAAAACTTAAATTTTAATAATCATCTCTTTGTTCTTAAGGCTTTGACTGTAAGTTCAAATATATTGATACCAGAAGATAATATATTATTTCAAAATGAAATAGTGGGTCTCCAAATTTCATTCGAAACGTAGAAAATCTGGTTTTTTATTCATGTTAAGAAGCTTTATTTTTATAGTGTTGTAGAGATACAAACGAAAGCAGACATTTACGAGTAAAAAAGTATTTTCCAAGTAACGAGTGCGAAGCGAAATGAAAGGCGATATTCCCTGTATTGCTACTTTAGATTCTGGCCATTTTGCTGAAAAGGGATACTTGTCATTTAAATTCTGGCTGGGAAAATGTATGCCACTCGAAAGCGTTTGTAGTGCGTATTTATTAACATAATTTTTTGTGAAAACGTTTTTTGTTCGACTATCTCAATGTATTTGATGAACGTTAATGAAATTTCTCCATATATAATATATCACTCATATTTCTATATGAAAATACGGTATTTAGGTAAAACTGAGCTTTCTAGAATAGTTTGACCAAGAATGTGAATTATGAGCTTTTAAATATTTTTAATATAAGCTAGCTTGGCTATAAGTATAACGGTTTTTTTTTACTTATTAAGAATAAAAAAATCTCTAATTCTATAAACAAAAAAAAACATTCCTTATAACGTGTACGCCAATTATTTCTAATGTTTGGCATATGATATTATTATAAATTAATATAAGCCTCAATTGAGAGAAAAGGAAATTTGGCGATATTATTTATTTTAATTGAAATGGAATTTCTTTTATTGAAAGTTTTAGTATTTTTTTTAATTTATGATCAACTTATTTATGAAAGATTATTCTTTACAATAAAGAGTCAGTGATCTGTTTTTTTTTTATATAATATTTTATGTTTAAGAGTTCCTTAATTTTTTTTCGAAACGAACACCTACGAAGTGCTTATAAAACATTGATTCTAATGCAACTGGTGGATTCTTTGATAATTGAAAGATCAAAAAAAAAGCATAGAAAATTTTTCAAGCAATATAGCAATGGAATGCAATTAAAATTTAAATTGCTTAAACTTTGTGAAATTCCATATATTTTTTCAATAACAACAGAGCTGACTGTTGCATCCGTGTGATATAATGCCTATAGACGCTGAAAGGTGAACCCCAGTCCGTAAGTGACAAAACATGTGGAAGCGTATAGATTTTCAACAAATCAAATTTGATATTAAAATTCTATCAAGCACCTTCAGTCAATGTCACAAACTATGGAATACAATTCATTTTTGGTTCTATTTATTTTTAAGTTAACAAAAATATTTTTAACATCATTATATAATTTTATGATTTCATATATTATAGATAGCCCAATCTGAATTTGTTTTTTATCAATCGAAAGTGCATTTGATAAGTATGACGTATCTTTCGTATATCTTTAAAACAATTCATGAAAACGGACTAATGATTTAAATAATAGCTCACTAATACATAAGTGTATTTTTGATTTATTTAAACGTTATGCACGTTAATTTATGACAATTATAAAAATCATTTACTTGAAATCTTTGAGTCTGTTGTGCAGAAATTTCCTAATATTCCAAGGTAGATCGTTGTGTCCATCTATGAGCGGCGTCTCGTGGAGAAGCTGATTGGCAATTTCGAGACGTTCAGCGAGTGGTGCTCCCGCTGAGGCTCTCAATGCGATGGGTCCCGCCACCCCCGCCGCTCCCGCCACAAGTACGAGGGCCACCACCAATGACCATTGTCTGCTCCGCATGTTGAGCCCTGTGGAGCATGAACAATCATTTAAATTAAACAAAAACATAATAATTTTAACCAACATGAACGACAGGTTGGTACATTTGAAAAAAAAGATAATTTGCTATTTATAAAACAAATTACGTTACAAATCTTCAAATAAAATGACATTTCTTATTTTAATCGTCAAAACTTCACACGCTTTATTCAAACACATACTATATACGTTCGTGATTTCTGGACATACTTTTTGATTTACTCGAATACTTATTTTTTATCCCTATACATGTCTTATAGTCCTATCTATGTAAAACTTGATAATCTGAAAAAGTAACACCTTTATCAGTAATGAGAACTTTCAATTTCAGTTTTTCCTTATGTTTTTCTATATATGTCTGTTTTCAATGGAGACAATATACAAAATGAAGTAACTCAGTCACGATTTTTTAAAGATCTGGTTTTATTTAGCTACTTGCATTTAAACATAACCTATCTTTTTCAGAGCGTAAAGAGAAATTATGAAATGAAAAGTACTCAGAAAATCACTTTACGTCTGGTTTTTAAGAGTAAAATGTTGGTCGGGATAGTTATGTCATTGTAGATCGTTCCTTTCAAAAAAATGTTGAAAAATAAATCGATGACATTTTTGTGCAGGAATTCTACTATGCGATGATTGCGTTAGACTAATATGAGCTTCAATATTGTCTACTTGGCAACAGAACATTCTCAAAATCTTAGAATTTACTTAAACATGTACACTTGACAAAATACGGTATGTGTAAAAAGTCAATAGTTTACCAAAAAAATCTCGCAAATAAATGGAACACACTATAATTATAATTTAGTAGAGTGGATCGTCCAAATAACACTAACCACGTTCATTAGAAAACAGAACCTTATGAGAAATATAATTCTATTTGAAAAATACAGTACCAAACTTATCAAACAAATTGCTTTCGACGTTATTTAATAAGTAATGATGTTCACTGAAACATGAGAATTTTTTAAGAATAATATGAACAAGTGATTAAAAATATTTCCAAACCTAATCGCTAACGTAATATTTGCAAATTTAATTTTTACTAAATAAATTGGTGAGTTCTAACCCAGTGAAACTATATTTTCCTATAAAATGTTTTAAATAAAAAAATCTAAAAACGTAGCTTTGTATAAATTCTGTTGAACAAATTTTATGTTTCAAATTTCGTCTCTAGTTAGTGAAACTGGTGATGTAAATAACCAAACTTGAAGCATATCGATTTCAAACTTCGCGCTTTAATTTTTTTCGACAAAAAACTTTTCGTCCGTATAGCCACAGTATTGGAAAAGATTTCCGATTTTTTAAAACTTCTTACAAATTATGACGTCTGTATAAGGTAACCGAGCCATAGTTTTTACATTTAGTGAAGAATTTTTCAAGAATTTTAACAATCTTACTTTGTCACACCTTTGCGTGTCTTTCGCGATTATGGCGAGCAAAAAAGTTTTTCGAACCTGCCAAATTTACCTGTTCAAAAATCTCTGGTCTGCGAAAATTTCCAAAATTATGGTAATCAACTTTGGAAAACGTATTTAAAAGTTAGCTTGATTTAACGATGTTTAGATTAAGGAGTTTTTAATACTTTGATGTCAAGTTATATAAATTCACTGTATTCATTCTCTCTGTAAGTTTATATATGGAAAAAAATGTTAAATAATTATTTTACTCATAGGCTAAAACAATTTCATTTAAAAAAATTGCATAGGTTACATTTTTTCAACTGAAGCCTTTTTTTTCCTCTCCTTCATTCTTTGGTGAAAATGTGATAACACTTACAAAAATTTGTCTCATATCCAATCATTTACATAAATAAATACCAAATTGAAATTATTCTCTATATATTGTTTATTTCAACCTTATTGTAGTGCAGAACTTATATTGTAATGTGACATAGTTCTGTTTGCAGTGGAATTTTAACAAATTTTTTGAATGCCCAAGTATTGGTTATACTCATGATATTATAATTTCTTCCTGTGAATTATTTTTTTACCTAAGCAGAATTGTTTGGTTGCATAATTAGTACGTGAAAATAAAGGGAATATTTTCGTTTAAGACTATTTTTAAACAATTAAAACAAAAATCCAATGATAGTAAATATGTAAAATTTATCACTCAATATTCCTATAAGACATCTATAAATTGATAAATATTCATAAACTCTTCCATTCATTTTCAGCACAAAAAATTTGTTATAAGCTAAAAGTATTAAACTCTTCATAAGAACTATGCTAGTTCTGATGATGGCGTGAAACGGAAAAAAGCACTGAAAAACGAAAAGCTTATTTACCTCATTTAGAGATGAAATCGAAAATTCATTAAAACATTTTAATTAAGTTTTTCCAAATGTCAATTTAATCAATTAATATATGCATCAGTGGACGGCGTATATATCATCAAATGTATGTTTCCAAAAAATGTATATTTCGAAGATAAAAGAAAAATAAACATTATTTTCAACATATGGTTTTCGGATAAATAAAAGTATCGTTCAAAAAAATTAAATAAACTCGAAAAGCAATATATTTCTACACTCTTGGGCTTTATTATAGATACAAAACACCATTCATAAATTTTACTCTTATTTATGACACACATTTCATCATATAAATTTGCAAAAAAATGTATCTTTTACGTTTTTTAGCATGTGAGCCAAAACATTTTTTTCAAGTAATGATTTATTACCATAATCCCAAAAAGATAATCGATCATTTGTTTGAACAATGTTCGGCCATCGCGACGCAATCCGCAGTGAAATATGTCGAGACATGTCTTTCGGTTTATGGAATGCGTAAAGCATTGGAAGTGTATGTAAATGGGTACCGGAATCATAAATGACATAACAGAATGGGCTGAAAAGCGCGTTGGCACTCGATTCAATAATGGAACCGGCAGTCCGGGTGATTAATGGGAAAGCGTCGGCTGTTGGTACCCGTTCCCGCGAGCTCCTCTCGTTCCGTTTTATTGATTAGATTATACCTCCAAGACCTTTAGATGTTTTCCTGTATACAGATTTGCCAAGATGACAGAGATGATTTCCAGCTAAAACTTGTATACAACGGTATTAATTAGAAGTTTTTGCATTTTAAACACCGAAATTTGTATTGTGAGTCACAGCCAATTCTTGAAAGAAGCATCCCACACATTCATTTCAGGGATTATGTATTGTCATCTAGTGGTATTGTTTGTGGAATGTAATTAATTGTCGGATGGAAACAATACCATGATGTTTACTTTTGATGAGAACGTGAAAATGAATGTTTGTAAAATTGATTCAAATATTGACAGTATCATGATTCTTGACAAAAATAATACTTAAAACGTTTGCGTCAATTTTATAAGACGCCTTTTTAAGATGTCAACTAAGAGGGTTTTAAGTTTCATTGCCAAATATGAATTTCTCGAACTCTACTCGTCTATATGTATTTTATAATTAAATGCCTGAAGATGTCAAAGGGCTGTATAAAATTGTATAACAAGTATTTTTAAGGTCACATACCTATATTTAATATTCTTGCATTTTTATGCAAAAAAAGATAATAGCTGATACAGGTAATAAAGTTGTTTGGTATGTTATAATTCTCGTATGGTCTTAATATAAATTATAATTATTTATAAAAGCTTGTTTATTTAACATAAAGTGAAAAATAACAAACTTTTTCGAGAGTATTAATTTATGACCTAGTTATTTGAAACACAAACTTTATTTTTATCAAAAAAATTCAAAGGCTTTATTGGAAACACGAATATTTTTGAATGTATAAATAAATTGCGTTGCCCCGAAAAATGGGAAAATGTAAATCTAAAAATATCTTATCTGTCAAATTATCATTTTTAAATCTTATCACTTTCAAACTTTAGTTAAACCTTTCTTTTATCAGGATAATCGCTTAATCTTTTTTTACATTTTTTTCTTAGAAACCACTTCTGACAATTATTATTATCCTCAAGACATTTTTGAAAAAAATGTAAGCTGACGCAAGAGAATCTTTTTAAAACAAGAGACTAGATTGATTGTTTCATTTGATTTTTGCGAATAAAAAAAGAAAAAGAAATGATGAATCGATGCGGAGCATTGTGAAAGATAATATAAAAAGTCTCAAACTTGGGCTTCAGACTGCAAGAACTTTGAACTATATTAGACAAAGTTAGGTTGGTGAAAGTTCTCGCCCCTCAACACCCATTCATGACGGAGCGAAAAACATTAGTTTGCTTCGAGATACCAGTTTTACCGCAAGAGTTCACCATACACATACTATGAATATCTTGCTATGTAATTTTCGTGTTCACTAACCTCACAATCCGTATTTTAATAGTTAATAGCAAATAAATATTCCATATTTCAGTTCGGATAATATAAATTTCCATACGACTTATCTTGATAGTTAAATAGTGCTTCAGAAATTTCATGATAGTAAAATTTTCGGTGCATTTACTTGAAACTTTTTATTTTGAAGAAAAGAATATGAAGAATTGTAAATATACAATTCAAAATCTGAGTCACTTTTACAGCGGTTTTTCGAAAGCAAAACTAAGAATACGTTCAAGAACGCTTTCGTTTCTAGCCTTATACATTAAGGTTAGAGGCATGGAGTGTGTCATGCTTGTAATTACATTGCAAGAGGGAAAGTTGAATGAGTTGATCTGTTACCGGATTAAGGTACTCGATGTGCGAGAAGATTACATGGCTGAAGTGGAAACGGGTGCGAAAAGGTGGAGCCTATAAAAGTTTCTTATTTCTTTCGGTTGTAATATACGCTGGAATTTTCTTATCATATATATGTAGCATCTTCCGTTTTACATGTGATACTAATATTTATATAATTTTAAAACTATATATACTGAATATATATGTTATTCTGAAAACTATTGCTAATTACGTATAACATACACGCGTTATATATTGTATTAGCTGAGTAAATGAGTTTATTATCAGAAAGCAACGAATTAATTTTATCGAATTATCGTGACATAATATTATAATTTTAAATATGTTAACTGTCACTTCTTGAAAGAAAGGCATGACATTAAATAATAAACACATTTTCTTTTCACTTAAAATATCATTTCTTTCCATTATCAGCTGATAATGCTCGTCATGAGCAAAACTAGTCCTGATCATAAAATTATTGTGGTTATAGTATATATATTTCTTTGTAGTATTTTTGATTTTCACAAATATTACATTTTTTAAATAATTTTAGCTCAGGCATATTTTATTTGACTCAAACTTAAATTGTTGAAACTGTGTACGGTTCCAATGTTTAACATGTGGAGTCATACAACATTGATATTGAAATACCATCAATCACCTTCAGTCGATATCATAAATTATATTTTATTTGTATTCAAAATCAATTGCCAAGCTACATTTTTTTTACTATAATTATTTACATAGAAGTAAAAAAATGCCTGACGAATTTTAAAAAGTCACTAAAACTTTATATCACAGTATTTTTGAATTTTTTAAATCGTTAAAATTTATATTCATGCATTTTTATGAAAACAAAGACAATCGGTCAATATTTATCGATCCTTAACATGGAATCAAAGACAATAATTCAAAAAATATTTACACACCGACGATGATTTTCTTTTCTTAAGTATTTTTTTAACTTACATTATGAAGAAATGCGGAATGTGTGAGTTTTTTCCGACCAGTGTCAAAACGTCTGATGCTAAGTTAATAAAAATAATTCTTTCAACTTAGCATAGTAGAACATAATGAAAAAGATAAGTCTTGTCCAATGAATTTGTCTTTTTCAACTAAGCACTTTAGCTCCACTCTCAAATATACGGTATAAACACGGTCAATAGAAAAATATAAGAGAGTTGATTAATTTAATTTACAAAATATTTATTCCTTATTCCGCTTTTAATCTTAATAATGCGGCTTTTTTCAGAATCTAAATTTATTTGGATGTTGAATACTTTGAAAAGACAACTTTTTTCATTCAGACCATTATGACACAATAAACATAATATTTAATATGAGTTGTTACAACTTTGTACGATTCCACATGATAACTAAGTTAGTTCTGTTGCATCCGTGTGGTAGAATACCTGAAGATGCCGAAAGGCGAAACCCGGGTCGTTAATGACAAAACATGTGGAATCGTACAAAGCTGTAACAATTCAAATTTGATATTGAAAAATTATATTAATAAAATATTTATTGCATTTGAATTGAAATTATGAATGATTCAAAACTAAATTAAGAGATCGGCTCAAAGTTTGGCTACAGATAACCTAGAAAATTTGTTTAATTATAGGAACGAAAATTATTTTTTTATTAAGCCCATAATAATTATTTTTATAAATTATAATATATAGGATAATTTACTGCCGTTAATTTCTCATGGAATGAAAAGAGGTTGTCATTATCAAGCGCATAAAAATATGATATAATATTATTTAAAAAATAAAGACGATGTTTTGACACTGAATGCTTTCTATTGTATAAAACTTAAAACAATTAGATGAATTGAAAGTTAGTTTATCTAAAGATTCATGAAAGATTTATGCGACTATTCATTTAACCGGAAAATGAAGTAAATATTGTCAAATCACATAGTAAATCCGCTGCAACAGGTGTTGATAACAATGTTCGTATCGCGTGGGTTGTGTAAAACAATAAAAAACGTGAGAGTCATACTAACACAGGGCTACGAAGTTTGGTGTGGGGGAACCCCACGTGAGATTACGTACTATCTTTTTCGTTATAGTAAAGTATCAGAGAGGACGCAATAAACACGCGTCATCGATTCTTCGCCGAATTTTTTCCGTTCTACGTACATTTGAGAATCAAATACAATAGTAAGGTTCCATGTATATATTAGAAAATGAATATGCCCAAGAAATTTAAATGGTTTTACATTACTTATACAAAAAGTAGGTGGCATAGAGAAAAAAAAAACAATATATCCAAATGACTGATATTGCGCCTAATAAAAATATTTGGTAGTAAAAAAAACACTTTGACAAAAAAAAAATATATAAGACACAGATAAACATTGTGTATGAAACATCATTGAATTAATTTTATGTCAATACATAATAATCATCTTCAGAACTCAGTGATTTTGTTTTTCAAAAATTAAAAGATATAAAAATTCGTAGGCTTGCACGTCAGACACTTCTGCTATCAATTTACAATATATAAAAATGACATATATTTAAAAACCTCATGATAAATTATATTTACATTCAAAGTCATTTCAAATCACAAATGAATGAGTATACCGTTATTGTATACAATAATGGCCAAAAAATATATTTAAATAGTTTACGCTGTCAATATTGACTATATCAAATAAATTGAAATCCGCATATCCCTCAACCGCACAAAAAGACTGACAACGCGCGTTCCGCGTCTTCAGTGTTAACAAGTTAATATGGGAAGTCCTCTCATACAAATGGCACAAAATTTTTATATGAATACTTTACAAAGTTTTCGCCGATTTGTCGTTTTAAAATCACGCATACTAACCGAAATCAGAGTCGTGGTATCTGGGTTTTGTAACGAACGGTAAAATCGTCGACTTGAGGCACACGGCCGACAAACGTGCGGACCTTTTTCATGCAAAGCCCTCGACGGAAATTGAACTCGTGTACTTTAAAGCGGCAGTAAAATGCCCAAAGGGCTGTACTTCCTCGAAGACCGTAGAATTATGCTAACCAAAATTTATATTCACCCCCCAATAGATATCTACGCAAACCCTTGATACGATGTTTTCACAAAGGACAGTTTAGTTTGGCGTTATTAATATCTACTTGTACTTCACTCAATGAGCAAAGTTTTGCACTAAAATATTAAAGGTTCATTTATTAGTGTTGTATATGTCATTGTCATGGGAGTGCCATTATTACAAATACTAAATGAGGGTTCATATATATTATATATTAATATCCATATATTAATTAAAGTGTTATCAAAATGGCTAAGAAAGTGAAGAACAAACATTATCAAAATTACAATTGATATATTTTGCGTTCCTGGAAAACTTTTGAAGTATTCTTAAAGAACTATTTTTATCGGACGGAGAAACGTTTGATATATCATATTTACATCAATTGTGATTGATTTTGGTTAAAAATACGTAGTTTCATGAATAACATTATCCGGATCGTTGATATAAAATTAGTTGTAAATAAACACCGAAGCTCATTTTAAAAACTAAAAGGATCAAAGTAAAGTCTATCGGTCAGCTTTTAATTAATTCAATAGCTCATTTTTAGGATACTATATCGTGAATAGTGAAGTCATTAAGTCAAAAAATTACAAAACGTGTTCAAATAAATGAAATATTCAGTTTGTACAGGGTGTTTGCCGGAAAAGCTTATTACGTTATTTTTGTATTGGTAATTGTATTGTAACCTTGGGTGTATGTGAAAATGCACTGTCTTGTAGAAATTATATGTTAATCGAGAATAAAGCATGCAATTTGGTGTCATACAGCCTAGGCTTCATGACCCATTATGATTCTTTCATGAAATTTACGTTGATTATTATCTAAGCTATAGCTTATTAACGGCGTCGTAAATGGTCTTGTGGAAAAAGCTTTTGTATTATTTGATTTTTTTATGGAAATTATCAAACAATTTTCCACAAAATTGTTGTCTTAAGTCATATGGCGTTGATCAGCGGTTGATGGATTATTTTGAGCAGCAGATACGTCTTTAACCGATTTCGTTTTCGTCCGTTGGAATTTATGCTTGTGTTGACTGTCTACATATCCTATTTCTTCAAAATCTTTCATTAAACGATAAATAGTACGTATCTGTGTCCAAAATTTCTTGTTATTTTCTTACCGTCACAATAAATGATTACTGAGTTTGATTATATGCTTTTAGAATTAAAATAGTGTTGGTGTGTAGAATATTTTTGCACTGTTAAAATTTCACATCTATTTACCACTTTTTTAATTTATCACTTTACGAATGACAAATGTGAAATGTCCAAAATTTTGTTTATCAAAGTGGCAACCAAACAAAGAAGCAACCCCTGTTGGTAAACACCATGTACATTAACTTTTCCATTCAAGGAATAATAAAACGCCTGAATGCGGAACTGACAAGGCTGAAAATCGAAGAACGACAAGTAGTCGACAGTAGGACTGGCACTTTTATTTACAAAACCTAAACAAACTCTAGTTAAATACTTGCAAAGCGTAGACTCTCAAATAAATTATTAAGTTGTTGTAATTTACATAGAAAACCCACGCAAATCAACAGATACTTTGTTTGTATTATTTTAGTATCGTAAATTTCAATTTTGATCGGATGATTCAAAACTCGCAAAGTTTATAAACCTTTGAAACGGAAATTCCACATAACTATGATCTTCGTTTATAAATTGATTGAGACTAAACTCTTTCTAGACTACGACTGACCATATATTATGATACAGAGTTGGAAACATATGCAATAATTTTAATCACTTAAGGCTAAAAAAAGTATTTTTCTTCAAAGGTGTTGGCCTTAAGCTAACATTTATAATATTCAATCTGAAAGAAATGGGAAACTCTTGCTGGTGATCATTATAAATCGGTTTATAAATGCATTGATTTCAATCCAGTTTATTGTACAAATATTGATTAAATCAATCTAATAATATTTTTTTCACATTTTATATCTAGTAACAAAGTGTAATAGAAAATTATCAACTTTTGTTTGAATAATTTTAAGTAAATTTCCGCACCCAGTATGGGCATAAAATGTTTCAATATTTTGAATGAAGAATTATAATAAACAGAAAGACATAAACTAGTTTTGATTGAAAAAAAATCATTTTTTACTGTTCGATTTCTAAGAAAATTTGAAAAAAAATGAGATATAGTTCAAATGAAAAAAACTTCATAATTTTGTATTACATATTTTAAAGTTATTATTTTTTTATATAGAACCTTTGTGCTTGTTGATAATATATCAGCAAATGCCAATTTTATAATTAATTCAGACAAAAAAAAGATCAATATTTTCCATAATTTTAGGTCAATTCCTGTTTGGTTGTCAAAATATTATTTGAAGTATATAATAATATGTTAATGTTAAATCTTTTCTTTGATTGTTTTTCAAATTTTAATTTCACATTTATTCGTATTATCATTATTTTCACCATGCTCAACTTCACCCTTCGTGTTACATGGCTTGTCAAATGGCTTTCACATTTAATATAAAAATCCCTTGTTTGTATTATTTTGTTATTATTTGAAATTGCTTACTAACTTAGCAATATTATCAATATTTTCATTTCATAAATTATGACTAAATAACTTTTAAAAAATATAAATTTGTTCGAGCCTGTACTACTAGCCGTAAATACTTGAAACGTGGGTGTTCGGTAGTGCAAACAGAACTTAAAATACAAATAAATGTTTACGTAAAATATTTTAGAAAATGCCAGCATCGTTCATTTGTAATAAATTACAGGGTAAGGCAAATACATTTATAAATAATATTATATCCGGTACAAAAAAGACAAGATAAATTTGGCTTGTTATAAATCGATTGCGGCTTTTGAAAAACGTAATAAAAATTCCACGATCCCCTATAAAATGCTTCCATGTCGTAGTTTCAAAATTAAAGAAAGAAAAGAAAAGTTACAGTAATTAAAAACGTTTCATTTGTTTTGCCGAAATCATTAATGGTTTGAACAATGTAAGTACAAACACCGCTTTTAGAAAGCGATAAGTTAACACCGCCACCGTGGAATAAAATAAACGTTACCGAAATATAAACTGTTGGTTCCGTGTTAAATTTATGTTTACGTTTGTAAATTTTGCGTTTGCACGATTTCCGTGTGGGAAGGCAAACATTGAGAGCATAAAAGTATGAAATTGATGATATTTAACCTAGACCTTTATATAAATCAGGTGTCTTTGATCCTATTTTATATGACGCATGGGATATACAGTAGTAACTTTTGTCCTTTCGGAAAGTAATATCGGGTTATTGGCGAAGAGTATCCGTTACACAAATTTCAGATTATAATAAATTATCGGTTTGGTGAAAAGACCATTACTCAAAAAATAACGCATTCGTTGGAATTATAATTCCATACGTTTGTCATTTCTATTGTTGATTTATTTTACAGAAGATTTTTTATTTATTTCTCTTGTTTTATGTCGATAAAATAATAACCTTTTTTTCTTATAA
Organism: Himalopsyche japonica; assembly: GCA_028555115.1. NCBI lineage: Eukaryota > Metazoa > Arthropoda > Insecta > Trichoptera > Rhyacophilidae > Himalopsyche > Himalopsyche japonica. Next base: position 105,209 of record JAHFWJ010000722.1, read on the forward strand.
TACAATATACATAATAAGTGTCTTTACTTATGAATGACTGTTGATACAACAAAAATGGTATTTATATATCATTAAGTTGAAGATATGAGGGATGCGTCTAAGCTATACATAAATTAATATCGCGCACTTTTTTATAAATGCTGAGCATTAGAAGATATATTATAGTGTATATATATATATATAGATATATTATTGTAGATTATAACTTTTTCTTTTCAAAATAATTTTCTATCTAAAAAGTTTTGTAATCTGTGAGAAATAATCTCTACATGCTTCACATAAGGAGACGAGAAATAACTCTATTATTACTCTCACTAATAAATCTTTTTACATGTCCTCATTCATTTTTTATATTCTAATTTAAGAGATGTCTTGCCATTCATGTGTATAGATAGATTTCATTTTGTACACGTAGTCCATCTGAAACTGTAAACATCTAATTGCCTAGAAAAAAAGACTGTATAGTCCTCGCAATCGTCTAACTGGTTTCCAAAATTGGTTGAAATCTCTCATGTAAGAATATCGAGAAGTAAAGACAGTCATGTATTATACTTCATGGATCGTAAAAGCGAGTAGACTGGTCCGAAAAAACATCTTGCTTACCTCATCCAACCAATTTAAATGTATGCGAGGATCACTCTATTCAATATTGACACAACAATGGTGTTTAAAGTCACCACCAAGTGATATTAACTGGTTAACTCATGTTGGCTATTGCATACTTTAATCTGGAACATACAATATAGTATTTTAAAATTAAAAAAACTTATTTCAGTAATTCCGAAATATAGGTAACTTCTACTTGGTGCACACGAGTGATACTGAAAATGTTCCTTAAAAGCCAGGTTATGGTATCAGAAAATATAAGAGAAGTGGCATAGTAAACTTCTTTCAGGATAGGAAATCATTGTAGGTGTACTGCTAGGAAAAAAATACGACAGCTCTAATATTGGATCTTGGGCATTACTGGAAACACAAGAGGACTCTTAATGTAGATTTAAATATTTATACAACATTTTATGAAGGTGAATACTGTTGTACGTATTTGCCAAATATTATATTGTATTGAATAATATTTTAACCCCTGTAAAAAAACGAATAAACCGAAGCAATATAGCAAAAAAATGATTAAAATAGGCAATAAATGATAAATTTTAGTATCTAGTACCTATTGATATACCTTTGCATTATCTTCTTCTGCTATGATGCGGCGCAATAATGTGTATCGACAAGTATCAAGAAGAAATGTACTTATTTAATATTTACTCTCCCATTATTCCGAAAATACCACAATGCCGTGCTTAGTAATACCAGAAATATTAAACTTTTCGCTTGTGTTAGTCTTGTCAAGGCTGTATTATTTCCGGATTTAGTTGCTTTTCGGGATTATGTTATATCCGTGCATTGATGACAGTGGCTTACTGGGTTATAAATAGGTCAAGGGGTTCAATAAATATTTTCAGAAATGTTTTAATATTGCAGCATCTTGAATACCCCTAGACTTAGTATATATTTGTGTATATTATACACTATGTAAAGCGTGTTCTGAAATACCAAACATTAATTTTAAATTTAAGTTATATTGTATAACTACGCTAAACACCGAAAAAAATAATGAAATTTAAATTGTATAACATTTAAACTATCACAAATATATCTGTAGTCACTCTTTAAATGCTTTCATTTGTAGAGCAAAAACCTTAAAGATTTGCTTTGATGTTGTACGAACATACATAGAATCTGTATTCAAACCAAAATAACAGGGGATTTTGATGATTGAAGTAGGTGAGAGTTGGTTTTGCAATATAACGCATTCATAAAAAATAATACAGCAATTTTAATTATCATACTTGTATTCGTAATATATTCGAATCCTTTATTTTACGCTGAGTTGGCAAATAGCCTGATATAAATATTACCAATTTTCTAAGTCACGTGTGACACTTGAATATTGGAATAAAACTCCATGAAAAGGGTAAAGACCCCTCCAAAATGTGACTCTGCATGAAATTGTTAAACATACCACGAAGACAACGGGTCAGAAACGAAAAGGTTCCGAGGGAGAGTAGGATTGAAAGAAAGCTCCTTTAGAAATATGGCGGGGAAAAATACTACGTCCTTAAATTGGCCATAAAACGAGGAGAACAAAGCGGAAGGCGTTAAGAATGAAGATGAATTTCTTGACTGAAAATATTTTTCTTGTCATAGGTTTGTGTAAGAATTCTTCAGTCTGATTGAAAGGACAAACATGTTGGGTTGTGCTATTTACTACCAGTATTATCTTTATATATAGAACATACAAAATGTTCGAACAACAAGATATGTGTTTGTAGCAATTGATAGCAATTTAACCGTATATTTGATATTTTATTTTGAGTCGATATATATTTAAACCATTTACTGCGCGTTAAAAAATATGAATGATTATTTTGAAAGTTTGAAAAACACGGTCTAACAACAACTTCATTAAATTTCTTATACTTTGTGAGAGAAATTAAAGAAACTCTTTATGATAGTTCTTCATCTCTGGCTGATTTTTAGATTCAACTGTAGGCACATACAAATTACCATCATGTCAAAATATTTTTCTCTTGTATCCAGCATATATATTTTCTATCAAACGTCAAAAATAGGTTGATTTTAGCCTTTTACATAGTTTAAAAATATCATTAAACCGAGATCAGTGTTGAGTTGAGCAGAGTATATTCTGATTGGAAATTGATCCGTTAACCCCAAGCAATAATGGCAAGCAAGACAGGTTTCCAAAAAACAATCATACCTTCGCGTAGCACGCTTAAAAACAACAATCGATATATTATATTGTACTGATTTTTCACCATCCAAACACAATAACACAACGTTCTGCGAATGCCACTGATTGAAAGCGTACTTCTCCCATGAATATCCCTCATTTTCGTTCCCCTTTCATAAATCGCTGTAATTCCGTGGGTGAAATGTAGTTTTTATTACTCGAAATATATTTTTGGCGATACAATCCAACGTCGCACATTTTATTTTTACGACAGACATCTTTCTCAGTTCAAATAAAACAATATATTTAGGTAATACTTACCTTAATTGCATGAAATCTATATTGTTTGATACTCAATCTTTTCGGTTTATGGAAGGAATTTATTAATCTTGTTTTAGAAAAATTAGGATTGTGCTTGCCTTTAGAAGTTTGTATTCTTTTAGAACTGATTATAAAAGTGAAATCTTTTATCACAAGCTTCAATCAAACGAGTTTAACGAAAATAAAACACTGTCACTGTTTAAAGAATATTTTGTTTTTAAAGAAAAATATTTTTCAAAAATAGAACATATTTGCATTTATCAAAACCAAAGCGAAATTTGGAATTTCATTCCAAGCAATTAGTGAAGCTTACATTCACATGTAACATTTGAGGTGCTTATTGGATTTTAATGTGCCTTCAGCCAATTTTCACAATCTGTGATCTTCATTTTTATAATTAAGTAGTTTAATCTTTTTCCTTGTTTGGAATTTATTTTCATACTTGATGACGTTGTAAACGTACACAGCAGTGTGTAAAAAATAAAGAAATTTGGCAACCATAAAAAATTTTCTTTTCCTCAATAAACATTCAATATAATTTTCAATGTTGTAATTTTTTTATGCATTCAGAGTTTATCCGTACGTCGCATAACAGTCGGTTGTCAATAGAAGGTATAGAACTCTATATGTATTTTCTACATCCTCGAATCGTTATTAAGTCGGATTCAAAATATTTATGAATCCGATATTTTCTGAATTTGAAAGATTTTCAGCATATATTTTCGCAACTCATTAAGAAAAACTTCCTTACCAACTTACATCATGTATGACTGGTTTTAAATATTCAGTCGTTTGCATACTCACACCACGAAACGAATTAACTAGAGGTTTATATTTCAGATGTGAATTTGATTTTAAGAGATAATTTTCAATTTCGTAATTGATATAAATTATATTGCGATAAGATAACGAAGATATACATATTTACATTCAATTCGCAAACTCGCACAGTGTAAATAAATAAATCTCTGAAGTGTACAGCATTTGAACTTTCAAATTTAATAAATCACCGATTTAAATTTGCTATCGTAAATGTTTAAATTTTCAAAACATTCGATTACTTTGAATCATCGTTATCAAAGTTATTAACAAACTTTTTATTGAGAAATAATTATTTCGTAAAAAGATTTAATCACTTTTAAGGTGCTACTTGTCACTTCTTGATGGAAAGGCATGATATTTTAATTAATAAAAACACATTTTTAGTACTCATTTCCACAATATATTTTTGATCAAGACCTGTTTCGCTCATCGCGAGCATTATCAACTGATGCTGATCAAAAAATATATTGTGGAAATAAGTACAAAAAAATGTGCTTTTATTATTTAAAATAAATATTTAAGTTCGCATGCTTTTTATTTTGCCATCTAAACGTTAAAATAAAATATATATTTTTTCTAAAAATAAAAAATGAATTGAAATATCAACTATAGTCACTTATATAATTTCTCGGATAACTAAGAATTATTTTAGAAATAGCACTTTCTCTCACTCAAAGGTGCGACGAAATTTTATGGAACGCGTTAGTTAATCAGTCATTCAAAATCCCAACTGTCTCCCTAGACAAATTGTATAAAACAGTGACTTCCCTGCTTAAACAACAATCTTTCTTTCTAAGCAAACCTTCGTCATAATAGTATCGCAACGGTTAATTTAACATGGAGCTTGAATTTAGTTTCATTACATACAAACTATTCATGTTGCTATATTTTATTTTTAGGGAAAATAAATTACATTATTCATCGTACCAGCTTATAAAAATACGCCCAACAATTTTTGCTTTTTCTTAAGCCCACTTGAAGTCATTTAAACACCCCTGCTAAAGATAAATGTTATATAAACTTGACATTAAAATCAAACATTAAAATTTAACGAAGTCAATCTCGAGAAAGCTTAAGAGGCCATCTTGTATCAATGTAAAAATGAAATTATTTATAAAATTAGCATTCCCAAAATTCGGCCTCATTTCTTTTTTGGTATTTAAAAATTGGGCTCTAAAACAGAGGAAAAAAATAGCTCCCTTTTGCATAATCGGGTCCAGTGGTCACAAGCTTTAATTTTACTTACAAACGACCATTTTAAAAAAATCAGCTGAATGTATAAAATTTAAATGTTTTTGTAAAACATTAAGTAAAAAAATGTTTGGTTTGTATGTGTGATTTTTTTAAAATTAATTTTTAAGCAGTGAAACAATTAATTAATACCTAAAAAACCAAATTGTTTTGATAAATATTTTCAGACGAAACAATCATAATATGTGAGTCAATTCTAAATGAAATAACATGGTCACTTTACATTTATGTTACTTTGAATACTTTAGTGTATTGTATGTTATAATATATAGTTATCAGAAAGGACTTGAACTATCATCATTTCGTGAAGAAGGGCAAATTTAATTTTGTACGGTAATACATATCTGATTCAGGAAGCTAAAAGATGAACAGATAATATAGATACAGATCTGATAGCAGTCTTAGGGTTGTGGCTAAGTGTCCAAAAAAGGTAACTAAAGGTAGGATAAGTACGTCACATTTGAATTTGCAAAATTAACCTTTTGATCGCGTCTAAGAATATGGAGGAAAGTGCGCTACACCTTTTTCGCGTTTTTTTTAAAATCATTTATGGTCATAAATACTTTTAAAAAAAAACAATATTCATATGTAATTAAATTCCATATCAAAAATTAAATATTGCGTCACCAAATGTAATACTTATCGTTACTTGCCAACTTAAAATAAATAGGTATTTAGCAGAAAATCTCAATTACATTTTAATGATATCTCATTAAAAGTATTTATCGTTAAAAAAACTTATCACAGGAAATTGTGTGTTATTATTATTAGGTCAATAATACTGAAATTTATTTTAGTTGTCATTTAGTTTTTGCCTTGGGGTTTGTGTGTTTCCTTTAATTAACTCCTTTGGTACATAAACAATGCTGACTGTTTATTGTATGTCAGTTCTGTTGCAACGGCGTGATAGAATTCCTGAAGATGCCGAAGGGCGAAACATGGGTAGTTAGTGACTATACATGTAGAATCGTATAACGTTTTAACAATTCAAATTTTATTGAAATTCCATCAAGCACTTTCAGTCGATATCACAAATTATATTAACAGCTATTTTATTTATTGCCAGTCATGTTTATAGATAAAATACATAAGGATATTTATTCAAATAAATAGATAGAAAATTTTATCATGTATAGCTATTTGTATGCCAATATAATAGATTGCATAGATAACATACAATATTTAGCAGCATATTCAAGTGATTTGGCTCGAAAACAGTTATTTTAACCGTTATATAAGAATCAAATCTCCGTACTATGCTCACGGGTGCACATAGCAGCCGTCCGCGTACGTGACATGTCAGCTCAGAATGCTACAGTACTCAGCCGTGAGTAACAGGTTAATATTTAAGTGGCCATAAAAGAAACATTTTAAGCTAATATTTCGAAAGAATTGTTTTTTGAATATGAATACTTATATTATATAATATATTATACTCTTAATTACATATTTCAATTATTTTTTTTGTATATCATGAATTATTTTCTTTGAAAAAAATAATGTTATTGGTATTCACAATAAATTCAATATGTATGAAATCTCAACTGTAAAAAAATAGAAATCGTATTTTGATTTTTCTTTAGTTTTATCACAACTAAGAATTATTTATATTCGAAATTTTATTTTCAAGAATTAGCCAATGAAAATATATGCTAACTATTAAACATATTCTATTCAAAATTACATTCATTATAAGATATTAATGCAAGTTTTGGAATGAGTTCTATAACGGTATTGTTTTGTGTTTCTTGCTATAAGCAATGCTTGTTCTTACCCATACATATAGATATCCGATGTTCCATTTCCAAAAGTCTTTAAATATTTTGCTAGCCATAATTTATTAGGACATACACGGCAAAAGTAAGAATTTTTTTTACAACTTTTAAGCCGATGGGAATGTTTCATCGGTCAAAGCAATGTTTAATTACTAAACTATGTTTCTATACATAACGAAAAAATATAGGCCTAAAACGATACAAAGTAATAATATCGAGGAGATAAAATCACGGTCATAATGAAAACAATATTTTTCCGTCGTTATAGCAAAAAAAAAACTGAAAATTCAGTTTTTTAAAACCCAGTTTCTAAACACAGTAAAACATTTCTTAATTCAAGTTTTGAGTTTTGAATTTTAAAAGTTTTTAATTTACCCAAAGCATACCTTTGTTCCGTCTTCGCGTGTTTTGACATGAATTTGTTTGTTTTGCATTACATTATAGGAAATAACCCAAAACACATTTTTTGGGTTTAACGTATTTTGCGAGAACGAAGAAGTTCCATTCTAATTTGCATTTAAAATGAATTAGTTACCGTAAGTAGCCACTGATCTAACAAAAAAGATTCATGGCAATAATTAAGGGTTAGTATGCAAATACCTAATGTTAAATATAGGGACTGTAATACCGGTATTACAAATACCGGGATTAGTGTACTTTATTTTTTCAACATTAAACATCCAGTTTTAAAAATGGGTAATAGCGGTATTCGTTAGTATATTCATTTATAACTTTAAAAATACTCAATGTGAAAGAGGATTTATAGATTTATTATGAACTTTTATAAACAGATTTAAACACTTTTGAAGTATCCAATTAAGTTCGCGTTTTATATGTATTATAAATATCTTTATAATGATTGTCAGTTACGAGTCAACAATCGTGATCTTTAAAAAATACTGCAATGTTTATGTGTTTTTGTTTCTATAATTAAATAATAATTGGAATAATAAAATACCGATATCGATATATTTGAGTGATTTCACCATCCCTAGTTAAAAATATATATTGTATAATATACTTCAGTAAGCTGGAATGTTTTTGTGTTCGCTGTGGGTGCTGATATTTAGAACTTATTCAACAAAATAAATTGAAAGTTGGCGGAGTAGCAAACTAAGCAGCGTTAATCAGCCATAAAATTTGCATAAAAGGTATTTGGATGTACATAATAGCAAAGCGAAGCTTATTTTGTACAATATTACCCACACACGGGGTTACGAGACTTAAACCAAGCAGCGGAAATTGGTCCAAAAGAATCTCTTTGAAAGTGCATCGGTGACGTATTTGTCATCAATTCCTATTATTAAAATGTATAAATGTTTTATAATATTATAATACCTAGTTTTTTTAACGACAAAATTGAAAATTGTAATGAACAATTGCGTAATTTAAGTTGCTAGATGTTTTATCATTTCAAATATATACCTATCTTCTACATGTGTGCTTTATTATTTAAGTCACAAATTGTAAAAACGTGTACATGTAGACATTGATAATAAATACAGAAAATTATGTCCTTTGAATACAGGACCGCATTTATGTTGGAGTTATTCGTTTATATCCAATAAAACTATTTTAGTTTAGTTAGATAGTTTAAAAAAATTAAATAGAATTAACAGCCTTTTCAAAGATATATGTTTACCTCGTTTACAAAAAAAAAAAAAAATCTTTTTCTTAAACTTTAGATAAGCTTAACTGACTGTAAATTTGAGGAATTATTGATTGTTAATACTAGCAATTCAGCTATAAAATATAAATAAACAGGTAGTTGTCAGCATTAGATGATTTCATAAAATAAATGTTAATTCTCTTGGACTAATATAGTTTTCGGCAACGTGATTTTAAGCCTGCATAATATGTTTATAGTTTTGTGTCCATTCCTTGAAACTAATCACTATCTTTTATTATTATCTTCCACTTTTAAAAGTAGGATAAAAAAAGAGTCAGTAATTATGTATAAGCTGTTTTTAAGGATTATAATTTAAAAGTCTATTTGAAATAAATAATTTCATCATCTAAAAACTCCGCTTGAATACCAATGTATAATATTATATTATACTTTACAGTATAAAATCAATAATTTTTTAAATGTAATGTTAAATAAGAGTTACAAAAACTGTGAACTTTATGTTTAAAATAATGGTTTTTGTAAAAAAAAAAATATTTTAGTTTTGAAAGGTCTATTATCATATCTCGAAATATTTTTATTAGATTATAACAGTCAAAAATATTAAATATTTTTCTATCGCTATTTGTAAGAGTTTTTTCTTTTACCATAATGTGACTTTATCGAGAAAATTGTGTGAAATACAACCGTTCTTCAGTAAGAGAATTATATGAGTTATTCTCAAGAGACTTTTACGTAAAAACCCTTTTTTTCTGTTGGGTTGACAGGGAAGTAAGTCCAATAAGACATAGGGGAATACGAAAAATAGCCAAAGATGATTTATATGCGTATAACTAATGTTTTGAAAAGATTCTTATGGATTTTCTATTTTCATAGATTTTTCGCATGTTATTTTTTTGAGATACAGCTTTTAACATATTTTGACTTATTTTACTTTTGCTGTTGTAATTTGTGAGTTTTTGAATCCGTAATATAGAACAAACCCGGTTTCAAATTTTTTGGGTCTTTTTCCATTATCAAAAAAGTAATTTTCGCTGTAAAACATATGTTTATGATTGATAATGCATATAATTCCTTTAAATATACAGTGGAACCTCAATCAACCGTCCTCGCATAATGCGTTTTCCCGGATGGAACGCTTATTTTTTATAGTCCCGTCAAACTCCCATAAGAACAATGTTAAATAATTCCGCATTGACCGTTTCCCGATTCACTGATTTCCTCGATAAACCGCCTAAATATTTTGGTCCCGTCACAAATATTATCCCGATTGACCGTTTTTATTGCATATTTCTCCGTATCTCGGCAAGCAAGTTTGACACAGCCGAGTGCAGGTGCTATGTCTGGACAAGTTGGAATCCGCTGTACATATTAAACGTAACGCATTGGACGCATGTGCTATTTTTGGGGTTGAAATCCACCACACGCGTATTATGTTTATGATGCTTATGACTTTTTTAAAAAATAAATTTTGTATACAGTATGTACAAGTAACTAATAAATAAATATTTTTTAAGATTTTACTTGTTTATTATTATTTGAAGCTTTCCCGCATTCACCGTTTCCCGCATTTACTGTTATTTTTTCAGGGTCCCTTGGAAAACGTAAAATCGAGGTTTCACTGTATATTAAAAGTCAATTCATGTGGAATAAATACATTTTTATTTTTTATATTGTTATGTTTATTAAAGCTCAAAATAAACAATTTATGTTTATTGTAATGAATAAAAATTAATATGCATAGTGATAACAAAATCATTTTATGGATGGGACACCTGTATTAACGGAATGAAATATAAATCTCTAGTAAAAGAACACGGCGATTGGTACAAAATATGCACGTACATGCAAATTGTATTTAACATAAAGTGATGTTCCTCATGGGATACCAAATTTAAGTTAGACACGTATAAAGTTGGAAACCCAGTTCCATATTAAATCGTTTCTCTTTATAACAAGTTTTCCCGTAAAGCATTCTATAAAAGACAATTCAACTCTTGTATAGAGTTATAAAAGTAGCATTTACGTAAAGTTGACAACACTAATAAATAATACAGAGGTTATGAATTCTTGACCCCTTTATCATAAAAACTTACGACAGAATATTTTCATCACATCTTTATGAACTAAATTAGGCGTGACTATTATTATTTTCAGCGTTTTCCATGAATAATTTTATTAAGAATCATCTAGGAGCTATATCATTTTTATTCGTTTAACATGATACGTTGGCGCCGATCCAGTAATCGGAATAATTTTCAAAGTAATATCACTCGTTTTGGAGCATCGTAAAAACATTCTTTCTTATTGCAATACTTAAACATCGTTATGAAAATCTACAGAATATTATTCGTCTACGCAGATGTTTTATAAAACAAAATAAATTATCACTTTTTGTTAATTGTTGTTTCAATGTTACGTATTAGATCTAGATTACTACACCGAACTCATTAATTTCTGCTCAGTTTAATTTCAGCTGTATCGTAATTCAGCTTTGTAATATCAAAATAATTTGTTTTATGCCAATTTTAACAAAATATTTTTATTCGTGAATAATATGTTTTTGGTATTGTGTGTATTTTAAAATAAGAGGTTTACTAATATTATTTTATTTTCTGTTTTTGGCAACGTCTACTACTTTTTCAAGACATGAATGTGTGTTCATAATACAGACCATGTGGTTTTCTTATATAAGTTTTTTACTTCGCTATTCATTCTTGCTTTTCTTATATTGTAGTTAAAATATGATTAGTATAGGACAGGCGGTAAGACTATTTTTGTCAATATGCACCTTTTCAGGATAGGATGAGTGGTATATACTCAGATTTAAACTCTTCAGATCCACTATCGTCAATATTTTACAAAGGCGGATCATGAATTATACAGTTTAGAATTAAGAAAGAGTTGGTTTCAAATATTTAAGCGACATTTAATGATATGGTGAAAGGAAAATGTAGAAGTTTCGGATCAATAAAATAATTGCCGGTCTATGGTAGGTTCACTTCATTAATGTTATGTTTGATGAATAACATACTTAGTTTACCGGGGGTAAGTTTCATTAATTTATTCCATATAGAAACCCTTAAGATCTTGAATGATAAGGTTCACAACTCTTATGAACATTAGAGAAGGTCTTCTTGCCAAAGAGGTAGTTTTAAGTATTATAATACTTTTGAAATGTGTACTTTAAATTTCCTCGTGTTTCAAACATTAACGTGCATGATAAGTGTTTCCCTACACAGTTATTTCAGTACACGAAAATTACATGTTTCAAATTCAAAAAGTAAATTAAAAGTAACACTTTTATTATCACAATTTAATAAATCTTAAAAGATTACTATAATCTGATACGACATCAAGTTACATTATGACACAGCGACATTTGGGTATTAACAATTTCTTATGACGGCGATGACAATAATACTACCGAGCAATTGTTTTCGTTTTCTACTTAAAATGAGTGATGACTACTGAGACAGACGTCTTCAAAAACAAAAGCTATCAATTTGTTTGATTAATACACATTTTGAAAGAGGCACAGAAATGTTTTGAAAACCATCATCTTCCGGCAGATAAATTTTCCCTGTGCAACATTCAAAGAAAATTTTAAGTATTGCTTGGATAATTAAGATATGAAACATTTTAATAAAAATATATTTCAATTTGATAAAAATAACATAATTTTTTTACACATAAAAAAATATTTAATGAAGGTTTTGAGTGTAATAAATAGATGAACTTCATTTGACAAATTGATGAATTTGAATATTTTTTATGTCAATTTTGGGTTAATGTAACTACACATCAACCTTTTTTGATACGTTTGATTTTTTTATCAAAATTCATGTATAAATTTAATTTTGATTGAATTTTTTACATTCATAGCCGGATACAAATTGACAAGCAAGTCTACAGACAAAACATTGGCAAAATCAATTCAAAATTAAAAATCCAGTATTTGATTAAATTTAAATCTAACTCACGTACCATCAGAGCTTAAAACGTAAATTAGTACAATTGTTTCCAACGAGTATGGGTTAAAATCATTTAGTTTAAGTTTAGTTGAGAAACACAATTGTCTGCAAAACGAAAATAAACATGGATGTCAATATATACAATATATATATTCTAGACTGGATAGTTAAAATAATTGAATTGAGACAACATTTTTTTCCATGATCAAATAAATTTTGAATTCTGTAAAGAACCTTCAGTCGATATCGTAAATTATTTAAAATATACTGTTTTTGAAAAGGCATCTTGCTATTTGATCAACGAATTGTCTATATTACTGACATACTTCGACATCGCTTAAAATTCTCCCTTGCACTAAAACTAATATGTCAAGTTTTGCAGATGCTTTGTAAAACTATTGCCATACTGCATCCAACTATAATATTTCAAGAGAGAACTTCGAACGCATTCAATTGTAAGAACACATTAAATTATATGTAAAATCATAAGGTAACTTAAAGACGTACATATATAAGTTCTGCAGGTGCTAGCATTCATTAGCACACTGCTGACACTATCGGCACTGTATTAATGTTCTTTCTGAGAATATTAAATTATTCCAGTAGTTGGCACAACACTTTAACCACTTGATATGTAAAATAATCAACAATTCGTCACTTGCTTTTGAATAACATAAAGCATTCCCATATTTAAGTTGTGATTAAATATGAATGAAATGACTATCGTTAGAAAAATATTTTGGATCACTAAATTCTGATACTGGCTGATACTGAATTCTTTCATACTTAAATTATATTATATCAACATTTTTATTCTTAAAAATAATATGAAAAAAGTAAAATCTCAATAATAAAAGGTAAATTTGTTTTTTTTAATGTATAAAAAGTATTACTTAACTATTACAAAACGGCTGAATTTTAATTTTCCTTTGTACACACGTGTACATAAATAAATAATTATATGTTATCACAACATACTATTTCACGAAATGATTTCATATTCATAAAAAGGCTCATTTTCCATTAAAGTTTTAACCATGATAAATATTGCTTAGTATTAATTTTAACGAAAGAAATTGTTGTGAAAATAATCTCTCATGAAATTGTTCGTAAAATGATAAGTACGCAATGTTTAAACCTCTCATTAATTGCTATTTTTCTGTTTAAAAAAAATAAGGTTTTCTACATAATCTTTTTTATTCGTCAAATTTAAAATACAAAAACTTTTATAACGTCAAAATAATCCTTGTCTCTTAACATTGTTTAGTAAACGTAATTACGTGGATCGGAATAAAAGTTGGTGGTAAGTAATTTACAACTCTCAGGGCCAAAAAGAAAGCATGCTTTGTGTGCTAACGAGAGGTGTAAAGCCAGCAAACCAGACGGACGAGGCAAGGGTAACATAACGTCATGCCGTAAATACCGTATAAGCTATTAACCCGGTTAAACATGCAACTACTTGGCTTTTGTATCTACTCTATGATGAGAGATCAAAAACCTTTACCCTTCTACCAGTTTTCACAAAAACAAAGATTTGAAAAATACCCTAATGCTGTTTTTCACTTCAACGACTGCTTTGAAGCTTTTTTATAACCATGCCCGATCTTAATGAAAACAATTGAGATAAAAAAAGACTATTAGATAGCAGATTCCTCTCAATTTATTGATTATATGTGAAGGAGAGTAAAATAGTTTGGAGAAAATTTTACAAATCGACTGTTTCATTGATTTTATTCATCAACAATCTGACCTCGTATTGAATTTTTCATACATGAATGAGCATTGAACATTCGCATCACATACAATTGAAAATATATATTATTGATTGAATTGGCAGTCACTTGGTAGAACTCCATTATACAACGGTGAAAAAAATAGCAATGCATTTTAGTTCTACAAAATTATTATTTTTTAGATTACATATATTTTTTAGGTTAATAGCTATTTCAGCTCACGCCATCGTCAGAACTATGCTTAAACGAATATTTGTTTATATATGTATAGATGTGTAGAAAAGGTACACAATATATCTTCTCTTCTGTTTTAAAGACTTAGCTTGTTTATTGCTCGCAATAAAACTAAAAATTGTAAACGAAACTAAAAAGATCAATTATGGAAACAAAACGGTCCCCCGTAGCGGGTTAAGCAATGGCGATTGACATATATTTTGTGATAGTTGATATCTATTGTTTTCCAGCTGTTCTAAAGCCGTCTTGCGACATTTATTACAAAGATGCAAACACTTAGGCGCTGAGTTTGAATTTATATTGTGTGATTCCTTTATAACGTGATTAGCGAATTGTGAGTCTGTTCAACAGTAAAAAAACAAAAGCAGATCACTAACCTCAAAAATATATTTTAACTAAATTCGCTTCCATATCATCATACTCAAAAATGTTACACAAAATTAAAAATGAAATGAAGATTAATAACCTACTATAACTTAATAAATATTTGAACTATAAATAATAACTTGATTTAATATGAAAATCTGCATACGGGAATAAATATCAACATACATTACAAGAATCAATTTATACAGAATCATAGATGCAATTTAGCTCATAAGGTGAGTAATGGTGACGTTTAAAAACATCAATCTCATAAATATTCATGAATATATTTATTTTTGTTACAGCAAAACTTTATCACAAATCTTTTCAGAAGAATTGCTGTTCTATTTTTATTATTCGAGTTGTTATTTATTAAGCCCTGGAGAAATGATACTGGAAAAGTTTTAAAATTTAAATTCAGAAAGAGACATTATTCTCTTATTTTGTTTATTGGATTAAAATTGTATTGGAAAAATAAGATCTAAAAGATTGCTAATATTATTGATCATTTTATTTGGAATAAAAATAATTTCATCTGAATTTATATAAATTTAAATGTAAATACATTAAAATTCTATTAATAAATAATCGTTCTTGATGAAATGATGTCGTCAACAATTATGTTATTTTGAATTACTTCTAATATATGACGGAAGCTGTCAATTAATATATGTGTGTATTTATTAAAAAAAACATGTAATAGATTTTTATATTTATGATTACCAAACATATCAAATAATTTTCATTCTACATATATAATTAACACTTTGTCTAAGAAAAATATTCTTAATTCTTCATGAAAAAATGATTCTTTAAAATTTTTAGTTAAATGAACCGAAACCAAAAGAGTTATACGAAGGATGTTTAAGTAATTACCAACACATTTTGTGATATTTAACAAAACGAAAATTGTCTTCATAAATATACTGCATTGCTTTTTAAAAAAGTTTCACGATTGCAACTTTACTTCTTTTTAATTTGCAAAGTGAAATTCGATGTTAAAATAGTTCAACTGAAATTACTTAATGATATATGTATATATCGATAGGCGATATCGTGTTTTATATTCATCCAGGTATAAAAAATATTGCCAATAATTATGAAATAATGTTTGGTGAATAAAATATTTTATGGAAGAGAGAAAACTGTTAGATTAACTTAATATACACATCAGGTTGTTACTATGTCCTCTTATATAATATGATATTTTTGTCATGTGGACAGTGATTCACCTAACGATCACCGCCCAGTTTTATACGTTTCCTAGCCATTAGGCACACTCGTGGTGGTATTAGAAAAAGAAACATAAATTTGCGTCATAAAACTCTTTGCAAAACTGCAGGAAACACTCTTTCTACGACAAAGATAATTTTTAAATCTCCGAGGACCGCTTGAAGGCTTCTATTGTTGTTTAAATAAGAATACCGTTCGTCATGTTTTGTTTGTCAATTATTACACTTATCAATTTCAAATAATAAGCTGTTGTGTAAAGATTTCTATAGAGACAAAATTCGAAGAAGTTGTGGAATAAAAAAAATAATAATTTAAAAAATAAGTTTTCTTTCAAAAGAAATTAGAGAACTAGTATTCAAATGCCCTTAAAACAATTCGAACCGATTCGTTTTATAAGAAGATATTAAAGGATAGAATTTATTTTGTGATATCAATTGATGACGAAATCTAAGAATGTTGCACGTTGAATAATAGGGGGTAATTGGAAATATACCATTAAATCAAT
The DNA here is from genome assembly GCA_028555115.1 of Himalopsyche japonica. Taxonomy (NCBI): domain Eukaryota; kingdom Metazoa; phylum Arthropoda; class Insecta; order Trichoptera; family Rhyacophilidae; genus Himalopsyche; species Himalopsyche japonica. The sequence continues at coordinate 121,802 of JAHFWJ010000722.1, forward strand.
TCTATATCCTTTCTTTTAACACATCTATATTTCTTTTTCTTTGTAATTAGCTCAGTCTTATATATATATACACACACAGACGTCAATTTGATCAAAATTTTCAATAATATTTTAATTTAAATAAATTCTTAAGCGTAACACTTAATCTTCTAGCTAATTAGTATTATATATCCGCTTATTATTACTATAAACTTAATGATAATGTACCACTATTCTAAATGTATCCCAAATTTAATCGTGTGACATGTGTTTGTGAATTTTTATTAGTAAGTAAATTAAATTAAATATTATTACAAAAAAACCTCTAATATAAACGTATTTATTTAAGCCAGGAAAATGAAAATGAATATACATATATAATCAGGAACCACGCGACCTTATTCCTTTTTACTGTGATATATATTCGTCGTTACCTTTGGAATCATGCTCGATAGTTTTTTTAATGATAATCAAATAGTGAGTGGCCGCTTTTATAATTATTTCAATAAATTAAAATTCTTTGAGATATTCCGACTTGAATTCTACTTATTAATAATCTTTGTCAATCGCTCAGAAAAAGCAGATGAAAATGTACTGTTGATGTATTTAAAAAAAAAATAACTTGAAATAGATCAATTTCTTTTCTGTCGGATCAATCTCTTTTAAATACAACGAATAATTTTCTCGTTATAAAGAAAAAATTGTAAAGTTATAAAATATACTTTGAGGACCACACATTTTATAAATCGAATTGCTCGAATATATTTCATTTACGTACGTTAAATCAACATAAACCAATTTCAAACGGACGCTCTCATTAACAATAATAACAAATGGTAAAAAAACTAATTTACTCTTAAAAGCAAATAGAATATTTTTTCCATCATTTCTTTTGGCATCTTAGTGTGGACGATAAATATCATGATTATTAGAAAGAATGAAAAAATATATTTAAAAGACTGTTTCTGTCTATCTGCAAATTTGAATTTCATTTTAATACGCTCCTTGACTTTTACCCATACTCATCATATTTTGGATCCTATTTACAAAAAGAAAAAACAAACATTAAAAATTCAATTTAAATGTTTATTTGTGTTTCAATTTGCCGGAGGGTAAATTTAATATTTTTTTTTTCAAAAAACTCTTGTAATTAACATTCCACCTGAATATCTACTACGCGCAATACGCCTTTTGACATTTTTTCAAATAACATTCGCAGAGCTTAAAAAAGCATTTAAACACCTCGTTTATCAAAATTAAGCATGACTAAAGTGTACAAAAATGTGCTGTTTGGACACAAAATCAAAAGAATAATAAAATAGAAGCATTTAACACCGGCGAAAAGGGGGAAAATTTTAACTTTTGAGAGAATATAAAAAAAACGTTTATCTTGCAAAATAGTCAAAAACTTTGCGGTCATAAAAATACACGGAGTCTAATGACTACAATAAATATTGGATAATTGAATAAAATGCCCATCACCAATGTGACAATTTACTGTCCATTTGCTGAAAATCGAAAGACATTACACTTTTAATGAAAATACTTAGTTTTTAAATGTAGTACCTAAGAGTATTCTTAATGATGACTTTTAAGCTCCTGTATACAACATTCAATTTAATTAAATATTTATAAGAATATTTGTTTTCTTCAATTAAAATCTATTATCTTACAAAATATATTTAATTTTTCAAATTTTCAAAATGTATCAAACCAAAAATCCAAGTGATTGCATAGCTCATTACAGAGATACGGGAAATGAGATTTAATTGCTAGTTTAATGTTCATCAGTTTTTGATTTACAAGAGGTAATTTTCTAAAAAATGTATTTAAACCAACAAAGCATCTACTTAATCCCAAAATATTTAACTTTTGTTCAAAATAAAATATTGTTGAATCATTGAAACTCAAAAATACAGTATTTTTTATTCAATTTTATGACATGTTAAATAATTATGTTTTTTTCTTTTTTGCAGCTGTAGAGTTTACATTCAATGGATTTTGTGTCAACAATGTAATGTTTTTAACCGTGAAATATCCTTATTTTGTTACAATGTTATTTCCGCATGAAAATCTGTAAACTAACTGACTTTGATAACTATGCTATTTAATAGTAAATCTCGGAAATTGTTGCCATATATTATACTTTGTAGTAAACCAGTTAGTCCATAACAAGTAACTGCAATGTTAAAATAAATTATATCATGGTAGTTTTACTTAACTCACGAGCTTTTCTAATTGAACGCATTTAAAACAGTGAACCAAAGCTTTAAAAGCGTTTCTACACAATAGCTTGGGCATTTGCTGATACTTACAAAATATCACAATGTTTCTGAGACATATGAATATTTTCAGTCTAATTTGCAATTAAATAATAACCTTTTGCTATATATAACATGATTTTTTTTATTCTACCGAATAAAATAGCAACGCTTTATAAAATTTAATAATCTTAGCGGTTCTCTAGTTGAACAGTTTTAGGTTTTGTTCTACAATATTTGGTCACGGTGTCTATCCTCTAAAACCTCCAAGCGAATATTTTTTTTGAATTAATGAAAATGTACTTTAAGATATAAATCGTTTTGTTGCTTACATTTTTATCTCATATATAAGATATTAATATAAAACAAGTCGTTGCGAGAAAGATAAGCGTTAATTCTAAAAAAAAAATTATGTTTAGTGTCTCCAAAAAAAGGAAGTTTACCGATTAAACACTAACAATTACGCAACATAATAGGTTTATTTATTTTTCACCGGAGACTGTTATTATGACCATTTTTAGAATACATTGTTATTGAGGCTTAATTTTGTAAATATTTGCATACGTTTGTGTTGTATTCAACACGTATTGATGTAAATATAAGAATGGCTCAGTCTGAAAAATAGATGTTGTCGTGAGCAAGAATTACTAAATCATAGACAAATAATAAACTTTTGAAAAGTTTTATGAAATCAAACAACCACTAAGTATAGATTTTATTTACCACGGTATAATATCCCAAGGTAAAGTAGGCCAAGCGCAAATAATGATTGGAGAACTCGATTTTCTCTAGAGACAAATAGCGTTCAGAGTTTTCCGCACTGCTTCCGCTCTTTGTGAAGTATCGATTTTAAATTTGGTTGCTATAAGATTTAGCATTTAAAAATATTTCTTTTTCAAGTTCTTTCAACAAAACATTTTGCACTTATTGTGGAAATAATTTTTCAATAAAAATCTACATTAGAACAATTATGGGTTTTCTATGATTAAGAATATATGGTAGATTTTCAAGCAGACAACCATGATATCTTTTAATTTTATTCAGTTTAATTATTTGATGAAACAAAATTTTCCGAAATCGAAGATATTCATATTAAAATTTAAGTTTATCAATATAATATGAATTGCGCATTTCATATTATGTTTTACGTTAAACATAAGTATTTCTCACACCGATTTTTTTACCCTACAAATTTTGAAAATACTCTCCTTTTAATTTTAATGAATCGTTTATAAAATTTCATGTTTAACCGTGATGAATTAATATCAAAAATATTAAATGGTCTTAGTATTCCAAAGCGGTCTGAGGTAATTTTGAAATATTTATGATATAGTTGAACTTTTAGATTTTTTATGACTTATACTTTTTACATTTATTTGTTCCTGATGAAAATAGTCTTCTTTGGTAATGACAAAGATTTTTATTTTGGGATATCAAATTTATGGAGCGTTAGCATCAGAGCTCTTCAGGTCTCCTTTACCTCTTATATATATAATAGATTTTTTTTCTTATAATTCGTCTTAATTTTCTTTCGTTTCTATACAATTTAAAATGGTATTTTGATTATTCATTTGGTTAGCTTAAACTATGCTCTCATTTAAAAATAGTCGTACCTGAAAGTCTGGAGATCAAGACATTGTTTTTCTTAAATTCTGGGGTTTTGTTATCCGCTCATAACAAACAGTTGTAAAAGTCACCGAGTTTTTACAAATGATGACAGGAAAAATCTTCAGCAATGCTTTAAGAAAAAAATGAAACTTTCAAAAAGAAACGACAAAATATAGCGCTTATTATTTAATAAAACGCAGACAAAGAAATGCTGAACAATTTACGACACTCACTTGAATGCGCCGTGAGCCTAAAGAAAATAGACACGTTATTATAGAGATGGCGGTTTCACTAATGTATCCACTCACGTCAGTGTCGTACTCTAAATTTGATGTCAAACAGTACAATATGTAAGATGCCATTATTAGCCTTACGCTGAAGTTTATATGCATCGTTGATAATTATAAAAAAAAGTCCACACTTTTTGAAACAAATATTTTTTTTTTTGCACAGTAAACATTTAATGGAACCCTTTTGATTGATTTAAAATCATTTGAAATCAGTAATATGAAGCCACAACCATTCCGATAAATTAGTTTTATAACATAGACATTTCAGCCATAACGAAATTATTTAGGTTAATTTCACCTAATACATATAAAAATATGGGAAAATATTTCGATGAAAACTTCCAGGAAAATTTCGTTGAGAAATTAATAAAAATCAGGGTAGCATGCACAATTTAAAGACGAGATGAAAAGACGTCACAAATTCTACTTAATCTTCTGTAAAAAATTGTCATCATATATTTTTTCAGCGCTGAACATCATTGGGTACATATAGTTATTGAAATTTTGAACAAGCATATTTTTAATAAATTAGAGAGATTGGATGCTGATAGAATTAAAAAAAATATAATCTTAGACTCAAACTATTAACTGAATTGTTGTTTATTTCTACAAAATTTAAAAGGTATATTAAGTAAGAGTTTTTTATAGTGAGATATGCTCTCCGCCGAATTAGCTATCAACTACATATATTACCTTATAAATTTTGAAGAACTAAAATACATTACTATTTTTTCATCGTATTATATAAAATGGAGTTCTATCGATGAAATACCAATTCATTCAATTAAGGGAATTTTTATTTGGTTCCAATGACGTCTTTAAGGGTTTCAAAGATGAGTATTTGCCCCTCCTTGAATTTTAAATAATGCATATTTATTTGATTTTGCACTGGTTTGTCCATATAGACGAAAAGAAAAATACAAAGCTTAAATGAGGTTAAGGTTAGGTTCTGAAATAAATTAAAAGGTTACTAGTGATAAAACAATAATTACAAATCTGGGCACGCCATACAACCTGTCACGTTATCCCCATTTCCCATCGCGGCAATGCATGATTCTTTATCACACCATCAAATCCGGCATCGTTTCGTTTCATTCCGGCCCTTCCCCTATTCACATCACTCAGGTACTTGTCTCTGAGTGGAAGGAGTGAGTACCAGCCGAGAAATATCTGAAAACGATTCGTGCCTCACCCATATAGCACGTTTTAAAAATGACTTATAATCCTTTATAACATAAATTTTCACTGGAAATCGGATGAGTGACACGTTTAATGGTCCTTTTCTCTCCGGAAGAATATTTTTATGTCATAAAAAACGCGTTCAATATTTATGTATCGTTACGAAATTTAATTTAATACGTGGATATAATGGACATCACTTCTAATTTATTATCAACAATTTCATCAACATACGCTCAGTACGGATACTTTTTTTTAAATATTGAACTAAACAGAATTTCACACGCCTGTTTTATAAATTCTATTTCTGCGTATAAATCCAATTAACAATGTAAATACAAAATATCCGTAATGGTCATATACAGATTATTTTTTATTTTAAATGACTTGTGTCTGTGTGTGTCTCGACGTTCAAAAATAGTACTAATATAGTATTTTGTTAAATCGTAAAAATGATTTTAAATAGTATGATATTTCAATCTTTTAATATAAATTATATATAACAACTAACAAAAGTTACATTGATTTATTTTTAAATTATATTTCGAACTGATTTTTTTTTGGTATCGCTTGAAATATGAATTTAACCTTAAACAGACAGACAATATTCACACTCTACAGAATAATTTTACTCTGCGAAATTATTGTTTGTTCTGATGCGATTGTAGCCATTGTATAAGTAATTTTATACCATAAAAATAATTTGTATATTTTTCAACGAGACTCGTAAATCATGACAGTTAGTAAATTGAAAACAAATTAAATTTTCTTTGCAGGAAACTGCCACTTGTGGTTCGTCGTTATCAAAAATTAATATGATTTAATCAAATCGATTATCGCCGATTCATCAATAATAATAAATGTCTTCTTTTTTTAATTAATCAAATAACATTTTTTTCCAAATTAATACATCTTAATCATGTCAAGGGTACAGTTAATTCATTGATTGAAAATAATATTTTGTCATTAATTAGAATTGATACAATAACTGCGTCAAAATTTAAGTAGATAATTCATGAGCAATTTCATAAAAAAGTGTTAAATGAAATAAAGTTAAAAGCACACAGAAGATTAAATTTCCGTTTATAAACCCATAGGATTATTTTAATAATTGGATCGAGCTGTCAGCGTAAAATCTTACCAAACGAAATAATTATATAAAATACGACAACAATATAAATTATTATACGATATTATACGATAAAATATTTCTCAAATTACATACATTTAAATAATGAATGTTAGACTTTTATGGAGTATATAGAATTATTATTCAGAATTCGATATGAATTCGACACTTACGATACACACGTGCATAATTTCTTATAAAATCGATGAAAATTGCATAAACAAGAACACCCTAAGCCATAACCGTATTTTCCCGTAAATCGTATAAAACGACTCGTTATTCTTTATTCAGCATGTCTATAAAATCGAAATAAGTGCGCGTAAAAATATTTTTGAATAAAAGCAGGCATAGGCTGAAAGCTTTTATTTGACTTTTAAACTGAAACGCGATTACTTTACAATCGGTTATACTTTCGGAACATCCATAAGAAATTTTGAATGGATTACAAAAAGATTTATAAGTACTCAATGACTCACACGGTGAAAAAAATAGCAATGTATTTTAGTTCTACGAAATTATTTAAAAAAAATATAGTTGATAGTTATTTTGGTTCACGCCATCGTCAAAACTATGACGTGAGCCGAAATAGCTATCATCTATATTTTTTATAAAATAATTTTGTAGAACTAAAATACATTGCTATTTTTTTCACCGTGTTATAATGGAGTTCTACTAAGTAAATGCCAATTCGATCAATAGACTAGCACTCACTTAACTTCAATAAATCGAATATTTTTGTGACGTATAAACAACTGACTAAAAAGTAATACACCAACTAAAATGACCACTTTCTATGTTTTTGATTGTTTATTTGAAATTTTTAAATAAGTTTACAAAATTTGATTGAGTTTTTAAAGTAATATATCGTACCAATCCCTTAAACGAAAATGATATATGTATTTTTATCCGTGTATATGAATGACTTAAATAACCTTATATTTAAATTACAGTTTATACAAGTTTTTCCAACTATGATCGGTGTCAATTTTCAACTTATCGACTCTTATTGGCACTTCCTAAAAATATTCGTTTTTCCATGACTGGTTTTCAGTTACTTGTTCAACTTTTCAAACTGTAAATAAAATAAATTAATAAATGGATTGCAATTATTTAATACGAAACTATTACTATGCCAGGCTCAGAATCGTGTAAGGTTGGTGAAGATGACTAAAATATACAAATCAATACACAGATTTTTTAAATAACACGTAAAAACAAAAAAAAAACTTTAAAATTCATACTTGTGATTATTAAAACAAACAGATGTCAACATTTAAATATGAAACCACTCGGCTGTGAGGTTTGATATGACTTAACGGCGAAGAGAAGATTGTTTTGTTTTGAATTGCGGTCTTTTAAAATAGCTCCGTTTTAATAGAATCACATTGTTAAGGTATCATTACAGTCATCGAAGCTACGTTCAATATGTAGTCAATTATAAAATGGGTTTGAGTCATGCAAGTGAAATAATATTTGAATTTCACTTAAATAACACTAATGAGAACTCATAAAATCGTACGCTGTTTCGTACAAAATATTGCCAAAATAGGAACAGATGATAGATTTTTTTATAATACTTATTGATGTCATTGTATTAAAACAGTGTTCCGCGACCGGTGTGCCATAAGACGATGCTTGGTGTGCCGCAGCGCACTTTGGTAACACAAGAAAAATCGTACAATTCCTCTACACTATAAAATATTTCATGAAAATGTAATCACAAGGAAGCAAAAAAAAATATTTTGCCATCGGACTTAAATGTTATAAGTACATAAATATTATACACACATGCTAAACGATGATTTATTAGAAACAAAATTGTACTTACATAAATAAACAATACATAAAAAATGAGTTTTAACGAACGTTTTTTCATAAATATCTAATTGTGGTGTACCGCGAAATTTTGAACACAAGCGTTGGTGTGCCGTGGAAGATAAAAGGTTGCGGAGCACTGTGTTAAAGGTTAGAAGCGAATTATTTTGGAAATATGTCTAGTAAGTTTAACTCATTATGAGTATTGTAAACTAACTTCTGTCACATGTAAAAATATTTTCCTTTTATAGTTGAAACGGAAATCAAAATACACATACTAAAAACAAAAATACTTTAGAAGGTTCAAAGCTTCATAATATTAAGTAAAATAGTTTTCATCTATTTTTAGAAATATAATAAATCTGAAAGGTCACTTCGCGTCAAAAATTGTTGGGTGGAATTTTATTGAAAAGATCGCGCATCCCCATACATTGATAACACGGTGAAGCTAAATTGTCACGGACAAATACTTCTATACGCATTTATTTCTTAAAGGGATGTTTCTGTACTTCAAAAGCAATCTTATTGGCAAAGTGTGGGAGGATATATCTATTTCCTGACAGCGAGCTTACATCGGAATAAAACACCTCATACCACAATGTGTAAAAAATGGAATATTGTAAAAAAAATGTAAGAAAATATTACAATTCTGATGAAAGTTATATGCATAAATTATTTTGAATAAAAACAGCTTAAATCAATAATCTTAGTTTTCTTTGAATATGTTAATTTCATAAAGATAAAATAGCAGCATAATTCATTATAAATATCATGATATATATTTGAAATAATTAAATAAAAATCAAAACATTGTTCAAAAAATCAAAAGAATATTTGAAAAGCTCGAAGAAATTGCTCCCTTCTTATTTGGCGTTTTAGTCAATTGGAAATATATACTAAGATTCAAAAATAGACAGGAATAAAACTATGATTTTTTCTGTTTTCAAAACAAATAATGAATAGCTCCAACATAAAAAGAATTATTTTTTGTTTTGATACCAGCTGAAAGTACTGATATTTCATTTGAAATGAATGACTTGAATTTAATTCATAAAAATAATTTGTTATTAGTATAAATTTGTATAACTTCTGGAATGTATGGAATACTGTAAAGAGGTAAATCTATATGTTCATAATTTTAGGTTGTAGGTACTAATTTTATAACATAAAATATGTTTCTTCATCGTATTGAGAAATAACGCACAGTTATACATTGCCACGCTTGATATTCGTTTACAATACTGCCTTTGCATATAGCAAGATCTTTTTGTTAAAAGGAAAAACTGACTTTCAAGCAAAGAACTGTTTTTCATTGATGAAAAACTATATAATGAAGGAATCGTTTTTTGATTTTATTATTTGAAGACTTAATTTTATAATGTGTTTTTATTAAATAACCATACCCTTTTCCTTGTATATTTTTTTGAATATCGTTGGATATTTTTTTACAATTAAATATTTTGAAAATTATATCATATATACTGTACTTACTAGATGAACTTCCTGTAACACTAGAGCTCTGGCTAGTCGGCGTTGGCCATGGTGGAGTACTCTTAGTGATGACAGTTGACACTTGTTGTGGTCCACTTCTTGGCGCCACTCCTGACAATCGGGTCGTCCCACCGACTCCGGTCCATGCTGTCACATCTGGTGCTGGTTGGAAACCCTTCTCGCTCTGAGAATAGAGTACACATACAATTAGCGTTTAAATGTATAAGTGCTTCAAAATACATTTATCATATAATTAATTGGATTGTAGTAACTTTTAAATATCAATCAATATTAAACTATAAAAAAAAATATGATATCGACTAAAGGTGCTTGATGGAATTTCAATATCAAATATGAATTGTTACAATTTTGTACGACTCCACATGTTTTGTCTGACAGTGTCAGTTCTTTTGCATCCGTGTGATAGAATGCCTGAAGATGCCGAAAAGCGAAACCCGGGTCGTTAGTGATAAAGCATGTGGAATCGTACAAAATTGTAACAATTAAAATTTTATAAAAAAATTGTTACTGAAAAAGTAGCAAGCATGATCTTCTTGGCCGTTGCTATTTGAAAAAAATTACGATAATTTTTGATTTTGAATTTATCAAAAATTTTTAATTAGTTCTTATAAGATATAAAAAAAATATTTATCTCTAATTTTCTCATTTAACTTTCATTCTATATATGTACAATAGCTCAACGATAGCGCTCTTTGCTTGATACCATTGATCATATTAACTTTTTGCCAACACCTAGCAAATATTAAATTAACAATTAGACCTTTAATGAAACAATAATTAAATGATTAAAGTAGAAAGTAATTAAAGCTAACTATATGTTTTCAGTCAAGAACAATACTTCTTCAATCTGTTAACAACTCTCAATGCTCTCAAACACTAGGAAGTAGTGAGCCATGAACTGATTCTAAGCTATACAGAGTGGTATTAAAATATTTAAACAACTTTACGAAATGAAAGCTTTATAATAACTTTATTTACAAGTCAAAATTGACGTTATCTTAAAAGATGTAATTAACGTTTGAAAGTTATCTCTTGGACGTGACAGGTTGTTATAATAACATTGCGAAACCAGTTATATTATAAAATATTTATCATTCTTTAAAATCGAAAATTTATCCACTTTATCATGTTTTTGTTAATTTGCTGTTTCTTTAATAACAGGTATTGCATTTACAAAAACCCTATTATAGAATTCTTTTCATACCTAAAAATTCTTTTTTGAACAATATGAAGGTTGTAAAGCTAGCTACTCGATCATGATGGATTTATATATTGGATACGTAAGACCAAATATTCCTTCTTTTCTTATAATGAAAGTTTGTGACAGTCAGTAATATAACGATAACACGCAGTTATTCGACAAAAAAACTTGCTTATATTCCCTTCCCAGACTTCTTACCAACTTTTCATATTATGCAAAACATTCGTTTCATCACGAAAAAAAAAACATTTTATAAAATTCTATTTTTTACTGTTATTTCAGTGAATACTAGCAATAACACTTTTATAATAATAATGAAAATATCATTGAAAATATTTTACATAAATAAAATGATTTTTAAATAGATTATTTCATGGCCAAAGTTTTATTTAATTTTTAAAAAAAGTTTTTTGGTATGCTTGATAATTTTCATAACAAATCACCATGCTTTTGAAATTTAATTCATATAACAAAACTTATAAAAAAATAAAACTCCTGCATGATTAACATAAACGATAACAAATCTCTAAGTATATTGAAATATTTCCTAATTATCAGAAGCAATGCATGCTTTAATTCAAATATAAATAAAAATAATATGCTTCTTTGATAAATAAAATAAATTATTTTCCAAATTCCTCGCGGCGAATTCACTCAGATTGAGTTGAATTTGTAATCATTCATTTTAAAACCTCGCCTTTGCTTAGATTTTTTCCACTTATTTGAAGTATTCGCAATTAAGTAAATTTTCAAACATGCTGTTTACCCCAAATCAATGTTCACCAACACTCAACGGTCCTTTTCATCCATGCGTACATGTGTGTAGTCACCTCGAAATTGCTGTATATTGGAGGTTCTCATATTAGTTTCGGCTCACACCCACATATGCATGTATACTATGGTTTAATATTTAAATGCTCTCATGCGTGCTTATTAATATCGTTTTATTGATTCTATTCAACTGCAATCTAATATTAAAAACTATCATTGCAATGATGTTAACAGTCAGTGTCGGGTAATATTTTTTTTAATCATTTAATTGGTTTTGAACTTTGTTAAAAGCACTGAGTATCAATTGATATTATTTGCGTAAATATATTGTGTAAATAGTACTAGTAATATGATTGGATTTTTTTAAATATCATGTATTTCCATCTAGAAGTTACAGTTAATACCTTCCTAGTGATATTCAAACAATACTTCTACAAACTTCTTTCGTATAATGACAATGTATATTTTTACACTGAAATAAAAACCATTATAACGGTTCAACAGTTTGACAGAATCAACCAAAATAACCGGATGAAAACAAGCCATGTGGAAAAAGGATATATATACATATTTTGATTTACAATTCTATCGTTACTTAAAAAAGCGACAGATTTTATATTTTTATTAAACATCATGCACATATATATTTTTTACATATATGTTGAAGTTTGAAACTTATTGTGTGTTTCACGTCTATGTGCTTTTTTAGTATGTATAATATTTCTATCTTTTTTTCCAGAAAAAGAAAATTTATGCAAATAAATAAGCTTTCAGAATAGTAACTCACAGTTTCCAAGCTGAGATAAGAAAAAACATTTCATTGTTTGAATTACTAATTATAATTATTGGTTGTATCCAAGAAAGAATATTATACAGATAAAAAAAATATTCAAAATGTATTCAACATAAACTTAAACATAAAATAAAGAAATATCAATAACTTGTGGCAAATATTTGATTTTAAAAGTCCTTTGGAATCGTTAATCTGTTTAAATTTTCGCATTGCTCGTTGTCGATTTCGATGCCACTTTTGCCCTTGTTTTAAAATTCAATTTCCTAATTTTAGTCCCATTCAATTCTTCGATTCGCATTGCAAAAAAAGCACTTGTTATTCAGAGTTTTCCGATTTTTGGATTACTTTCAATCAAGCCCAGATAATAAGGTTTCAAATTAAAAATCATGTTGTTAAAATACAATCAAAATGAAAATATATTTTATAAAGCGTTGTTTTCGATAATTTTCAATGAATAAATGTTTCGGAATTTCAAAACGAGAGATTAATTCATCAGCGACTTATCATATTTTAACAGCATTCAATTTTCGATCTGTTCGAGAAAATTAACTTTAGATAAGCGTCATATTTTTTATTGAAAGCTCATTTTCGAGATTAAAACTTTATACTTGCGATTATCAGATTATTTTACATACAAAATAAATATACCATAACGTGAGAACATAATTATTAATAGATGTCAGGTAAAGTGTGTATAATTATTCCAGTTTTTTAATTAAAGTAAAGTTACATTATAACCTGATGTAAATATCTAAAACTTTCCTATCATATAGTATTTAAAATTTCAAAATTTTGATAAAGTTTATCAATGTAACAAATTTATAAAGAAGTGATTATGTGTTCATGGCATCATTTATCTACTTTTATAATGGTCACAAATGCTTTCCATGCCACAGATATTTACCTACATTTCAATTAACTAATAATTTGATCATAAAATAATGAGAATGAGTGACTATTAGGGATTGCATTACCGGTTTACCGGTTAGCCGGTAAATGACCCAAAATGCACCAACGGTAATTACCGGTAAATTGAAAATTTACCGGTTTTTACCGGAAATGTTTTTATCGCGAATTAATGCTAGATACAGGCATATTATAACAAATTTTTATTATGATATATGCATGAGGGAATGAGAAGTTTTTTTCAACTCTGGCAACATTGATAAAAAGTTTTTTACTTGTTACACTGGTGTTATCTGTCATCGCAATCGCAATCGCAGTCACCGTGATGCCCACTGCAGGCTGCAGCTGATTCTAGTTTTTATGGGACATATCGCGAAGAAAATTCGTGTTTAGGTACATATTCAACTATGTTTTCATTATACCAAAGAAAACAACAATTTATTAATAAACTCTATTATCCAATACATTTTATAAATTATGAATTTATATTAATAGATACAAAGTATGCATACATGTATAAAATAAATATATATACTACATCAATAAGTTTTTACAGGCAGGTAAACCAAATATTACATGGTCGTAATTTTAATTAATCGATCTTTGTGTGGCAAATAATAAAAAAATCTGATTTACTCAAAAAAGTACATTTAAAACATACACATATTCACACGAAACATATTTAAAGTACTTTTTATGACATCAATATTCACCTGAAATGTATTTTAAATTATTTATGTTTTTATCCAAGATACCATTTTTAGTGAAAGTAGTCACGTATATTTATATTTTAATGATATAATCCACGTCTATTTGTTTTTTCATTTACCGGTAAGAGGTTAAATTATTTACCGTTTACCGGTTATTGAAATTTGACGGTAAATTGCAATTCCTAGTGACCATGTATGTAAACGTGGCAGATACTCAACATTTCAGAAATCTTCAGTCATCTATGAAGACAAATAATACTGTTACTCAAATCATAAAATACAACAAAAATGAATTCAAAAGTAAAATTTTATTTAATATTTTAATATCTTTAGATTGCGAAATAATTAAAATTTAAAAGTCAGGTTCAAAAATATTGTTGATATTAATTCCATATACTTAGTAGAAAATTTGAAATGAACTGTTCAATAAAAATGATAATATTATACACTAATATGACTATTTTTAAGTGTATTTAAGAATCTGTTTTAAAACTAAACTAATTAAAATTTGGAACAAATATAATATAAATTAAGCTTACATTTTAATTACGTAAGTTTGTTAGTTTTCAAAGAGTTCCTAACTGTAGTGTTAAAACACAGTTAAGATTTTTCAGTGAGCAACAAACTGCATAGCTTAAAAGGAATATGGATAAGCTAAATTGGTGACGCTTGAATACGCACTTAGTATCACTAAGTATAGTTATACAAGTTAAAGGCTTAATAGTTTTGCCAAGAGTGTTTCCAGTATAGTTGAGTATGAAATAAACGATCAAGGGATTGAATCAAGAATTGTTAAGTAGTGTCAAACTTTCAATGTAAATTATTCGAATATTCGTAAATACAAAAGTAAATCACGAAGTTTTGTGTGCGTGACGTTTTTATCGGGAATATTTATTTCGCTAATAAAAAAAGTGACTTAATTTACTCGGATAGCATTTAACTTATTTAAAATCATGACTATTCAAATTTGTATCATTGAAACAGTGTACGTTTATACATCTCTGATCAATCTCGAGCCGGATGCAGTACAACTGATATATGTTTGACGATTTGTATCGGTTATATGCAAGATGAATTGCATAGGAAATTCACGATAACGATAGTAAATAAATATATATGGGAAATAAATTTAATTCCTGCTGATTAGATAATAACGACATTATATTTTGGAAATGATAACCTGTATACAAAAAAAGTCTAATGGCTTTTTTATGAAAGGTTTTACATAAATTAAGTAGATACAATTAAAATAAAATAAATGACCTATAGAAAGGCCTGGATTTTCCGAACCTTATAAATGCCGTTATTAAGTGTTTTAGACCTCCACTTACTGATTCATCTAGCTACGAACAAATTATATCGAGTATTTTTTTCCCGTTTTCTGCATATTCATCTGGCAACAAAATCATTACCGCACTCTTCACAAATAATTTAAAAGGCACTAGAGGCAGATTCTGTGTTTTTAAAAATAAAAAACTGAATACTAGTTTGATTTGTATCTATTTTGAGGGTTTTTGTAATATTTTTTTTTTAAATAATCGATAAAATATAAAAGCGCATGTTATGAAAGTAAAAAATTAGCACACGATACATTACAAAAAATGTACGTTTGTATAAAATATTTAAAATATATATTGGCATAAATTCAATTGAAACCATTTCAACTATTTACTATTATATATTTGAATTCTAAAAGAAATATACTCTAAAGTCATATGGTTTTCTGTCGTTCTCATTCAGAAAATATTTTGATATATTCAATTATATTTGTATTTTTGTATTCGATTGAATTCAAAATATTTTGATGGAATGGGTCCGTTTTTTATTAAAATCTGTCGGTCGAGCTACACGAGGCTCAAGATTTCCCAAAGGGTTTGAGCTTTTTAAGTAAAAAAGTCTCAAAAAAAACACAACTCAAAACAAAATTTACATTAAGTTTCTACATTACTCTTTCTAGGAGATTTATTCATGTTTTATTCTCTTAGTAAAAATATCCGATTAAGCATTTTGCTTGATTTTAAATTTATGATTAACCCTACACAAATTACAAAATAAATCTTTCACATTAAATTAAGCATCAATGCATAACATATATCTTCTTAACATTTACATGCATCAAAATTAATTGAATATTCAAAAGGTTTTTGGCACACAATTAGAGAAACAGAGGTTGTTCTCATTAGATTTCGTATTCGTATGAATCAAATTAAAATCTTCTGTCAACACCTGCCTCTACTCTGAAGAAATATTATTCAGGTAATTTTAGAGAATATTTCGTTATTTCATTATATTTATAAAACAATAAAAATGGGAACAAAAATACAAAACTAAAATTTACACTCTCAGTGTGTTCCGTTTCAGGTATCAGAATTCATATATTATTTTTCAATGTCAAAAAAACAATTTACAATATGAAAATTTCTTAGAAATTTTGATGAAAATTAAAGGTTTGTTAACGACACAAACCGAAAACAACTGTATGAAAAAATATGTGTATGGGACAAAGAATTTAATATTTGATAAAAAAAAATCCGTCTCAGCAAAAAGATATATGTAATGAATAGATAAACATAGATTTTGGTAATCAGTAAATGAATAGCTAACATTTTTACATCAGCTTCTTTTCAAGGCTAACTATTGTTAATGTGTTTTGACAATATTTCTTCTTTCGGTGTCCGGTCGGAAGTAAAACCTTATCTCCACCCTTACTTTCTAAAATGGATGTACTTTCAATAATAAATATTTGATTATATGGATTTTAATGAATATTTTTAATCAAAACAATATATTTATGTTATTGTATTGATACCTCTAAAGCAAAATTTAATAAATCAACATCACAATCATCTTTCGTAAATTTCATTAACACGTAATATTTTAAATACGGCACTGGCTAAGTTCATGTGTGTAAGCTTACAAGCTATATTATTCATTATTATTACTTGTCTAGTTAACGAAAATCTTAAAGGATTACTTTGAAATTAATATGCTATATTTTCACACATTCCTTTCATTAATTATTTATATCATCGACGGTATCCTAATGTTATCTCAAATTATATCTTCTTATTATTATCCGACCATGTGCTTTGTGTTATTAACATCGTTTTAAATTTCGGTTGATTTTTCGATAAAGCATCTCAGTTTTCTTTGCAATATAATCAACTCTTTGATAACAGATACTGAATTCTACAAATATAATCATTTGAAGATGAATATGAAACGTGTTCGCCAAAATGGTTTACTTCTTTATTTTTGTATAACATTATGTAAAATTTAACCAGCATAATTTTATGTTGACAAGTCTTTTATTCAGTGGTAGAAATTAAGTATTTAAGATAATATCAGCTTAATTTAAACCTATTTTTATAATTTTTTCCATTACATTTTCACACATTTTAATTGCTATTTGTAATAAGTTGTGTTGAAGTTGCTCACGAGTTTCTAGTTTGTTAACGTAATCCTTAAAAACAAATCTGAGATTATTAAGTCTGCTGACTGAGGAGAAGAATGGACTTCACCGTTACTTTAATACACTGACTGGAAACACCTCAGCTATTGAGAGATGAAAACATCAATAAGTCTACTTAGTAAATAAGTTTGTTTATCAAAGTATTATTTGCGCAATACATCTGAGAATAAATTAAAAGTATCATATAAATACCTTATTTATTTGCATTTGCACAACAGTTATCAGCTAGTCAAAAAATTTCAAAACTTATTCAAATTCGTTAATAATTTAAGCGAAACGAAACTTTTTTATCTGATATCAAATTGAATACAATTATTCAATCATAAAAATAAAGGCAAATTACTGAGGAATTTAATTCTTTTGTATGATCAGACGTGCTTTTAAAGAGAATACTACTTCATCTTAAATGGGATTCCATAAAAAGGTGAAATTTCAAAATAAATATAAAGATAACAATAGAACGATCATTATTTCAGCAACAAAAGAAACCGTTTTATATCTTTTTGAGTGTTGAAAATTTATGACGAAACGTACAATTTTAAGGAAGCAATTTTCACAACGATTGATACCTATCCAAGTACTTATATAGTTCCTGTATTTTTTGTACAGGAGAAATGCCTTGGATTTTATAGAGGAATTTTTTACTTCCACATTTACAAAATTGCCTCCTAAATTCTCAAACATCCTCTATTTATGACAGTGTCCGGTGATGTTTTATGACTTTATTGTGTAGTTAAAAAATACTTTTGTAACCAGCATAAACCAAAAAATCTCTCCTTAATAAGTAAGAAACTATCGATATTTATTGTCTTATAACCTATAAAGTCACTATTGTAAAAAAGACGTAAAGATATTTTGTAAGACATAATTTTATTACTTTATATGGCAAAAAAAAAATTGAAAAAAATCACCTAACGTATTTAATTTCAACCAATTTATAGGCTTCGAATTAAAATTCTCGTCATAAAAGATATATATATATCACTTTTTATATTAATATATAATGGCGATAGTTATAAACATGATCAATTTATGATAAATTACACTTATCTCCAAATTATTCATAAAAGCAAACGCTTAGGATTTCAGTAAAATAGACCTTTAACATATCGATTAATTGTACAAAAAAAAATCAATTTTAGATCAGTACCGGTTTCGCTCATCGCGAACATTATCAACTGATAGAATACAAGTCAAGTAGCATGTTCACTATTGCGGGGGGCCGAGGACACGTTTAGTGCCCTCCTTACCCTTTCGCCTGTGGTATGTTGTGGTTAAAAAAAAAAAAATCGCTCAGATCAACTCGAACGGTCCGGTTCAGACGAGCGAAGCTGGAAGATGAAGGTCTCAGTTGTGCGTTGGAGAGGTCTTGATGTGTGAGTGCGATGTGACGTTTACTAGTTTTCGCCTCTTCTGTCCGGAGCCGTAGGCGGTCACCAGACAGGTGATTAGGGTGGGCTAGTGTGGTCTTTGAGGTGGATGGGAGAGGGTCTAAGGCGGTTTCAGTTTTAAGACATGACGGAGTCTTGCATAATCGGATGGGGCGTCAATGTCAAACGCTTCTAAGCATGATTTGATTGTCGGATTTGTATGATTTTCACAGTCGCTGTAGATCTTTGTCGACAGTCTCTGGACGTGGTCATGAACCGGACCGTTCGAGTTGATCTGAGCGATTTTTTTTTTTTTAACCACAACATACCACAGACGAAAGGCTAAGGAGGGCACTAAACGTGTCCTCGGCCCCCCGCAATAGTGAACATGCTACTTGACTTGTATTCTATCAGTTGATAATGCTCGCGATGAGCGAAACCGGTCCTGATCAAAAAATATATTGTGGAAATAAGTAATATAAAATATGTTTTTATTATTTAAAAAAGTTTTAAAGTTCATTCCTTTTACTTTTTATTTCTTTTCCAAAAAATATATTATGAGCGAAGCTGGTCCTGATCAAAAAATGTATTATGAAATCAGTACTAAAATATGTTTCTATTATTTAAAATATCATACCTTTCTATCAAAAAGTGACAGTTAACATCTTTACTTTTACACATTGTTGATACAACCAACATTATTTCTGCGCTCACGCTAACTAATTGAAAAGGGTACCCGAAATTTATGCGAGATATACTATCTTATGTTGAACAAGATATACAATATATCGTATCTGTTAATACTGAAATAACGAGATTATTCCGAGACGGGTGTTAAGTAATGTATTTACCTTTAATGAACCCGATTTATTTCATAAGCAATAGAAATGTATACCAATGTCTAATTGTATTTAATTCATTGATTAGAAATCTCAGTAATTCGATTCCAAAATTAGAACCTAGGCCAAAATTTCATTACTAATAAACATGAAATCACTAACTTTTAGAGAATAGATAGATTTTTATAGTTTTTTAACAAAGCTTAAACAAACTTTGTACAAAATAGTTGAGTAGCGTATTTCCAAAGCTTGTTCCACTATGTGAAAAAAATGAGTCAAAAGAAAATTTTACAATGGATTCTTCTTGAATTTTGCAAAGTTTTAATTTCAATATTTTGAAAATTAGCTTACCTATATAGACAAAAGGCATAACAATCATAAAACTCAAGTCATTACAGTATAATTAAATAAAAATACTCTTGACCTTGTAAAAAAACAGACACGTATTCTGTCTTTCGTAAATTTACAAATTAAAATGAAGTTATGACTATTTCGGTAATATTTTTCAGCTTACATTAAATTTCAAAAGTTTCTCGTTAGCTTCTTTCTTGGAGAATTTTACGATCAGAGTCACTTAAAAATCGTGACATTAAGACGCGACTCGGACAAATTTAAAAGAAATGATTTTCTCCCAGTTTTAAAATGGTTTTAATTCAAAAATAGTTTTCGGTATATCCCTGCAATTATACATGCCACATCACACCAGTTCATGGAATCTTTATTTCATCAACCAAATCGAAACAAAAACTATTTTTAAATAAATTTCCAATTCTTTTGCCGTAGTAAATACGTATAGATAAAATCTGCGACAAATTCATAATTCACACTTTTCAATACATATATTTTTTACTGTGAGTTGAAGTCCTTAATTTTTTTTTCCAAATCCGACTTTCGTTAAAACACAATGTCTCTGACGCATAATTTAATTTAATATTATTCATTATATTATTCGATCGAATTCATACAAGATATGTTAATACTATCCATACTTATTTATTTCATTTCCAAAAATTTTCTCTCTTAATTAAAACTTCTCTATACTGAATATTTTTTATGATAATGGATATTTGTTACAAATGATTCAGAGCGAATCTTCAACTGTCATTAAACTTGTCTTATTAATTTACCCTTCATAAAGAAAATTTTCCGTTTATAATATGACCATATGAAGCCATGATGACGTATTTTATTTAAATCATTTATACAAAGTCAGTCAGTAATCATTGCCAAAGAAAGTCAGGTCCAAAAGTAGACTGGTTGTCTTTCTCCTGGTGGAAGAGAGGAAGTACTAATATCACATACGTTTATTTTCAATGAAACGAATTGATAAATGGTAAGAAATATAGATAAGCCAAAGTTTCAGAGATTAATGCCACCGTCAATGGCTTATTTTTGGTTAGGAATCTCCCAATTCGAGTACTTGGCCACTACACAATAAATTATGATAATGCACATGTAAAATGTTTTTAATATTGTAATACCGATAGAAATTTTATTGCGACACAAATGAATAATTGTAAAGCTTTTTTGTGTCAAACTCATTTTTGTCAAAGAATTCAAACTCTTTTTGGATTATTCTATCGATATTGTTCTTTTGACATCGAAATAATTTTACAAGTTAGAATAAATATGTATTTTTCTTGAACGTTGAAGTTATAATAATAAAAAAATGTTAAACGATGAATAGAATCAAAAGCTCAAAAACAGTGAACGCATTTATATTATTTTAAATAAAATAAAAAAATGAGCTTTTACTGATGGTTGTTCCATAATAATTATTTCATGGAATCTTTCTCATGAAAAAGTTATTTTATCGTAACATCGCTTGAATTTGACCTAAAAAAATATTTTTATACAGGACAAGAATATAATTTGAATCTAATGGTATTATGTTGTCAGAAGTCTAAAGATTTGAATATGCAAATTTTTAAAAAAGGTTAACCCTGCACACCATAAAAACCAGGTGATATTAAAAAAACCGTCTCTCATATGAAGGGATTTAAAGGAACCATAAATAAATATTACGTGTGAAAACGTATTTACTTTCAACTCTGCGTAATAGTACTTCATTTATCATTTCACGTCTCATCCTCTGTGTGCCATTAACCAGTCTCTTTTGAATACTGTAATTACATTAACTTATTAATATGTTTTTCTTACCTGCGAATGAAAATATGCGGCAGACCGCTTCTTGTCTAGACTCTGCGTGTGATTGTCACATAAACAATGATGATATCCTGCCAAGTTCTGTTTCGTCTCCAACATTATCATGTCGCATTCCGATTCATCGCCACGTTTGAATACTCTAGCGTCGTTAGAGCGTCCGGCTCCCCTACACATGAAACCCCCTTCAATTGTTTCTACTGTCGGCTCGTAATTCGCATAGCTGATCGGTTCATTTGTTGCCGAATATCCAGATAACATTCCTTCCTTCCATAATTCATTATAAGACATTATCCGTCGTGGGTTTGATCGAATATCTGAGCAAAAACGATCTGCGTTCCTGTCATCTAAAGTGACATTAATTGAGCTAACATTTATTGCCTTCGCTTTGTGGATGCCAGTCATTTCATTGTCGTGAACACCGTTCTTACGCTTGAAGCTGCCACTTTGCGCCAATATTTTTCTCGCCTCCGGTGGATAATCAAAATTATTAGATACATTGCAGTTTATAAAATCGGGTGGGGGGATGTTATTAACGAAATTCGATGATGAAAAAATGCAATTAGTATTGAAATCTCTATCGGATGTTTTAAAATGCTTTGCTAAGCTGTCTGACTTACGTTGAGAAAAATCTAGCGGTATTTCACTCAATGGTAAACCCAGATTATTTTTCTTGGAGCACCCATCCCCGCCAATTCTCTTCAATGTTGATAAGTTTCTCTTAATTTTTTTCACGAAAGAAGAATTTGGATCAGCGTATGCAATATGGCGTGGCAAAAAACTTACCACGCTCGGGCTTTTCGTTTTAACGTGTTTGCGATCGAGACTTCGATGGTAGGAGTTGTTCGTTTTTACAAACGAATGTCTCGTTTTAAGTTTTTCAAAATCACTAATAAGTTTCTCTTGAGACTTTTCCGATGGAATTTGCGGTAAAAACGTAGAATTTTCTGCATTGCAATTACACAAAAGATCTATGCTGGTTTCCGTGGGGTAGGTCTTGTTCCAAGGCTGTTGGCATTGATATCGAGGAGACGGCGGATGCCCGCAAGCGTCGCAGCCCACGCCAAGAAGCAATTCTTCGCTACTGTTACGAAGAAAGCTGTCGCTAAATGTTCTAGGCCTGAAAGGTGGCAATTCGCCATCTGGAGTCCATGTGGATTCATTGCTTGTGATATCTTGCATATCAGTGTGATGTGATACCTCATCAACCATAGTGGCAACATCTCTATTGACGTGAATAACTCTCGGAGGGTACCGAGGTAGTTTATTCGGATCCTTGAGCCTTTTGGATGTAGTTGGTGACGGCTTTTTTGTGTGATGCATATTTTATATTTTTATTTAATATGAATCTATATACTTCATTAATAGTTTCCTAATTTATATTTTAATAATTATATTATTATGTCTACCTAAACTTATGATTTTTTTTAAGAAACTATTTAATCAAATTAAAACTACCTTAAAATTTATATAAAAGTATTCATCTTGCACGTTCAGACCATTTTAAAGAACAACTTCAAGACACATAAAAACACTTCTTTAATAGACATAATTTTGGGAATAATAAAAACTTTTTTCGACATATTTTTATATTATCTAGGGCTACATAAAAATATTACTTTATAACACTAAACATGGTAAGCAAAATACTACGAAAACTTGACTCGCAAACTTTTGAAATGTTTTGCACGATGTAAAATTCAGCCACTGCGAAAGCGTCCACACGCGACGAGAGAGAGTTCAGTACTAATCAAATCCATACTACACTCTGGCTGTCGTAGCGGTGTAGCAGCGTAGAGCCATAGAGGCTGCGATCCGTGGCTAAATGTCCCGATATGAACGGGAAAATGTTTTCTTTAGCTAAGTTGGCGAGAAAAGGATGCACAAAAGTGACAAGGATAACATTTGTACAATATATTTGATAGAGAGTAAAATGTTCGCGATGCATAAATATTTTCAGATAAGAAAAGTGTTTGGAATTATTGCCTGACATTTCTTTGTAGGGAAGATTATTCATTTTTAGCGAGAAATTCAGATAAAACTAACAATTTTTTGAAAAAAGAAAGAAAACACAATACAAATTATTTAGTATTGTAAATAAAATCAATCTTATTTTAGATATGGAATTTCCATGTGATATAAATATATGATAATTTAATGATGCACAAACTGCTCAATATTTATGTATAATATTATATATATTACTACTGGCAGACTGGTTTTACACTATCAAAGAACAAGCAATTCATGTTCATGATTTCTTAAAAAAATACACATATATGTATGTGTACATATATATAATTATTGTAAGGTGTTTATACTGAATAAATAAAATAAATATGTTTACGGGTATGATAGATATGGTAAGCATATTAAAAAACTTTTTGATTTTATAATAGAAATTTACAAATAAATTCCAAAATCATGAAGTACGTCAATTTTAAATGATTAGATATTCGTTTGATTATATAAAGACAACAGGTTACTTTTACAATACTTTGTATTAAGAAAGTAATGTATTGTATATATTCTGTAAGAATAAAGTCAATCAACTCGTGTTAAACGATGATTATGTTCATAAAAATACCTTGCTTTATTAAATTACAATTAATATTTGAAATTTTATAAACTGGGCATTTTTGTTTTATAAAATTGTGGATAATCAGCTCAAAAATCTTTTTTTTTATGAAAACATTCAAAATTAAAAAAAAAAAAATTCAGAAGAAGCTATCGCACGTTTCACGCTTAGAATAAGTGATGTATTATTAATAATATAAAAAAAATTAAAATAATTTATGAACATAAATACAAAATAAACACACAATTCTGATATTCAATGTAACAGGGCGCAAGTTCAACATGGCCGACTAGCAATAAGCCATTGTTTCATATTTTTTATCATCCTACTTCATGCCAAACAAAACGAGAACCAGCAACATATCCGTTTTAATATAAAAAAACAAGACAGAAAAATAGCAATTGAAGCTGCGGAACAATGTTTGTAGTCTGCCATATTAAGTATTCACGGGGCATTCCGCAATAAAGATAAAAAGTGAGTTTTCCTGGAGTTGTCGTAATTAAGTGGACGAAAGCAAACGTTACTTCCCCTGACTTATTAAGTGAACCAACTGGCGCTCGTCGGTAACTGCCTACACACCGTTTAGCTAAATTGACGTGCACTTGAAGCACTTTTGACAATTTTCTCAGCAAAATTTCCTAATACCTGAGTATTTTTCAACGGTAATTGCTGACGTAAATTGTTTCAGACGCCTGACTAATTTCATAATTATAAATTGATTGAGTAAGCTATATAAATACTTCTAACATCATTTTTAAAACAGTACTTCAGAGATAAATTTCAAATTGTTGTACATAATGAAAGGTGCTATGTTTAATGTACAGAACTTCGAGTTTATTTAAAATATCACCGTCGATAAATATATAATAATATTTGAAACCTTGTGAAAGTTATTTGTTATTGTTAATAATATTATACTGATAATATGATTTGTAAGTATAAATCCCATCATAACGCTTGAATAAAATTTTCAATGATATAAATTCTTAAAATAAAAATCAAATCTAAAATAACGAATGAATCATCACTAAATGACATTTAACATACTTCGTTTTTTCTAAGTGTCTCATCTAAGTAAAATCTTTTGATTAAGCACAAATTTACTTGTTTTTACTTTGACATACATTTTTAATGAACTAATTTCATATATTCAAACAATCACCAACCCATTGTAAACCGGAATTCGTATTTACTTTTCTATAAGTCATCTTTTGAAACTTTTCACAATTCAAAAATGCATAGCTTTACAAAATGAGTTGTTTACTTAAAAAAAAATAATAATAATATGCAGTAAGCTTTGTTATTATTTGGTACACCGACTTCAAAATGTCAATGTTTTGGGTGTTCGCCAAATACAAGTACAGTTGATTCTGGGTCAATATTATTGCAATAAGGCTTAATGAATTGGAATATTTTTTTTAAATTTTCCAAGCCGATTTGTTTTTGCAGATCCAAATTTTCGGTTAAATATTTTTTGCACAATGTAAACCGGTTTGTGTGGTAAGGCTTAAAATCTGGATCAGCCAATAACGACGACATATAGTTTGTGCTAGATGTTACAACCAAATATTTGATAATAATAACTTGCTCAATTTATAAAATAACTCTTTCTTTAAAATAAATTTTACGGGTGTGAGTAGTTTGAAATATAAAAAAAAATTTGAGTAAAAAATAAAATATTTAAAATTTTTTTAACTTTATATCAGTATACTTTCGCAACATAATATCAATAAAAACTAAAAATCATACCAAAAACAAGTTTAAAAATACCACAAACAAAATACATCTACGATTACTTGTTTGTTCCATTAAATATGTCAATAGTATTGTTGAAAGTGCTATGGAAATGTATTGTTTTAATATGCAAATCAATCAATATTTATAACACAAAGCTTTTTTTATATTTTTTTTATAACGAGAAACAAACTCTCGATTGCCGTGCAAAATTAAAATGGAACATATTAATGCCTGTATTACGCCGAAATATTAGTTGTTTTAGGATGCGAATGAATAAATAAACCATTAAAAACAAACGACAATACAAAAATCGAAAATACTGTATATTAATTTTACTCAATGACACATGAAAAACACATTATATTGATTCAGCAAAAATTTTAATCGTATTCAATCAATAGTCAATAAATGCTAACGCTAATTAAACTTTTTCAGCGATTACGCAATGTTGAAAAAAATAGCAGAAATCCCCTCTTAATTATTATGAAGGCCGTCGAAATTAATGAGGCTCGCGCAAATAAATGCTGGCTCGTCGTTAAAAAGCATCAAATTAAATTTGATTCGTCAGTAGCGAGACTGACGGAGCCGGTGGCGCTGTGGCAATACTGGAGAGGGTGGCTGCCTTGTAAGGAAGTTCTCACCACTTGCCCCATTTATTCGCAACCCACCTATCCGTCCAACAACGTGGGTTTCTTTGAATTGTTAAAAAGAATCCATTCTGTGATTTATCGCAGCCATTTACCTGAAGTTCACTTTCTTTACGTATGAGCATTCCTGCAAAGCGGACTTCTAAGCGGTATCCGGCATGCTCTTTTCAATTCGCGTTTTGCTGAACAAACTTAAAAACAGCTGACGTTCGTCACGGTCCAAGTGACTAAACGTCCTCTCCGTTATCTAAATCTAGCTCTCTATCAAGATCTGTTGGTAGCTTAGACCCAACCAATGGCTTGTCATTTTATGAATACAATTAAATGTTTACTAAATTAAAATACTTCGTAAATTCGAGAATCTGCCTTTAGTCAAATATGTCTCAAAGAAAGTCTTATTGATTGGATAAAAATATTGTACCAGGTTTTCAAAAGAAATGTTTGCAGTGAATATCATTGCAAAGTGTAAATTTTTGTGGAATATTTACTTCAAAACTGAACATGACCTTAAACGACGGAAGCATTTTCCTGATAAAATAATATGTAAAAAAATGCTAAATATTTTATTTTGTAATGTAAAATAAAAATTAGTTTCAACAACAGCCACCAGATACACTGAAATGATTTTAGTTTGAGATAAAATTCTGTAGATATCAAAGATATTATTAAATTATGCTATCAATCATCAAACATATTGGAGGTAACAAACAATGTTGTCTGTGTTGATGCGTGAAAGTAACACTTCATAGAAATATTAATAGAAAAGGAAAAACTTAGAGAAAAAAAAAATAGGTTTCTTACACAGTGAAAAATCATAAAAAGTCCAATTGCATATACTGAGAGCTTTTGTGTCTTGAAGTAAAACCTTCTAATCGATAATTTCTTCAATATTTCATACTTTTTGAATCATTCAACTGTAACCATTTTCTATTTTTATTTATCAAACATTTATCTGTGGAAAATATTTATATTTTATATGTTTTGGTGATGGATTCAGAAATTAGGCGGAAAAAAATAGATACTGGAATCAATTTATTGATTTATAAAGTAACTAAATAAACCATTTTGTTGTAGAATAAAAAAAAACAATATTTATTTTAGAATAATTTTATATTATAAACTTTTACAATGATTCTAAAAAGTATTTTTATATTTAATGTTATATTTAAACATTTACATAAGAGTGCAAATAAACTTACATTTTTGAAGCTTAATGAATTACTGCCGTGGCATATTTGTTGAACATTTTGTCTCTGATCATTTTAAAATCTATGAGTACGCAATTTGACAAATCCAATGATTTTTTAAGCATATAAATAAAATAACGAAAAAAATTATATGCATTATGTATAAACTGCAAATCGATCAAATCGTTTCAACAGAAAACTGTTTGACTTTTGATGTCTGCTTTAAAAAAATCTTGAAACCCTTCTAGTATAATATGACAATGTATTTATTCAGAAACAAATAAATGAGATAAATATCGAGAGCAAATAAACCCTGAAGGTTTTTGAGCAAAGTATCGCAAATCGAAGGCCGATATGTGTGCCCCGTCAACTTTTTATTGATATAGGTTATTCGCAGTATATTTCATTTTGATATTTTTTCTCGTGATATAATTGTTTCTTCACAGTCATAACGTTTTTACTTAAAAATTCGTTGTATACATAATTTTCTGTTTTTTAATTGATTGTTCAATAAACATTTTATTGTTTTGAAAATATACTTTATTACTTATTAATAATATTAAAGTATATTAAAATAACTAAAAATCATCATTGTCCTACAAAATTAGTTAATTTTATGTTCATACATTGTTCTTTATAGTATTCCGGGGATTTTAAGTCTTAAAAGATTTAAAAACTGAAAAATACGAAACGATTACATTACTCCATTAAATTTATAATTTAAGAAGAAAATGTGATCAAAATATCGATTCAAAAACAATAATTAAAATTTCACTTGTCTTGGAACCGCCTTGATTTTCAATTTAAAAGATTTAATTGTTTTTTTGTCAACCAAACGACCGCAAAGACTGAACTTAAGGCTACTTCAGAAAGCTCATTAGGCATATAAGAAAAATGAGAAAAATACGAACGAAATTCAATAGAATGTCTGCTGGTACAATGCCACAGACACTTAAAGCTCCGAGAAAGTGGCGATGCTATTCATCACATCCGCTTGCCCTAGTTGGACTTTTAAAAGCTTCCATTTTAAAATATTTTTATTTTCATTATAATATTTTGTTTTTGAAATATTGTACACGATGAGAAATTATTCTTTTGTGTCTATGAAATACATAAAAATATTTTTACTAATCAAGCATTTATCACATAAATTGATTCGACATACAAATCGTTTTTTACACAAATTTAGCTCCATTGTAGTTCAAAAGTAGTTAATACACATAAATGCAATCAAATCTTTGAATCTATCTTGTCTTGTTGCCATGTAAGATTCTTTTGGAATATTCAATGTTTGTATTAGCAGACCTTTTAAGGGTATGCATTATTTCCAAAACTGCTAAAAATATAGCCTTTAGTATTATTTTTACTAGAAATTCTGTATCAGCGTAAAATAATAACACACTGTTTGTGAAACACGTAAAACTCACCTTTATAAATAAAACTTGCCCATAGACAGTATGCTAATTTATATATCACCAAAATAGCAATAGTGGGTACCGTCTTTGAAAATCGTAGCGATATTAATATTAATAAAATATTTAGAATTATTGTATGCACCGTAGTCAAAGAATATAATGGTACAGTAAATACAAATGATGAATTTTCAAAATTATCACAACAAATCTTTGAATACAATACGCCTTTAACTTTACTTTGTCATGCAGTGCCTTTGATCGGATTTTCGTGGAAATAATTCGAGCTGCATGGAAAGCAGTCTCGGATCGAGCGTTTGTCACATTTAATAAAATAATGACAATATACAAATGTATAATACTCAGTTTACAATTTCGAAATTTTTATTGCGCATTTTAAAACAGAAATACCGGGAGCATGCTTTCTGTAATACCGGTATTATTACCATAATTTAAATTTAGCAAGAACTGTAACTTTTATTTCTGCCAAAATTTCATTGCACAAAAATTGATATTTGCTGTCTAACCATCATGAGTATCGTGCTAGTAGATTGGAACAAACATTTTTTTTTCTTCGCAGTTTATATATAAATATTCATCTTTGTAAAGATTATCGACGTATAATATAAATCTTAACAAACATAATGTATCTAGAAGTGATATTGAAAACACCGAAAGATCAAATACTAGATCTGGTAGATTCGATCATAAATATTAGCTGATATTTTTGGCACAATGTTTATAAATATAAAAAGATAGCTTCATTGGAAAAATCCTATAAAATTTTAAAAATCTAACTTAGCAATCTTTATTTTAAAACTTTTCGTCATACATTGATATTGTGCTCTTTTCAGTGTTAAATTGGAAACACCATTTCGGATGGGTATCGCAATGTCACTTTTAACAAGATTACGTGACCAAAAGAATGAATATAAATCTCTTCACAAGAAAAAGTCCAAGCGGTGGCGCAAACGCAGATGAACGTGTATTTTTAGAAAATTTATTATGTACATGGACGATAATGTCTTATATGAGCCTAACGTTATCCATTGTCTTTTTACGGCTGAAATACTGTGGTACGACAAAAAGGTTCGTCCCTTCATTCCATTTGAAAGACTGCAAAACAAGAGTGGGAAAACATTTCATTGTAGATGAAAATTGCTGAAAAATCTTGAGACTCTCATTATCTTGACGTTTAATTATTTTGTAAGGAAACGCGTGTTTGAAATATTTAAGGTTCTTTCGGAAGAATGCTCAAGTTTCTGTTACGGTACCATTCAAAGGTAATAATTAAATTTGTTGCCGCTATGGCAGACAAGCAAACAAATAAAATAATTTTCCATTCTCACAACGTATTAAATCATTCTTGATGTAATATATAATGGTTTAGATTTGTCTCGCTATCTTTTTTGTTCGACGGTTTCAAAGAAATGGAAAAATAGTGGTTTGTATAATGGCAAAAAGGATGACAAATCCCATATCCCATAAGCTAGTGATGTTGAACATTTTGATACATTGCCAAAACATGAAGGAGTGTTTCTTTGGTACTTTTAAAACTTCATAGTGAATATTTATGTTCGAGATATCATGTTGTGTAAGCAACTGAGAGAACTTTCACTACTTTTTACACATTCAGAAAAGTAAAAAATAAACATCAAAATAAAAAAGTTACAAAAAAAGATGTCTTGAAAAATGTAGATTGTTCCAAAATTCTCTTTCTTCATTTAAATATGAATAAATACGAATTTGGGTATTTTTTAATTCTTCCTTTTATTTTCTGATAAATTTTATAATTTGTTGTCAAAGGTTTATTCTTAATCGCTTTGTGTAAAATTAATATCATAAGTTGAATAGAAATAATCATGATAATACTACTAAATTTTGCGGATTCATTCGCTTATTTTCATCACAATATAAAACGAGTTTTTGTACAATCGATTTTTGTTAGGTACGCTTTGTTAAACTTATACAGAATATATTTTATGTTACATGAATAATTATTCGACCAAAACTAGTTTCACAAACAAACTAGATTTACGCACTCGTATGTATGTAAATGTTTTATCTTTTATCCGGAATACAGATAAAATATGACCTTTTATATTGAAGTAGAAAATTTCTAACCCTTAAATTCGTAGTCAATAATAATTATTTTAATCAAAATCAATTATCGTTTTCTGTGGGTTTTGTAGAACATAAAGGTTCTATATTTACATATTGAATATTCATGAGGATTCGAGATCGGTTGGCAGAATTTATTCTCCTGCAAACAAGAAAATGTAAAAATCGAACAAGGAGTACTTCGAGAAAAAAAAAACATAAAACATCTGAAAAAATTACTACACCATCTTTACTTTGCGCGAAATCTACGTAAAATTACAAAAACGTAGAATTACAAAACAGTGATATATTTCAAATTAGTATATTCATTTATATTTGATGATTTGGAAAATAGAAAATTCTGTATCATTCTGACGATATCTTGATATGGTTTGTGACCATTACATAAATAAAACTATTTCCATACATATCCTTATACCTTCCCAGAAAACGGATTTGACACAGAATAAATTAATTTTCATTTAATATTTACACATTTCAAAGCACACCATCATCTTTATTTAAGCTTTTTGTCAAAACTTTATTTAAACAGGACTATTTTTTTATTATCTGTCAAAAATTTTATCTGTTTATTCAAAGAAAAAAGCGAAATAAAAAATGTCTAAATAGCTATCAACTATATATATCTTATAAATTTTGTAGAACTAAAATACATCGCTATTATATCGCCATGTCATAATGGTTTCTGCTAAGTAAATGCCAATTCAATCTATAAATATTTAAATTTATTAATACTCCATTACTGATAAGATATTAAGGGTTCATAATTTTACATCGATTCATTTTATCGGTCATTATGAGACATTATGTTGATACCCACTGCACAGCAGAATCACAAAACTGAAAAAGACGAAACGCAAATCAGTGATTCGTTAAATTTATTATTTACATTTCTTTTTATTGTGAAGATTTGGTATAAAAATATATTTTTTGACAAATGGAGTTTTACGTGGGACTGTACAAATGTTTGCGCCGAACAATGTTTACAATTTTAATACGGCTGATTGTAGATTTTCTTCGCTCCCCAGTTATTATTTTGACTCATGTATTAATTTGAAAAATACCTGATTGCTTTATCAATTCAAAAATATTTGTATTTATATCACGATTTCATGTCTCATAAAAATGTATTGTTAACATTTTTGTTATCAGCTTAAAAAACGAGAAAAATAAATAGCATTCAATTTTATCTTTTAAATATATTACAAGAAGTAAAATTTCATTCTTGAAATTAGGATTTATTTTCGAATAAATTTCAGCGATGTATTCATATCATTAATATTTTTATTTACGAAAACATTGGTTCAAGAAATAAAAGAGTAAAAATGTATCAAACACAAAAATTGGTTCTTAAAAATCAAGCAAAAAGGCTTTTTAATGCAGAAACATTTACTGTTTTAGTAGTGTTTAACTGCAGATGAAAAATAAATAGATATCAAAGTCACTATCCATTTATCCTATCAACTTATAAATGGATTCATCTGTGATTTTTTTAAACATGCCAAATTTGCTTTGGCAAAATAATTCATCTACGGTTCCTATTAATTCAATTTATTTAAATAAATTCGGTAGTAGTGTCATCACATGAGTAAGCGCAGGCTTTATGCATATTGTATATGTGTATAATCATAAACCAATCGTTTAAAAATGAGTTATTTGCATTAAAATGTAAAAAAGATGGAAAACCCGAATAGAAATGTCGCTTGAATAAGAATAGGAGTAAAAATATTAAATTCCATCATTTTTTGTTTGAAGATAATATCTATTATATTTCGAAAATACGCCCTTAGAGTATTTCATTTATCTTTTGTAATAAATTATTTCAAGATGTAAAAAAACTTTGTGTAATGAATATAGAAGAATTCTTATTGAAACGAAATTATTTCTGTGAAATAAATTTGTATATATCTTGCTATATCTCCATATATACACATTGATAAATAAGTCGCTGCGATTCTTTCGTAGAGTATACTTTGTCAATCAATCAAATTTTTTGAATTTCCCAGAAGTTTTTCAGAATTTCTCCGTATCGGGTACTCTACTCTATTGAGTTTCCATTTTCATGAAAATATTTTATGATTCATTTAAAGTAAATATCAACTTTCTTTGAAGCAATTATTGCTTCGGTCACACTTAACATCAATATTCTATTTTTGAATAAAGAACAATTTCAAATTAATATTTCAGTTAACACAATAATATTTCCAATTTATTGCACAAGGATTTTATTATCATCAGTTGGAGAACTTTATTACCCTATGATCATGTTTCTATATTATTATATATAGTAAAAAATATTTTATACTGACCTACTGAATAGTTTTATAAATATTCTAGATGAATTCTATTAAATTCAGCTAAGTACTTATTCAGAAATGCAATAATTAGATGACATGATATTAAAAACACCGCCATTAAAAAGATGAATTTGATAAACCATGCAATGATTTGAAAAAAAAATTTATTGAATTGGCATTCACTTTGTAGAACTCCATTATAACACGGTGAAAAAAATAGCAATGTATTTTAGTTCTACAAAATTATTTTTATTGTGTCTAAGTTTAGTCGTTTTATGAAAAAATTGAAAGTAGCCGATATGGCCACCCAGGCAATTCTTTTCAAACGACTAAAACTTAAACACAATAAAAATAATTTTGTAGAACTAAAATACATTGCTATTTTTTTCACCGTGTTAATAAAATTAATATACATTGATAAGTTAACCTTAATAAAATTTGCGACCAGATTGATTTAAATTATTCTCATTAATCTTATTCCTGTGCATCACAGCTCACAATATATAGATTAAAACCAACTTATTGAATCAAAATTTAAAAAAAACACAGTATATTTGTTACAATTGATATAAAACAAAAATATTTACAATACCAAAACTTCGATTGCAGATTCTCTTTTCGTCAAATATTCTATAACACGAAAAAGTACGTTTTTTAATTCCAACACACATTTTACTTTGCATTTCCAAAATACGGCAACTTTTTGTGTATCTTATATCGAAAGGGATAAACGCAAAACTTGTTGGTCCCGAGTACCAGCAACCCTTTATCTATTTGAAAGTTCTATATTTTATTTGCAAAGTCACCTCAAACATTACATTCTCTAACACTATATGATATTTGTCTAGTTATAGGGTAGAGGTTTATTAAAGTTTTGTGTACCAATTTCAGTTCTCGTGTATTTATTTCTTGAAGTAAATCCGATGAATAGAAGAAGTCTACTACAAAATCTCTTATTATTCGCAATGTTCTGTCGAGTTGGTTTTAGTGTCGTTTTTGGTCTCACCACGTACGTTTATTCCAATCACACAGTGATGTATTAGACAGCATTTTCGTGCCTTAACATAATCCATACACTAAAGCTAGCAAGTTTTCTCAACCAGAGTTAAAAAAGATTGAATACATTAATAATGGTTCACAGCGTATAATGTGATGAAGCAAAAATAGTCATTCTTTACGAAAAAATTACGAAAATCGTATCTGTTATTTTGGCTCTCTGATAATTATAAATAATGAGTGTTGTTTTTGAAAATTGAAATTCATTCAGAAAAACTCTTTGATTTACAAAATGTCGTTTCGTATATTAAAAAAAGCACATCGTTACCCAAAAATTTCATGGACACGTTGATCCAAAACTTCGCTTCTTTTTAGTTACAACTTAGTTACTAGTTAATTTACTGCTAAGTTTTTAGTTACTTTCAAGTTACAGGTGTTTTCACCGTGCTTAAGAAATCTTTTGTTCCGATTACAGTCGAACATTTTATTTTACGAATTGTGCTTTCACTGATGTTCACTTCCTATGTTTACGTGTGCTTTTAAACAGTTTATAAAAAAAAGGTTAGTGAGAGAAAAACTATTTCGGATATTGGTAGCAATCATCAGTCAAATTTTAAACGAGTTTTTAACTTAATTGGAATTGATGAAACTTGGGTCGTGATTAAAAAAACATGTTGACATGTACAATTATTCAGCGAGTCAAATTAGATATTGAAATTTCACCGAGTACCGTTAGTCTATATCGTAAAATACCTAACTAAACTAGTTAAATTGGATACTTTGTCGAACAATTATTTTGAAAAAGATTGATTATTTTTCGCAACAATGGTTTATTTTTTTAATTTTTGGTCCGTATTATAATGGAATATGATTTTGACATTTCTTGAATTCAGCCCTTAATACCGAATCCTGGCATAATGTCTAAGCATTCTACTAACGACCAGTGTACGACTGGTGTCTGAGGGTGTCTTCGTAAAATAATCTCCCCATTCATACAAACCGTGAAAGCCTCAAAACTTACATGACATATCAACTTTATATCAAAGGGTCTTATTATTGTATTTTAGCTTTGATATATTAAATATCATATTTTGACTGCGGTTTTACAAGTAAAGTTATAAATAATTATTGAATCTTATTTTAAACTTAAGACACGAAGTATATAATTTGTCTTTGCGATACGAGAAGCGGCAAGTACATATAAGGCCTATGCCGCTTGTTTGAGCTCGTGGTGAGTGATTAAAGTCTGTCCTGCCTGCAGATGGGAATGGAATGAGCTCAAAGCCAAAGATATTGACCAAACTTACGACAAAGCAGTTTATAATGTTTTTGATATACCACAAAAGAACTGTAGATTGTACAAAAACAATTAACTCTCTCTGTTTAAAAAATAGTATGTGCAATTTAACGATTCTAAAATCAAATATATAATAGCGTCATTAATAATACTAACTCAACTTCCGATAGTAAAAACTATCAATAATGAGTTTTTAAACTCATTTTTTCACATAACAAAAGTTTTCAAATAATAATAATTATCTTGAAAATAAAAATTTAAACACGTTAAACACGTCTTTAATCTTTATGAAGTTGAATAGAATGATTTTAGAATAAAAAATACGTTGATATTTCAAATATCATAAATAAAAATCAACATAAGCTTTACGAATAGTTAAAAACCTTTCCCGAATAACATACCTACTAAAACACGTAAAACATTAACAATGCAATGATTATTGATTGTATTAACTTATAGATTTTAATTTATACTAAATTTTACATGAATTGCTATGATTTTCGCCATAGAAAAAAATTCATTACATAGGCAATAAATCAATACGTGAAAATCTCTATTCGGGATTTTTTTTCAGGTTAATTTTATTTGTGTTTCGGCCACGTGACTTTGATAGCTATTTTTCAACCCTCTAGACTTGACAGTTTCTTTCGAACATGCGATTTTGACAGTAAAATGGTTGTCAGTTTTTTTTCGACCACGTGATTTTGACAGCTATCTTTCAAATACGTGGCTTTGACAGTTTATTTAATTTCATCTGTTTTTCGGCCACGTGACTTTGATAACTATTTTTCAACCCTCTAGACTTGACAGTTTCTTTCGAACATGCGATTTTGACAGTAAAATGGTTGTCAGTTTTTTTTCGACCACGTGATTTTGACAGCTATCTTTCAAATACGTGGCTTTGACAGTTTATTTAATTTCATCTGTTTTTCGGCCACGTGACTTTGATAACTATTTTTCAACCCTCTAGACTTGACAGTTTCTTTCGAACATGCGATTTTGACAGTAAAATGGTTGTCAGTTTTTTTTCGACCACTTGGTTTTGACAGTTATCTTTCAAATACGTGGCTTTGACAGTTTATTTAATTTCATCTATTTTTCGGCCACGTGACTTTGACAGTTATTTTTCGACCACCTGGGCTTCACAGTTAATTGATTGTCAGTTGTTTTTCGACCACGTGGTTTTGACAGTTGTGCTTTCTAGCAGTATGTTCTACTGTCTTTTAAGACCATGAGGTTTTGACAGTTATCTTTCAAATACGTGGCTTTGACAGTTTATTTAATTTCATTAGATTTTCGGCCACGTAACTTTGAAAGCTATTTTTTGACCACCTGGTCGTATGTTCGAAAGAAACTGTCAAACCCAGACGGTCGAAAAATAGCTGTCAAAGTCACGTGGCCGAAAAACAATGATTGACAGTTTCTTTTGAACATGTTGTTTTGACAGTTAATTGATTGTCAGTAGTTTTTCGACCGCGTGGCTTTGACAGTTTCTTTCAAACATGCGACCAGGTGTTCGAAAAATAGCTTTCAAAGTCACGTGGCCGAAAAACAAATGAAATTTAATAAACTACCAAAGCCACGTATTTCAAAGATTACTGTCAAAACCTCGTAGTCTGAAATGACAGTAGAGCAAACTGCTTGAAAACGTAACGGTGATCGACATATTATATGTAAGTATATATAAATTAGTTTAACAATATCAAAGTGAAATTATTTTTATTCAATCAAGATATTTAATTTTTAGTTATTTTTAAAAGTCCTTCATCACGCATAACAAACGGAAATGTGTCAAATATCGTATTCCGTGTTCACTTTTAATTACAAATCTGTATTGATAAATTTTACTTGGCTAACAAAGACAATATTATTAACATTTATTCGTAGTATAGACTGTCTCTGCTAGAAATTAATTAATTTCAACAATAATGGATAATATTTTGAATACCGAGCTGTTCAGTGAGATAAGTGTATACTGTCGAGAAATCTTCTCTCGAATTTAATTTTAGTTACCAAGTTAACATTGGTATAAAGATAAATTACTGGCATCATTTTGAATAGATACATTGTGACTAATACGTAGATTGTAAACTATTTCGAATAAGTGGTGATTTATTCGATAGGCTTGTTTCGTTTATTATAATTTAATATATGACAATACATTATTGGTTTTGTGCCAAATTTTAGTTTGGATTTATTCGTATCATGATATATTCATCTATTTTAAATAATGCTTCGACATTTTCATTTATCAATGCTATTTTCACAGGCTAGTATTTTTTTAATACTGTGAAAACTAAAATACTTAATTTACTGTGCATAATATTTCAACATGTTTTTCAGTAAGGATTCAATACCAATGTACAGTATATACTGATTGTATAAAAAAGATACCAAACGAATTTCCTTTTATCAATAGTAAAATTTTGAAGTTTTATAGAAAATAATGTAATTAAGAAAGCCTTTATCATGAACAATAAAGTTTAAGGTGATTCCATAAATACCTAAAAATATATTTCTTTAAATTAAAAACATACTTTAAAAGCTATTCACTATTCACTTTTAACTTGTTAACTGCCACTTCTAGAAATTTTAAACAATAAAAACAGATTTTTCAATACTATTTCTGCAACATATTTTTTTAATCGGGGCCAATTTCAGTCAAAAAATATATTTTGGAAACATTACTAAAAAAATGTTTTTACTGTTTAAAATTAAAAGCTTGTATACCTATTTTTTTTAAATTGTTACAACATTGTACGATTTTACATGCTTTGTCACTAACGACCCGGGTTTCGTCTTTCGGCATCATTAGGCATTTTATCACACTGATGTCATTTCTGTTGCATCATTTATGTTTATTACAATTATATTAATTACAATTATAATATTATTAATACATAACAATTCGTAGTTAAATAACAAGTTGTAACAATTCAAATTTGATTTTGAAATTCCATCAAACTCCTTCAGTCGATATCAAAAATTGTGTACCTATGCTGAAATCCATCGCGCTGCAGAGCAAAAGTATTATGAAAACTTTTCCAAAAATATTAATGATAAAAATATAGATGTCTATTTCGCATTCGGAAATCTTTTTTCGGGAATCGAAAAAAAGGTCAAAATATGTTACTTTGTGCGTACTTTATTCAGTATTAAGTATTGAAAACTCTACTCACAAAAAATAGTATTGCAATAATTTGTTTTTATTTTAATTCACGCTAAATCCGCTATGAATATTTTTTTAAATTAAAATAAAATTAGTGAATTCGACAGTGATCGATATGTTTTTGAAAGATGATAATACGATCAATTTTAGACTGGCAAAAAAGATTAAATCTGTCATTGTGAGCGAAATATTATATAAAAGAGAGCGAAAAATAAATCACAATAGCGGCGCGTTGGGCGCACATTTTTTCGCAAAGATTTTTGGCGTCTAGGATCATTAATTAAAATTATCTATGGAACGCTCGTCGCAAAAAGAAATAATTTATTTTCACGATAAATAGTCTTTAATTTTCACACTATCATCAGATAATTTCATTGACAAACAGGTATTATTGTATCATAATGTTATATCTCAAAATGAACACCAATTAATGTTCATTGTACATAAAGTCAATTATTTTAAACTGTTCATAGTGTTCATAAAAATATTATGTGTTATTATTTGGAGCACGTTAATTTTTTATCAAACGCTACCTTACACGTTTTTATGCATTCCAAAAACTAATAGTTAGTCAGTCTTGTATGAAACGCTAATCATAAAATTCGTTTGTATATGAAATATAGATAGCTTAGATTTTAGTAGTCATGTTATTAGAAAGTAAATGACTTATTTTCGTAACAGATCGCATTGTGTAAAACGATAAAACTATGCAGCAAATATACAAACATAAATTTAATCCAAATGAAATTTCATAAATGATTATAAAAGTCTCATTATACGAATGTTTCCATTCTGGTTTTTCAATCC
This sequence comes from Himalopsyche japonica, assembly GCA_028555115.1. NCBI lineage: Eukaryota > Metazoa > Arthropoda > Insecta > Trichoptera > Rhyacophilidae > Himalopsyche > Himalopsyche japonica. The sequence continues at coordinate 162,048 of JAHFWJ010000722.1, forward strand.
CTGGTCAGCCCTAGAATACTACCACTGGGCTACGTGGCTGATTTGATTTTATTTGATTGTTTATTTTAATATGAGAAAAATCTCATAGATTTTTCAAAAGTGGAGAATGTTTGCACTTTTTGTTAATTTTAAAAAACATTACAAGCAGTCTTGCAAATTGAACCCTTTTATAATTAGTGCCATAAAATATGTAGCCGAACCTGAATCGAACTTGTGCTCTTAAAATATCTAGAGAACAATTTTTGCGACCGAATCCCAATTTACAGCCCTCGATGTTTCAATGTGACCTTACGGGAAGGGTATAAAGTAATAAGTACTATACTCTGTTGAAAAATTAAGCCAATGCACGATTAATGGTCTGCGGTTGGTTCCTTGAATACCCCTTGGTCGAGAAAAGGGTCGGGTTTGTGGGACAAACACTGATTTCGACCCTTAGTTTCATTGTCAACATTCGCTTAAGCTATTGATTTCTGGTTTTATTTGAGTTGATAAGAATCTGTTTTTAAAATGAGACAATATGACATATTTTGGACTAGGTGATTCTTTTTTCCACGAACCGCGTCAATCCATTCTTTGACTATTTTTTTTTGGGTAGTAAATTACCGTTAAATATAATAAGCTATATATTTTAATTTCGTATTATAAATAATGTATCAAAAAGCTACAGCTAAATCTATATATTCGGAAGCCTAAAATATTCATATAAATGTGTTCTGTCAATGCTTAAAGAGAGATTATAATATTTATTAAAAATAAAAGTCTTTTTTATGCACTTATTCCACAATTTAACAGGCTCTGCTTATGCCGAGGTTTTTTAACTGATGAGAATCCAAATTGAAAAGATTTGTTATAATTGTTTGTTCTTGCAAATGCTGAGAAGATGTTCAAATGGTCATTGGTGTATGTTTTTATGAGACAGATCTACGGACTGCCGTATGAATTATTAAAAAATCAAAAAAAAGCTTGCCATTGTGAGCTAATCAGCCTTAGTTGTTTTAAATGAATGTTTTTAAATTTCCAAAGCACAGTTTTTACCCTTTAATTCGTTAAAATTAATCAAGATTAAAATTATCATATCATAAAACTTTTTCATATACATTTTCATTTGACGAATTTATACTGTCATACAATAATACTGATAATAGAAGGTTCTATATTTCAGAAAATGTATGATAAAAGTTTGTAGTATGGATGAATTATGTCAGATCCATCGATCTGTCAGGTAATGTAGGTTAACTGCATGGAGCCTGATGTTACATTTTTCATCCCGGCTAGATTATTCTATCATTGCATAAATAGGGGAACCCCGAGAGGTTTCTGTCAGAAAGCTAATAGGTATGCGGCAGAAGTTTTGTTTTGAATTCTCGCTGCAAACGCCTCAGGGCACACAGATATGGAGAAATTTAATAAATAATTCAGTTATGTTTTATAAAGAACATCCAAAAAGAATAAAGGTTTTAGTCGAACGTAAGCGAAATGATGTTTTTATTATCACTTTTTACACACTGAAGCCTTTCCACATTGTTGATTTTTCTGAGAAGATTTTTTTAATATAAAGTTAGATAAATGTTGGAAAGATTTATATGCTCGGAGTTTAAATAGTTCATTTAAACTTTTTTTTTATTCTACAGATTTATTATTCTGTAAAGAATGTTTTTTAGGGTTTATTTATCATTCAAAAGAATACAAATAAATTATATAAAAAAAAGTGTTCGCTAAACAATTCTTCGGAAACGCTAACGTAAAGTATATTATATGTATCATGAACAAACTTACTTTTGTCAAGTAACCTTTCGACTACAGGTTGTACCACATAACAAAATTGCAGCATTTGATGATATTTTATGTAAACTTTAAATCAAATCAGCATATTAGTCATAATAAATAGTAAACTACGTCTCATTGATTTTATTTTTCGAAACCATTTCAAGTAAAATAAAATAAATATTACTATAGTATGGTTCAAAGTAGAATGTTTTAATATGCTAATCATCCATTTATTATTTGATAAATAAAACATTCATTTATTGTCCTTACTCAATTACTAAAATACATTTTTATGGTTTTTCAGGATCCTGTTCTCTCTTTTGTTTAATTTAAGCAAAAACTCAAGTAGTATGTGATTTTTTTACATTTACACCATCGTTTTCGATACCTTTTCAGATATTTAACCAACCATTAATATTGAAAACCTAAGTGCTTGATAGAATTTCAAAAATCAAATTTGAATTATGATTTTTTTTTTAAATATCCACATGTTTTTTCACTCATGATCCGGGATGCCCAAAAAGCGAATTGCTGATCGTGAGTGACGGAAATTGTGGAATTTTAAAATGTTTTAACAATTTAAATTTGATACTATTAAGTAAAACAGTAACGGTTAAAATTTCTAAATACAGAAGAATTTTAAATTGTTATAAGTATACAATAAAAAAACTTAATCAATAACTTGGTCAAATGTTTATTTGTTATCTGATCGGAGGTAGTTGTTTTCGAAAAAAACGCTCTAGTGATAAAAATTCTGTAAAATATATTTATCTCTCAAAAAAGTGAGTGGTCTTATCAGAGTAATCAGAATTGTTGTGTTTGTCTATATGTCGGTTGCTATTTTCCATTCGACAAAGAATATTCGGAAAATGAAACATTTCAGGTGTTGTGTGATAAGGGAAAGGTAGCATTTTTAAGGAGTAATAAAATATTAATATTCATCATTTTTGAAAATATGAGAAGATTCCATTTTCAACAAAGATAATTTTTTTTAGTTATAATATACGTGTTACTGTTTTGATTTATTTATTATATGGTTGACTTTCTTTGATATTAGCTTGATAGAGACATTTTTTTCAAAAAATATTTGTAGATATCAAACAAATATTTATTTTTCACAACGATATAGTTGAAGTAATTATTTTTGATAAATATTGAATAAATTTCACTTCAAGGTACTATTGTTTTAGTTTCATAGTTTTAACTTCACGACACTACACAATGATAACAAGAAAATTTCTTTTTAAAATGTGTGCAGCTACATAACTGATGACATCAGCATGTTATTTGATATAAACCCCTAAGAATACATTTAATTTCATATGCATTCCTATAATTTTATATTTGACTTCAATGACTGATTGGCTGCAGTAAAAATGTCATAACTATTTACAATAAAGAATTTCTATTCATATATACTCGTGATATTTGCTATTAAAGCGATAAGCAAATGAAAACTTTGTTTATAGTTGGCGGAATCGAACGAGCATGCAACACGGGGCCTATATCCGAAGCATAACGAGTCGCCGTGTGAAGTTGTTAAATAATTTAGTACGGCGGACTGGGGCATATAAGTGAATTCGAAGCAAAGTTGCAGCACTGCAGTGCCTGCATTTGGCAGAACAATCTGCAGCAAGAAAAATGGCCTACATGATGGCAACACTATTACTGAGATTGAAAATTGAAGCCGGCAGCAAGGAAGACGTTGAACAAGGAACGCGCATAAAATTTCAATATATTCGTGATTTTATTTCGAGACAACAAATTAAATTCCGTTCAGCAGATGCAACCGTCATGAAAATGTTGAGCAAATATGTGGAAGGGATGATTTTCGTTTAAATAAAATCACCCATTCATTTCCCGAAAAGATTCGTGAAAGTTTCCGCTTTAAGCATTTTATTTATTATTCACATTCCTTGATAAAAAAATATACCATCATTTACATATTACGGATTATGGGTTGAAATAATGATACAAAATCAAATAAACAGTAATATTTTGTCTTAAAATATGACTTTCAGAAATATTAACACGTTAATCTCTTAGTAAAAAAACGATATCTATTATCCTGACGGATAAACTAGTAGTATTTTTATTGGAGAACACAATAATTATCCACATATATGGTTAAAAACCTCTGATATTTTCGAAATCATTTTTCTAACGTTTGTCAAATTAATGCTTCATATGATATGCTAGATATTTTAATAAACTAATAACACAGATGGGTAAACAAAACAATGTCCAAAACTTTAAATATTAAGTAAAATAATAAATGAATGTATACGTCAAAAAATAAATAAAAAGGCAAGAAACACATAAAACTCAACACATGTGCGGATCGTCGGTCCATAGTGAATATATCATTTTCGAAAAATGAGGGATGCTATTATTACGGTCACGATTATATTGAATTTAAAATGTTGCCGCTTATTCTGTGCGTTACGTGAAGTGTTTTTGTTAGTTATGAAATATTACTTTCAGCGATATTTCATTTAAAGTTTTTGGTTTACCGTGCTTCGTTTAATCTTGATTTACTTTATCCCCTATTCATCATTTAACACTTCCTCAGCACTTGCGACTCGCTAATATTGTTTATTAGATTAATTAACTTCATTTCTGAAAAATATTTATTTTTAATGTTCTTATAAATTTACACCAGAACTTTATTTTTATTTTTGTTCAGGACATAACTAAAATATATTCCGCCGTAATACAAATGTGTCTAAGTTTCTGTCGTAACATTTTAAAGCGTTTTATTATTGTATCTAAGAGTTTTCTTTTTGATCGTTTTATTTCGTATGTCAGCAAATGTCATCCGAAAAATTGTCGGAAATATCAAAAATGTTCTTTAAAAATGAAACGCAAGCTTTTACCAAATATGTCAAGCCTGTATCTTTCACAGAATAATATTTTATGAAATATAAAAAAGCCTACAATTTGCATAATAATACAGTTTGGTTTTATGGTTTTTCGAAGGAACAGTAAATATCAATTCATAAACAAAAATTCTCCGCTGGGAAAATATAAACTTTAACAAGAAATAAAAAATTTCATTTCGACACCTACAAAAGTATTATATGATACAGGCATTTTTATGTATTTTTGCTTAGGAAAAATAGCCTATACTAATATGTCAGACATAACCCATACATAAATAAAAATAAATTAATAATGTCTTATCTTTTTTAATAAATATTTAAAAACTATACAATATCCCAATGAAATATTCTTTTTTTCACTTATGTTTTCAGTAAGAAGTAATTTACGTAATATCTTTACACTATAGTTAGTCACTTTTGGTGCGTAGTAAAGAGATCTTATTTTTTGTGTGAAAAATTTCACCTCAATAATGTGACCACCGTATCAAAGCATTTTTTTACTATTTATATATATATTTCAAATAAGAATTATGTAAAATTGTACAACCAAAATGTAAAGAAAGAATGCACTTTTGTGAAATAAAATACAAAAAGAATACAAAAAAAAGAATACTTTCTATTCTTCTTTCATTATATAATATAAAACGTTCGCACTATCATCAATAGGAATAATCGTAACAATTAACGAGACAATATGTGCTCTAAACATATTTCTTCAGTGCTACGAGAAAACCAGTAATTCTTGTTTCTGGAGGCACTGTTTTTACAAAGGATTTTTGCACCAAGCAAGACAAACAGTCGTAGAAAAAAAGATTATATCCATTTCAATCTTCAATCGAAAACTAATTTCCTTGAAAGCATGTGAAGTAAATTAAATATTAGTTTTTTTTCTTACAGTTAGTCAGACTAGCAATTTGTACAATTTAAGTAATATTTAATATCATTTTAAATATCATAAAGCTCTGATAAAGAAGAGGATGAAAACTTTTAAATAAATCATTCAGTAATTACCACTTTGTTTTCAATTGGAAGTGTTTACAGGCGTAATAATATTCTGCAGAAGTTTTAAGCGACGCAGTCAGCCTACCTGAGTGCCGTAAAAGCTCTCGTCGCCGAGATGCCGAAAAATCCCACGTCCCATCATTTGCCCGCTATCTGTCAGACGGATCTTAATTGAAAATATTTCAGTAAAAAAAGTTTCAGAGTTTTTGCGGCTCTGATAATAGCCTTTTCCAAAATTAAAACTCGTCAATATTCCACCGGAAGCGTTGCGCATTACATGTTTACGGCCGTCCTGATAAACTGTGAAATGCTTGATATTTTTATTTCCAAAAATATCATCACGTCTTCGCTCATTTTTCACCTCATTTCTTTCAATATCACAGTATATTTTTAGCATCGCAATAATATTATCTGAAATTTGGTCCTTGAGAAAGTGAAAAATAATTATTATAATTTGAAATAATATTATACATTCATAAGTAAAAATAAAATATATATTCTTCACACTAATGGTTGTAGTACTGTCAAGTCATTCATCATAGTCAAGACCAAATATGCATACTCAACAAGGGGACTCTAAGCAAATATAAAAAGATAAACTATTTGACAGATCTTTCGAAATAATTCAATAAAACGATTGCCACATGGTTCTTACCCGGGTAAGTGTTTTCAGTTATTGATATCAAAATCTAAATTTTTATATAATACTTAAAACTTAAACTAACATCTCATTTATTTTTAAATTTTAGTTTAAAATGCAAAAAGAAAGGTGTATCTTCCTTCTAGTGTAAAAAATGTCATACATATTTTGTGAAAATAAGTTTATTTTATCCATTCATTTATTGGAAAGTTTTTTTTTATTGAGTCTCTCTGTGTGAAAAGTGGCTAATTGATTAAAGGTTGATAAGGAACAGAAATGAATTCAGAAAAACTTTTTCCCTTTTCACTCAACCGATATTAACTCGTATTAAAATTTCATCGCATTTGTCTCCACTTTTCGAATTAAAGTAATGACATTTTTTAGAAACAAAATTAATTTCATTTGGAAATATTAATGATAGAAGGAGGTACATCACACATTTTCCCCATAATCATGATAAATTTAGTATTGTGCAAAATACTCATCCCATAACAGTTTGAAAAAAATGGACTTGAAATTATTAATTAGATTTTTTGATATGCTGCAACATTCAATTAATCAGTTTTAACTGTCACATATTGGTGGAAAGTTATTATATTAAAATAATAAACACAGTTATCAGTTCTGTTTCAAATACTTTATGTATTTATTATTAAATAATCAATATTATTTTAACTTCAAATATTGCGAGACTTATCTTAGTGTTATAAAAAAAAAATTAGAAATATAAATTTTGTCCACACTTTACCATACTACACATGATACAATCTCTGCGTGATATAGTGTTTACTTATTTTGGCACTCAATATGTTAGTTGTTGTCGATTTTGTTTTGGTAGATATAGGACTGATTGTCCATAAAGTTCATGCCCGCTTACGTTCCATCGTAAAAAGGTGGCACCGGTTACGAATTCAACTGAACATATAAATAAATTTTGCCGGCGTAATTACACCTCGAGGATTTCATTAATAAAATAACAGCAATAACGGTGGTCCAGTTGTATTGCGGAAGCTCAAGAAAGGGGGAACTATTCTCATTCCTGTGTGGACCACCTAACTGTAACGCTCTATGGGAACAATTATTTATTAGAGACTAAAAAAATTCTATTGTTATACCGAACATGAAAAATTCATGTAATGTAAGCATAGAATATTTGAAATCTTAGTGGGTATTAGACTTATTTAATATCACGTATTTTGGGCCAGTTGAATATATACACACAGCTTTTTTTCCATAGAATTGGTTTAATTTCTTCAATTAGTTTTTATTAACCTATTTTACAATGTTAACTATCAATTCTTTGTGAAATAGCGCAATCATCAGAATCAGGCTGCCTCGTCGCAAATATTATCTGGCATTTTTTAAAATCAATTTTAATACATGAAATATTCTTTTTCAAATAACATTTGATACTAAATTTACCAAAACATTGCAAAACTGAAACTTTATATGTCGATAATCAAAATAAATTTATACAATAAACTTTTGTTTACTCAAATTATTCAATAATATTTTTGAACTGCTGATGTAACTACACTAAACAAATACGTGAAAAAATATAAGTGTATTTAACTTATATAATCAATTCTTAGGCGATTGCAGCAAAGCGGTAAATACACATAACATTTGATTTACTGAAAGAGAAATACCCAATATCGCTTATTTGCTAAAATAGCTGCCTTGACTAAAGTAAATATTTATCGTCCAGAGATTCTTCCGCAAAAATAAATGGTGTAATTTACCATAGGAAGCTATGTTTTCAAAAGACTATCCGTCACGGTTCCAAAAACCTTTTAAATTATGAAAATAATCATGATTTTTTTTCGACCATAAAATACACGATTTTTTTTAAAATTTTAATTATCTCTTCGACCCTTTTCCGTCAGTAAAACCAATCTTATTAGTCGGTGATTTAAATTTACTTTTTGTATTTGTCTCGATGTTCCAATAACGAGTAAGAATTGTATCACGTGATACAAATGTGATTATATAAAATGATAAGTGAAAATAATTGATATATTTTTGCATACTTGTATATTTGATAAAACGTTTTAGCGTTTATTTTATCTTGCTGTACGAACAGGCGTTTTTGTCTTTAAATTTTTTTATAATAGATCATCAGATTAATATTTCATTCTGGAACTTTACTCTTAATAAACAGTCTGATAATTATAAATTATTAGTTTTAAAAGTTAATTTTGCACCAACATTTAAGTTTGTATTTTCGTTTTAACAAAATTTTATTATAAAATGACAACGGTAAGATTTATCTAGATTATTGAAATCGTCATCTATCGTAAAATTGTTGTGTTATAATTGCCCTCTACATTATACCGTCTAACGTTTCTGTTCCATTATGAACTGCTGTATATTCCTAAGCCACTGTTTTAGGTCTAATATAAATAATTGAACGCAGTACGATCTCGAGGTAATAGAAGAAAAACTTCTGGAAGATAAAGTATAGTATTAGGCCGCGAGCAAAGGATAAAGTGCACCTCACATTTTATTTATGGCATAAGTCTTCCATTTATCTCAATTCGCTGTCGATTATTCCAGAATGCCGCTCTTACGACCTCACCTGCCGGTCATCGCAAGAAAATCTTTGTGAAGTAAGTAACTTACTGCAATATATTCAAGAGAGCAATAAGAATCGAATATATTATATTTCTAACAATAACCAAGTTTGGCATACGACTTCGAAATCGAAAATGCTTATTCATTCGATTCCATTTTAAGTATGATTACAGATTATGCAGGCTTAGTGAGTAAATCGATACACCTGGAATAAAATTAGTAACATAATATTAAAAGACGCGATTTGGTTATTCATTCATTTAGAAACGGGAAAATAAATAAGTGTGATGTATAATACTTATGAACAAAGATCGGTATTAGCGGACTTTTTCAAGAATGACAGAAGAATGAATTCAATACTAATGAAAATAAATGCTTGAACTGTTTCGTTCTATAAAATACACACACTTTATCAATATAAAAATAATTATTACAATAAATTTAAAATGATTTTTTCGTTTTTTCAATCATTCAAAATAATTTAGCAAGTATTTTAAAAAGGTAGCGCATTTTATCGGATAAACATTTTGTGTGTATGTATAATATATATAAGTTTATTTAACCTAAATGTGTTGACAATCGGTCGAATAGTGGTTTTGTTTCATAACGTAATTTTGAAATATATGATGTCAACATTCTTTAAAGCAAAATCACTGAAGAACTATGAAACAAAACAAACATATTCATACATGCATATTCTGGTTTTGTTTATCGAATAGAGAACATTTTATAGAATAATATATCACTTAAATAGCTCTTGAAATATTGTAGTATCCCTACATTCTGTATATTTTTAATATACTTTTGTAACGAAATGGCAACATGAATGTATTATGTTAGTAGTTTATTAAGCTTTTCATACCCAATTTTGAAATTCTCATTGTACAACGGGTATTGAGAGCAGTACAGTATAACACACATAGTTTATCGAGAATATGCTTCATAAGAAATATATATAGAATTCTGTACCACATTAAATATTCTTCGATATTGAATCTATGTGAAAATTCTTATCTGAATTCAAAACGTATTTCTATTATCTTACAGTGCGCTATTATATACTGTTCCCTATACACGAAACCGTTTGACTTGGGAAATTCACATCCGCACGAGCCCATTTCTTCAGTGCAAAATTATTGGAATCGTGTGTCAAGAAATTGGTATCTAAAAAATTATATTGTATTTCTTTCAGTACAATAATATAATAAACTATGCATCTAAGAGATAATGTGAGGAGTGTGTACCGTTAAATGAAATTAATTAGTCTAGTAGTATACGTGGCAAAATATGTTTATAATTTGAGCGTTAATGAATTACAATAATGCGAATTGCTAATTAGAATTTGAAAGTAAAGTAATAAATTGCTGTGTATCGTCTTACATGTAATATTGTTTGCGTAACGTAAATTTCAATCTAAACATAAATGATGAACGACTTAACAAAACAACTAATGTTTATGTATAACAATAAAAAAATATTTTCATTTTGTTCATTAATATATGTTAGTGAATTTGATTTTTAAAAAATTTTAGCTTGGCAATAAAAAAAATATTTGGCAATAAAACGATTAATAATAGAAACAACAGTTAAAATTTTTAAGTATTGATTTTTAGTTTATAAATACTCCTGGACCTGGCAGCAGCATTATTAGTACTGGAATAAGGATTAAAATATAAAACTTTGACTCGGATTATGACAAATGCAAGCAGAGTTTCCAGTAAAAATAGAAGCTCCCTCTGCTGACAATGAAAAATCTCACTTAGGCCAAACCAACAGATGCGCGGTATAGTTTCAATCTTTGCATAATTAAAATGGATAATATTATTTTTATTTCATTTTGTACGTATTTCAAATTATGAATTCAACAGATAGTATGTCTAACATCTAATACTTTTCACACAAGATTCAATGAACTGGACGAAGAATATTTATCATAGTAATAATCATTTATTTTTTTTGGAATTATTGAAATATTATTTTCAGCATGTTTATTTCTTCTCCTTTACATTTTTTAAAATAAAGTGCGCACTTACTCAAAATGTTGTTCTAAAACATTTGCACAGCCACTCACGCGAAGAAGAATATGTTTTCTTTCATCATATATGATTGTAAAAATAAAAATAAAATAAAGTCAATTACACAAGAGCGAAAAGATATTTTTGTTTATATTGTTTCTACAGAATTTCATTTCAGCAACGACTTACGTATATCGTGGATGTGCTTTTCATTCATTTTATTTTATCAATAATGTGATAAAAGATATTCGTCGCCCTTCTACAATTGACTCGATAACTTCTTTATGTCTGGTTTCTTGCCAGTCTGACTTTAGTTAGTGTTTTTGTTTATCTACTTTATTTGTTTATCTGACCGTAATTGTTAGAGGCGAATGTATTCATGAAAGTAATTCATAATCGTAATAATTTATTCATTTTATGAATGTTTTCACACTACATATCAGTGTGTAAAAATATGTGGACCGTAGTACGTTTGCGCTTAGATAAACTTTAATCGTCGTATGTAATAATAACGGGCGAGGGTCTGGCGGCACAACAATGCCAAGCTATTAATGAAACTCAACACGCAGAAAACGTTATCATCGTGGAAAAGTGTCACCTCCCACCCGCAGAGAGAAACATTTGTGCGATACTAAAATGCAGCGACCACCCACACGCGCTTCTCTACTTCTAATAACGATGCCCTCTAGTGTAGTTCATCACATATTCAAGAAACATATAATACGTTTATTTTTAAAAACAAACAAACATCATATTTAATCATTTACAATCAGTACCTCAGTATCATGGCCTCTCAAATCACCTAAATCATAGGTAATGGAATACATAGTGATATCACGGCCTTCCGTAATTTGTGCAACAAACGCAGATGTCTAGACAAACCAAATATGCCAAATAACATTTTATGATATAAGAGAAATCAAACATTATATAAAAAAAACTGATGAGGCTTAATATATGTTCATTGTTATTTTATTTTTTATCCCCTCAATTTGCGGGCATGGAATCAAATCTCTCCTTCCCTTAAAATATAAAATAGAAATAGACTGAATCCTGAAAATAATTTGTGTATTGCTTTATTATCAAACGTTATCATACATGAATATGTGATATGTGTATTTGTAGTTGTTTTACTGCTTTTAATTAGCACAAGAATTATTTAACAACTATACTCAAATCTTGTAATTTAAGCTTAGTGAAATTGAATTGTTACAACTTTGTACGATTTCACATGTTTCATCAATAATGACCCGGGTTTCATCCTTCGGCATCTTCAGGCATTATATCACATGGATGCAACAGAACTGCAACAGAAGTTGTAAAAATTCAAATTTGATATTGAAATTCCATCAATCACCCTCAGTCGATATCATAAATTAAAATTAGTGATTTTTTTACAAAAGCAATTATGTTTAATCAGGTTTTGTTGTTATCCAAACAAAATTGAATTAAAAGTAATAGTTTTTCTGTTTTAGTTAATGTAGCCATTGTACTTATTTAGCATAACTTCATTTTCATATTTTTTTATTTTTTTGTTTTTCATTTCAAATATATTTGCGTCGATTTCAAAAATAAGAGTGACTTGCACATCTTACACATTGAGAAAAAAGTATTACAAAAATACAAATTGTCTTTTTAACTTTTCACCACTGCGTCCTAGAAAATGACACCACTTTTTATCTTTATAATAAACCTTTAATGTTTTCGTCCCGATTTTCATATGCTCTGCTACGGACGACGGGATGTGCTTCATAATAAAAAATGAAATAAATACATTTTTGCTCCAAGTTTTAGTGTCATTGTAAGATTTTACTACTACTTTACGGCAAGGATACTTTAAAAGTGTAACCAAAAGAAAGCAAGGAATACTTTTATTTATTTTGTAGTATAAATTCAATTTTCATAGAAATTATGCCATAAAAAACAATATGTTCTTAGTTTTTATTTATTCAGCTGATTTCCGTGATTCCATATTTAATAATATACTGTCAAAATAGTACTTACAATGTGTTTTTATTATTTAAATTTTCATGCCTTTTTATCAAGAAGTGACAGTAAAATTTTTAAAAGTGATATTATATGTCAGTTGTAAAATACGAAGAAAATTAATTTAGATTAATTTAGCATCTTCCAGTATGACGAAATTTGTTTTAAAATATGTTTTGTAGTTTTCATGAAATTGAGATTAAAATAAAATGAGTAAAGTCAAGTCTATTTACGTCTTGTAGTTTTTGCGAAACTTTTTAAAATTTTAAAACAAAAATATAATCCCAAGCATACATTGCAATTTTCAATATTGAGGTTTTTTGTGCACTGAACTTTATTATGATTAGTTTAAGACATTGATGTATAATATTATACAAGCTTAAAGATAGCTAATCGATAGCACATGCAGATTTAGTATGATAAATACGCAGCACGGTACAAATGGGTCGGTTGGAAACTAACAAAGCCACTTTAACGACTCTTGGAAATTAGTTGGTGTGCAACAAATCACAGTCTGAGCTTGTTCTCTTTGCCATATCAATCACTCAGGCGGTAGCCATTTGCATAAATCTCCTTTACCTACATGTTGAAAAAATGCCTGGAAAGCTTCGAACAGAATGCAACCAAAAACTTTGGATACATGACGTGAAGTTAGAAGCGAAAACACTACAAAAATCACGATAATATCTGTAATATAACATTTTTCTTAAAGCAACTTTTCGCCGCTTCAATAAATTCAAGTAAATAAGTTAGTTATAAGCTTAATTCAATTTTAAATCAGATCGGCTGTACTTTTTGAATCAAATTGATTACTTTTTATAATAAATTGAATTGATTGCAAGTTGTTCATAATACATTATTATACTGCTGATGAAATTATTATTATCTATGGATCACGTTTATTATCATAAAAATACCATAATGTTATAGGGTATTTAAATGTGGGCATATCCATGTTTCAAAATAAATTACTTTCTCATAAAATAAAGTTGAAAAATGAAATATGTTTTCATTTTATTCAGAAGTTATTGATGTAAGAAATCGACATAAACAATTAATTTAACATGGCTGTTTTAAAGATATCTGAATATTATATCCCATCTGCCTTGTGTAAGTGTTTAGCAAGAATGGCGTGGAAGTGAAAATAAAGGAAAATTGCTTACACACTCCCGATATCCGGTTAGCATTACCACGTGAAGAAATATTCATAATACTTTTGTTTAGGTAATTTTCTGAGAATACCGAAGAGAACCTTTTACAATATTTTTCACAATGTATAACAAATAGTACTCGATGTGAATAATTCAATACTGTAAATCATTTGTCATATTGATTCTTAGTAACTGAAAAAGTTTTGAGCTTTTTTTTTATTAGATAGAGATTATAGATTTGTTTATCATTATTTTAACTCCTTATCCAATCAAATTTGCATATATAATAAAGAAGGTATATACTTATATACCTTCTTTATTAAAATATAATATACTTTATTAGTTAAAAGGTAACATGTTTTTTTTGATAATTAATGTTTTTTTTAAATATGCCTTATTTTTTAAGTATTCCTTTATTTGAATCAAAGTAAACTTTAAATTATCAATTGCACCCAAAAACTAGACAAAGGAAAAAAATATTAAAGCAGAATCATGTCTTGTTAACAATTTATTGAATTGTCAGATTTTTATTTAGTTCCTTTGTATCGAATATTTTTTGTAATTCATAAGTTAATTGAAAATTAAATGTTTTTGATAATATTTATTTTTCAAGATCTGATTTCGGTGTATTTTTATGTCTGCGTTTTTTCATTACCATTTTACTTTTGCGCTGTCTAGTTTCAATTTAAGCTGCCTTATTCATCATACTCAATTAACTATTGAAGTGGTGTGCAATTTATTTCTTGAAATTTCCCATTTATTATAACTGTCAAATGAATATTATGAATTACTTTTAAGCGCATTTTATTTTCCTTAAAAAATGAGCTTCAATTTTTATTGCAGATTAAATTTAATTTATTTGATTGAAATCTTTAAATTGTATTATCAGTTGAAAATACTATCGATCAAATCGGTTCTGATCATTTTTTTTATAAATTATTGAAGTAGTACTAAACAAACTGTTTTCATTTATTTTATTTAAAAATAGTTGATTATTTTTTTATTGCTCATGTATTTGTCATTGCCAATTGAGTTTGCTTACAAAAATAACAACAGATATTCCTGTATAAGTATAAAATTAGAAGCATGTTTTGCGAATATGAAACAGCAATATTATTTTACGCTCCGAATTTTCACTAAGTACTTAATGAATAGCGCTCTCTAACCCGTACGTATTTTCGTTTTTCGGGCCGTATATTATCATAAACTTAAGGTCTACTACGCACTTAAAACGAAGAACATTATTTTAACATATTTATATAAATACTTCTCGGCAGAATTATACGTAATCTGGATAAACACTGCATTTCAAACAAAGGGATGCCATTAAGGGAGTTTGCTTAGACATCAGCCTACTTAACCAGTTCGGAATATTCGTGTCGTGCTTTTATTATCAACAATAAAGAAATATCTTGACATATATTTTCCATTTGAAATAAAGATATATTGTCAACATCATACTTTTTGTCACATACAATAAATTCATCCATTCTCCTTGGAAATTATATTTGGTTTTATATGTTGTAACAATCCGTAATATTGACTACAGCTTGTCCCAAAGTTATTTTTAATTCTCCAGCAACCGATATCTGTTTGTCAATGTGCGTTTGACATATTTCTAACTTAATTTTTTTGCCATAGTTCTCATTGTATTATATAACCAATGCTTATACATGAGTTATTCAAATTTCGCACATTAGAAAAGTTTAACAGTTCAACATATCTTGTCAACCTAAGCAATTAAAAAAATCTGTAGGTTAAAAACATATTTTTTTATTTGATTAAATATATAATTTTCCAACATTTGAAATGATTATGCATTCCATTTTTATAAATTCACAAAGGCTTTGGCTAAAAACATTAAATGAAAATTTTACTTCTTTTTATGGTTGTATTTTTTTTCACAAAAGATTTCTTAGCAATATATGAAGAAATAAAACTGTAATGAAAATTAATTAAGGACTTAAGCAAAGTAGTTGGATCAAAAATCACTTCCCAATTCGGCTCAAATATTTTTTCTAGAAGACGAAAGCTTTTTCCGCCTATTTTACTATATCAACTCAAATTGCACTCCAGGTCGAGCTTTGAAGCTTTTTCAATTAGATAATGCCTTTTCAATGTCTCACGCGTTGTCAAATGCGTAGTAATTTTCAATAAACCCCTTTTACTTTTATTCGTTGAATACAAATAATTGACTTATCTTCTGTTTGTCTTTCAATTAATATTTCTCGCACTAAATTAAACATTCACATAGAAAATGGGTTTATTTAAATTCATTTTCACTTTTTTATCTTGGTTAATTAATTATTTAAGTTTCCTATACACTACAGTGCAGCCAAATCAGTTCAAAGGAGTTTCTTATTGGACATTCGTGGTGAAAAAAATTAAGCATTCTTAAAGTAATTACGCTCCGAAATGCATTCTGTAAGAAGATTATAAAACTTTGATTGGTAACGGTGGATTCAAATTTATAAATTTAGGAAATCAATAAAATAATATTTTAATGTCAATATATTTTGAAAATATTCCGGAGTGTTGCACAAGTTTAATTAGTGAAAAATGCACTAAAATACGTGTTTCATTAGTAAGCATATATACTTTCTTCAATTCATCAAAATATTTTTTTAAGAGAACTATATAAAATTATTTTTTTTAGTTCGTAGATATAACATTTACCAAGCTACCAAACGGCGCATAAAAATATAATTTCATTATGTGGAACACCCTGATATATTTATTATCTTCATGAGACTGTTAGAAAACAAACCTGAAAATCTTATCTGAAGACATCAATAGTTGAAACCAACTATGTTAATGAATAAAATATTCAGATAATGGAATTCTTCAATGTTTGGATAATTTAAGTTCCATCAAGCCTTTCTCAGTATCACAAATTATCCATTTTTAACTTCCTTAATTTTGAACAGAAGCTTTCAGAACTCCAAACTAGTTTTAAATAATTCTTGGAGTACCCTTTTTCATTAATCTTCTTCAATATATGTAAATATTATGAAAGCTTACATATACTAACTATAACATTTCATAAATATCATCTCAAAAAATCATGTATTTCATTAAATGTTGTAAAATTACCCATGACGAAAACCAAATACCTTGGCATAGTCATTCTTTATTAAATTTATGTCATTATTATTTACAAAACATACCAACCTCATATAAATCCCTCTCACTATAGAAAAGTTTATCGGATTTCGTAGTAGATGTACAAAAATGGCAAAATAATTTTATTATTCGTAAAAAAGCCCCATAGCTTTCAATTCTCTTCCATTATATTTCGGTTTACATACATTTTTGGCGTATTCATACCGTTGAAACGTATTTGCAAAATATAAAAAAATGTATACAGCCATGACGAAGAAAAATGAAAGCTCTTATCACTCTAAAAGCTTGCATTGTCATGCGAGTATATCAATAATTCACCAAAAATCGCACGAAGATGGAAATTATCGGTGAATCTGACACATGAAAACTTCGCATAAATTATTTTGCCCGGCCACAAAATAATTCTTTTATTTTAATATATAACAATAGACTTTTAAAAGCCATTTGTTATTTTAGGGGAAACGATCCCTTTGTTACACACATTTTTTCTAGGAAACGATTAGATTGGGTAGTCAAAAAACACTGGACGATGGAATAATCGCTTGTCATAAAAAACTAATAAAACCATCAAAAAAGTATAGAGCTTATAAAATACCATTTCATATGGCTTATATTGAAAAGAATTTTTTATATCATATGAAATATAGTACCGTTACATTGGTAGACAACACAGTTCGTAAAAAATATTAAGTTTAAAATATTATATAATTCGGGTACATTAATTTTTACATTATTAAACTACTTGTGATAATACAAAATGATTCCTTCAGTTGGATTTATTTCAATATGAATCATATTTAAATCAATAATTTGACTTTACTGTTTTATAATTACGTACTTTAGATATTTATTAAGTCAAAGATTGTTTCACAATATCCTTAATGAAAAAATCTACCAAAGTGGATGAATTCATTGTCAAAATATCTTTTTGTCAGTCAAAGAGAGCCCAGTTGCAAGTTAGTTTCGTTTAATCAATCAATTTTCTAGAGAGGCTAAATTGACAATAAACTTTTAATGTTTCAAAGATATACTTTACGTAAAGTTTTTATAAATTATATTGTCATTTATATCTCAATTGTTGTAATCTATTTTTATAAGTTATTTTGTCTTTTATATTGTTGTCTATTGTCGTAATCTTTAACTCATGCATTGTATTGTCATATCTTTTTCTCGCTATTAATGTAATCATGATAAATCCACATTCAATTTATAACAATATAATAAGGTCACAAATGCAAAACAATCTTATTCTATTCGTAACTTTTTTTACTGAGATTCAGGTGCCAATAATATTTTTCCATCAATAATTAAAATTTATAACCTTTGATACACTCAGAATTTTTCGTTTATTTGACTTTAATTTATTACAGATAGAAGATGGTTTGCAAATTATATAAGATAGAATGTAGAAATAAAAACAATTACAATATGCTTAAACTATAAACACAATATTTTGCATATATGCGAAAAATATCAATATTGTATTTATATATTCTCAAAAGTACCAGAGAAAACATATTACTAAAAGATTATAGGTATCGTTTTCATTTTTGGCAGTCGACTTCTTGAACTATTTATGTTGTAGGACAGTTGATATTTAGCAAATTTATTACTAAAAAATGAGGAATCTCAAATTCCTTTATTCTGATAACATAATATTGACCTACATACTTCTCCCTTCCTCCCTAAGTAGCGACATATTAAGCCAAGCCCGTGCTCTGAGTGTAAGGTTTTCCCAATAACTAAAGAATAAAAAAGAGCCGTCTTGTTACTAAATAAACACAAATGTATTTGTCGGCTAAACTTCGATTTCTCAATCTCTTCCTAGAAAAATATTTTTTCATAGCAAAAATAAATGCTCAAATAATATTCGACCAATTTTGGCAACAGCTGTTGATAACTTCCTACTTGATAAAAATATTAAAAACCATCCGCTTTTCTTTCGTCTGAAAGTAGTGAGTATTTAATCGTTTTAAGAAAGCTAGTTAATTTAATATGCTTGAAAATAAATATGGAACTTTTAATTCATCTTTTTTTTAGGCTGAAAAATTTATGAGCATTTTACTATCTATTCATTATAACACACGATTTTTTGTTCCTGAATTCCTGTCTAATTTACGACTATATTTAAAAAAAAATCTTTCTCAATGGTTGCGCGTTTTTTGAAGTGATTTAATAGCTCAATACACGATTATTACAGCGAAAACGTGAACAAATTGTAACAAGAGACATTGTTAACAAACTGAATTTAATAATATTTTTAGTTTGATGGCTTAAAGTGCTTGATCACTCAAATTATAAATGTATTCTGTATATTATTTATTTTGTAAGTGAGATACTGTCATCTATTGTATACATTTCCAAATACATTACACATCAATCTTCATACGTTAGAAAGCCACTAGTATGCTATTCAGTTTAATATATTACAAGTACCAGGCGTTGTAAGACCAATGTAAGCAAAGGTGAATGGAATACCTGCAAAGTGGTTTCTCTGAGTCAATATTATTCATGGGGACAACGTTATTGTATCGCCTTGGGCTCAGCCCAATCTTCAGATCCGCATCATGAGGATTTATATGTCCCAACATTTGAATGAATGTCGATTTTTGATGTTGTTTCATTACTAAACTAAAACAATTTGGAATATTTAATTCTATTGGACTCTAGCATTATCAATTACTAAGTAAATAATAATATTTCAGCCGTCAATTAATATTAAAGAATTTAAAAAAAACATTTATTATACTTAAATACCATCTTCACCGAGTCTTAATCGTCGTGTTAGTGAAAACTGTTTTTGAAATTTGAGATTATATCTTATGTCAGAACTGTGTTGGTGTTTTCAATCGTTTTTTCTGACAGCCTTTCCTATATAATAAAATGTGTGATTGGATAATAACCAGAACAAAGATGTTGTTTTGTCATACTCTTCTACTCAAATGTTTTATATGTATGGGTATGTCTATACAGAAAATCATAACAAAACTCTTCATTCAATACATAATCATATTTGTATGAAGATAATATAAGAAATAATTTAGAAAAATATTTTAATTTATAATAGTCGATTGTAATGTGTTCATAAAAACAATGATTAGGTGTCTTAAATATTTTATAAATCAATAAAAAAAGGATTTCCGTTCATATTTCGTTATTGTACAAGATGGCCTTTCTCAAAGAGATAAAGATAAAAGGCAAACCCACAATCAATCGCCAATGACAATGTCTGCCATTCTTTCACCATGTGACTAGGGTGATAATAGAATGAAGAAATTAATTACTGTCGGTGGTGCGTAAGAAGAGAGAAATGACGAGGTATGCCACAAGGGGATATACCCAGTACTTACAGTAATCCACTTGGATTGATCCAGGAATAGATGAAACAGAGCTATCCCAGAAAGCTCTTAAGAACTCAACCATTGTCAGTTATGAAATTTTGACTTAATCTAGAATAGTATGTAAATATATTATGTTACGTATCACTGAGAAACGTTAAAGTTACATCTAAATAAAAATAAAAGAAAACCAGGACACTGCTTCATTTGTAATATTATCATAAATCCATTATCCGAAGAACAGTTAATTCGTATGAAGATCTGTTTGTATATAAATGTATGTAAACCAAGGCCGAGTTTTTCTTTTTTTTTTGATAAAAAAAACAGCTAATCCACAGTTTTCGAAGATGCTTCAGAATTCAAAAGGCCTACCGACTTGTTGAAACCGTAAAGCATTTGTAATACAAAATTCCGTCGTTTTCAATACCTTTTTGTAGTTACTGTGTACCTAAAAAAGATGTGGCAGAGCCGTTCATCGTATCTATGCGACTACCCGACCATATCGTTCTCCGCCTTTCACGTCACCCTACTCCGCCTTCTTTCAGCCGTCTGTCATCGACTTGCCGCCCTTGTTTTTTCCTCACGAAAACGTTTTTATAAGGGCGGCTGAAAAATATTCCGGAATGAAAATATTTTTCAATGTCTCACAATAATGATAAGTTTCATTCGGGTTGTCTGCGTTTTGCGAATTTATTCTGCTCAATCGATATTTGGAGTTTTGGCTCTCTTTTCTGTTTATAGAAACATGTATTTATTAATATGACGTCTTCGCTATGAAGATCAAGATATTTTTTTGCTGTTAACAGAAAAAAAGTGTTTAGTTAATGCAACATTTATAAACTATTTTTCACCTACTCGTTGGTTTAAATATTGTGATATGTTTTCATTAAAATAAATGTTAACAAATGCTTTTTAATTAATTTTTAATCATTGGACAAAACTTAGCTTTGAATAAATATTAATGTATTATATGAGTGTATTTCACATAAAATTAGCCAACAAAAATAACGAAGTTGTATTATTTATTCAACCAGGAGGTATTCAATAAATTTTCAATATCGTATGTAGAACAAGATATTATCTTTTCCGCCATAATGGATTTTCTGTCCACAATTATACAACAGGATAATAGCGCTTAAGCTAAGTGGCTAAGGAAGCCATATTTTCTTTTTTCTCTCTAAAATACAATAACGCAAGATTTAAAGATCTCACTGCGCAGCTTTGTATTGGGTAAGAATAATGGGAGTACACTCGATTTTTATCAGTATTGTGCTATTGAAGATGGCTGTGTAACAACGGCCAAATTCACGTGACAGGCGAAGGCGGAACAACCAATATATATGTTATATCATGATATCCAATATCTCTATTACTAATAAAGGTAATGAATTCACTATAATCTTCTGAATATGTCTTTCTCTACGGCGTAACAATCAATGATTTTTTGTATGAATAATTATTCAAACAATAAACCTAACAAAATTCAATATCACTTTTAAAGTGTTACCTGTCACTTCTTGATGGAAAGGCATTATATTTTAAATAATAAAAAAACATTTTTAGTACTCATTTCCACAATATATTTTTTGATCAGGACCGGTTTCGCTCAACGCGAGCATTATCAACTGATCCTTGCGATGAGCGAAACCTGTTCTGATCAAAATATATATTGTGGAAATAGGTACTAAAAAATGCGTTTTTATTATTTTTAAAAAAATCAATATGTTCAGCTAATCCTAATTTTAAAAAGTCTATCGAAAACAATCGTTCTAATATAATGCAGAAAGTCTCACTGTCAATACGAGGACACTAGTCGATAATATCGATAAATCAAACGCTATTTTACTTTAATCATCTAATATTTCATCAAAATCTCTAGAGTTCATTGTCCCTAATGAGTCTGCGATTATTTCAACACAACCCATTTACCTCAGCTTAGATTTTGAAACCCTTCAAACTTTCTCTGTTTGAATTTTGAGAAGTCCCTTCAGTTAGCTACTTTATATTGTTTTACGATACTTGGTGTGTGAAGTCGTAGCACATTTACAGATTGGTATACTGAAGTTCCTAACATAGCGATCAAAGATAAAGATTCCACCTTATCCATTATCACGAACGAACTCACTCCCATTATTTTCTGTGCGGGTCGAGAACTGTGTAATTGAATTCTTTTGAGGAGTAGCAGTGCAATTTTTTACAATCCATTGTGGTCTTGGTTTTTTGATGATTAAATACTAGTTGTGGTCACATAAATCAAAAGGAAATAAATCGATTTTTATAGTCTCATTCTTCTCCGTACTCAGACTACATATTTAATTTTTTAATAAATAGAAATTTTACTTTAATGCTTCTCGCGATGAACATTTTTTATTTAAAATCTACACTTTTTTACATCTAATACAAATCATCACGTCAGATGATACCTTGACATGTAACTATTTTACTTGATTTTAATTTGATTTATTCACTATATATATGATAAACATACATCACAACATATTTTTTCACTTATCAATTCATTGCTAAGTAACGCATATTTGATAACCCTTTTTATAATTATTAAGACGTTTTACACATAGATTGATGCTTTAAAGTGCATATGTGATACTTCTATTAAAACAGTGTTGAAATTTAAGTTTAATTCTTTCTTTGAACAATCGTTCTTTTCAAAAATAAAATTGAAGGCTATAAAACAAAAATTCCATATAATTTTTGAGTACAATCACAACTAGTACATGGATTTTTTATTGTTACTTTAACCTTTCAATAGATGAATGGTACTTTTTTAAAAAAGAAAAAAAAAATATTTGTATTTTGTAATCAATTATCTGTTTTTTTACTGATTATATTATTTTGGTATGAATCCTATCAATTTGATAGTTGAATTTTAATTATTTTAATTTGTAGCTTTTCATAGCTCAATAATCATTCTTTCGCAACTACTGTTTCAAAAATTATGCATTTAAACGGAAATTCGGGTGAAAATAGTTTTGTTCAACTGATTATTCTGTTTTGTATTAATTGACACTCGACTTTTCAAAAGACAAATGTATAAATTTCAGACAAAATAACTCTAAGCATTAGCCACATATATTTGAGTGATCTCAAGTATATGGTATTTTTTTAGATTTAGAAGAACATGATGAAGATAACAATTATAAACGACAGTGAGACAATACTCAATTATTCAAAAAAAAAATCTTAAGAGTTTTGACATAGTTTATTCATTTCTTACCGTAGTAGTGCTACTAAAAAATTAACATTGATATTCAATTATTACACATAAATAACTAATCTTGCACCAGCCTTTTGTATTAGTTGTGTATATCTGTTGAAACCTTATCCTTGGGTAACCTTTGTCTAAAATACTGAACTAACTTAATTGGCGTAAAGTAGTTGGAATTTAGTACCACTGAAACAGTTGTTTCACAAAGAATATTAGTTTATAAACGTTATAAGTTAATTACGAACGCAAGCCAACAGAAATTTTCCAGGTGAGCAGTATTTTCAATTAGTTTTATTAAATGACTAAAGCTTTGAAAATAATTATACGAGATATATTAAACAGGCTACTATATTAAAGTATTATATTCTTCGTAGAACAGTCAAAGGTTATATTCTGCAGCTAGACACATTTTTTTTATACATTTTTCAACTCCACACAGAATTATTGGCACGAAGTTATTTCTGTTATAATGCTATATTTTTTCTATTGTAAACAATACCTTTTTAGGCGTTAGGGCTCTGAAATGTATATTGAACGTTTAGCGAGCAGCTGACTTTAGCATTGACAACTCTCGGCCAAAATTTTTATTTACATAAAATGAAAATAAAAATGTTGAGAAAGGAAAGCTTACTAAGGTAATTGTTCTCTCTATGCCCTGTTTATATAATTGCATATGAAGAGTTGTTTTGTGGGCCTATAGTACTTAAACATAAACCGTGTCGGATAAAAGCACATTTTACTTCACCGATCTTTGTCGCTGCATTATAGTGCTAAGTAAACTCCGAATTTAATATCCTCTACGGTTCAATTAATCAAATTGAAGTAAATTTTTATTGATTACTTAATTTTCGCTTGTGTTTCCACCAATGGTGTTATTGACAAAGCAATGAAATAATTGACGATTATTGTAATATGATTATAGAAATCAGCAACTAACTCTCTTTCACTTCAGAGTTAAGATTAATTTTTTTGTAAGCAATACTCGACAATATACTCAAAAAGTAAATGTGAATTGTTGAATCATTGTATATTTCTACATGTTTTGTCAGACACGATCTGGGTTTTGTCTTAACCATGTGTAATTTACAAATTGTCAACATTTCAAATTTTATCTTAAAAATCCAGCAATATTGTAACAATACTAATATATATTGATATTTTTTCATTCTGTGGCCGAAGAGTATTAAGAACTGAGTCACAATTAATAACTTACAATAATATTCATAAAATTAAATTGAGTTTCCAGAAATCGTTTTAAAAATGCCATTGATAACATGACGTATCTTTTCAGTGCACACGTTACTCAACTCATTTTCTCAGTCAATTAATTTATTTGTTCTCGGTAACATTCTTTTCAGTCTTAAAAAAGTATAATTGCTATTTTAATTAACAAATAAAAAGCATTTCTTTGTTAATTAAGAGTCACTTCCAGAATCGTTTCCATTCATTTCGGAGGTCAAAATCTACATTTTAATAAAATTCGACTACATACATAAATTAAAGAAAACAAAAATCGCGGCCTATTAATACGCATTCTGATTTGAATAGCGCCCACACTTTTTTTGTTTTATTTTTGAGTTGGACTTTTCTTGAGTGGCTTTGTGCTGATCAATTTCAATTACGTGTATATACGTGTACTTCCACCACGGAAAAATACATAAATAAATATTTCTTAAATTTAATAACATTTATGATTTCATCTGATAAATTGTACCAATTAGACTTTTAAAAATAAACATTATTTTTTTGAAAAACGTGGCAATTTTTTAATATAATAATTTTGAGCGACTTACAGCAAAAATAAATTTATATCAAAAAAAAATTGCATATTATTTGTTTTTTGCAATATAAAGATAAAATCTTCGACAGTAAATGTGATTATTGAAAAAAAAAACTTACAATTTTAATTTGCTTAGATGTTTGAGAAACTTTAAAACGTCAAGTTGGCAACAAAATTAAGCATTTTTTAAAATGATTAGATTACTTGTGCAAGAATAAGCTAAGTTCATAATAAGCTGAAAGCCTCTACCAAAAAATGTTTACTTATTCCAAAATCTTATAAAGCACCACGAAATTTTCTTCCAAAATTGTTTTGGTAATTCCTTCTATAATGTTACTTGTTTCATACTAAAAATACAATTAGTTTGTAAGCTCAAACAGAAAATTTATAATATTTTAGTTAATCTTTTCGTGTTTTAATTATAGATTTATAAGATATTATGAGTTTAAGTGAAATGGTTTAACGGTCTTAAACAAAAGACGTGAAAAGTTAGGCTTAGCCAATGAATTTTTCAATATTTGGAGAAGATGACTAAAAAATTTATATTAATTGAAAATAGCAAAGTAACGAGCGGTAACTTAAATTTTCACATTATTATTCCGTAATGACAATATTAAAAAAAAAACTTCAACCAATTTATATATTTAATATTATTTATTGGAAATTTTATTTTGAAAATTATTTTAATATATTAGGAAGCAATACAGCTATTCGCATTGTACCAAATATTTGATATCATAAAATCATTGAATCATAATAATTTTAATATTAAAAATCAACTCAAGGATAAATGACTTTAAATATTATACATATGTGGTCAAGATATAAAAGCTAAATAAAAGAGAGCTTTAATGCGATATTGTCCATGCCAGTGCTTGAAACCAAACAACCTGGAAGCTCTTACCACCAGAGATTTTCCGAAAGAAGTCAAAGGGTATTTTTAACCTAGTGTAGTTATCGAATAAACTTTTAATAAAAGTTTATGTAAGTATTTTACATCTAATAGCTTAGTGTGTAATATTATGCTTATCATGCTTGGGCAAAAATCTTGTTAAAATTATTGAAATAACTTTTTCTTTCACAAAGTAATACAATTGTAATATAATAGCTGATAGCCTGAAAGCATTTAAAACACACGCCTTCTTGCAATGAAAAACGATTTATTTCTGGATAAAATCATAATTTCCCTTCTGTAGTAATAGTAATTTAATTATCTTTATATATACTTTTTTGCTCAACATCTTTATTTCAAATCATAACATAATATTTTTAAAAAAATTGAGAAACAAAATATTGTAACTTTACTTATATAATATGACTACTTAAACTTTAAAAATACTGTCATTTTCCATTTGTTTTTGATCACTGTTTCTACTGGCTCTTGTTCTGTCAAAAGCAGTTCATTGATCTGGTTTTGTCTTTAAAACGATTGAGTAGGTTTGCAATGACATAATTAATACCGGTAATGGCTGATTGGCAATATTGAAAACGCTTTCCGATGAATGTGATGAGATAAAATCAATCTTTCCATTGCTCAGATAACGAACCAATTTAGAGAAATCGTTTAATTAAACTCGAGAGGTCAAATAAACGTCATTAAGGACGAATTGAAGTAACCCACGCCGATAACGTGATTGAATTTATTTACTGTCACATCAAAATTATCAATTAAAGGCGAAAGCTTTAAAGTAAAAAAGGATATTTTCTCTAACCACTATTTTTCAAAATGTGTAATAGTTATTCGGTCTAGGAAAAATATATTTATTCAATTTATTTTTTTATTTTACTTACTATATAATCAAATGTTTACTTTAGATTAAATTTTGGCAAAACTTATGAATTAATTTTGGCAGTTTAAGCTAATGGGAGCGTAGTATTTAATTGACTATTATTTGGTAAAGGTTAAAATTGTTTTTTTTTGACGAAAAACTAGGTTAAATTATTATTTGAAGGGTGTTAACACTCCATTTTTGGTAGATAGGTATTTTTATTAAGTCATATCTTTTTATCAGAATCGATTTCGTTGATCACGAATATTTTCAATTAATAGCGCTGTATATAAAAATAGTTAAAATTTGGTTTGTCTTAGTATTATTATGGTGAAAATATGTCCCTTTAAATATAATTAGTTGTGCTCATAGTAATAGTTTGGTTGAAGCCAAATCGAAATTCAGTGAATGCTCGCTTTGAAGCAAACAAACAAATAACTAAGTCTATATATTTCCGAATCTGACATAAATAAAATATAATTAGGTTTTTATATCATCGTATTTAAATATCAGTGATGTTTATTCAATAATGTGTACGATATACATACCGAAAGAAAGTTTCCAGTCGAGTACGAAATATATGACTTGATTTATTATTTTTCAAAAACTTTCAACGTTAACTCATGCCTGTTATATTATACGTAAAACCAAATTATAATCAAAGTTTACTCATTATCATTTTTTAATCAATTCCCAAATTTGTATGTTTGCCAGTGAGAATAAGGTAGGTTTTTGCGTGATGATAAGAATGATATGTGAAAAAGATACACGTAACCCTAATACTGATGTATATTTGATTAAAATGCCATTTTTTATTGAATATAAAAAATATTTATATAATATACTGCATAAAATAAAAAAAAATCTTTGATTTGTGTTATATTTATTTTCTTATATGGTAGAACAAATCAAAAAATGCTATTCTTTGTCTGCATAGTAAATTTGAGCATAGCTATATAACACAACTATTGTTTTTATGCATGATATGAATTGTACGACAGATTAAGGTGGCATAATAAACTGGGTTGAACTTGGTTTTTCTCCATAAAGTATAGCTGATGTTTCGTTATTTTTTGGCACACAAAAATGAGACGAAAATTTTTCTAGATTCGGCAACCCTTACTTTAAAAATAGGTCAAGATAATTTCCAATGATATTCATATTATGTTTAATTAAGTTCAAACACTGATATTTAGTAAAGATCACAAGGAAACGTGATTCGATATATAAGAAATAAGACTGATTTGTATGTTATGTTATTAGCTCCATTTTCTCAACAATCATTCAAAAAAATAATCATAATAATAAAATGATATCTGTCTGAGCAGAAAACAAAAAAAAAATCAAAAGATTTAAGTTGCTTACATTTTGATTTCACTGCTTTTAAATTATTATAATGAATTGAAATTGATTATAATGAAGTCAATTCCGATCATCAACAAATAAATTATTTCTTGATTTTGTAAATTAAATCATTATGCCTTTATTTGATAAAGAATTATCACTAAAAAATATTATCGTATACATCAAAATATCTGAATATTTTCATGTTTTATTAAAAATGTTGAAAAGTTAATGTGAAAGCAGACACTTTTATCAAGTAAAATTTTCATCGAGTTTAGTAAAAGTTAAAAGGTCTTTAAATATGCGAGGGCGCTCTCAGCATATTTTATCAATTTGAATGCTTGAATCTCGAGATTTTTTGCCTATCAGTAAAAAATCTATTTCAACACGTTATGCTCGCATATTTTACTTTAATCATACAGTGAGTTGTTACGTAAAAGGTATTGAAAGTTAAAGTTTCACACAATATTTCGTGCTACCTTTATCACAACAAAAACCCCTATCGAATTTTTGACATATTTTATTACAGCCATTCAAACCATAGTGTGATTATTTAAGTTTAAATTCTAAATTATTTACTATTAAGGCTAGATATGCTTCATAAATGCCGCATTTATATTTCTTCAATGACGTTTTCTAAATTGCCAATACCAGAATATTTTTAACTCATTTGACGATACTTTTTCACACAATCTATCTGATTGGCACTGAATGCAAACAAATGATTTTTTCAAATAGATTTTTTTAAGTTTGCTCAGCAAATTTTTGAAACTTTAATATATATCTAAAAATAAATCTTCCAGTTATGTATTATTATATTTTAGAGAACAATAAATAATAAAACTTTACACTAATTTTATTAAAACACACTTACGACAACATAGAGTCTCTTTAAATGTTAAATTAGCTTGTTTAATGGTTTTATTGTTCGCAGACTGGATCTTTACTTTATCAATCGAATTTTCATATTGTTATGACTCTACATTTTTATTTGTGAACATTGATGAATCTAAAATAAAATATCGAACAAAAGCGCATAAATACAAAAAGATTGAGCAGCCCTGACAAATAGTTTAAGCTGAATAAGCGTATCCACGTAAGTATGTATTATATATTGCCTCTTTCTTTGCCCACATAAATCCATATCGGTATTCAAAAAAAATCACGTTACACAATACAGTCAGAAAGTTTTCAAAGGTTACTTGAAATATAAATTTGGTATACTTAATATGCTTTATAATATTATAAATAAAATATAAAACTTGGGAATGAATAGATTTCTTGTACTCTTGTACTCTTGTTTGTGTGATATTCTTTCAGTAACATTTGGAAAGTCGAGCGTAGGAATCAAAGCTCGGTAAATTAGGGCAAGACCTGGGGGAGACACAGAGTGTACAAAAAAACAGACAAAGGTTTAGTACCCCTGACGTATGATTTATATCAAAGGGAGAGAATTCCATTACACACTCATACACCAATCACACACATTCCCCATGGAAAATAATATATGTCTATACAAAATGTGTGCAATATAATTCCCCCAAACTCTGCAGTGGAAAACTGAGAAATTAATTATTTTCCTTTCGTAAATAATGCTTTGCTAAATCATTTTTCTGTAAGCAATATTATTTACAGCCTAGTGCATATGAGATTTTTGAGCGTATTCCCTTTTACGTTTTTTTTTTCAACCAAATTCGGGTTAATGTCCATTTTTCTATTGTTTTGCAAACATTTTTTACCATCTGTTTTGAATTAATGCTTTGTGATTTTCCATTGCTAAATAGCTGTTTTTCTAAAAAAAAGATTCTTTACTCTTCTTTTTCCACAAATAAGATTGTAAAGTTGTTTTTTTTCTGCTCTCGTTTTACATAATTGAAATAGCCAAGAACAGCATAAAGAGTATA
This sequence comes from Himalopsyche japonica, assembly GCA_028555115.1. NCBI lineage: Eukaryota > Metazoa > Arthropoda > Insecta > Trichoptera > Rhyacophilidae > Himalopsyche > Himalopsyche japonica. The sequence goes on from JAHFWJ010000722.1 coordinate 192,549, forward strand.
AATCTTATTTGGCTGTTAGAAATCGGCCATATTTTTGGTTTGTGAAAACTTTTTGATTAAATGTTCTTTAGATTTAGATTAAACATATCATTAGATTTATTCAAAGGAAAAATATTTTTATAACGCGATAAAAATATACAAAAATGGAACAACGTATAAATTGAAATAGGAATTTCGTGTCGTATATCGATTTCTTTAGTTGTGTATATTGTAGATATATGTATACACAATATTGCTATGAACGTGAACGTTACACGTATGCATGTGTAAAATCTTAATTATTAAATTCTCTTACAAGTGCGGTTAAGCATGCTTCGAAAGATTTAAAATTTCAGACCAAAGTTTCCTTTATTACATCACATTAATATGTAAATGTTTTGAATATAACTTATTTTAACTAGCATATAAATGATTAACACAACAATATTTAAAAATTACTAAACGTTGATGATTAATCCATACATTCACTTGAAAATGTTTTTCTTTTTTGTTGAATTTATGAAATGATTTGAATTATTGTGAACACATTCTGAAAAGCTACAAGTGCTTTAATAAATGTATTTTACAGGGAACAGTGACTAGTTATCGTATTTGAATTCCCTTTAAGGTGTTAACTGTCAATTTTTGATGGAAAGATATGATATTTTAAATAATAAAAACTCATTTTTAATACTTATTTCCACAATATGTTTTTGATCAAAACCGGTTTTTGTAAAGTCTTACATCTAAATAAAAATTCACTAAAATTAGATAAACAAGAAATTATTGAAATTTATTAATGTTCAGTCAGGGGGTTCTAGTATTTTCTGCCACAAATAAAAAAGGGGTGCAATTTCATTTTTCCAAAAAAAAAAAAAAAAACGGATTCTAATCTAATGAATATAACAATGGTGACGACGCGAATGTATTTTGTTTATTAAAAGATTAGAAGTAGACAAAAAGTTTATCGATTCATTTCAAAAACTTATATATATATATATAATATGAATATATATGATATGAAAGAAATAAAACTATATATATAATATGTATTTTATACACTGATTATACTTTAATTATTAATCTAGTCAAATTAAACCCTTATATCATAAGTCTTTTGTGTGATTATACATACAGTCAATTCAAAGATCAAAGTAAAACATGTTCTGAATACTTGAATAGAATAGAGAAATAATGTCCGTCAACAAATTCCCGGGTAAGCTCAAAAGCTTTTGTGGGATTTACCAAAGTCTTTATTTATATAAGTTTATTAATGTGAATTCTAAAATCAACGGTTGATATTTTTTTATAAATTTTCTCAAATTCCTATTTATTATGCACATTCACGTCATAGATAATACATTTTAATATATCATATAAATATTGCTAAATTTAATATAATTTGTCATAAAATCACAGCTATATTATTTAATTTTTAAATCGTAGTATATGATATAGTAATGAAAGGAAAACAATAATTATAAATAATATACCTCAAATTTAATCATTCAAAATGTTTTAATTCCACTTGGTGTATTACTAAATACGACACGTGTTTTACTTATTTATTTTCATTTATAAAAAAGAATCAAAATTTAAGCAATCAAAATAATTATAAAAAGTAATTCAAATTAGTAAATCATTTAAATGAATATACCCTGTGATAAATAAAAGTATTATAGAAAATTTGAAATAAAACAGTTGGCTCACCACTGTAAAAGCTATTTCCATTAATATTTTTAGCCACTGAACACTATCAATTAATTCGTTATTATATGGATTACTATACTTATCACTAAAATTGTTTTCATCTAACACCCAACATCAGGTTAAGTAAAAAGAAGATAGTTCCGTTCCACTCTTAACTTTTCAATCAATAATAAGTAATATATTATTTTGCTATGCAGTAAGATAGAAAAATGTGTTAAAATTAAAACCCACTAATCATAATAAACAAAGTTATCTAAATTAGTCTATCATCAAAAATATACTTCCACAAAATTACGAAATCTATAGAAAAAATTTAAATAAATGTAGGGTTTATAATTAAAGGGCATTATTAATTTTCCCGCAATTGTATGTTAGGTATGCTTAGAAACTTTTCAACAATAATATTGATCTGAAAAGTTATACTCTAGTAAACAAGTAAGAGTATCTTTAATTTTATTTCTGTGTATTGAAAATCACACATCGAAATAGTCTCATATGAATACGCCACACACTTGCTTTTGTGAGAATAATTACCTTTTGAAAACAGTGTACTTTATTTATTTGAGATATGCATATTGTTATCTCATAGATTTTACTTAAAAGTAGAGCTAACAGCTTTTATGACGCGTCTTCAGTATTGTTAAATTTTAATAGAGAAAAATTATAGCTTTCAAAGAATTATTTAAAAATTTTGCTCAGCACATGTGAACTATTTTATTGGTATATTTCACATTACACATTCCATCAACCATATTAAACAAATATTGTAAAAGTTTTGCGACTTCTCATTTCACTGACGATTGATAAACATGGTTTTAGTGTCCCTATTAGTACCAGTAAATTAATTGTGTTCAAAACTTTATCGTTACATTATATTCTTGTAGAATATGCTAAATTCATTAACGAAACATTATCCTTTAATATGAACAAATTGTTTACCGTTTTATGCCCACCGTTTTCACATTTTTCTAATATCGTATCCATCATTTTGAATAAAGTTTTCTTGCTAAGGCAGATTGTTGTCGTATATTTTTTCATCTGAAGCAATTTAAAAAAATAGGACCCATTAATCAATATTGATAAATCCATAATTTATTATACAAAATTGAAATTTCATTTCTTTGAGTTTCTCTTTGATCTTTTATAATCCGTATTTTTTTGGATATTGAACATGAGTATATGCTTTTTAACAGCATACATAAAAAGTATAGAAAGTTTTGAAGCCACTGAATAGTTGAGATGTTTATTTAAGAACACGGTCCCTTACTTTCACGAGCAGAATACCTGTCAATTTAGTGAACGTTTTGTGATGCTTTCAGCGAACGGTTCAGGATATTAACTTCTTTTTGTTGCTTCTGCCATCCAATAGTAACATACACACCCCCAAAACACCGACACAGAGACACACTATTAAGAGAGAATTTTATGTTACGTATTTTAACATCAGAAAGAGAGATTTTTACAACATTTTACCTCCAAAGATAATTTAGAAAAACCAAAACAATAACATTATTTTATCAGAATCAATTAATTAAATTTAGAATACTTTTTGATATTTTTCACAACTGTAGCATGTATTTCATGATATAAATTACACTATCCTAGAATTACAATATATCATACTCATTTTTCATAGTACATATTGTTTAATAAAAGCATGTTTTCATAATTTTAGTTATAATTTATTACATTCGTGTATGCCTTAAATGTATTCCAAAATTTGTACAACATTGTATTAATACAGGAGCAACAATAAATAACCCTCACTCTAAGTGCAAAGCTTAATAAGTACAATATGGACGGGAAAAATCCTTGGTATTATTTTCTGTCATATGTTACAAGTTTAAATTTCCTTTTTTCTGACAATTACCATGCTATGATTTTATTTATAAATTGATATTATTTATGGAGCATAAAATCTTTCAATGAATCAATCTCTTTATTTTTATTAAACTTGCTTCCTTTTTATAGAATTTCAACAAAATATGTGTTCTTGCCTCAAAAAATGTTTAACCGTATGAATCTTTTGATACCTTAATTTCTAATACCATATATGTTTCGTCAATAGCTAAATATTAAATAATTTATAATATTGGCTGAAACTGACAAGCAATCATTTTCCCATCAGCTCAAGTGGATGTATACGCGTAATTTGACATGGTAATATAAAATATTCATCTTTGAATAGTGCGCCATCAATATAACTAACATATGTGGAAAAATAACACCTTGATTTTTACAAGTAAAGTTTTCATCACAAGAAATTCGTGTTCTTCTGCGACGAGTTTTTTCAAAGAATTCATTTTTTTTGCTTTTGAAGTTGATAAAATTTATCTTAATTAAAAAAAAACAGTGCTTAAAAATATATTTAATTTGCTAGCACTGTGTATTCAATATAAATTTCAATCTATGGATACTTATCATTTACCGCTGGCATAACAATTAATAAAATTGATAAGGTGTTAGTGAATTTTAAGCATAGGCAAAAGTGAATTTCATTTGAAAGATCAAAGGATTGGATGCACAATTTTTACATTTTTCAATTTTTCATAAACATTATTGGTAGAATAATTATTTATACGGCAAAAGAAATATCATTCAATATTTTTGAAAAAATGCGTTTCGCAATTTTCTTCCCAATTAAAAATTTCTGCAATTTTACAGTTGTAAAACATCAACCAGTAGCGTAAACGAAATCTCAAATGGATAAAAAAAAAAGTTGTGTTCAATTGAAATGTATCTATTTTCATCAATTGATAAAACATGTTATTTTTTATAGAATAAGAGCGAAAACATATAATTAGTTTCTAATCATATGTTGATTGAATTGGCATTCACTTGGTATAACTCCATTATAACACGGTGAAAAAATAGCAATGTATTTTAGTTCTACAAAATTATTTTTAACAAATATAGTTGATAGCTATTTCGGCTCACGCCATCTAGTAATACGCCATCTAATACGTAATCACGCCGTAATAGTTCTGACGATGGCGTGAGCCGAAATAGCTATCAACTATATTTGTTAAAAATAATTTTGTAGAACTAAAATACATTGCTATTTTTTCACCGTGTTCCAATCATATGCTTATATTTGGAAGAAAAAAAGAAATATCCGACCATTTGTTTGGTTTCGCAGTACTTTTTTACAGATTTTATTACTGTATACAAAAGTAATGGTATTTTCAATTCTCTTAATCGTCAAGACAAGTACCACATATTATATTCTTTATTTATCAGTATTGGAGTATAATTATTGGTGGAAAAAATTGGATTCTAGAAACAAAACCCGTTTATTAAAAAAATTGTTCGTTTAGGAACCCCGGTCAAAATCATTTTTATGAATGTTAAAATCGTGCCTTTCGAATTGCACAGATTTCTTTAAAGTAAATAATTATTTTTTCAGACAACGTCAAATTTTCCTGAATGAAAAAACCCAAAACCAACCTACCTTCATCTCGTCTCATAATATTTCTTAACTAGTGCCTCAAAGCTTACATCTTCTGCCAGATTCCGCAATTGAAAACTTAACCATGTACAAATTCACCTCGACCGCACATTAACGTACCAGGGAACAACAAATGGCCTAATAATGAGTTCCTCCGAGCTCATAATAATAAATCGAGTCCCTAATGATGCTGCGCTCCCTGTAGGCTACAGTGCATTGTCAGGCGAAGAACTGGAGACATTTGACGACAGGCACTACTCTTTTGGATGCTTCCTTCCAACAATCAAATGTTATCACGTGAGTGACACTTTCCCTGTGAAGTAAAATGATAAGGTGTGAATTTCAAAACGTTTTATAACAATAAAACATTCTAGGACATTTTACGGTAGCTTCTAAATTATTATATGGAAAAACATACCCTGGAAATTTTTGACTAAAGGTAATTGCTGAATCTTTAATATCTAATTTGTATTGCTTAAATATGTTTTGTGGTCTGTGATCGAAGTACAATGGAATCTTCAACCTTGTGAATATAAAAAATGTGTTAACTTATTCTTAAAATCGGAAAATGTTCATGTTCAATCGTATGTGTAAAGAACTAAAAAATGAGTGGAATGATTGACCTAATGATGAGTTAGCTTAGGAAATACGCTTATTAGCAAAGAACCATTAATAATTTGGATATGAATAATAATCACCTTTCATTTTAAAATAAATATTGGGATTATGTTTTGTATTAATTAGTTAGTAAGTAGGGACACAACATTCTTAGTCGGTTATAAAATCTTTGAAATATATAATATATTAAGTTGATGGGACGTTAAAGTCTATGACGCGTTAGCATCAAAGCTCATGTCCTTTATTATTTTTCTACCGATACTGACAGAAGTGAGCATTTATAGTCATTCTATCGATTTAAACCTGATGATTATCTTTCGTAAAATATGATGGCAGATTCATTTTTATTTGCTCGGTATCATTTTGATTATTTTTTCCACTTTTGACCGAGTGATCACACATAATTATAGAGATTTAGCCAACTAATTTTTCAATAGTGTAATTTCTAATACATTTAGTTTCATCATATACCTCATAAAATAAGTGGAATAATCGGCAATTCCAAACTAAAAATGCGTTAGTGAAAAACTGCTAATATTCAAAGAAGCAAAAAGAGTTTACAATATCGTGTCACAAGAACAACTTATTTAGATATAAATTATTAAAGGAACCGAAAAAAATGCGTATTGTATGTGCTCATTGAAATCTAAACCGTTATACACGTTTTATGGTGTTCCATAAGACTCGTACTTTGAGCCATTGCTGTTTACCATATTTTAAAATAATAAAGTAAACGTCATTAAAAATGTGAAATTCGTTTTCATCTTTGATGATTTCAAAATTCTTTTGAAGTTGTCACTATGGATGATTGCCTTCGTCTTCAATCTGATAAATCCATTATGAATGAATGAGGAAGGAGTAACAAACTCGTTTTTAATATAAAAATGCAATTTTTATCGTTTACAAGAATATGGAAATTTTATTCTCATGCTATTCAATGAGAGGTCAAATTTTCTCGTGAATTTCATCAGTGAAGGGTCTTAGAATACGATTCGAAAGTAAACTAACATTCAATAGTTACATTATATTATCTCCTACAAAGCATCGCAAATGTTGAGCTTTATCATGTGTACCATTAGAGCTTTTTTGTGGGATAAAATTTTAATATTAATTTACAATACTTTATTATGAAGTAGGCTTGAGAATGGGTCTGTTGTTTCAGCCCCAATATATTTAAAATTTGCCCTCGTAGTGGAAAAGTTTCAGAAGAAAAGTTCGAGACTTTTTTACTTAAAGCCATATCGATACTATACATAGATGTATCTAACTGACTTTCTTTTAGGACTACTCACTTTTAATAGTTTGAAAACTCGAAGAGAAATGTAACTCGCTACATTTTTTTTCGTCTTATATGAAACCAAAATGAGGATTCTAACATCCTTGATTGTATGGAATTGTATGTTCCGGTTATTTTTTTAAGAAGTTGTGGACATGAATTGTTTGTTCTTCTAAAGTGTAGAGCCTGTCTGCCAATAGGGATACCAATGGTAAAAGCATTTACAATTTTCTACAGTAATTCTTCGGATATCGACATATTTCATGAGGACAAGAGTGATTTCAGACGAATACTATTTTTTAATGTATTAAAGTAGATTTTACATGATCTTGCTTGATTGACTTTCATCCTATCCTTTTTTTCTCTTGTTATTTATTACCTAAATTATAAGCATTATTTTTTTGATATTTTTGACGTTGCAAAAGCAATAAACTTAAAAAATAAATAAAAAATATAATTCTCATTTGTATATGCACGTTTCCCCTTATTTTGTCTATTAAGTGAGTCCCTGAAAAAACGATCACGAGATAATGTTTACTTGCGAGTGATGCAATGGTTTCATGGCTATATATTGCTGTAGAAAAGAGTTTTGTGCAGATTAAAATCATTGTTTAGCTATCGAATTAAAAAATTGCAATTTTTCAATTCAATATTTCATACAGATAAAAATTTTATTGCAAAAACTTTTATTCCGTAGATAGAATGAATTTACTGAAATCGTTCCATTCAAAACAAATAGTAAAGCTATACTTTCATCATAATTATCTTTTCTGTCAAAAGATATAACCATTAGCTCAAAACGGAAATTAATTTGAAGAAAAGTTTACAATAATAACATAATAAACACAACGCCACTTTGTATTTATGTTATATATCAATGCTGTATTTTGTCTTAAAATATACCCTTGCTTAAATTCTATGTAGTACATAAGCAGTTACACATTGAAATTATTGTTTTCTTAATGATAATGCCTTAGTATAAAAGCTAAGTATCATTTACCAAACAATAACAGTTACCATCATATGAAAGCTCTCTTTTCCTTATGGAAGCTTTGCAAATAGCACGAGAATTTGATGTTTCAAATGAGCGCATGGTAAATTAATTTGAAAGCATAAATTGATTTGCTAATAGCAAAATATTTACATTTCCAACAAGGGCAATAAACAATACAAAACATGTTCCTGATTAGATGTACCATGTAAGTTATTAATTTCTGTGACATTTTCTTTTTCACATTTTCATATTTTAGGACTGCGACCAATATGTAAATGTGAGTAGAGAATATTAATAGATCTTAAAATCACTTTCAAGGCAGTGTCTGTAATTATTTAATTATGTTTTTTATTTAAGCAACCGCTACTTAGTTGGTTATATTATAACAATCTTTTTTAACAAAGAAAAAATTTAAGAATTGAAAAATAAATATTGTACATCTAAATAAAAAAAAGAAAAACACTCCAGAAGGTCGATTATCTTTTGTGTGTTCAGTTAATAATTGCTGTTAAATAAAAAGCAAATAATTTTACGAGTCATTTTTATGGAACAACGGTGTAAATATCAATAAATAAAATACGCTCCCAACAAAAAAGGCTGCGTTTTTTTTTCTTTTGCTGGTGAGTAATTAAAGCATTCCGGAAATTACTGGATTTTAATTAAGTCTTCAGACTTTCGTCTCAAAATAAAGCAACAGCACAATTTCCATAAATGTTACGTTAAAAATATTAAAAAAATTAGCAAGTGTAATTTACGTTCTGTTTTAAAATAAAAACTGTTAAATTTTATTAGGTGTTTTAATTCATATTAAAAAACAGCAGTTCATTTTTATGTCGAGTCAACGTTTAGCCCCGCGCAAATAAAGCACGTTCATCAATTTAAATTTGTTCCGTCGCTTCGTGATGGTATAGTGATATTCTAGAAATTAAAATGAGCAGTAAAAATATTAAACTACAGTAACAATATTATAACAGCATGACTTCGTGTTTGAAAATTTAATAAAACTTTTTTTCATCCGTTGTATTTTATATTCAATATAAATAAGATGTAACGCGTGGTGTCTTTATTAATATTTATGTCAACTATTGCTGATGTATAAATTTCCTGATGTTATGTTAAATGTTGGCATGAATCTGTTAACTTTGAAGAATTAAATTAATATTTGAAAAACATGTATTTTTACTAAACTTCCAATTACGTACATGAAAATATAAATCCAATGACAAATAATCTTGATGTGTATTTATTTATGACCGTGAATTTTTAAATTTGAAGTGATAATTATTAAAATTAATAATAATAGAAAAGGATGTTTATAGAAAATATTGATTTTCTTTCACTATCGATTATAATTTTTTTTTATTATGTGATATTTACTCATTGTTATCAAGAAATACCTTTTTAAGTATTGTATCAGCCGAATAAATTCATTTTATATTTCTACACTAAAAAGTTGCCCCAATCATATATTTTTAAAAACATCCCTTCTCAGGTAACATTATTACACATTTTTTAAGTATTGCAACATCTCTGTATACGGTTGTAAACGCATTGCTGTAAACATTTTAACCACTTGAATCCCACGTGGACACCGGTCTGCGAAATATTTTCACGACATTTCCCGAGCAGAAACGGAATCGCTGAAATTTCAAATCTAATTTATGTGAATTACTAATATTCTTTCGATTGTATTATGCTGAAGATGCACAGTGACTGATTGAAAAAATGTCACATACACGCGTATATTACATAAAACGAACGATAACTCATAACGCATCGTATATATTTGTTGAGGTCTATCACATTAACATCGTGTCAAATTCTTCGTTATGCGAGACGAATTCCATATTTTTCATACATTATAAATAGTATCGGATACCGTTTTGCCCCCATTAGTCGGGTATATCAAAATTTTTCTGTACATGTATCACTGATAAATATTTGTCAGAATCATCCACTCGCTAAATCATTATAGAAACAAGAAATATTTCCTTCTCAAATCTCCATATGAAAGATATTTTTTTTTTTATAATGACAGTTAGACTCATTAACACATTAACATATTATCTTGAGCGGTACTAGTAAAATAAAATCGTTAAAAATTAATATGAGTTGTAAATATTATAACTATCGGTTTATTTTCATCTTATCAAAACAGAATTTATAAGTTTATAAAATATTTATCACACAAAATTCAATTCCTTATCGCGGCTCACTTGTAAAATTATATGTTTTTGGCGAAGCCAATAAAAGTTGTACTTATCATCATTTTCTTTATCTAGCAATACCAGTCAGATCCTAGAGTTAGAAACGAAAATTCATCCCATATTGTAAGGCATTGTTCCCCCGACATAGTATAAATATGTAAGTTTCGGGGGCTGCAGATATAACTTACAATTAACACGACGCCGTCGCATGTTATCAAATTACTTCTAGTCAGAAGACATGTGAGTAAAGCGACATTTTAATTAGAAGACCGTCGAAATTCCCCGAACGATCTCACAGGAAGGCGCGTAGAGCTTTGCACAGAGTAGTGATTCTCAACCGCCGAGACCCTGTGACTCAACACTGTGACGGAAGTAGTCGCTTGGGACACTAATTTATTGTTCTCATGCCATACATTGGACCTCTGTTTTGTTAGATTTAAGATCATCGGAAATAATCTTAATTTGAATACAGAATGGATGAATCGAGTCTCTTATATCTGGGGTGGCTGTTACGAGGATACACGTATAGTGATATCTTTACTCTGCAGCTTGGAACAACGATATTAGTGTTTCGCGCTATTGTACAAGTATCTAATATTTCTTCTTCATTTACTGAAAGATACAGTTTTTTTCACATAATACAATTAGAATGTAAATGTTGTCTACAGATTCATACAATTCGCTATTGCAAATATCGCAGATCAAATTATTTCTTAAAGATTTGCATCGAGGTAAAAAAATAACAATTCATTGGAAATCGCTATCCCAACTTGCATTCAATTTGATTAAATATGAAAATTCTTCATACTATATATTGACTTTTGGAAGAGTGCCAATTTATTTTTAATAAAATTGTATATTTTTTCTGGAGAGTCCATCATAAATATAAGTCAATTTTTTTTGGATTACGGATTATATAATTATATTTTTTGATATTTTATTGAGATTGCAGTCATCTTCACTACAATATACTCCATATTTTTTTTACCTTTTTATGACGGTTTACATTTATTTTACTAAGATTCAAAAGTAACATATATGTCGTGAAACTAATATTATATAATACTATTTGAATAAAAGATTCATCTAAAACCATAGGCGCAAATAATAAATCAGTAATAAACGCGACAAAAATTAGAAATTTACTCTTCCCACTACTGTAAGGCAGACACCGTGCACAAACTTCAAAAATAAAAAATAAATAAGAAGGGTAGTTGAACGATTACATTCAAAATTTACAGTACTAAATTATCCAATGCCCGAAAATTGATTGATTAATCGATCACAACCACCTTTAGTGGACTTTAGTTTTAGTAGACTGTGTAGAATAATATGAAAATTACTTTTTTTATATTTTAAATCTTCCATCAGCATAGGTAATCACACAAGGCTTGTCTAGATACTTTTTCAAGCCTATAACTAAATAGTCAAAGCGATTAATTTCTATTTCATTGTTCAAATCCTTACAGGCGGTCTAAAAAAAATATTTGACGATCTTTGTAGAAATTTTTGTTTCAACATGTGGGTGTCTATATTCCTGTGTTGTTTCTATTCTTCTCTACTCATCAAACAGTGTATATAAAAGGCCATTGGTTAAGCATTATTGATAAACTTGCTATATTCGTTTTTCATCTATTTCGATTCCAGCTGACGGAGAAGCAAACGGTTCTCATAGAAAATATCTCAAGGTAAGTTAATATACATTAGAATTACATACACACTACTTTGGTATAAAAGCGGTAAAGCTCACAAAAATACGATTGTCAATTATAACAATATATTCATATTAAAACTGGCATTGCTGTATGTTGAGAGCAGCTGATGTTCGCAGAATGCAGAAGTGAAATTTTACATTACCTAACACAAATCTTAGCCAACCACCTAACTTATTTGACCCTTTTATTATATTAATGTTTGAGGGAGCATCTCCAATTAGAATAACATACCTACAGGCAAACGTTGTCCATATATTAAATTATGTTTCTAACGTAAGGGGTAGTTTTGTGGACATTAAAAATGCTATTTTCCGTTTCATGGTCTAAGATTTACTCTTCTTCTCTTAGTGTTATATTATATGATGGGTGAGTAAAAAGTTTGCTTAGCGTTTCTCTATTGTGAGCCAATTGTATTAAAACTCAAATATCTTGGAAAATTACAGATTTCGGATAAATTTTGAAGAGAATTCCTCTGATTTAAATCTTCAGCTGCTATTCTTTTCCGCTACGTATAGTGAATGTATAACAATATGCAATTTAACTGAATTTGGGATCGTCGCGAGTTCTTTTGGATCATATTTTTATTTCAAAATTTTGTATTAGCGATACAATACGCTCAAGATATAAGTAAAAACAGCCATGTCTTGAAAGCTTTTAATCTTCTGTTAATCATTTTCTTGTACGTTTCAGAAGACCACTTTAAATTTTGGGTTCAGACTTTATAGAGCTTACAAATATTTTTCGGATGAGTTGAGATGAGTAGATCATATAATGTAATAAAAAAACTAGCTAAAACGCTTATGAACTAGTATTTAATCATTTAGAGGAGACATTGAATCTGCATAGATCGCTCGTTACCGCACGTAAATAATCCTTGAAAGAGTACATTTATAAAAATATTTTATAGCTAATCAAAGGGGTTAAATAAAGAATATGTTTATTACAAATGAAAGACGATATGATTTTGTACAAATAAATCTTTCTGATTATGAACTTTGTATAATTATTGATTGAATTGGCATTCACTTGGTAGAACTCCATTATAACACGGTGAAAAAATAGCAATGTATTTTAGTTCTACAAAATTATTTTTAACAAATATAGTTGATAGCTATTTCGGCTCACGCCATCGTCAGAACTATGCGTAAACTAACATTTGCTTATCTATATATAGCTGTGCAGAAAAGGTACACAACATCTCCTCTCTCCTTTTCCAACCGCCTAGCTTTTTATTTAAATTAAAAGTTTCATTTAGAATTTTGAAAATTTAGTGTCATTGTGCTTAAATAAAAAGCTAGGCGGTTGGAAAAGGAGAGAGGAGATGTTGTGTACCTTTTCTGCACAGCTATATATAGATAAGCAAATGTTAGTTTAAGCATAGTTCTGACGATGGCGTGAGCCGAAATAGCTATCAACTATATTTGTTAAAAATAATTTTGTAGAACTAAAATACATTGCTATTTTTTCACCGTGTTTGTATAATTAAGTATTTTTTTTTAATTAGCCAAAAAAATTTCAACAAATCACCGATATTATTGATATTTCATCATTAATAATGTCAGAGTTTCAGGTGTTTTTTAATATACATCTTAAAAATTCTCTTATTTCTTTATAATGTATTCTTTTTATGGAACCTAATAAATATTCCCGACATTTTGATATCATTAAACAAAATCTTCCGACCTAACCATCTATGAAGTTCAATTCAATGAGTCGTGAAACATCTTTTCGATAGCAACACTCCAGTCTGTTTAGTTCCCATGACGATTCTGTAATAATCTGAACTTTGACTTCTTTTTGCAAATAAGAAAGAAGAAAAAGTTTCATATATCACTTGGTGAAGATAAATTTTCGCTAAAAAGTTAGAGCAAAAACACTCGAGCTTTGCGGATTGTAAATCACAAACAGAAAAGACTAAGTAATTGCAACTAAGAAAACGTTTTGTATATTGGATGCCAGGTTCTTTCGGTGCTGTTTTAGCTGGGGTGAAATTTAATACTGTAGCCGACAGTTTCAAAACTTTTCGACTGCTCGATGGTTAATAAAGCTACACAACTTCCAAATTATACGTGCCTATAAATTCGTTTTGTCTTATGAGACACTTAACAGGCATTCATCATTCCTTCTTTCTTGGCCGATACACGGTGGTTGGTTATTCTGAAAGTTAATATGAAATTATAATAAAAGCGCTGGTGTAGTCAAAAGTAATGATTATAAAGGAAATATATAGTTCTTTTTAACTTTATATATGATATATTTATTATAAAATGATAAGGTTGTCAATGTAGCCATGACTAATACGCGCAGTACTATAGTAACATATACTATAGAATCTGGCGTTTGGAAGAAATTGAAATTTTCATATTTCTTCTAAAATTTTTACATAGAAAAGTTTAAAAAATAAAGAAAAATTCGAATTGAATTCTAATAAGTCAAAAAAAATCTAAAAAGATATCAAACGCAGTTTAAAATTTTTAATTATTCGCTGATAAATTACATAACCGAAGGTTTCATTTTTTTATTAAAAAAATAATAATTTTATATATTTACGCCAATGAGTGTTAAAACGAGTCTTTAAGCCATAACGATGTTGTGTCGATTTGCAATCAAGAGCAAGAATCCTAAAGTGAACAACTTAAACACGTAAAAAAATACTCTCAACGTTTTCGAGATGTATAATTAATATTGAAAAAAATATATTCTTATTTAAGTACCTGTCTTTATCCATTGACAAATCCTCTGAATACCATTTGAAACCTCCATTAATGTATGTATTACTTGATCATCAAAACAATTTATAATAGTGTAATTTATTGAGGTATTTTCAAGCATTTAACATTTCTATTACACCACCAAATGACAAAACCAACAATTTATGTATGAAAAAAAGACACAGCGACAAAAAGCATTTGTAGAACAAAGGATATACATGATAATACAGGAGAAAATTGAGAGTGATAAACGTCATCTATCATTTGGAAGTTTAACATTTTTAGACGTGCAACAGTTTTCTTGACTTAAGAAGATGAAGTGGATGAGTCTGCGAAGAAAGATTGACGATGAAACTGCTATCTATTCACTACAGCCATCGCTTTGAAAGAAACAACAAGAAGAGAATGTATTATTCGATCACAACTTATTTAAAAAATACAAATGGTTGTAAACGATCTTCGACCACCTTTAAAATAACAATTGCTTGGAGCCCCTTTATTGGTTTCTTATAATTCAAAGTTATGGCGGTACGGAAAATTTTCCAATTAAAATTTAAATGCAGGCTCCATTTATGCAACCATTTTTAACGAGAAAGTTGTAATATTACTGTATGTAGGGTATTTGAATATAATAAAAAAAGGTTTTTCCAAAAGCTTTCAATATTAAATTATGTTATGTTAATTTAATAATAATTCAAATTGTTATTTCAATGATGTATGCTTTTGATTTTAATAAACTTATAAAATTCTAATAAAAATCATTGATTTTAAAAAGATATAATTTCCAACATTGCATATATTATACATCTAATTACGTATATGTAACATATATTGTATGAATAATTGGCTATGAATTCTACCGATCGAGTTCGGCAACGTGTACTTTTCCAACTTATTTGTCTGAACTTTCACGTCCATGCGAAATATGTTGGAACTCGAAGCCATTTCGAGAACAATGGTAAGCGATTACTTATACATATGTATGATAAAATTAAGCGTGTGTATGTAAATAAATACAATACAAAATAAATTGAGAAAAATATTTAGCATTTGAATTAACAATAGCTACTGGGTAGAATATAAACATTTTTAAATCACTTGAGATCAACCTAAGATGAAACAACTTCTCAAATACCAATGTCGAAGATCTCAAGTATTAGATTTAAAAAAAAACTAAATTTTTAAATTGATCGTTCCGGTACATAAATAAGCCTGCCATCAAATCGTCAGTATATATATATATATTTTCAGTAAAAAATACAATAATTGACTCAAATAAATTTTCGTATTTTTTGGGAAGGAGTCTGAAAGTAGTCGGTGACATAAAAGTTTTTTATTTCTAAGTAAGAATCATACTGTTTTTTTAAATCACAACCCAAGGCTATTTATGTATCAACCAAGTTCCACTTCTAATTGGTGGCTTACATATGCTTCACATTTTTTTGGAAGAAAAAATATCATGTCTACATATAATATAATTTGGAAGTTAAGAAAGATGACTTAGAAAAGACGAAAATCAAAAATATTCTTAGAGAAAAAATTATATTATTTGGAATCATCACATATTTTAAGCGCATTAACCTTGATCATTCAAATATCTTTACGGCTTAATATTCTATCAAATAAAGGAGAACCTTCAGTGTAAAATAATAATTAACAAATGATCACTAATATCGCTTGGTTTCAAAATTGTACCATGTTTTGTTTTATTTTATATTAAAATTGGATTGGAAGTTTTTTAATATCAAAGAATATTTTTCAGTATAATTTTTTACATTCTTTCACTGTGAAAAAAAGACTAAAGTTATTTTGGCTCTCGTGTTCATATTTGAATGTAAATATCAAGTAATCGATATTTCATTTAATTCTTTTTTAACATTTATTTGCGATCCATTTATCGCCGCAAATACGAGCGTAAAACATGCATCCAAGTTTATTGGTATTTAAAAATAGCCGTATTTACTACACAGTGTGGCCATTGCTGTAGCCACATGGTCATCTGTTTAAGAAACATTTTGTGTACAAATTAACATTTTCATTTAAAACGCGTTATGTCCATCATTTAAAACATTACACTTGCAATAAATTTAACAACAGCTGTTAGTTATTTAGCTACGCAATATAATTCAATAAATGTTGAAATTTATTCCATAAACGGTCTCAAATATTATGATTTATGCATCGTGACAATAATTTATCTACCGTTAATGTGAAATTAATTTTGCTTTAAGCGTTTATTGCGTGCTATTTGGAAATAATCAAATATATAACCAACATTACTAAATAACTTTGAATGTACATAATATGTTATCATTTCGATTAGTTACCCTTTTGTTAATAAGGCAATATAACCGTGTATTTCGAGAGACCTTTACCTAATTTAAATCAATGGCGGCGGACACCTTTCCGGACATTTAAATTTGTAGCGGTAGCCTTAATAGGATGTTTACAATTTTTAAAGGCTTCCACGTCAAATCCCAGCTACTCATTGAGATCTCTCGACATACGTTTCGTGAAAGGTATATTTTATTACACTTCAAATCATGGCACTATATTTTAAACAGTAAAAAAAAAGTACGATAACCACTACCTAACGTCGAAAATATTTTTTTTAATAACTGCGGCCACCTTTGAACAGGCTTGCAAAGATTAAACTAGAATCATAATTTGTTTAAATTAAAACATGTTTTTATTAATTTACGTAACTGAGTCAGTTCTTTTGCATCCGTGTGATGGATATAAAAAATTTGATATTTTTTTACTATTTCTACAAGATCAACAAGCAATGCTCGCGATGAGCATAACCGGTTCTGACCATAAAGTAAATTGTGCAAATAGTACTAAATTTTTTTTTTTATTATTTAAAATATCGTGCCTTTCCATCAAGAAGTGACAGTTAATACCTTGAAAGTGAGAATCATAATTATTTATTTCATTAGTGTATTGAATTTCTTTCCTTGGTTCGCAGATTTCTTTCACCAAGTGGTCAAAGTATTTTGAATTTCGTATATGCATGTCTTCTTATCTATATTGCGCATTATATTATATTATACAACTATAATTTATACAAACACCGAAAACATGACGTCTTACCGTTTACGTTTTGACTCCACTCCAGTTTTACCTCACTCTGTATACAGTTTTACCAGTAAAGACAACTTAGTTATTAATAATTTTAAGATGATTTTAAACTAACCTTCTTGAATACGTGTCTTTTATGTCATACAAGAGGCACAGCTTATATGATGTGAATTTATGAACAAAGAGTAATTTATAAACGTGTTGTACAAGTGTAATCACAAATTTTCTTCTAAAAAAAGTAACTGATAGAAGAGCTATACATTACCTATTTGAGTGTTTTTTTTTTCTTCGTTCATATTTTTACGTTTATAAATCGTTTAACTCGATAGCATCAGACAATTGCGAAATGTAAAAAAAATGTATTTATAGAATGGGAAACCAACAAATCTCTCAATTCGTAATTTATTAAAATAATATAAGTTTCAATAGATAGAAAGCTGTTTTTCTGTATAAAATCGATGACATATAGTAGATCAAATCAAGTGATGTCATTTATTCAAATGAGTTGTATAAAAACAAAAACGCAACTTTCTTTAAATTCGTATAAGAATAGTCGCATTTTTGCTTTTATACAACGCAAACATAACATAAACTTAATATATCTAGTAATTGGTATTCCATAAAGTTCTTTATTAGAAAACAAATTCCATAAAATTCTTTAATAAAAAACATATTATCTTCGAGGAAAATCAAAAGTGGTCACTCAATTATCTTTTTAAAAAAATCTTTAATTTGATTTTATCGTTGAAGTGTTGTATTCAAAAAAAAATTCTTAGTCATAAAAAAACATATTCATATGTCAATATAACATACTAGATAGAAATAATATGGACTGTATTTGAAAAAGCCTCATAATGTTA
Source organism: Himalopsyche japonica (assembly GCA_028555115.1). Classification (NCBI taxonomy): domain Eukaryota; kingdom Metazoa; phylum Arthropoda; class Insecta; order Trichoptera; family Rhyacophilidae; genus Himalopsyche; species Himalopsyche japonica. Next base: position 211,148 of record JAHFWJ010000722.1, read on the forward strand.
GATTATGGGAAAAACTTACACCAAAATATCAACATAAGTTTTGCGGGTTGAAATATGGTGAAACCCACCCGCAAGCAATGTCTTATTTCCTGCCGCGAACTTTCAGATGTCACCGCCGCTATAAGGGCGCCGAGTAAACCATTACTCTGTGCTTTTCAAACGAAAGCTTTGGGAACGTTCACGATGATTTATATTTAGTTTCACTTATGTTACAAAATGGGTTCTATTTATGATTCGGATGAATTACTATATACATTTAGTCTAACGTGTTTCTACATATATGTACGTGTTTGCGGTTATTTATCTTTCAAAATATTATTAGTTTCACAAAATATTTTTAGCACATATGTAAATTATATAATCTCAGTGTTTTTAAATAATTTACTCTAAATTATTCGCATTTGCTTATCATTATTTTAAGTTCTATTTAACAGTAGATAAATTGAAATTATTATAGTTATTGACCGTAATTATGCACAGTTTCCCATTTTTGTAATATTACCGTGGTGATAGGCAATTCTTTTTTTCTCTCAACTATCTACTGCATAAATCAGTATATATATCGACGAAAAAAATATTTTTTGCCGAAATTGAAAACCGTTAATCTGTATGTGTTTATATATACAATGTAGGTGACCATAATCGTAAGAACGTTACAGGATTATATTAATTGAATTGGCATTTAATTGGACGAAATCATTTTATAATAAAATAACTTTGGGATGATAATGAAATAGAAGTCGTTCATGGTATTACACTATTAATTGATGATTAGATTTGGCATTTACTTATTCAAAGTACAATGAAATAGGGTAAAAAAAGTATTCAGCTATACAATAACTTTATTTGATTTTTGTTTGATAATTTGATTAACTAGTTCTGACGATGGAATCAACCGAAAAATTGGAAAAATTATAAATCTTATTAAAAGCATTTTTTTCCTTTTTTACTACATTATTACAACTATAACTGTTATTGTGATAAAAAAAAACAATAAAAGCGTTGAGAATTGTTTTTTTTTTTGCTCAGAAATTGTTTGTGATCTTAGAGAATCATAATATACATATAATGTTATTTTTAGCATCTTCAAACCCTTCAGATCAAAATATTGTTTGAATATTATCACTAGTGTTAGCTCCGTCTAAATATGTTTATATATTGTGCTCTTTCGTATTCCTTGCAACTGGTCATTTTATGAAATATACTGAAATGATAGCATTAATATGAATGATAAGACTGTTTGTTCACTGCCTTTTTTTGATGTAACATTGCAATGCTTTCATGTTCCCACGTTTTCACAATTTATGAAAAATTTACGCTCAGCAAAGCCGAATTTTTAATTTACCTTTTTGTTCAAAATAACTTGTCACGAATCTCTTATTAAGATGTGAAATAAATATTGCATTTTGTTTTATTTTATAATTGCGTTCAACTTATTGTTTGGCCGTACATTTCATCAAAAAGCCCTTGATCCTGTCTTCTTTAAGAGGCCGCTTTTATTATTATAAAAGATATTGAAGAGCTTAAGTATATATATATCAATAATATGACTTGAAAAAAGTTAACCGTTTCAAAGAACAGCAACATTGGTATGTTCGTTATAAATGATACAATTTTGAAACGTATCAAATAGTATGAAAAAGGTCGATCTTGGCATTATATTTTTAATTGAAGATTAGAATAAAGCCTCTTGGAGTATAAATGTATATACACATGAACATAGCTTTAAAACCCTTGGTTCATAGTATGAACCACCCGCGGCGACTTTTTTGTTTTCCAGCTGCGGGTTCCTTTGTCACTCGGAAAAATGTATTATCGCAAGCTTGAAAGTACTAGAAAATGAGGATATTTGTTTGCTCTACGATAAGTGCACATTTTTATAAGCATAAACGAAAGTTTTTCATAAACTTCAATTCTATTTTCTCGGTAAATAATATTAAAGTGTTTTTGTATTCGTAATTTTTCCACCTGTATGTAAATATATACATAGGGTTTATGTATGTATATACATATATATATATATAATATTATGTACAGCTTTTGTGAGTTGGTTAAATATTGTTTTTGACCACAACTCACTCCTTTTCCTTATCTTCAAAACATATTTTTATGCCAATTTAAAAATTTGAATATTTTAAAAACAATTTTCAATAAAATATATCTCACATTGATAAAAAAGAAGACTTCAGACGATTATGAAGATTATGCACAAAGTAACAAACGCCATCTTTTTCGAAAATCACAATGAAAAAATAATCCTCTTTTCTACTAAGCATAATTAAGATACCGATGAATGTAAATATAGTTACTCAAAAACATGTAGTGCTAAACTATCATGAAATAAAATCTCGGTTCATTTATTCAACAACACACATTTGAACAGAAAAACTTCCCTGATCAATTCGCTGCTTTAATGACATCTTAATCAAAATGTGTTATATTAATAATATTTTAAAAAAACTCCGGCTTTGTCCAAAGAACGTTGAAATTCCGATGATGCTTTTTAATTAGTATATAATATATATATATAAAACTTAATATTTTATTCTATGATATTCAAGTTTTTTGTGATTTTTTTTATATTTTCTTACACACTAACAACTGTCATAGAGTTAAAAAAATATTAATTAGAATAAATTGAAATAACGCTTATATAAAAAAATATATAAGCCATTTTTTTAATGCAGCAATGCAAATAAAACGGGAATTACTAGCACAGGTGTTTAACTAGAAAATACCAATGAAAATAGTCAAAAGAGAACATAGGCTTTTCACAAATGTATTCATTTTTAATCCAGCGCAGATTTAAATTTATGAAAGTGCACGCCAGCAGGCTTGCATTGAATTATTAAGCAAAATTTAATTATAAATGAAGTATTGGGTTTTGATTCGCTTTATGCAAACTCATCTGCCTGACGTGGAATCATAAATGTTCAATTTGTTTATACTCCCACAGGCAATCAAATCAATCATGGTGAAGCTCTATTAAGTATCAAGGACACAAATATATTTTTGTTTGCTCTCACAATCAAATGTCAACACTATTGAATAGTGATACATTATTACGTATAAAATAGTTCATGTTATTCAATTAATTCATGACACTTAAGCATTTGCGTTTAAGGAAAGCTTTACTTAAAATATTTCAGTTTGTGAGCTTTCTTGCAAATAGTTTTATCACATTTTCACCATACTCACTATCTATGCGAAGAATATGGTCACTAAGAGACGCTCCTCTTATTCCTTGTCAATTGCCAATTGCTTAGATGTCATTTAATATTCTTCTTCTATATTTCGGTCATCCAGAACACCGGAATCCCAACAGGGAACTGAAAAGATTTTTCAGAAGATTTTGAAGCGATTTCCGACATTCATCTATAAAAACTGACATAATAAAGCGCTGCTTGATACGTTCTTTATTCCTCTAGTTACTCGCAAAACAAACCATTTCTTGCCAATATTTGAAGAAAATGTCTGCTCTCAAAGCTTTCATAAACATGTTTCTGAGTCTTTAAAATTTTCCATGATTCAACAACGTAAAGGGGCATTGCTTGAATGAAAACTTTTAAGACAGTGTTGTAATCGTCTCTCAGACAGTCTACCAAAATCTGGTTCGTAACATATCAGTATTCAATCAATTTACTTTGATAATTTATTATAGCCAGCAAAACAGCTAAAATATCGAGTTGAAAACTTTTATCACGTGATTTATAGTAAATTACTTCGTAAATAATGAACGGCGATGTATACTTTTAAAGTTATAAATAAAATAAAAAGTTTTCCTAACAAAATCCAGGCAGTTGATAGTTTTACGTATCCCTTAGAAAACACGTAAAGGAGGAAATATAGATAAAATGTGATTATTATATAACGTATCTTGAATCGTATATAACCATTTCAAGTATGTGTGAGTTATATTGTGAATCAAATAGTCGATTTTTTAGTTACATTACAGTAAAACCTCGATACTAAGTTTTTTCAAGGGACCATAAAAACGAAAAATGAGGGCAACGAGCATTGTGGGAAACCTTAAAAATAATAATGAAAATTTGAAATCTTAAAGAAACATAATGATCGCCCTCTTTTATTTCCAAAAATTGTTTTATATAAGAGGGTTTTGTAAAAATTATATTAGTTAAAACTTATTTATTGAAATCATCGAAGAGTGTTTTGAGCTTCTTGTGTAATTCTCTATAAAAGAAAATCTCAAGACATTTGAGCGAACTATATATTTCATCATCAATTTCTTTGATTCATGTAAAGATTTAATGTTCTCAAACTCACAAATTGTATTGGATAGAAAGATTTATCTACAAAATCGGTCAATCGGGATAATATTTAAGACGGGGCCGTAATATTTAGATGATAGATCAAGATCGATAAATCGGGGAATAGTTAATATGAGATTATTTAACACTGTTCTTGTGAGTATTTGACGGGACTATAAAAATGAACGATCAATCGGGGTTCTTCTACATTCTAAAAAATTGAGAAAATCATTTTTCATATTAATGACAACGATTTTGAATTGCCTTTTGGTAATTATCAATGAAAAAAGTATTACTTTATTAACAGTTCAAATAAGTGGGTTGGAATCGACCAAATTATGAATCAAAATTCAATTATCATAGCGGCTAAGTTAACAGATACTTAGATGCATACATATTGAAACAAGTCACGGCCACTAGAATATTTTTCAGCTAGAAATATGAAGATTAAAAACTCTTTCGTTTTGCAAAGCAAGAATTATTTTAACTTATAGTGTGTTAACTGTCACTTCTTGATAGAAAGGCATCATATTTTAAATTATAAAAAACAATTGTTTAGTACGTATATCTCATAATCAACACAGATTTAATATTCGTACCTCCCAAATTTAATTAATTTTAGTTTATTATTATTACATTTATATAGACTATAAATATTATTATATTTTCCAAAATGCATCAACCTAGTATTATTATTAATAAATAGTTATTATTGATTAACTTTAGTTATTTACAACTTCCAATTGATTTTTGTTCATGTTAAACGATATTCACTGTATGGGCTTCATATGACACTATACTGATTGTTACTACCACACTTTTTTATAACATTGGGAGAACTGATTTTCAATCCGGTCGCTTATTGATCAAATCGCGATGTTATAAGGTTTCACAAAAAAATGTTTAGTGAATATGATTCTATCGCATATATTTTTTAAATTTTTGGCTACACAAAAATATTTGTCCAAAAAAAATATTTATATAACATAATAGAGGGCTATTTTGATGGAAAAGTATAGTAAAAGTATAAGTATGAAAGAGGCAAGAAGTATGATTATACATTTTATGCCACGTCGTAATAATATAATGGCAGTAAAGTAAGACAGCATTATAATATTGCGACTCAGAATCGGAATAGTGTATTTTGACAAGAAAAACAAAGAGTTGTGCTGTTTATGATACCAAAATCACTGAAGCTCGTTACGATTTCAATCCAAATTCCTCAGAAAATATCGGAGTAAAATAATAAAAGGGATACGCCAGCAAACCGGCCCAGTCCGCGACGGGATCAAATTATATGGAGCGTACAGCCCGGAATCGGGATACCAAGATTAGATTTGGCTCGAATGGGCTTGAGCGGACCTCAATGGGTTTTTGCAATACTTTTCTTTGCGATCCTTTTTATATACAATAATAAGAGAATAACACGCCTAAAATAGCGGCTACCTTCGTATTTCGTGAGGTCTATTGTAGAGATAAAATGTCGTACAGCATTATAAATTGCCACTTTTTATTTTACCTGGAATTTCCAGAACTACTATGTGTTGTTAATATATTTTTTTTGTGAGTCTGTTAATTTTTTATTTATTATTTAGCACATTACTTTCATACTTAGACAAAAATAAGTCGCACATGAAAAATGATTTGATTCTTTTTCACAAATTTCCAATTATTAATAGAAGCTAAAAGTCAGCAGTGACAATAAATTTAAACACTTTTACTAAGGTACAATGTGTTTCTGCACTGCCTAGTATAAATAATAATTATTCAATACATTGCTACTAAAATTATTCAACAAAATTGCTAGTTATTTGATTATAAAACTCTCTCATTTATTATTATTTTTAATAAATATTTTTCAAATAATTATATATTTATATATATTATTGGTAAAAGAAAAAAATAACGTTCTTGAAGTCAAAGTTTTACTATACAAAGAAGATTTAAATTTTGATCACAATTGTTTGGTATTTAGTTTGAACAGGTCTTTAAAATTGACTTTATAAACGATTTAATTTCATTTGGATATATTTTTATTATAACCAGTATACTCTACACTTAATTCGTGAACCATTTGTTTTCTGTTCCTGGTTTACTTTAAATATGCATACCGTTTACCAAGATAACTTTAAAATGAGCAAAATAATCCACTTCATATAGTTTTGGTAAAAAATTCTGACCAAAAAATAAATTTTACACACAACAGAAAAGTTATGTAACAAAACTGTACGCTGGCATTGATTTAGTGATAGGAAAAATAAACATTCCCAGTAGACTTCGACTGCACAAAAGTACAAAATATTACAAGCGAAACATCCAATAGGCTGTTTATATAAAATAACATATGTGTTTTATAGCTTCGAGGTCAATTTATAAAACCATGATGGAATACAAATTCAATTGAATTCGATATTTAGTCATACTTAAACAACTTTTATGATATTTTAATATTCAGGTGTAGACTCCTTTCATAAAAATAGTATATCGGATGATTTTTCATAATATCATATCATTGAAATAACTCCGATTTTATTTAGGGCGCCGATTAAATATTTAAAATTCAAAGTCCATGAAATCCTTATTTTTTTCAATTAGGTGAAACGATGTAAGCTCGACAGGTAGAATCATCAATTATCAAATATTTGCATACATCTGGTATATTGAGATCCGAAAATTGTTTATATTGAAAAGCCGAGTCGCCCCTTTGTGCCTTAGGCAACATAAAAATAAACTCCCGAAAGAATAAAAAACGAAACTTTTTATCCGAGCCAGCGTATATTTTAAATTTTCAATTCTCTTTCCGATTACGGCAGGACCAAGTTTTCAAGCCTTAATTTTGCTCCAGCCAGAAGCACTGAAAGAAAAATGTGGTTATAAAGTAGAAGAAAATCCTGTAAAGGAGGCTGGGTGGATTCACGTGGATTTGATAACTGTTGCCCGTACCAGAATACCGATGAAATATGGACGTTTAACGACCCTCGTGGGTAAGCCACGTGCTAATACATTTTTTCCGACTGTGTTGGTGTAAATTTCAACACAAAGTGCATTTATCTGAAGTTAGTGGGCATGTAGCATATAATTGGGCCATAAGACCGCTCCCCCGTTTGTTATTTCACTACCCTTATCCGACAGTAAACATGATAAATTTATATGAATATTTTATTCGCAAATTGTGTACTATCTTTTTTCTTGCTTCAAGATCCTTTTTATATACAATGAAAGTAATAAAATGACTTACTCAGATAAAAGATTTAAACAGAATTTTTCCTACAATAGATTTCAAAAAAAAAATGCCGGCAATTCTTTACTCCCAATATCAACATATTTTCTTTCCATATATAAATATAAAACTATGCAGACATTAATAAACATTGGAAAAAAATGATAATAAAAGTCATAATCAAGTAATCAAATGATTTTTACGAACCTAAGTTTACTTTATAAAAGTCCATCTTCTGCTTTCGACATAGTTTAATAAAAAATGAACATATGTATTTTTGTATTTAAATTATGATAAAATTCTAACAAAATATCAACGCATTTAATTTGTCAATTTTGATCATTCTTTTAGGCTACTATCTAAAAGAATTATATATACAATTAAACGTTTTAGCTGTTTACAATGCAAATAATATAATATTTACAATAATTGTTTCACTTATTTCTTGATAAAGAATATATTTTAGTAATAATTTTATCTTTCGGAAAATTTTAGCCACCAAACTCATATTTGTTTTGAAGCGTCCAAAACTATTCAATTTGAAATCATCTTGTTGTATTGTTGTTAACAATTCTAATAAAGAAAAGAAACGAAATCTCTATAGCTTAGTTTTAAAAAAGCGAAGTAAGTTTAAAATTTCAATAATGTAAAAAAAATATACGTTACTAAAGTTATATATAAATCAAAATTTTGAATATATTTGGCTGTCAAAAAAAACATTATATTTTGAATACATGACATTTACAAAACATCCTCAGTCTTCAGTTGGTTTATGTATGTAGTTCATTTTACAGTTTTCATAAATAACAAAACTTTACATTGCAAACGAAACTAATAAATAAGAGCCAGCGTAAGAAACCGCATAATTTAAAACGGGGCTTTTTTTAACTATTTAATACGTTTCGACAATTTATGTCCTGAAAGTGTTTCACTTGTTTCCATTTTGTCTACATTTACATGCATATTTATACGCGCGCCGGTAGAATAATCCGGCCAGTTGCGGTGCACCGGCGGATGCATTAGGGTTGCATTATTGTGTGGGCAAACCCAACGAGGCCAGTGCCGTGCAAAGGTTGTTGGTAGAGCGCTTAATGCGACTGTGCGCGAAAGTGGGACAGAGCGACGCTTTTGCGAGGCGTGTGAAAATCCCATATGTAATCCTCCACACCTGAGTTGAGCGTCGTCGGTAAGCCTCCCAGCCTCTACGCCTGCCGCGGCCGCCTGAAAATGTACACTTAAGCCAGAATTATGCGATGCCTTAGGCTTTTTAATTTGACCGAGTGAAAATATCGTCTTACAGAAGCCGAATCTTTTTCTGTAAAAAAGTCTAACGTGTACGCAAAAAAAAAAATATCGAAGTCGTTTGTTATTCAGCTATCACTATTTTTATATATTATATCACTTATCCCATTTTTACTCTATAAAATCTTTTCCAATACCCAATCCCATAATTACTCTTTTAGTATTTTTTAATAACAATTTTTTTTTTTTGAAAATGGCTTACTATTTGGCGTTTTTATTATACTTTTTAGCTTTGTATAAAAACAAATACATTTATTTTTACAAATTAAATGACATTATAATATTCTAGTAAGGAAGGAACTAACACATACGTACATGAAATCTTTCTCATCAATGTGAAATAAACCAATATCCGAAGTACATAGCATATATTTTTTTCAACGGTGAAACGATTAGCGGACTGATTATACTGTAGTTTCGACATTAGATATCATTGGACTTAATTAAATTTATTAACTTTATAGTTTTTACATAATTTTCCATCATTATTTTTTTGTTATTTTTACAAAACATATTTTCAGCCGTAAGCTTAATTTTTTTATGATTAATATGGCCGGGATCAATCAGCGCGAACATTATGCTATTTTAGTATTTATAATCGTTACGTTAACTGACTTAATGCCATAAGAGCGTTAACGAGCTCTATAGTTCCGTGCACGCCATACTGGCCAGAAAATGTGAGCGCGTATACGCACGATACTTCTGTAGCATTCAATATCAATCCTGGTTTGAATTTTTAAATATCCTCATATTATTAACACTCGGTGAAATATCATGGAATCATACATTGTCAAGAATTATCGGCCAAAAACCATGGAGTTAATAGGCTTAGATTTTTTTTATAAATTGCTGGCTCTACGGTTCCCACCATATGAATATCTTATATCTGAATATACCGGCAGTTAAAAGGTAAAAAATGATGATAGTGGATATTAGTCTTACTTGTTTCTCCAATACAAGATTTTTTATTGCCGTATCGACCACGCATAGCATACGTAATCAAAACTTAACTTGATATGTGTTATTCAATTTAAATTTTAGTTCAAAAATGTTGCTTGATTTGCACCGCATTTTTATAATTTTTCTCATGTAATTTTGTTCATACTACAATACAAATATAAAATTTAGACCTTCCACGTTTATTTTTAGTATCACAAGAACGATACCATAGTAAGCTTTGATAAATTTTCTGGAAAAAAAATTAAGAAAATACGAACGCAATGCCTAACGATAAATACACCCGTTTAACAAAAAGATTTATTAACGATAGAACCTTCGCAATCCTTACATAATAGTCCTTAAAATCGGTCAAAGGAATACTTAATATAATACCATTATGCCCCCAATTAGCAGCTACTAAGGTTTTTAGTGACTACTGAAGTTAAAGTTATTAAAACTACCAGAAACAATTGATGGAGTTCGTGGACTATTTTCGAATTCATATTATTTGAAAACAAGCAAATATGTTATTACTTTAATGTTATTATTTTATATGTGTTTTTTTTTACTTCTAAAGAAATCAGATACACTTTTTTACCAATTTTTCTCAGTTTTCAAATATGAAGGAATTTTGGGAAATACTTATGTGTACAGCTTTTGTACAAGAATATATAACATCGTAATACACGGTAATGTGTAGATGTTTGGGCTTTAACTGAATGTGGGAATGGCTGTTCATGTATGAAGCAGTATCTTGTGTAAGCTTTGGAGCGTATTTTCTGTCACGAAACTGGACTTCTATTAAAGAAGCAACAGTATTCGCAATCTATACACAATAAAATCTTCATGTTATCGTTGTATTGAAAACAAACACTCATAAAAGAATATAAGTGGTTTTTGCGTAAAAATATTTAAATTTTGTTATTAAAGAGCCCACTTGAATTCATTTATACTGTTCATAAACCGTCGTCATGCTAAAACTTAAAAAAAATATAATAAAATAGCAGTCTGTTGTTCAAAGTTCGACAACATTTTTTTGGGATTTTAACATATTACTCAAAGAAATGAGTATGTTTGATACTAACTGTTTTTATTTACTAACACAGTTATAGTGCATTACAGCTTAAAATAAAAACAAAAAAACCTAGTTCCGTGTCTTAGTATAAGCTTAAAAATAATTTATTTGTAATCAAAATCTTTTATTTGATATATTTATTTACATATTTATTCCAATGTTTATAAATTGTGTACTGCCGAAATATCGAATTCAAAACAAACTTCATAAAGCTTCTCAACAAACTGAAATGTGCAAAGATTACAGATAACGCCAATAACAGTATATAACATAAAAGACACTATAAAACGTTTTTTTTTGGATTCGGTGATTTTTTTGATAATCCTCTTTTATATAAAACCTTTAACATTGGTGGCAAAATTTATTATTTTTTATCAACGATGCTCGCAATGAGCGAAACCGGGTCTAGCCTTTCTAATATATTTTTTTGGAAATAATACCTAGCGTTGTACTGTATACATTTGAAAATAATCACTGTCGAAAACTGACAGTTAACAAATTGAAAGTGGCAAGAGAATATTCCATGTTTTGTTTTTGCTACAATTTTTTTTAAAGTATTCATTTACATAATACACTATTTTACGTTTATTTCACTATTATTATTAGCATTAAATGATATTTTAATAATTTATTATGTACTTTACGGATTTATGTTTTATTATTGTGTGGGATATGGGCCGTAAAATTTAAAAAAATATCTTTTTTCATTTTAGTCTTATTACTTTTTCAAAGATTTTTTTAGAAAATGCTTTGTCATTAAAACTTTATACCGAATACGTGGAGAAAATTTAATATAGAAAAGCATTATTTCATTTTAAGAAATATTCCAGTTTATACTATGATAAAAGCTTATTTTTTCCAGATTTATTTAAAATTTTATTGAACCTTTATGTCGTCCCCCATTTTCTTATTTTTATTTACTTTTATGCTCTTTTTCTCGGTAACGATTAGAAACCCGACAATTTCTTTAGTCTTTTCTGCTTTTATTCGCTTTGAAGTCTTTTTGCTCGATTTTCTTGAAAGGTTTGGATACATAATAACAAATTTAAATTTTCTACAAAAGCTTCGACGGCTTATTGCATCCATGAGATGAACGATTTGCAAAGAATATTTCTTGTGAAAGTAAAAAAGGCATTCTTTGTATTTCGGACTTTTTATATTTCTTTAATGAATGGTATTTGAAAACTTCTAAAAAATATTGTGTAATAAAAATATGTATCTTCCTGAATCATGATATTATTCATTTCTTATAGTAATTGATTAAAGAAATAAATGTAAATTATCTAAGTACTACGCAACTATTGTCATTATATTCATATAATTTTCTAATAAATTCATATAAAATTAGACATAATGCCGTATCTCATTAATGTAATTAAAAATGTAATAATTAAATGAACTGACAATTGTATCTTTCAGAAAAATATTATAAAATTAATTTTAAGTAACAACACTTGTTTATTGATTTATTTCCGAACTTATGACTCAAAAACTAATCGAATTTGTATGTTAAAACTTTGTATGACTCCACATGTCATTTCGGCACACTTTTTTCAGGCGTTTTATCATACGGATGCAACAGAACTGACACACAATAAAGAGTCTGCATCAGTTATACACAAGAGGAATTAAATTCAAAAGAAAAAACGGACTATACTCCAAATGTAAATTTGAAATAATTTTTGCAACTTTTGAATTAATTTATGTAAAATTCATTTTATATTCATATTAAATATTGAGATTCTACAGTTTCACTTCAGTACTATCATTAACAGTCTCTATTAACTTGAGGAGTTGATTTTCATAAATGAAGTCTACAGCAGACTAATTTTCAAAACTTAATATTTGATGGACTTCATTTATTAGCTTAGAAGCATTGAAATGCGAGTTTACATCTTCTCAAGACCTCAAATAAAATAGCAATATTTTACAGCATTTGTCAACACCTGTACTTAGGGTTAAACAGGATCAGTTGTTTAAGATGTTGGGTAGACCAGCTTGCTCTGATTGTTCTGCTAATAGCTGCATTACGTCATTATGTCACCCAAGGGGGTTCCTTTCAAGATATTGCCCCAGCCCTTCTGCGGCTATTGGAAATTGAAACTATGTTTGCAGTTGAATCGTCGCCAAAAATATAACATTTGTAAGAAAATTTATTTTATCAAAAGTTTTCCTCGGCAATAAAATAAATATTTCAATTATTAAACCACGTATTCGCAAAAAAAATTAAAGCTTTTCTTCAACTATTAACTCTCAGCTAGAAAGTTGAAATAACGCTGTAGCTGTATGGCTATTTGGCGTTGCTGTAAAAGGATTGTCGTCACATTGTGCACTGTGACAGTTTTTCTGGACACTTTTTTTATGTAATTAAAACTGAACATAAACTAAGCCGTTCAATTATCTATTATGACATCTGTAACATACTCCACTAACGCATTTTAATTGAAACACTCAAACCTGTACCATTTAAAAAAATACACTTTTTTTGACGTTTAAAAATGGCAGTTATATTACAACACAATTTTATGAAAAACAGGGAAAAAATGTTATCTTTTTTACGATTGCCCAAAATTCTGATAAAAATGTAGCAAACCGATTTATTCGTATTTAAGAATAATTTGAACGGTCAAATCCAAAAAAAAATGAAAGCTCAGTCAAAAACTATTCTTGAATAGAAGTTGTGAAGCCTTAACTAAAAGAAGATTCGTTACATCATTAATTGCTTGTAAAAGTTGTATAAAAATGTTTTTATATTTAATTATCGCAACGGTTTTATACTTCATCGCAAGAATCATTTATATAAGCTATTACGAAAATATTTTTGAACCGAGAAAACTCCCATTCATTATAATAGGGTTACCGAGAATATGTTTTTGCCGAGAGAAAATTATATGAAAATGATTTTCCGGCAATTGTTTTGGGATTAACTTATGCGGATGAATTGTTAGCGAACAACTTTCCGAGGCACGGTTAACTTAATCCCACTCGTGGGTTTGTTACCCCCAAATTAATGTTTGGAAACCCTTTCGGCTAATTGGTGCGATTCGTTATACTGATATCATATCTGTTTTCATACAGGCATCATAACAATAGCCAGCTTCCCTTTTAGGGATCAAATTGAAAATACACATTTGTTAAGCATAATATGTAAAAACATCACGCCTTTTAATAAAAGCATTGTAAGGATTAAGCTTATCTTATCTTAGGTATAAAACCATTTAACTGAATTGATTGAAACATCTAACCCACAACTCACGAATCTAACAAGTTTTTGCAAAGATTTTCATGCATTGTAAAAGGTACGCAATACAATTTTTAAATTATTATAACCTAATAACGAATAATTTAATTCTTATTTTGAATCAAGCAATCAAAATGATAAAGAAAAAATTATTTCAATAGTCTAATTATTACCAGAAATCATTCGCTTAACGCAGGCAATTATGGAAAATTATTGCATTAAAACACCGAGTAAACAGATCCCAATTAAATTTGTTGAATATTTTTGACGATCAGTTAAACCTTCCTTATTCTCTATGCTTTACGAGAAATTAGCTCAATGAATCGACAATTAAAAAACATAATTCGTATATTAAATTTAAAATACCAATATAAAATGAGTTGTATACTTCTAAGCAGTAAACTACCCAATTACAACACGGTGAAAAAATAGCAATGTATTTTAGTTCTACAAAATTATTTTTAACAAATATAGTTGATAGCTATTTCGGCTCACGCCATAGTTCTGACGATGGCGTGAGCCGAAATAGCTATCAACTATATTTGTTAAAAATAATTTTGTAGAACTAAAATACATTGCTATTTTTTCACCGTGTTATAATGGAGTTCTACCAAGTGAATGCCAATTCAACCAATATACCCAATTACATTTCAATGGTAATTGATTATTGTTAAAAAATAATAAAGTTGTTAGGCTGTAGTGTTTATAAGATTATTATTTCCAATATTGGGTGTAATTATAATCAAATAAGTAGTTATTAAAATTATTTCAGGTTTATATTTAGCTGCTGTCCTATGGGTCTTTAAGTTTTTCCGTGTTATTTCCCTTGTATATAACCGATACAAACTGTTTACTGTATATCAATTTTATTGCATTCATGTAATAAAATGCCTGATGATGCTGAAAAGTAAACGTGAGAGAGTCGTTAGTGACAAAACATGTGGAAATGTACCCAGATTCAATAATTCAAATCAAAGTATTTGCTCATTTCATTTAACGAGTAAAGAGTGTGTTATTTACTTCAAGTGTATTTTATAATATTTTATATATAAGTTAGCAATATTTGATAGCCCCGTAATTGATTAATCGTATAACAGAAGATATATTAAGAGAAAGGCTTAAAGTTGAAAATCTAGTATAAATTTCTTTTCGTTTAGACATCGCATTTTATATGTGTGCCATTTTTTAGCTTAGTAGGCGTGGGTTGCATGGGATAAAGAACCCCTTAACTCATTCTATGACGGCAACTTATAAATAGATTCAAACTTTTCATTACTCAAACCGATAGAGCAACTTAAATCTTCTACTCTATTTCATATCAATATATTCAGTCTTAAAATGTCTGTCAAAGAAACATATGCCTACTTATTCTAGGAATTGTATATAGAAAATAATATTCTATTATAATACAATACAATATAGTTTTCATCTTTCACTGAAGGTTTCTTGAAATCTTTTATCTTACAATGTGTCATAATATTTATATTGAGAAAACCAATATTCAAAATAATAAAACAGTTATCGTCTTATAATACATAATATTTTGATGTACAACTATATCTGCTGATCAGTTTTACATTTATTACTAAAATGAATGTTTAGTATACATAAGAACATATTGCTATGCCGTATTTTCTGCTGTTTTTAAATGTTTTCGATGGTTGTTTTTTTTTCTTTCAGCTGTAATATTAACGGTTGCGTTTGGGGAGAGCGTTCCTAAAGGGTCATGTAAAAGTGAAATGATAAATTAGACAAGACGTTAACCTGTGCGATGTTTAACCTTCTAAACAGATTTCAAAGACCCTCCAATGTCAGACAGACAACAAATCAAACGACGAATTAGTACAATATACATTCTAATTCGAAATCGAGAATAAATTATGCTCCCTTGCAAGCATTTTATTATTTGTTAATGTTAGAGAGATTTTAGTTTTAGTGTTTAACAAGCTGTTAGAGAAATATTGAAATGTGCTTAGATTTTTAACGATACATAATGTTTTAGTTATCATTTTTGTAAAAATTTGGTTGTTATAGTTATAAATATAATATATATAATTCATAACATCCTTTTTCAAAGTGGTTTGAAAAGATGGTAGATTTTTAAATTTTTTCAATTACAATTTTTACTATTATTTTGTAACTGAAAAGAAAGATTGTACGATCTTTAGGGAATCTATCAAAATATATCAGAAATTATTTAGTAAATGTGAGATAGCATGAAGATTCATCCATCAGGACATGCATAGTTAAAAAAACATAAATTGAATATAAACATACATGGAAGTTACAATTTATCTGAGCTTAATAACGTCTTAGAATATATAGAATAGACAGTATTTGGCTACAAAACTTTCAATTTTTCCCCGTTGCGACTAGGCAGCGTCACCAGAAAATATTATATTATATGTTTACATTTTATTCCTTTATCTTCACATTAATCTTTAAAATGTTTCCTTTCAATACTTTTATGGCTACTCAATATGATTTTTTTGATAAAGGAACAGAAATGCCCATCTAAGATTTCAAACTGAAATTTGGTTTTAAGGTTGTCGGGAATTTAGTACATGATTTCTAGGATAAAACTTTTATCATCAAACTATTGAAACTAGATCCGATTCCATATTTTTCGTCACTAACGACCCCGTTTTCGCTTTTTTGCATCTTTGGGAATTCACAATGAGTCCACGGATGCAACAGAACTGACACATAGTAAACAGTTTGCATCTGTGGATCTAGTCGAGAAATTAACAACATAGAAAAACCACAGATCCTAAGGCTGAGACCGAAATATAAATTTGAAATAACATTCAAAAGTTTTTATTTGAGTTAGTGACAAAATATAATACGTAAAACTTTATAAAATTGCACAATTCAAATTGTAGGTTTAAATTCAATTAAGCAACCTCAGTAGATACCATAAAACAGTCCAATCTGTTAATACTGACCATTACTTGAGTTGAAATAATCGCGATGAACGATCCGAGCCCTTATAGTTCGACACAGTTTTGGAATTCATTTGGTAAGACGAATCGGAGAATAATTTTTATTTTCTTTGAAATAATTTGTTCTATTCTAGTTGATATTTTACGCATTTCCAAAAAATATTTTTTCTCTTTGTATTGAGACTTTTTGTAAACCCAAAACATGTCATCATACTAGTCACATGTGTCAGGGCGGTACTTAAAAAGCAAACTTTTTTTATAAAAGCAATGTTTTCGCATAGGCTAGACTGATTTATTTTTTATTGAAAAGAATTGACGTAGTGTTTTACACCCGTTCCTCCCACTGCAAGAGTGATATATCCATCTCGTACCGTATTGTCAACGATATTTTATATAACTGTCTGCTACTGGAATAAAATAACATGTATAAAATAAATATGTACTTTGCTTTTTGAAGCGTTAACTTACATATTTTGTTTCCTCTTCGACTTCATAAAAAACAGGTATTTCGATCGATTCAATAACAATTATTCTTCTTTGTAAAATGGCGTCATATCTATACTCCTAAACCTTTTAAAAAAGGTTTGGCAATTGGGTAATAACCGTTCACCGTAAAAATACTCTGAAATAAGCTCCGCTTAGCGAGAAAACACTGAAAAATAAATGGTTCATATATTTTGATAAATGGTTTCTTATTATCAAACGTCGTCAGGCTCAAGATTTTATATTTATACCTTTCATTTGAGCCTAGCCTATATAAATAAAGCCATATTTGAGATAAGGAGCTATTATGTCATATAGATTTTTACGTTTAAGAAAACAGTCACCGGCAGACATAGTGGAAGCGGCCGGTATTACAGATATCTAGTCAAGTCTTGAACGTGATATAGTTTTATGATAACAAAATTGATAAGATTGAAAATATGTAGGTCGCGACTCGTGTGTACTTAAGTACACTCCTACAGTATGATGCTTGAGAATACACAGTATTTCTGTTTTCTTTAAAAGCAATATTTATGTATATTCAAACAAATTAAGACCAATAGTTTTGTTGATATCCTGTTTGTGTAACACGCTGTTTGCCACTAACAGACAAACTCTATCAAAAAAAAATTTACGAACGATAGAAATAACACTGAGCACATAACTAACAATCAACTGTACAGCCCTAAAAACGCATCCTTTAAAAAATCAATGTTATTTTGAAAATAAAATTCTCCAGCTATTGAGTAATATATAATATAATACATATAATTATACAATTATTTTTTATTTTAATATTTCAGTGAAGTTACTTTTGTGTAAGAATTTTAAAAAATAGCCAAAAAGTAGCTATTTAATTTAGAATAAATGCAGATGAGGTTTGCACGAAATTTTATAGTGTCAATATATTTGACCAAAAATTACCTAAATTTGCGAGATTCATCTGATATTAGTTGTATTTTAAGTAAAAAAAAATAATAATTTTCCACTTTTTTTAAATAAAGAGCCTTCAGACGGCATGAGGTATTACAGCAATAGTTTTTGAATAGTGCCAATAAAAAACTCAACATAGTATTGCTCATATCGATTAAAAACAAATGTGCAATTTTTATCAACTATTATTAAGAGTGAGAGCTGATCGTTAGTCAATCACAAACATCATCCTTTTTAGATGAATGGAGAATAGATTAGTATGATGATAATACTCTACGCAGTATTTTTAGGAGGTGGAAGTCTAGTGGGAAAGCAATATTTTAAATTGTAAATAGTTTGAAAAAAAATCTCAATAAAGTATTGGGTATAAATTTTGATCTTTTTAAGAATAAAAGCCATTGTTTACGGCAATAGATCTTGAATTTGTAAAATTATTCCAGAGAAAAGAAGCAAGTTTCCTTACACCGCGTATCGATATACTCGCGGGTGCAATCCAAGCAGACGGTAAATCCTCAACAATATACGACTTTACCTTAGCCAAAATAATGAAGTTGCAGATTTCGTGGCAACTCGCCGTATAAGAAGCTAGAACTTCGTTCCGCCGTGTGTCCTGATTACAATGTTGAGAAACTTAGTTTTGGAGTTTGTTTGTTGCTTTGCATTATCCAAAATTGAATTTAAAATACTCCTCTCCCTGAGTAAATATGCTTGATTTCAGACAGCGATTTCATATGTGACATAAGACCTATTAGTATAAATATATTTCTTAATATCATCGCAAATTTTCAATGGGTATTTTCAGATAAGATTTGATCGTAGTTTTTGTGATAGTTTAGCTTTATAACATCATTTATTTTCCCATATTATATGATTGTTGCTCTTTTTTATAAAAAATTTGTGCTTCATTAAAATAAATATAAATTTATTTAAAAAAAATAGAGCTTACGTCATTGGCTCAGTTGCAGTGCACACAATCTCGAATACCAATATAGAGTGTTTCATAATTTGATTTCTGTTTGTAAATATATTATATATACCTGAAAGGCCATGAATTTCTTTATATTTATTCATCTTTTAGTATGATGCATAGCTAGATTGAATATCTTAATAAACAATTTGTTTAAGATAATTGTTCTACCTCTCCTATCATCGAAAAAATGAGGTTGGGAAACTGAGAAAAACTCAATTTAGTCCATTTTCTCCATATTGAGAACGGATATGTTTAAAAATCGTTGTATTTTAATGTGATATCCAAAACCATTTTCAATATTATTTTAAAGTCACCACAACGAATCAAATCAAAAATACATTAATATTTTGTACTACAAAAATATCCAAATGTATACATTCGTTTCAAGGAGGCTTGCTTGCTATCTTTGACATTTAAACATAGTATACATTCGAAAAATACAGAGTTAATTGATTTCTTAGTTGCATTAAATAATATATATTTAATTTATTATCAACTTCAAGGCAAATCGGAGAAATTTATGATTTTCATTTATTAAAAAGTAAATTAACAACTCTGTCATTCATATTTTATACCTAACGTTGCCGATTGATCTATAAATTAAATATGTTTTTAATCTGAAAACCAAAAACTATTAAGATGAAAGTATATTTATTCAAAAACAAGTCATTTTACGATTCATAAAAATATTTTATTTGTTTTGGCATAAGTTTATCTTTGAAAAAACCAAAACCCACTAAAATCTTTAACGGTTTTTATAAGCTTAGGCACGCGTGTTATATTATACATACACAGAGAAAAGCTTTCCTTAAATGGTGGCCTTTATGATGTGACTAATATGAAAAGTTTCCCAGGATGAGCCTGTGAAATAACTTGCCCAGAACACCTGTAAAGGAAAAATAGCGCACAGTTATGTTTCAGACAGGTAAGTCCTTGTTTGCCGGCCACCTTTTCTTTAAATGGTTACAACCAGTGAGGTACAGAAAGCCCCATTTTTTCAAAGAAACATACTTATATTGATTAAAGTCTACAAATAAAAACTTTCATATCGACTGCTTACTCTACTTAAAGGACTATTTTATTTGAGGAATTTTTCCACGACGTAATAAACGTCAAAGTTTACAAATAGAGCGGGGTTTAAAAGACCAACCTGTACTGAAAAAGCATTAGTAAAACTAGCTTGCGTGTAGATTAAACAACTGGTTTATATTTGTATAGTTACGAAATCGCATAACTTTAAGATGAAAATTTGAAAAACCTTATGTTTAGCATAGTTTATCATTAATTAAACTAAAACACATGACTACTATTTTTTTATTACTTATACAATAGTTCTTAGGTTTTAGGAATTTTCATACCATATTTTTAAAAAAGTACCATTTCATACAGACTGTATGTAGTCCAAATATTATAGAATATAACAAATAATATGTGTACTGGATCTGTTTATTTTCGGTGTAACTAGTTGGAATCAATCGCTACAAATCTTTATTAAGAGATTGCGAGGATAGTAACGAAAATATGTCTAGTATTGTTGTGTAGAAATTGACAGTTACATTTGAATGTTTACCTTAACTGAATCATTTCTAAATATCTTTCCAGAACCAGTACTCTATTAAAATCATTGCAAATAAGCATCTTGCGATCAATTATTAATATTGCTTTTTTACGCATTTTGTGTTTAAGTATATTTGAGTGCGCCAATGTGTGTTTTAGGGGCCAGGTAAACTTAAGAAATTTGCTTTTGACTGCTAAATATTTCATCAAGGCTGTCATCATTAATCATTCGCGGGAGGGACATAGCTGGTACATTATCACAGTCTTTTTATATTTTGGCACAATGTTTTGTAAAAAAATGTGCTTTTATCAAATAAAAAGTTTACCACAAATATGAAATATTTCTGGGTAGATACATTTAAAAATGTCTAAACCACTTCAAAAGGTGATTTTGTTTTGTGAAATTTCATCATTTATTTCACCATTTATCATATTGTGTCAGATTGTCAAACTATACAATTGACACACTTTTTATACTATGGGAATACAAACGATGGCATAATTGATGTACATCTGTATCAGAAAAATTCTATAATTACGTCATTTAAATATTTGACGTCCGTTGAGTAGTATTTATTTCAATTATGACATTAGTTGATAGTATTAACAAATATTTATACGTGCGTAATATGATAAAAATGAATATTTTGGTTCGCAAAGTAAAAATTGTAGATATATATACAAGAAAATTATAAAAAAAAAATATATTCAGAAGCCGCCAGAGCTTATTCTAAATAACTATCAAATATTACTGCCAAATCAGTTATAATGAAAATTAGTTTAGATATCGGTTAAGCTCTGAGACTTATGGGGAATATTTTTCGTTATTCTTCTTTTATATAGAGATGTTAACTGTTCACCGACTTACATCTGGGTCACAAGTGACAAAATATTTGAAAACTTACACAGATTGAACGATTCGCATTTAATATTAAAATTCCATCAATTGATATGGTAAAATAGTTTGTTCCAATATCTAATTATTAATCTGTCCCGATATTACGGTGTTATCAAAACTAATAACATCATACCACGTTATCGCTTATATATCAATAAATGTGTTTATAATCATTATATCATATTATGGGTAACGTGTTTATTGACTAACAGACAGGTGCTTGCTATTTGAGAACATTTTTACAATTTTTAGCCCGTAATAATATTATTTTTAACTGATTTTGTTTTCATAGTTTATTTACACATCTGAGTACATTATATAATATTTATATATTACAATTTGTTTGATTACTTAATAATAAAAATTCTTAGAATTCTCTCACAATTAAGCAATAAAAATGATTCAGAAAGATATCTATTTCGAATAACACAAAAATATCTGCAATTGTTTAATTATAAATATGATTATTTCAGTATGTACGTCACTTCAGTGAAACAAATAACACAACTTTTAAATAAATAAGATGATTGGAAAGTAAACATTTGACCTCTTGTAACGTTAAAAGCTATCGTTTTAATTGACCTTTTGTGATATCAAAACATCACAGCAGTTATAACTGACCACATGTTTATTAAGAAGAAAAAATATTGTATCATAACAACTCTTGATATTTTTAACAAAAACACGATTAGTTCATTACCGCATTTAGAAAATCTCAATGCTCAATAAGCAGTTTTCTCTTCTCCTAATATATTTTAAAAATAGATCTTTTGAAACGTGACATCATTGTATTGAAATTTTTAATTTAAGTATTTATATTTTCTTGAAAAAAAATCACGTAGGTAAATTACTTCGTATTACAATATATACGACGGCGCCAAGCCGGATCCTAGAATTCGACATCAGTGTATCATTATAAACAGTTCTCCTTTACCTTAATAGTAAACAATAAAATGCATTGATTGAATTGGCATTCACTTGGTAGAACATTATAACACCGTGAAAAAAATAGCAATGTATTTTAGTTTTACAAAATTATTTTTAAAAAAAATAGTTGATAGCTATTTCGGCTCACGCCATCGTCAGAACTATGCTTAAACTAACATTTGCTTATCATAAGCAAATCAGACCACCCCTCGGGAATAGGTTGAACTAATGGAGAAGATAATATATTATTTTGTTCATTAAGAATCCTTTGTGATTCTTTGTGATCCTGTGTGAAGAATTCTTAACGAACAAAATAATATATAATATTATCTTCTCCATTAGTTCAACCTATTCCCGGGGGGTGGTCTGATTTGCTTCCGTAATGACCACTTCCGTGCCAAATGTAAACTTATTGTCATAGCCGCCTTTTGTTTCATTTACAATTTTTGAAAATTTAGTTTTATTGAGAGAAAGCAACAAGCTTGGCCGTTAAAACAGGAGAGAAGATGTATTGTGTACCTTTTCTACATAGCTATATATAGATAAGCAAATGTTAGTTTAAGCATAGTTCTGACGATGGTGAGCCGAAATAGCTATCAACTATCTTTTTAAAAAATAATTTTGTAAAACTAAATTACATTGCTATTTTTTTCACCGTGTAATAAAATGCATGTTTTAGCATGCTAGAATATTCGTAGGATAAGTGTACCACAGATAATCACAGTATATATCGATGTCGTGTCTAATCGAAGATTTTTCAATGATGATGAATTCACGAAGCTATAAAACAATTTCAGTTCAGCTATTGACAGCTTAAGAAGCCCTGCCCATAGAAATTATATGTAAATTGTGATTTCATTGGGAGTATGTTTCCAGTGTCCATGTTAATCACTCGTTGATCGTTTCATCGTACCCAGTTACGCAGCTAAGGGACCAAACCCCTGATCACGACCATTCGCACATATTTTTAAGTACCTTATGAATTCGTGTTCTATCCCTAAAACGTTGAACATTAGTGAGGGCAATTTGCCAATAACTTCATAATCTTTTATTTACTCCTCTTGCTATTATTTCCATCACTGAAAGGCTGAAAGTTTTAAGTATTAAAGGATAAACTTTACAACAGCTCTGAACTGCTTTGTTAGGGGTCCATATTTTTATTGAAAACGGAAAAATAAAGTAAAAGTTCTAAAAGCAAGTTCTTAGTAAAAAATACGTTATGTTTGTAAGTAGCTCAGCCTACAGATTTTTAGACGATAACTTTTTTGAAAAAAATGTTACAGGTTTTTTTATAGCATTTTCTAAGTATTGAAAATTATTTTGGGAAATAAAACACAATTTTGACATTACTAATTTGTACATAACTATTATAATACATCAGAATCAGCTTACGGCGACCATTATTGAACGACACTGGTTTTGATTTTTCTATGAAAAAAAATATCATTTCAAAATCGCTTAAGTTCTAAAATAAAACAATGCCTTTCTATCCATATAATAACTTTAACCTCAAATTTTTTCAATGACATAGAATACAAAAAACCAGACGTTATTTTTTCATCTCCTGGTCATATTATATTTATAAAACAGATTGTTCAAATATTTAGTACAATGTGTTGTCGGAATTCGCTGTAACTCCATCGTTGTATTTATAATTATACCATTAGTAATATTAATCAAAGATAATGTCCTATTTATATGCAACACTCCGCGTGCTTAATTTAAAAAGAATACGTATCATGTGAGAGAAGATTTGTCTAAATGATAAAATATTTATACACAGTGATAAAAATTTAATCAAATCCTTAGTTTATTTTCACTATATACATTTTATAACAACCATATTCAATCATGATACTAAAAAAGCACTAAAATTAACATACCTTCCATAACATATTGAAAAATCAATTTCGTTTTCATGTTATCTTCTCTTTACCTTATTCAATTCTGACGTTTTACGATTTGTCGTACGGTGAAAGATGTACTTTTACACAAAAATTTTATTTAAGTACATTATTATGACATACGGTTTCTTTTTTTTTGGCTTGATGGTTTGAATTTTTATGATTGGTTAAAATTCTATCCACAATTCAATTTTATTTTGCTATAGTTCCATTATTACATTTATTCTGATAATCACTTAGCTCATTTGAATAGTAATTTATTTATTTTTTATGAAATTCCTATTTTGTAAAAGAATATCACTAATCTCATTGAAAAGTATCATTGAAACTGCCATTTCACTGATCCTTACTAGCGGCACGGCGCCGGTTCCACTGACACGCATCTATGTGTGTATTTATATATAAATACTCTATATTGTGGATTTAGAGATGAGAAAGAAATGAATGGATATTTTCAAGTCGATAAATTTGACTGTCATAATTAATTTGTATATTATTCAAGTATTATTGTTTACCTACATAATAATTAAAATATATGTATGATAGTTATTATCGTCAAAAGAACATCGTCATTGGTATTATAATTTTCATAAAGTTTTATATGGGCTTAAGTTCTTTTTCCCGCATCAATTTTTTGTTTTTTCTTTTAACATATTTATGTATGTCTAAGAAGAATGATTAGGTGTTACGAAAGTTAAAAACTCGAAGTAAGAATACTAAAGATATGAGCTACTAAAAACAGCGATAACTTTATACAGAATCGCATCCATATCCGTATTTTTCGTACATCAGTTTGTATTTTATATTTCTTTGGTAGAGTAATACTTCTCAAGCCTTGCAATAGAAAAGGTCTTATTTATGAGATAGATCCAATACTTTTTATTTCGGTATGTAAATGGATAAGCAATTCCGTTCTTTTCTTTTTATTTCCTCTAAACACATATATCTATTTTCTTTTTGTTTCAAATCTATTCGGTTTTTATGGTGTTCATTTGAAATAAATGAATTTCATTAAAGATAGACTTTAGATTATTAAAAAACAGCTTAACTGATCGATACGTATGTTATCTTTTAAAACACATTTTATTTTATTAGATGAGAAAGAAGGTTTCCATTTCAAGAATGTTACATATATAATATTAATGAGGAAGATTATAGCCCTTTTTTGTATTCAACCTGAATTTTAAAAACACTTCAATAGACTGAAAAATAACTTGCTTTATTTTCGTGAGCTTAGATATTATTTATTGCCAGAGTATATTATAGAAATATATGTATATATTAGAAAAAAAAATCAAATTGATAGAAGTCGCTGTATCAAAGCCAAAATTCTTCATATAAATTGACGCAACCAATGCAACATTATTTTTAAAAACTTGAACACAACTTAATATTTATGAAATGAATGATTTTTTTTATCATACTTTATTTAACATCATATAAACGACACAAACTGGCTTATACCCGGTAGCTAAATATGACATGTTTATAAGATCAAACTTATTAATCGAGGAAAGCGATAGATTGGTTACGATTTATGCAGGATCAATTCAAATTATTCCAAATTGTCTTTGGTCTGGTCAAAGTTGATGTGACACGTAATACATGTGAGAATTGTACACCAGGGTTATATTACACATTAAATTGATATTTCACTAGTAAAGAATATACTCAATAGAAACCGACGAATTTTGCATTGCTAATTGTTTTCATTGTCCTAAAAAACTATAGTTTTTAAATCTTATCGCCTTGAATTTTGAATCGTTATACAATTATAATGATGTCTATATTTATTCTTTAATTTTTACTATGCTCCAAATTAAAGATTCATGACCAGTATAATTCTACAACACTCCATTCTATTTCCGCAGAGTAATGTTTCCCGTCATTGAAGTTACATATTTAATTAACTAGATATGTACGTCGTAGTTTCTAACAATATAAAGATAAAAAACATTTCTTCGAATTTCATTGACATCTAACAAGAAGTAATGAACCTGCAATGGGTAGACGTTATGACTAAAATAATTTAATACATAAAATACAATATTATCAGCTATACCATTAATCCGCAGTAAATCACTATTTTCTCAATGTGCTCATCATAGAACCAGTCGCAACCCGTTTCGAATTATTATTCTGATTTACCTGTGAATAAACTTTATTTATTATCTCTGAATCATTACAAAATTTTCTAACTCTTTAGTCATATTATAATTGGTATTAAATAATCCTATACACAGACTTTTATTGAAAATGACACCTAAATCACTTGAGATTCTCACAGATAAAACTACCTATTAGAAAGGTACATTGGCAATCAATTTTGGCTCTATCATAAAATTGATATATTTTTATTATACCAAGAGGTGACAAAATCCTTATAAGAAATCTTACAAATTTGTATTTTAACAAGGATTGCAACCAGTGTGCAATAATTTTGCGTGACAGGATAGTCATAAAAATGTAGTTTAGTTTTATTGATAATATGTCATTTGTATTAGTTATTATCGATGTGAATATTTATACTATAATTGAAATCAGTCGATCGATTAAGCAATTCTTTGTAACTATATCGTGCACTACAAATCCTAAATGTATATCATAAATTATATCTTGCATAAATCAAATGCGTTATTTTTAAATAATTAAAACATTTTTTTAATAATCAAACATTTTATAAGCTTAAAAATACTTTCTAATTCTCGCTCTTTCAAAATATAATTAGAGTTTTATTTTTAATACATTGCTACATCCTGTGAAAAAGTCTAGAAAATCATGCATTAAAATGCTGGAAATAGTAATTGAAAATTAAATTAACTTGTTTTATTGACGATTCGTGACGATCAATCACAGATAAGAAATTTTATGTACACAAGAATGGTCCCTTATCTACACAATCACATAAGGGGGTTATAGAACTAAGTCTGTGAATGTGTTTTAAATGGCTTTCTGATTCCTAAAAATCTGTATGAGAATCCACCGTTCAACGACACTAAAAGATATCTTATTTCCTTACAATCTGAAAAAAACAATGATAGAAATCCAGTGACACATTAAATCGGAACAATGACAGAATAAAGAACAAACGTCGAAACATTATATGTGATTATAATAAAGTTAACAGAGATTTCTTTGTTTCACATCATTCATCGTATGTTTCGCATGATTTAAATTTTTGGCAACTTCTTTTATTTGTAACAATTAGGATATTAACACGGCTTAGGTTAAATGAATAATTGTGAATTTTTTTAAAGAGTTTCCCTAAATTATTTAATGACAGATTTATTCTAAAAACCTCTATTATTTATCAGGTCATTTATATTATAGTAAATATCAAATAGTATTGGCTTCCTTTTTCATGTAGTCGTATTTGATCAGCTTTATTTATACATGCATACATGTATACGTGTACTCTTTTTCGGTTGTCTAGATAAGTGTTGTTACTATCTAAAAATAGTATTTTTATCGTGGTATTTATTTGATTAGTGAGGAATATATAATATTCACAACGGGCAATACCCTGTATAGCAATTAATATTCACTATAAAATTATTAAACATCAAACAAATGTACCATTTCTAGTAAATATTACTATAACCCTTAGCACATTATTAACCATTGCTTATTGTTTACCATTAGCATATTATTTACCACAGTTTATAGAGCACAAGTTATAAATTAGTGATATTTTACATAACCGAAAATGTTTCATTTCATAATTTGAAATAACGCTCATACAAAAAATCCTTGCAATTAATTACTACAAAACCTCTAAATGCTTATCTTTATAGTTTTGCAAATTTAACGATTGTTTCAATTAATAATGAAATTCTTAGAAATCATGCGGGATAAATTCCAGAATGAGAATTATCGAGACAAATTCTATGAAAAAAAATATCTGTATTAACTATATACAAAACCTACAATAGTCTCATAAGAAAATAAATTAAATATGATATTTTTTTACATGACTTAAAAATAGCTCATTTACTGATAAAATAATAATCATAATCGGAGTTCTTACTGAAAACATTACATAATATGAAATGTTTTCATTTGTTTTTCTTAATGAACATATAAAATATTTAGCAATCCAAAATGAACGGTTTCTAACTGAGATTCTTTTTATTCCATATTGTGGATAATTTGTAATGAGTTAAGTATGCATTAATAAATATCACCTTTAAATTATAAATTAGTTAGATCATTAAAATACTATAGATTGAATCGGCATTCACTTGGTATAAGTCCATTACAAGACGGTGAAAAAAATCTAGAACTATCACAAAGGATTCTTAACGAACAAACTAATATATGTCGATCGCCATTGCTTAACCCCCTGCGGGGGGCTATTCTGTTTCCGTAATAGACGATATCCGTGCCATATGTAAACTTATTGATATTGCTGTCTTTTTAGTTTCATTTACAGGTTTTAGTTTTATTGCGAGCAAGAAACAAGCTAGGTCGTTAAAACAGGAGAAAAGATGTATTGTGTACCTTTTCTACACAGATATATATCGATAAACAAATGTTCGTTTAAGCATACTACTGACGATGGTGTGAGCCGAAATAGTTATCAACTATATTTTAAAAAATAATTTTGTAGAACTAAAATACATTGCTATTTTTTTCAGCATATAAATTAAAATACTATTACTTTTTTAATTTTTTATATGTATTTAAGAAGAGTAGGAATAGCAAATTCGTATTTTTTTATAACTTTACTGTTAAATAATAGAATGTATTAATTTACACAAAGAAACAACATTGAGCAACAATATTTGCATATAATTATTTTCACACTTCGCATAGCAAAACGAAAACCAAGGTGGCGCTTAAATTGTTAAGAGCTGTAATAATAAAACTGTCCATATAAATACGAAACTTTCGTAAAGCGAGCCTTGAATCTGACAATAATCACCCACGCCGGCCGATGCGACATAAATATGATATTTATCAATGATGACGACAACACGCACTCCTCTCCTATCAGCGAGCCCAGCGACATGGAAGTGTCGACCACTCGAAGAGTTCACTCAGTAGTATTCGCTACCAGTCCGTTAGACGTCGTTCGGCAGACGCTTGGAACTCTCGGCGTCGATTACGGACAACTGGCGCCTAGCTATTTCATGATCGCGCTAAGTAAAATAATATAATATCTCGCGGGCAATACAACATCGGCCATTCGCAGCCCGGTACCCAGCCGAATCATTTAATATTCAATTGAAATCCGTTCGGTTCGCGCTACGCCAAAACACTTGAATCTGATAATTAATCTACGAAACGTGATATAAACTTTGATTCTGTCTGCGATAGATTAGTTGGCGGTGACGTCTTCTTCTTTCTTTTTGGATTATTTGTGGCGGTTGTCACTCGGAAACTACAAATCTGTCGCAAGTTCAGGTATGTGTTCTGATTAAGCGAATGATGGATTGTGCTATCTCGACTTAGATAACCGACAAGTTTTCGAATGTCGCTTATGGTAATTACAAGTGTTTTCGATTGGTTGGTAACCGATTTCATGCTGTTACCATGGTAACGAAACAACGCTCGGCCACCGTGCGTTTTCTTGGAAGTAAAATTATCGGCTTGGGTCGCTTATATTCTAAGTCATTATTACTTATCACCTTTTCTGATGCAATATTGAATTATCATAACTAACTCTTTGTGAGTGATAAATATTTTTTATTCAAATTTAAGATAATTTATTATTTAAGTATCATGGGTCATTTCCATTAAATTATTTAGATATTTTTTTATAAAAAACAAAAACTCTTATGAAATTGTTTAATATGCTTTTTGCAAGAAAATACACGCAGCTACACAATATAGCTTAATATCATGCAATATCGAAAGACTTCTATAAATATATGAGAATTTACAAATGCAAATTTCATTCATTAAAATTTTACACAAATATCCTGATTTAATTAATCTCGGTGAAAATTATTCGTTTTCTTTCAACACTTTAGTCATCTGTTTTGACATAGAAACAAATCAATAGTGGCTTATTTTCATAGAGAATTAATTTACCACGGCGATTCACTTGGAAGATTTTGTTCGTTTGAATCAACTGTATAAGTCGAAGAGAACTTATTGTTCCAAATGTACATGATACATAATATATTAATAAGAAAACACATTTATTTTCAAATCAATATGTATTTTAATTTTGATGTTTCAAAGCCAAATAAAAATATTTCATAACTAAGCATATATTGAATTTATATAAAAAATATTGATACATATAAGAAAAACAATTATTTCATCATTATGAAAAAGCTTTAATTCCACCATATACGAATATATACATAGGTACTTAATAAAAACATAATCATAAAAGTATAACATAATTCACATGATTTATCATGCTTCACTTGAACGACGATTTGCGAATGCTTAACATTCATTCCCTTCAAAGATGAGTTCGTTCACTCTTAGACGACATATTACTATAACTATCGATAAGATAAAAAAATATATTTTTATTGCTTTTATTATTTAAAAATTGAAATCAATCTTATGATATATGCTTTAGAAGACGTGCCGCATAATAAAAAGTATTTAATAATTTATTTTCCATTAATTTTACATGAGATATTTGATACACAAATTTCAATGGAAAATAATTATTTAGTTCATGTATATGTGTAATGATTTCTGTGGTATACGCTTCGTTCGTTAATTATTTTAATCTTACTCTGTAGTATCAATTAAAAAAAATACGAAAGCCACATTAATCGGCCGAAACAAATTAATTATAACATTCATCAACATAAAAATATGTGAAATGGACCGTGTATAAACAATATTTCAAAACCAAAATACGTTTATTATGCCTGAGATAAGAAACACATTATCGGGTATAATAAATAAAAATGCTTTTCTTTTATCACGTATCATTATCCCTAAGACTTTTTTTTCATCATATTATTGATATAGTATTTGTTTCGATAATTTTCATATATGTTATATATATGTACCTATCCTTAGACTATTGTGATAAAACTTAGAAATTCAATTTGTCTAAGCTAGTACAGTAATATTTTCCATAAATAATTTAACACGTCTTAAGGTAAACTTATATCGTCTCATGCTAAAACGATACTATGTTTAACAACACAGCCAACTTACAAACTTGAAGTTGTCTGTCCAGCGGTAACAAACTTTTCCCGCACATGTAACACCAAATCAATCGAATAATAATTTATACAAATTAGTCAATTTGAAGAGATAAATAGTTATATGCCTTACAGTCATCATAATATCCCTTGGATATAATAAACAATGATCGATTCATAATTAACGGAATATAGAATAACAGGGTTTTAGTAAACTACAAATAACATCATGATTCTGTTTTTGAAACCGTTTTGATAATCGTGTAATAATTAATCATTTTGATCACTCAATCAAATCTGCTTCTTTTGATATTTAAGTTGACATTATATTTTTTATAGTATTCAAAAAAATTCTATTCTCTAACCTTGATGGGTGTTCACTATCGCTGATCGACATGAATTATGGAATATATTGACGATGCATCGAAAACAACTCGTCCAAGATTAATTATTCATCTCACTTTTATCGCAAGAACTTGTCTGAAACTAGCGCATTTTATAACACATTAAAGATTAACTCTACTTAAGATTGCAAAAAAAACATGGATGCAGATTTTTAAAAATCTAATAAAAATGCGTTAGTCGAAATCATGTAAGAATAACGTAGCATATTTAACAAAAAATAACTACATGTTGTCGCAACCTGTACAAATTATATTGCATACAAAATTGTAATTTGTTATTTATAAATCGTAAAATCGCGTAAAATGAATTTAAAATACATTATTTTTTTACAAACAATGCTTACCAAAACATTATTTATCAATATAATCACAATTATATTGTATGCGTTAATCCGGATAGCTATTTTTGTCGTTTCCAAGCAGTTCTCTATTTCAGAAATCGGTCGTTAAATTAAAAATTGCCGCTTGGAGTCTATTTATTATACCCCCCACCCTTTCTTCATCCTTTCTCAAACTGGATGTTCTGACACCGATTAAAGTGGATGGACACATTTCCGAAGTAAATATTATGTTAAAATCAGTTATCTCTTAAACAGTGCAATTTTTACATCATTAACAATTTCATGTAATACAGATATTATCATTAGTACTGAACGATATTGTTCATTACGCTAATTGAAAACCCATTCCAAAATAATAAGTTCAAAACCTTCAAAACATTTACATTATTGTTTTTCTTATCATCACCTTTTGTCGAAAACAAAATAATAACGAAAGATAAAAATGTTATTTGTTAAACATGTAGTGTTGACTTGTGATAAGACTTTTCTAAGTGCATATTTGATTTGGATTTACTCATATAGATAGTATTGTGATAAAAAAATGTTAGTAAATAATAAAAAGAACTCTAATCGAGATAGCATTCAATTAATTATCGATACTTAAAAATAGATTGAGGCTGGGAGGCAACACAATTTTACTTTTATCTGAGTTGTATTGAAGGGGCACTATTATTCACAATTCAATATTTTGCGAAGCCCAAAAAAAATATTTTTTATGTTTAGTTTCAACTTTGTTATTATTCAACCCGACAGCAATCATATAAAACGAATATATTTCGATAAAATAATGTTGATTCTTAAGTTGATATGATTAATCACAAGTAAGATTTGGACTCTAAAATATAAAATTGTTTTTTAAAATGTTCACGATTGAATTCTTTTTTGATTCAATAATTCATAGTTTAATTCTTCTTTTAGACATTTTAACGACCTGGCAATCAGTGTTTCCTTCCTCGATTACATCGGAATTTGAAATTGAAATTCCCGGGAATCGAGACGGTAAATAGTGTTGGGATTCTCGGGTATAAATTCTCATGTTGCCTTGACGCAAAATCCCTAGTTTAATATCAAAATGTCATTCAAAAAACTGAAAAATAAAGGTTACATAATATTCATACAACGGCAGTCGTGGGACGTTTATTTTGTAAAGCTTATGATAAATATTATCATAAGATATCAAGTAACACAAATATTGTTGGATAGTTTTGACAGCCATTTCATTTCAATTTTAAAATACAAACATCGAGCTACAATTTATCGTATTTCAAACATTGATAAAGTAATAGAAATGCTAGGTGAGTATTTAATATATGTAAAATCTTTTTGATTATAATGATAAGGAAAAAACCCAAAAATAATTCAGTTGGAAAATTTATAAATTATTTGTTTAATTTATTTTTCTCTTGAAATAATTTATTTTGAACTGAAGTCGAAAAACTCATGCATATTTTACCATAATGTATATTTTTACAATAAAATTAACGAAACAAATTTTTTTATGGACATTATAAACGGATTGAAAATTGAAATATGTTCATTAACAGATTGAATACATATTGTTTTTTTACTGTATCTAACAAAGCTATATTGCCATTTCTAGCTAGTGAGTATATAAAACCAAAATAACTTATTTTATCAGTTTATAAATTATTACATCAATTCTCTGCTATAATTTAGTGGAACCACCAATTACATTTCTTCGAATTACGCGCTAGCTTTAAATATTCGCCGCAAATCCCCCAATTGCACGATCGCTTGGCTAAAAAAAGGCTAGCGTCTGTGTATTCAAGATGTGCAAGGCTGTACACGCACAGCCGGGCAACTGGATTTTGCGAGCGCTATACATTTTATCACCTAGCCACTAAATATTTTTTCCATATTTTTTTTTTGCAAAACTAAGAATAATCTTAATTTTGCATTTTTCGCGGAAGAAATCATTTTTATATTACAATACATAAGTAATATGATAATTTGATTGTCTTTTAAAATTTCTTATGGTTAATATATTCATTTTTCACTAGGATTAAAATAACACTAATTAACTACTTTCAAGAAAATTAAAGTGATACTCTTAAATATTCAATCAACGATACAATATTTTTAAAATAATAGCATACTTACTATTTATCTAATTTTTTCACAACACCAACATTTTTTTCTATTCAAATTACTTGATTTAGTATAGATTGTCACATTCAGTTTGGATTATCCGGTTAATACTGGTTTTCAAAACCAGTTGATAGCCATTGAATATATTTGACCGACTAAAACTGTTAACTTATAACAGACATGTCTGGTATTCTTATTCAAAATTTGAGCATCACACTAGAAGGCACACAGCTCGCACTTACGGATTCTCTACAAAATTCAATATTGATATCAAAATCACTAACACGAATACTTAGAGCTAAATACTCCACAGTAATCTGATTTAATGTAAAAATTTAAAGCGGAAATTAAGCCGGTGTTTTTACAAATATTTCAAAAATCGAATTCCAATCATTATCAAAAGTTAATGGGTAACGAGTGAAATAACAAACCATTTACCGTTTGTAAAATTTACCTTTGATTTCTGTTAATTTTTATTATTATATATGTTATATTTGAAAAACTTTTTGAAATTGTTGGAGGTGAAAAGATCTAAATTCTGGTCAGTTTTCTGTATTAAACATGGATAAAATAATTTTTCAAATGCACGGTCACGTATATTCTTATACTATTTGGATTGCAACTCAGTGATTGCACAGCGAAACCCGTCCTGGTCATAAAATATATTGTGGAAATAGTATTAAAAATGTTATTTAATATTTTTAAAAATATCATGCCTTCCCATTAAGAAGTCAAAGTTAACACCTTTAAAGTCGCTGATAGCATGTAACCATGTTTAGCAAAATGAAAACATCCGAATACAAGAAGCCATATACATTTTTTAATTTACTTATATCATTTCACTAACACATATTTATTGCCTGATATTATTCATAAAATATCATACGATTATTAACTTATTCCAGAATGTCTATCTAGTCTTTCGCTTTAATTTTTTGAAATGAAAGTAATTACGGAATAAAGACTCTGCGAATAGACTTTTACTGAAACGTTTATATTTTAACTTTCGATACCGGTGAAGGAAATTGCTACAATGCCCTTTTACCTTAAGTAGAAGAAAAGCAAGAACGCAAAGAAGATTTTTAGTTTATACATAAATACATAAAAATTTGACAACATATGTAATCTCAAGTATATTGAAACATTAAATAAACTTTCTCCATTTATAAGAACAAATACAATAATAAGCCAATAATTATCTTAAACTATACAGCTATTGAAAGCTTCGTAAAAAACATTGACACTAAAATACTTCATACTACAGAACATTAAAATAAAGCACTCTTTTAATTTTGTTTTTATATGTACACGATAATAATTAAAATCAACAAAATATGTTCACATTTATATAATGATAAATTTGATGTGACAATTATTGGTTGGTGATTTTTGTAACACAAGTTTTAGCATAAATCCTACTAAAGTCTTTACGAAAGAGATCAAACACATGTGATTATCCTCATGCAACTGACCTTGAGTGAATTATAAATTTCTACTAAAGTTCATCAACTATCTGGTGCCTTGTCTATTTGTTGTTATTTTAAATATTGTTAAATAAATTTTTCAAAAAAATTTTATTCAATCTACAAAACAATTGTATTTAAATGAATATGCAAATGAAATTAACCTTAAATATAATTAAAATTAAAGTGGTTTCAAAAACTAAATATCAATTTCAATGCCCTTGATTACTTTGGTTTAGACTATCCAGATACTTACATGAATATTTACGAAAATGACACAAATGACAAAAAAATATAGAGTCGTTTCGTTAAGCAGTAAATAAAATCGTCATAAAAACATCAGGTCAGTAATAGTGATGATGTTAATATTATATATTAACAGTATATCCTCCCTAATTTTCAGTTATGACGATGTGTATTGACTATCGAAATTCTGCTTTAAAAACGTTTATCAACATTTTATAAAACATGATACATATTCTGTGACCACACTTCTTTTAATTTGGACAATCCTTTAGTTAAATGATTTATTCATTAGACTAAATATATAAAAGTTTTAGTGCAATGCTAATCTATGTTTTATATATTCAAAGCATGCAAATATGCTAAATACAGTTTTAATGACATTTTTAACTGCTTAAATTTTTAAATCGTAAAGCTGTGTCGAAAAGAATCCTTGATGGATATTAAAAGTAGATAACACATACATCCTGCAGAGTGCTTTTACTTTTATCAATTTGTTGATTGATGTTTCATAGAATTTGCGGTTGAATGAAGGAAATGACCGAAGCAGTTTTTTTTCTATTTGTGAAATACAAAAGTAGTTTGCCCCCTATATTAACAATTAAACATTGTCTTCTCCTAATGTGGATAACTCTTACCTAACTCTTTTCATTTCATTTGTTCGATCTCCCATTTCACAACAGGGTAAGAGTGAAAGTTGTGGGGCTTAAAACGATATAGAATTATATACTTTCATATATCAATTGTTTTTGTGTTCCAAAAACAATAAAAATATTAATTTATTTTTATCAAATACTCAAATAAATAATCAAAACTCTTTTGCGATTTTTTCCATCCCAACTCTACAATTGGATGCTGACGGGATCGTGATATACAAATTCCAAATATCCATAGCTTTAATCACATCCCCAAATATTAATTTAAATTTCCCGTACTGGGAATCGAACCCATGTGCATTACAACTGAGGATAACTGACGACGAAAAACGTTAAGAACTAATTTGCTGGATCATAAATAAAATATGCGTTCGAAATTCCATGTTTAATGGTTTATAGACACTATTAAATTATGGAAAATATAAATGGTCACCGCAATTATTTGTCACACATATTACTATTTCCACTGTCAATTATCACGTTTATCAGTTTTGTAATGTCACAAAACCGGCAGAAATTTCTTAGGTACCCAATTACAGGGCATTGACTCGGGACACGATCAAACAAAATGTCTGGCCATTTATTTTTTCGTTCGTGTTCGTTTGTAAATAACACTGTAATGATATCGGTCAAGGCAACTTTGTATACAACCAAATTATGGTTACTAAATAAGGTTCATTGCAATCGACAACAGTTCCCCTTTTCATTGGACATGTCATTTAGAATGGTTTACAACTGTTTTTCAAAGCCACTTGTACGGCAAGGCTCAAAAACCAATGACAGCGTCAATATGTTTAAAAAACGTGATTTAATTCAGTAAATACAATAGTTACAAAAAACTTTTAATGTATTATTGACTAGCAAAGCTATATTATAAAAAAGATGTATTTTTCATCATTTTATAATTAAAATAAATCATTTCTCAAAACTGAATGTTAAAAAAAATATTTATAAAAATAAGACAGTATTTATAATATTCATTGAATGGTTATATGTATTAATATGCGAAGCATAGCGACTAAAAAATCATTTTTGCTGATACTATGTGTATCACATTTAAAATTAATTCAGATTGACAAATAAAATATTTTTAAAAATAATAGCAAATAAATTTTATCATTACGGAATATGAATTTAAAATGAATTGTTGATCTACCAAGATGATGCATTTTTTTAATTACGAAATTTATTTCAATAGATCAATGAACTGCCATTCTTTTCTTTTATTATATTATATTCATTCTAAAATCTAAATATTTTTTTTTCCATTGACTTTCGTCAAATGTTTGACAGTGATAAAGCAATTACTAATTTTTATTGATCTTTGAAAATGGTCAGTGCTTTCAGCATTTAATTGATTAAATATTGCTATATCACTATAATATTGTGTAATATTTTTCATGGACATGAATACAATTAAAAATTATACAAACAGTGTAACGCGGTATGATTTTTTTATACATACCGAAACTCATTTTTTAAGCAATTTTATCATACAGTTACTTTGAAAATAATTGTACTTTAATATATGAATAGACATAAAAGTATTATTCATATCATATCACATAATAAAAAACAAACATAACAGCAAGACCTGTCACTCCAGTTGTTATACTTGGCACATATTGTTTTTCCACACCAAAATACCAGAAGTTTTTTCGTTCGGCGCTTGTTATTGAAAATGACTTGCGTTGTAAACAACTCGATAAATTGTTTCGTTTCACGAGACCTATCATTTTTTCTTTCGGCCTCTAGGGGGGGAAATAAATTCAAAACAACAGCTCAATGGATATGAAATTAATTTGGAGTCATTTTCATTATTACAATTAAGCTTATCAAGTGTGAAACGATATGAATATATGAAAAAATATGTTTACCTATTATCGATAATGATTTTCAGCCTTTAACAAATGTTTTCATGACTATCAACTTTTTCTCAAAATCCATTCACTGAAAAATAAATAATGATTTTTATGGGATTTTACATTTCCCAAAATTTCACGTAAATTTTCTAATACTAACAATAATTGGTGATTGTCTTTGATAAAATATTTAGATATTTAAAGCACGCCAGCTTATCGAATAGTTTTCCACAATAAATTTACCACATCAATAATTGTTAAATAAAATAGTAAACCTTTCCGACAGATACCTGTATAAATTATACAAAATTTCGCCTGGCAAACCGATACAAAACCCAAAAATATATCTACAAATGTAATCAAAAAATATGTAAACAATGAACGAGTTCATTTGAAAAGCTTTTGAATCATCCATCAGAAGAAGATTTTCAAAAAATTCTTCTCACTAAGCTATTTTTAGTTCGTTTTCGTCCAGACTAGAGATATTACATCTAATATGTATTATATATTTTATAAATTTAATATAATATCACAAATTAAACAAACTGATGACAATCTTGTATAATAATTTTTGACTGTTCTCTGTCGCTTCTTTTGTCGAGACCATTTGTATAATAGCATGCGATAAAAATAAGTATCTTCGCAATATCATTTACATTCATTCATTGGGGAAAAAATCAGCGGAATCTGGGATTATTTATACTCGTTTATTATTTTTTTATTAGAGGGTGAAGTAAATAAAATCGTAAAACGTTGTATTTACCAAATTTAAATTCTACTCTACTTTTCAGTATCAGATCGATTAATAATTATGTCTAATTTTCTTGATTGGAGGCTTTTATATTATTCAAAACATCAAATTTTAAATCACAGGTTTATAACGATTTATGTTACTTACCCGATTTACGTATATATTGCTTGTGTTGATTTCATTCTCATTCAATACTTGTTCAATAGATGAGGGTTATAGAAAGCGATTAACTAATGCATGGTTTCTAAAATACGGCCCGCGGACCAATATTGTCCCGCCATAGTTTATTAACCAATACAAAAATATAAATGCTTTTCGAATCCACAGTGTATTGGTATGATAAACTAGCAATGTTTTGGTCATTTTGACTTATGTGAAGAGTCGGTGTGGCATTTAGGTTAAAGTATTTGGAGACCTCTAGAGTAATCTATATGTGTTTCTTTAATACCTTTTTTTGTACATTACTAATTTTTATCGATTGTAGCTAAGTAAATTTTATCATGAAATATGTTTTGTTGAAATTCCCCTTTATACTCCTCTCGTTCCACCATTTCCTGCAACCATGTTTTGAGATGATGTGGTTAGAGGAAATTGTGAAAACATAATTGGATTTTCTAAAATTTCTGTATTAAATTATGGCAAACGAGATCATTTATCATCAAAAATTTTGTTATTAACTCCATTGTTGTAGGCTTCTATGCATTTGACTGAATGAATAATTCCTTTTTAAGGCAAGGACACCTTTTTAGAAAACCTTTACTCCGTATATTCAATTTCCACAAAAGGTTTGTATGAAAGAATTGTTCGGAAGTTTTCAAACAACTTAATTTAGTTCCAGTCCTAAGTTTCTTCATTAAAATTTTTCAATCAAACACAAAATTTATTCCATTATAACATTTAATTTAGTAAAGAATCGACTGCTCCATTTATTGTAGAATTGTCATTTATCAAAGGTTTGCCTTTGTGTAAAATATAATAATTCAATTTAATTTTCCCATACCAATATTTTTTCATATTCTTTATTTTGTTATAGAAGTAAGTTGTACATCTAAATATGAATTTATTGTTTGTCTAAAAAAGATTAATAAAGAAAACATATTTAATTTTTTTCAACGACAAAGAAGATTTTTTTTAATTCTTTCAAATGCAATGATTTACAATTTTATGAGATTTCATGTCATTTAGTAATACGCGTTTTCAAACTATTACTTAGTTATTTATTGCATATTTATAAACAAAAAAAAAACAATATACACTGTGGAATTATTTTGCTTTTGTATTTTGTTTATTTGTATTAAAAACGTACATAAAACAACTATGTTTACATATCGAGCAAGTTAATAAACTCAAACCTCTCTTCAATACATGGTAAAGTTTCGATAACGCATAGATTTAAGGCAGTCATGTAATTTTAAGTTTATGTAAATGTCAATTATTTATATATACGCATAAATAAACCAGCTTGAAGATAGGCTAGTAATATACAGAAATATTTAAAAATATTATAGAAATCACTAAATCACTTCTGTTTGAGTTT
The DNA here is from genome assembly GCA_028555115.1 of Himalopsyche japonica. Classification (NCBI taxonomy): domain Eukaryota; kingdom Metazoa; phylum Arthropoda; class Insecta; order Trichoptera; family Rhyacophilidae; genus Himalopsyche; species Himalopsyche japonica. The sequence continues at coordinate 252,297 of JAHFWJ010000722.1, forward strand.
GCAAAATAAAATGTAAGTGGAAATGACAGAATTTTTTAATAGAAATTGAAAAAGATGAATTGTTATTGGAAATCATCATCAATTTCAATTTTCAGAAACTAAAACACAATGTAAAAATTGAAGGATATAAGAAAACTCGCATAAAATCCTAACCACTGAATGGATGACTTACCACATTAGTATTATAACCATAACATGATACTAGTGGCATTGTTAATCAATATAAAAGTTCATTGGTCAAAACAATAATAATTCATTTTATTGATACGAGTAGAAGTATTTACAGCTTTCATTATCACTCATTGTGATAAGTTCTCATAAAACAATTTTTACTTGGAATGTTGACAGTTGTAAACTTTCTTTAAGTGTCGTTAGATTATTAAGAATTCAATACTTTTAAACTTTGTACTTTCACAAAGAAAAAGTTTATTTTAAAATACTAAAATGTAGTCAGTAACTATGTACCATGCTAAAAACTTTATCAATCAATCTTACGGACGTAGACATTAGCGCAGTCTACAAAATATAATTATTACTCAATTAAGTCAAACTATTGGACACAGACACTGTGGATTTTGAAAGATGTTGTTCTAAGCTACAATTTTAGAAGTATACACATAACTATAGATATATATATATATATGTTGGTTGAATAAAGATTAATTTGTTCTGATGGTATAACTTTGATTCCCTGGAAGGGATGATGAGATATTGTATTCAAAGCATCCATTTAACTATAAAATTGATTTTTTGTGCAGTTGTGGCGCACTTTTACAAATTTATTTATAATAAATATTTTGCTGATTGAATTGGCATTCACTTGGTAGAACTCCATTATAACACGGTGAAAAATTAGCAATGTATTTTAGTTCTACAAAACTAGTTAGTTAGTTCTGACGATGGCGTGAGCCGAAATAGCTTTCAACTATATTTGTTAAAAATAATTTTGTAGAACTAAAATACATTGCTATTTTTTCCTTCTTATTATTTTTTTTCCTTCTTTTTATTATCCTATTATTTTGCCTTCATGCATCACAATTCCATAACCATTTATAACAAACTCTGTTTATTACATCTATTGTTATTTTTAAAGTTTGTTTTATAATATCAATTCTTTGATTTTTTTATTATAAATCACAATTTCAACTGAAATTTTTATATAATTTATGATATCACTATTCAAATTTGAAATTATTATCTTAAAAACTCTAAATTCGGTGAATTATATAAATCATTACATATAATAAAAAGCAAACTTTATAGAAATAGCATTAATAAAATTTGATTCAAATAATATGCAATTACTTTATTATGTATCTTTAACGATGAATTAAAAACGAAGCTTAAAGAGTAGAACGAACTAATTATCATATAGGTATAACGAGTAACCGAAAAAATTCGATCACACAAACAAATCTAAAACTGGCTTAACAGCATTTGTCATCACATATTTCAATGGATAATAATTGTTTAGTTTGAACTTGTCGTCACTTTACTAACCGATACAAAATAAGTCCAATATTAGCTGAGACCCTTAAAGCTAGGATTATTTTTCACTGTATTAACTTACTCCTACCCCAAAAAATCGTATCTGAAATAAATATCAATCGTCACTTGTTGCAGGGAAACGACCTATGAATTGACTATTCGACAATTATTTGTTGGTATTATATTTCGGTAGAAAAAATTATTTGTTTTCAAATTTTTGATTAAATTTACATGAAATTTAAATTTAAAATAATAAATTGCAGTATTTTTATTTTTCAGTTGGTAATTGCGTTGAGAAATAAACAATTTTTAAATTACACTGGATACTCATATTTGAAACAAAAAGTCGAGGTTATCCTTCGTCACTGTCAGACCCTTAAAAACTTTTTGTTACATTATTTGCTAGACTGTAAAGAGTGATAAGTCTTTATCTCACGTACAATTATTTAGAATCTTTTTAATATCAAATAAACAAACAACTATTAAGAGTTCTTAACATTAAATAATTAATATCGAAAAAAATAAATTGACTTGAAGGGGTGACATGTAAAAAAAACTGGCTGATTTTCATTGATTGTAACAACTACAATTCATCAATAGCCTGTGTATTTTGATTGATTGAATCGTTATTTACTTGGTAGAACTCCATTACAACACGGTGAAAAAATAACAGCGTATTTTTTCACCGCATGATTATTTTGGGTTTATATATGTGCGTGCGCAAATATTTCTTTCGGTTAATTCAAAGTCAAAATATAACTCCATCATTTTTAAAACATCACAAATTATGTAGACGTATATAGGCAGATTTTTTGAATGATTGGCGTCAAACTAGCTACCATTTAATTATCATTTTTTCAACGTTTTTTTTCCAAAACTAGTTATATTAAATATGCTTCATTTAAAAATGTATCTTAAATACATACTACGTATGAATTTTATACACCTAAAAAATATTTTTGTAAAAATTTTAAAAAAAGAATTTATTTAAGTTTACAAGGATATATGTTAACTTGCTGACGTTTTGGATTCGCAAAACAAAATAATTAAAGAAACAGATGATTGCATGTTTATATAATTAATATGTATCATATCTTTAAATTTATTCAAAAGTTTACAAAGAAGTAAATTGAAATATAACCTATAAATCGTAAGCAAACACCCTCCAAACAGCAAATATCAAATTATCACAGTGTAATAAACTAGTTGGAAACATTTTATTATTCGAAAATAACTAATTCTTATTCTCAAAATTATGAGGTTATTTTAAACATTGAGCTTTTTGCAAAAGTAAAATCGTGAAGTAAGAGCTTTTTTCGGCCATTCATTCCACCTACTGTGAAAGTTGTATGAACGTGTTTTCCGTCTTGATGAGCCAATGTAATAGAATACACGGTTTGATAAATCACGAAGGAATCTCACATTTTATTTTTTGTTGTATAAATCTGATAATAATCTTAATTACAGCTTTTATATTTGTGTTACTTTTCTACTCGAATTAAATATTAATTCATTACCCCTCTTCTTTATCGGAGGTCTTTCTGTTTTTCAAAATATTTACAATTGTTAAAATGTAAATAACTATAAAATAAACACATTTGTATCTACAATATATTACTTCGTTTATATAATGAGTAAAGAATTAACGAAACCTATTGAAAGAAATTTTTTTTTAATTTATTTGGTATTGAAATCAATTTGCTCTATGTAAAAATTGATCATATAAATGAAAATTTTTCTCATTTATGATTACTTAAACACTCTGATCAATATTTATTTTTATAAGAATATTTATACCTAGTTGCAATAATTTTTGTTTCAAGCTTATTTTAAACCTTTACCACAAAAGTAATAAACAAATAATTTAAGAATGAGTAATTAAACACAGAAAACCCTCAATATAACAAACTTCTGTAGATGGTACACTCCTTTCAAAGAAATATATAATCAATAAAAATAAAATCGAATACTGCTAATAATATGACAATTTTAAAAAGTTCTTTACTCATTTCATCATGGTGAAAATATAATATTATTACTTATTATTTCAAGTATGTCGCACTTTCATTACGATGAAAGTATTTTGTATCCACTACTCTACGATAAAATCTCATCGTATCTCAATTTTTTTCTCAGTTATCGGATTTGTTTTTTTTTTAAATGTCCTTTGTCTGTGATGTGAAATAAATGATCCACGAACAGCATTTTAATATAAAAATTTAAAAAACGACTAGTGACTTTTTACGTTTGTAGTTTAATTAATTCAGTCTCACAAATGGAACAGGTAACCACGGCACAGGTTTCATACCTATCTCAGCTCAGACACGTTTTTACTTTACGGGTAATTTATTTTCGTTGTAAACAAAATGAGATTAATTAAACGTGTTTTTTTGCTTATTGCGGACAAAGATTTTTGTCAAATATAACGCGAAGCACCGTGGGGGAGTAAAAACTGTGCTGGTTTTGAGGAACCACTATTGTAGTGGTGGAATTACATAGAATTCTTCAAAAGTAGTTTCTCATTATTATACAAAAACACTTCCAATTCTGACATCAGTTTTAATATGATAGCTGTCACTTCTTGGGAGAAAAGCATTACATTTAAACAAATAAAACATAACTTGTAAGTACTTTAAAAAAAAAAAAAAAAATCGGGACCGGTTTCGCTCAGTGTGAGCATTATCAACATCAATTTAATCAACGGCGATTTAATCATATTATTATATTCCAGTTCCTACTATTATACTGGCTATTGTTGGAAATAGTACTGAAGAGCTGTGTTTTATTTCTTCAAATACAATAGTGATAAATAAAATTGTGGAATTGTAGGAAACATTTTATTTTTATATCTGAATGAATTTATGATAAAATTGAGAGAATATCACATAAATTCTGTATAATTTTCTGAAAGACTCCTGGATGTGATACAGAGAAATTTCTCAATGTGGATTTTGATTTCAAGTATTTAAAAACAATATGTATTGCGAATATGAGTTTCATATTTATATTGCATCTGATATTCATAATCTTTTAAATTGTTCAAATTACTGTTGCAAATTTCCTTTCTATACACCTGGAACTGATCAAATCTGTGTGTAGCCCTTTTTGCTGTTGGTATTTACAAAACATTAATTACAGGATAAGAACGTTATATGAAACTTAATTTACTATAAAGCTAGCACCACAACATGGGAAAAAGTCATCTTTCATTTACGAGAGTAAGAAGCATGAAATTTAGCGCGAAAAAATTGCATGGCAGTATTAAAAAAACTTAATGTAAACATAAAAAACAAAGGAATAGAAACAGATTAAACTATCTAGGTAATATATGTGACATTCAGTAATTGGGATTGCTTATATATTATATTATTATAGTTGAGTTTGTTTTTTGACGCATTTTTTTAAGATTGTTGTCCAGTGCTGGCTATTTGATACGTATAATTCTGGCGCGTACTTTACTAGTGTTGGTTAGATTTCAAACATTTTTTCATTCTAAAAATAATACTCACACACTGCAAATCTTGCGCATGCGTTCTTTATCCCGAAGTGTTTCAAAATGTCCTATTCCACGGTAAAAATAAATAATCAGAATGCGGCGAGCGTTGGACCAGAAACATCAGAATAACATTTACCGAAGAAATGTTTGGCAACAGCACGTGTTTATGTGTTTACAAAATGTTATATTTACGAAGCTGAAACGGAGGTTTAAATTTAAACTTTTCAGTTGGCTTGTTTTTTCGACTCGTTATTATTGTTTTCCAAGAATAACCGATATAAAACATAATATTGGTTTGTGTGTAAGCTAATATTGCGATGTTAAATGTTGGGAATATCTACTATCTATCACAAAACTTTTCTCCGAATTATTATAGAAGCTACCAACATTTCAGATCTCACCTACAATTTTGAAAACCGCAGATAGTATGCTTGTTTATGGAAATTTTCTAATGTATATTTAACTTGATTTTTATGTTTAGTTCATAATGTGAGTTTCAATTTAAAAAATAAATTAAATTAATTACAATGACATTTGTCGTAGTTTTTGAAAAAATGTGAATTTTAATATAATAACAATGTATATCATTAACAGCAAACTTTATTGCTCTGAGTTAAATTGAAAATCATTTTTGATGTATGAAATTTATTTATGTTAAAATAATTTTATTATTCATTTGTAAAACAAAAAACCGTTTACCAATATCATTCACATATTTTCTCTGCAGGAAACGATGAAACCCCATCAAAAACCTGAGAGGATAGTCATCCTCGACGGTGGGTTTTCATCTCAGCTTAGTTGTCACTTGGGAGAGGTCGTCGATGGTGATCCTCTGTGGAGCGCTCGTTTCCTCGCAACTCACCCCGATGATGTTATCAGTACGCATCTTGACTTCTTGAGAGGTAAGAGACATAATCAGCTTTATGCTCTAGAATATTATTAAGGAAATAATTCATTTAATGACAATTTTCCTAATCGCATTATTAAATAGAAGGAATATACAGTCACCCCAAAAGCAAAAAAGGAACTTTTGCAATATTTAAGTTAAAATAAAAATGCGTTCAAAGTGAGTGAATGAATAAAATCCCTTTTTTCTGTATTGTATAATAAAAAATGGGGTCACAGTTGATTATTATTTTATTCAATTATCACGCAATTTTATCTATATATACAAAAATATTTATTTGCAATTGTAAAATTTTTAATTTTCAGTAGATCACATTTATGTCATAAATTCAAATTTTTTCATACACCTTCTACGTTAATTTTTATTAGTTAAATATTTTGTAGTAGAAAGAAATATTCCCACCCAACCACAGTTGTCATTTATAAGTTAAGAATAATGCAATGTTATCTATATTCTATTTAATTAAATAATGAAATAGTTAGTCTGAAGATGCTTCTGGAAGATGCGAAACGCTTGTCACAATCAATACCACACTCAATGAACCAACAGAGGTCTAAATATTAAATCAGTTGATAATGCTTGTGATGAGCGAAACCGGGCCTGATCATAACATATATTATGGAAATAGTACTAAAAATTGTGTTTTAGTTATTTAAAATATCATACCTTTCCATCAGGAAGTGACAGATAAGTGTATAAATATTAGTGGCATATTAGCACATTTTTATATCCAGTAATAATTCGTAAAACAAACAATGAATATATTAGCACTTGGTCATTTTGTACTATCAATGTGCCATTGTTGTGATCGTAAAAAATACGATTTGCGTTTACAGCACGTGCACCGGGTTTTGCATTAAAAAAGAATTTGCATAATTGCCGATGCACACTGCGACCAATAATGAAATAATTTTCATGTCTGTTGCCACGTCACATACCAGCTGATTCAAAATTAATACGTTTTCAAATCCACATCTCTATCGTCGAGCACGGCAATTTAGATAAAGCAATTTTCCCACACCAGATGCAACTGGTTTTTTTGTATGGGATGTTTGCACTTTATAGAGTAACTTTAAAAAAATACATTTGAAGCGATAAATCTATCACGTATACAGTCATATCAGAAACATTTGTATTAAAAAAACGCGAAAAATTGGATGTCATGTTTTTTCCGCAAGTGAAAGGAAAATTTTCAATTAGCGATCTATTAACGAGTTGTTCATTTATTTTTAACATTATACAGCGTTCGAATTTCTAATGGAGTATTTGAGGATAATTTGTTTAAATGTGCCTAGAACAGTAAGCAATTCTGTATTTTATTATATAATGGGTAAGGATAGCGATAGACCTAAGAAATGAAGTGTTTATCTGATTGCTCTTTAGAACTGATTTGGTTTGAGTAATTTACACATCATATAAATCAATACATTCAACAAAAGCCAAACATAACATTCATTGATATATTATATTACATGTAAACTAAAATGTTATGTAAGACAAAACGATTGAAATTATAACAGAAGTATAATGGGGTTATGAATTTTGTTTTATGCAAATAGAAATTATTTGGTAGATTATGCTTCCATTTGATATGTTACTTAGCGTGACACTTGTTTTTCTCTGCATTTATATCAATAATAATCGATATTTTCTATATAAATATCTATTTTATATACGCTATACATTTCGTCTCAAAACACTTCTCATTTTTATTAACACAATAAAAGTAAACTTTAATTATTTTAATCAATTTAATATCGAAACATATTTTGCTGTTTGTTTCTAAACTAAAATGCTGGGTGATTTCCAAATAACTTTTTTTTAAGTGGCTTGGACAGTCTTAATCAGTGATTCTCAACCAGTGGTCGACGGACCGATGCTGGTCTCCAAATAGAAAATTTTAAGCATTCGTATCGTTTTAATATATGTCATATACAATTATTATTTTTGTCAATACTGTCAAGATGCAAATGAAGATTTCTTTGCTGTTAAAATAGTTCACTTAAATCAACAGCAGTATTTTCATATTACATTTATAATTAAGTTTCGTAATCTGACAGCATTATTATATTTTTTAGAATTTAAACAAAATCAATTTAATAAAATGTTCTTTTTTCGATCAACCCGATCCGCAGGTTGAGTAATACTGATTTCAATGGTTAATATACACGTATACATAACATTTTTTTAAAAAGCGTAAAAATATCATAAAATAGACACAAGAAAATTTCTTAGCGATAATTTTAAATAAAACTATTTAAAAAAAGACCATTTTAGTGTTATATTATTATTATCTAGTCATACAGCTCCTGCGAGAGTATTCATATTTTATAACTAAAATTCTTAATGATTATTTTGTTTTATTTCTACGATGTAAAAATTAAAGCACTCGCTAAAATTAAATTAGATATACTGATTTAATATTTGAACAACAAAAATGTTTGCATGTAATGTGGTAATGTTTTAATAATAATTATATGAATGACTACTTGCATATTAAATTGGTATGAATTTATAATTCAAAGTATTTAAATCAATTCATTTAGTGTGTAATTGAAATCAAGCGAGATTATTTAAATATTTCCATAATATATTTGTCTTGGAATATGTGTAATTTATCAATTATGTTAATATTTTATCAGGCTATTCATTATATAAAATAGCAATATATTGATTTATCTGGCTTTATTGTCTTGGGAACACTCTTTTATAAAATAAATAAACACAGAAAATTATTTAGTTCTGAAATAATGCTATCGATATTTAGAAAAATGTATTTTTAAAAAAATATATTATTTTTTTCTAATGATAACCCTTAGCGTAATTCGACATAAACTTTGAAGTGAACTTGAGTCATTCGTTTGCCTATATGAAAATTTTGAATCCGTCTTGAAAGACTTTCTTTCGTACAATACGAGTAAATATGTGAACGAATGATGGTGACCCAAATAAATTTTTCTGTGATTTTTTCTTTCCAACACTCCGTTTCAAGCTGAAGGCAAAGTCAAATAAACAACCAGCGGAGAATCAATGAGTCATTTACTTTCATTGCGTATTGTTACGATTCGCCTCCAAGTCACACATTCGTCATTACTATTGTTTTTAAATAAGTCATTTATTTAAGTAAAATGCTATGTGTTTGAGAATGAACAATTATTTCTCAAATTATAAATTTCAAAAAACATTTACAATTGTAGTAGGTATCATCGATAGACTTTGTTATTGGTAATATTATATACACAAAGACTCCTTTTTTGCCTCGAATAGTTTACTAGAGATGCAAACTCTTCATTACGTAGTGACTATTTCCAGTTACTTACAAAACAATATTATTCATAGAAACTAGGGCAGCGAACAAAAAAGCCTATCGCTCTTTTTACAAAACAATAGCGCTTAATTACTCGGGCTTCCGTAAAAATTCTCTCCGCAACCTTTATTAGGTTTCCAATGACTTTGCAATCATAAATGGACTTTATTATAGATTAGCCAAGTCTTCTACACGAACATTTTTCTGATATTGTTTACTCAAAGGATTATTTTTATGACTATATAGTAAAATTATAATGTTCCAAGTCTTCAATAGTAGAGAGACCAGATTTTGATTAAATTGAAAAAATTGAACTCTGAAGAAACTCAAACAAAAATAAAAATAAAATAATGTTAAGTAACATATTATTTCAATTCATCCAACGTTATGCACTAAAACTTTCTTCACTTTTTTTTCTATATAAATCGTAGTTTTTTTTTTCAGCGATAAAGTAGAAATGGAAATTGGTTGCACTTACTTACTCGTCTCGATTCTAAAATTATATGATATGATTTATTAAACAATTTTCTAAGATCGACTGTTAAGTGAATTCCTCTGAAATCTAAATTAGCAACTCTTAAATCTTAAATCAAATACGTTAAGTAAATTACTTGAGAATATTATTTGTTAGTTGCGAACTGTTCCTTATCTTTGTTGTGAATAAGTAAATAATGCATAATTTCATGCTTTAAATGCATTATTTCAAATGCATAATTGAAAAATAAAAAGTATTTTTTGGTGAATATTGAATATTTTTTCTGCCAATAGAAACCTTGCCCAACAAAATCAATGTACGGTGGCACAAGTAAAATAATATTCTGACAACATAGGATGTGATACAACATTAAACTGTCGTAGAAAAACATATTCACGAAGGAAACATCCGTTGTTTATCCATTTTGACGCGTAAACGTAAGCATTTCTGTAGCCGTCTGTGCAAGCATTAGACGTTTTTGCATAACGTAGCCAACCACTTTAGATAGACACTGTTATAGTGAAACTGGGGTAAAAAATACCAAAAATATCGGAGAGGACAGAAAATTTTGAAACAATATTTTCTGAAAATTTCAAAACCTTTCTCATGAAGATACCTATTTTTTCAAAAAATTCTTCAAAAGTAGCTTAAAATCTTTTAAATAAACAATGCATAAAAAACAAACTTTAACGATTATTTTCGGAGCTTTTTCTCATTTAAGCGCTCTCTCATTTTTATATTTTGAAATTGTATGTTATTCAAATTAATGCAGAAGTACATATGTATATAGATAAATTTTCTTAAATTTTTACCGTTTAGTGAATGACAAAAGATATAGAATTTTACGAAAAATATTTTACAATCCAAAAAAATTAATAATGTATGGCTGAATGAATAATCACTATTTTTTTTACTGCATTTTAAAATCACAGCGTATTCACTTTTTTTGTTTTTAAAAATAACTTGCCAAAACTTTTTTTCGTTTGCGTTGGGCACTCTGGCGATTAACAAACAACTTGTAGCCCTGGCATATTTGTTTCCATTGCTCCATCAAACCATCTTTTAAGATTTGAGTGATGAACTTAATAGAACATATATGTACATACAAAAATTACTATTTTATAAAAGCTATATGATATTTTTACGAACTATTTATTTTATTTATCAAACTAACGTTGAAATAGGTATTCTATCATTATTATTTTAACAAGTAACTAAAATATTCAAAAATTCAATGAATTCCGTGTATTAGGAATTTTTTTTTCATTTATATTTATAGTCATGTTATTGTCATAATTATTTTATGTGTACAAAATTATTAGACATCAATCACAATTAGACAATTATCATTTTGAATATTTTATGGTATTTCAAGTAGCTTTTCAAATAAAGGTTTATATCGAAATATTGTTGAAAATCAGTTACTACTCATTTCAGATGTATAAGATGGTGGGGGATTTTTATTTGCTAATCGATCATAGTCATTTTGCAGTGAGTTAAGTTTGATGGAAATGATTGCAAGCAATTAAATATAATCATTAAATCAAATTGTTAAATCAATTGTTCATAATAGCAGATATAAAAAAGCGTTAAAAATACTAATGCGTTTATTCATTTCTTCAGAATATTTGATTTCTTTCATTCGAAGCGAATGAATTTGACTGTTTTATGATAATAAATGTATGAATAATGTCATCGTATAAAACGGTCATAAATTATTACATTAATATTATTTAAGCTATCGTGCTTTACCCATCAATCTAATTTGAAAGAGACGAGTTAATCGTATGTAAAAAAGCAGGAGAAACAACCTGAAATACGTGGGTGAATGGAACATAATAGACCTTTATGAAGGTTCATAGTGAAATTCTCAAAAGATTAGGAGCACACGCTCAATCGAATTTGCGAAATTCGATCACATCACGTGCCATATCTTCCTTGATAGCTGTATTTCAGTCCTGGGTTGCGGGGGTGAAAATCTAAGCCCTTTTTTCAAAAGGTGTTCTCCAAATTACTCAATAGTGTTGAAACAAATTTTCTGTTAGCATATTGTTATACATACATCTTTTATGTAACGAAAAAAAAGGATAAAACCATATTTGAATACTTGTGAACAGAGACTTTTGTTTTGGATAGCTTAATCAAAAAAAAAAATCGATTAATATTAGTCTTACTTAGGTATTATTTAAGCTTATCTCATAAGTAATATAATTATTTGAAGTGATCAGTCTTTCCCACGCCGTGCTACAAGTTGAGGAATTTCAGTCATACTTTAGATCAGGAGTGCGGATCAACATAAGACCGCAGTAAACAAAACTTTGGCACATCCCCCCCCCCCCCAATAAACTAAATGTTTTGATTCATAATAAAAATCAGTCAATCGCAAACAAGAAAAAAAATACACATTTACGAATCTAATTTATTATATTGTTAATTAAATGTTATACATGTATTTAAAGGAATCATATTTTTGTATGTATTATTTTTTTGTTGAGATCTATTATTATTGCCGTCTCAATTTTTTTACTAATTTTTAATCATAATGTTGCGTATCTATATAAAAAATAAATGAACTTCAATATGACTCTCTAAGAAGCAAAGTACTTGGTTTGCTTAGTTACGCAAACAATGAAACTGACGTTTTTCATTTTAAATAACAATGTAACATTACAGCGAGTGTACTGCGTTACGTTGTCACTATCGTCAAGTCGACCGGTAAGTCGGTGGAGATCGAACGTGCCTGTTTACAGAATAAAACAATTTTTATATGAAATAATGAAGCTATTGTTTACTAGTGTAAATACAGCAGAAATAATGAAATCATTTTCAATCATTATGTTGTTCAACTTATCGTCGTTCGTATAGCCAATCAATATTAATTATAATTATGTTTCAATCACACTCAATTTAACAAAACTATAATCTCAACTTAATTTCAACAGATTTAGTATTTCAAATTGTGTTTGCACAGTTTTTTTTACATGCATATATGATGTGGTCGAAAAAAATGTTAGAAATGAAATGAATCTGCATTTTGTTCCAGTCGATATAACCATATAGAAGAAATAGAAGATAAATATTGAAGTAAGTCACCGAAGAGACATTTTTTATATAAATGTTTTCCATGATAAATTTTGAGGAGAATGTACGAAAACAACTGTAGAAACAACACGTGTTGCTTCGAAACATTAGCTAATGAGCTAGTTATAAGTAAAGGCGGTTCGTTATCTTGTTTTCTGGCTTTATTAATGTGCACAGATAAATTGCATACAAAGACAAACCTTAATTGCTGTTTAGCTTGTAGTTAAAACAGCAATATTTTTACGTAAGCACAATTTCTTCAACTTCAAAAAGAGATACGTATTTCGATGACATTGATTTTTTAACATGCATTTTTAAGTGTCTGTTAAAATTTGTCTTTGCTGGAATAGTTTTAACAATACTATATATATTCACAATCAAATCTACAGTCAGGACTGTTTTAAAGTTAATAGCAACCAAAACATTAACAGCGCTGACACAATAAATGAAGTCATGTCTGTTATTGGTTAGTATCTATTTCTGGTGCAGTTCAATGTTTTCATTGATTATTTTTTCATATTTAAATTACGTACGCAACACTACAATTACATTAAAAATTTAATATAGTATTATCGAATACAATTTTAATATTTTAGATAACAAAAGAAATTTGTTAACGGAAAACAAAGTTAACTCTTAAACATTGTTAGCTCGCATGAAAATAAAACTTCACGTGGAACTGTCAATCAAAATTATATTAATATTTTGATAATGAGAACAATCACACAGACACGAGAATGCGCATTATCCGAAAATCTTTATTATTTTTTTAACTTTAAATATTACTTAGAAATGACATTAACCATCATATCCCGAATTGATTTCATATACCTTTTGAATATTTTCAACTGATGACAATAACTCACAATTGACGTGAAAATTATCACAGATTAGGTCAATTTTGCTGTAGAGGTTGTTACGAAATAATTATGCTCAATAAACGGTTCCCTTAAAACATTAAAAAAATATTAAATTTCGCTACTTTTTATTGCTGTCTTCCCAAAGTATCCGTTGTGCAAACTACTGCTATAAAATGCAGTTATTTTTTATTCATATTCAAATAAAAAACAAAATGAGTTTGTTTATTTCTAATAGATACAATTTATTCACGTTCGTGGAAACTTTTTTCATTTCGATTCGGGATAATAAGGCGATTGATATACCGAATGAATATTTTGTATGTGTTTTGTGTTACTTTATTCACCGCTGTGTCTGGGAGAGGCGAAAAAATAAAAAACCAATTCTCTGTAAACTCGATAAGACTTACCAACATAATGAAATCGGCACACAACGTTATGTTTGCATAATATAATATTCATTTTGATTGTTAGCGAAAAGGTGCAAAAAGAATACTTTACCTCTTCGATGATCGATTTTGTGCGTAAAAATATCATCAAAGCAAGAGAGAACTAATTTCTTTTTTAAAACTCTTAAAAAGTTTTATAATTTAGAACTTTCAACATAAAAATTATGACTCACTACAAACAATGATTTCAGTTTACCAGCTACAATTAGCATAACATTTATGTATTCTTATTTTGAAATATTAATTATTAAATTATGTATTAACAAATGAACCATAGAAAATAAATAACAGAACGAATTTTAAATATAATTTTCTGATGGTCTAAATTATTCGAAAAGAAACTTCACGTCTCTAAGATTCACAAATCAAATCATTTTTGGTCGTCTCTCGTTTCTTAGCGAATTAAAAATAGAAATTGAATATTTTTCTCAGTTTAGTGAACTATTCAAATTATTATATCATTATGAAATGAAATTACTAATCTTATTTCAAAATAAATTTCCACGACTAAATATTAGAACACATTTTTTTGCTTAGAATATATTATAATATGCATGGTTTTTTTAGCTGTATTATTCATTGTCATAACTTTATTTTGAAAACCTAGGAATATTTTTATTACAGTGAAGTATCTTCTATAAAATGGTTTTTCCCAAAGTACTAATTATTATGACGAGAGTATTAAAGTCAGCTTAAATTTGGGTTTATTTAGTGACCATAAATAATATACTGAGATATTTTTTTAGAATTATCTCAAAGCAATTTTGTATACGATGTGGATGGAAATATATGTTTTTACATAAATATATACAAGTTTAATAAAGCTTTATTGTGTATTTGCTACAAATATACCAGATTGTTTCATATAATATAATTACAGCATATTATATGATGTTTTTGATGCTCAATATTTGAGAACTTAACCGTTGTGTCGTCCGTAAAATTATGTAAGATCACTCTGAACCCGACTTTACTAATATACCAATCGCTTATTGTATGTAATGTTCAAGGGTAAATTTATTGTTTGCTTAATTGAAACTTTTGTTTCAGCTGGTGCGGATTTAATTATCACAAATACCTACCAAGCATCTATACAAGGTTTTGTGCAGTACTTGGGAATAAGTCCAGATGAGGGCATATCACTTATGTACAAAGCTGTCGAACTTGCGAAACAAGCACGGGACATCTTCCTTGACGAATATCCAGATGCAGGTACGTTAGAAATAGATGTTAAAAATATTTAAAAAAAACGCTACGTGTGAATCGAAAATCCAATATATTACGCTCTTTCTACCAATGAATTAAGATTTATATGCTTTATGGCGGCATCTATAAATGGCACTACAAAATAGCGAGTATTTCCGATCTTCAATAGATGCATCGCGATGCTACATATTTTTTTACATTTCATCATTAAAGAAAGGTTGTAAAACAATATTTTTTCATTAAATATTATATTCCTAATCAAAATGAACCCAAATTATTTTAAACTACCGAACTTCTTTGGCGTGCTGTCACGTATAAAGACGCTTAAAGAAATTCGAATGCTCTCATATAAAACCAAGTTTGCTGGAGTACTTATCAATCAAAAATATATGTCAGACCTATTATTTTTTTTATCATCAAGAATATTTGGATAACGTTTAATTAACAGGAAATTTATTTTAGGTCGAATTTAAAGTCATGCCATAATAAATTCAAATATTCATAACGAAGTACTTCCGCTTAAATACGTAGTCAAATCAAAACAGTTTACATAATCACTATGTAAACAATGGAACATGTTTACTACATTTCCTTTCCAATATGAATATTAAATAACAAACAGATTAAATAAATCCTTCAAAATTTGGAAACCAAAATATCCGGTATCCTTCAATTAATGAATCACTTTCTTTTGAGTTAATAAAAGCATCAGCGGTTATCAGCATAAACATTCGCCAATGATAAAAAAGTGTTTTTTATTTCATAATTACTACGGTATCATTAGTAAACAATGATAACCATTATATTATTACTAAGATATCAAAAATATTATCCATTTTCACTTTTGAACATTCGAAAAAAATTATTGCAAAACAAATCATGTGTATAAAGCAGACAATCTAGTTTAACGTTCACTGAATTTCATTTTTAAAAGATCTTTTTTTTTAATTCTCTTGATAATTGAAGTAATTGTTTTTATTGGTATTATGCATGCCACTAAGAAAAATTCATCATAAAACGAAAACTAGATTCACTGAATTAATCTAACTATTGATAAATGACTAGGAAAATGGTTCATTAAAAAAACATCGTATTTTTTTAATACTTTACTCGGTATACTTAAAACAGTACAGTAAAGTCATTTAGAACTTTAAATAGCAAGTAAATTTAAGCCTTCATTCTAATTAAGGTTTACGGTACATTCTATTTCTCCCCGTACACACAAAATAAAATTACTGTGCCGTAACATTAAATGCACACTTAAAAACATTACAACGACATTTTACGCAATGTAAATTAAATCATGATTGCTCCTTATGTAAACGAAGAATGACCACTTAACAGATTGATGAAATAACACACGATCCTATTGATTTTGCTTTAGAAATTACGAGCGCTTAGCGTGCTAATCGGTTACGATTTTCTCGTGTTTAAATATCCATCCAGGCAAATACGTAAGGTGATATTCATAGTCATGAATATCTGTAATTTTTACATCCACCTAAAAAATACTTGAAAAAATAATTATCTTTTTCTAGCCTCCGTGAAATAAAGAAGTTAAGCGAATGGACAGCTAGTTTTTCGGTTCATATATTAAAGATAGATACGATACGTGCAGTGATCTGAACAAGTTATTTCTATAAAGCAAATAAAGGGGACATCCACTCGAGACATGTCTTACGAGACAACCGTGTTAGTGTAAGAGATTTTGAATCACTTCACACAAAGATTCCGTATAAATATAATATACAATAAAACAAATCACTTAAACCTATGATGCTCTAAATTACATATGTTTGTTATCATTTTTTCGGTAGATATCTATATCAAAACATTAGCATTTTAACAATGAAAAACTTTGGTTCAGGTTAATTATTTACGCACCTATTGTCATAAAACTACATTTTTCCAACTTTTCCCAATTCATCTTGAATCACGTTATATGTCTTGAAAATACATTGGCAAATAAATTATTTCCAATTTTTGCAAATCTCTTTAACGAAGCCTTATCGATGAAATACCATTTTCTAATTAAACTATATTCTGAATTGTGCATGCAGTCGGAAATTATGAGTCTCTATTGATTTCCTTTACAGAAAACGTGCCTCAGGTGGTTGGTTCAATTGGCCCATATGGAGCACACCTTCACGATGGCTCTGAATACGATGGCAGGTACGCGGATACCACTTCAGTAGAGGTGAGGTGAGTGGAAGTAGTTCGAAAAATATGATTTGATATTCTTTGGTTCTTAATGCAATTATTAAAAATCAATTCAGCGGGTCAGCTGCAAAAAGAAATCAAAAGCCAAAACATACTCTACATTATTTCTTACTTTTTGGTTTGAAAAATCAATGTTCCACACGGCTGTTTTTTCTTTTTAACATAGTTTGTATCATTTTATTCATTAAATACAGTAAAAATACTTGAAGGTGGTTGTTATAATAAAAATTGAATTGGGTAGTGTTAGGCGTTTTAATATTGTTATTTTTGTATCGTGTGTCATAATTACAAATTTAATTATGTAGTGGATATATTTTTTAATATAAATGCCTTATTTAACTGTGTGTTTTTCGTGTTGTTACTATTTCTTTAAACAAATCGAATAATAAGTAAGCATTTAATAATTTTACATTCGTGTAAACTTCAATATTAAACCGGTGCATTATATACAAAATATGTGTCCAGGAAATGTATACGTGTTGATTTTCATAAAAAACAGACGTCATTCAATTATGTTAAAAGAATACAATGTAGTTCCGGATGCGATATCAGTATGTTTATCGACCGCATAGACTACTGCGGTATTTTAACCTGGAATTTCTTGATCCGGGACGCATTCCCATTCCTGATTCAGGAAGATTCCGCCAGTGAACCATCTTTGACGAGGGTAGGGCGTCCGTAATCAGATAGTTACTTAACTGCATAGATAGAGGAACGATTTACTACAGATTGTTATTTGCGGCAAATCGATTATGTCTCGCCTAGCTTACTACGAGTTTATTTGTACAAAAAAATAAATAACTTTTCAGCATATAATGCGCACAAACTTTCTCTATCTCACGTTCACGAAAAACGTAAATTCTTAAAACATGTATGCATAAAATATTGTATTTTCGATGAATTCGGCGATGGGTTTGAAAAAGTTCATTTTTATATAAAATTAGCTAACCCGTCGCGCGTTGCTGCGATTTTAGAATAATTCATGAAATTCAAGGAAACTCGTTATGTTAACAAACAATTTAATTGTTAATAGTGTCGCTTCAATTTTATTTATTTATGATTTGGAAGGAGTGGTATGCTGAAAATATTTGCGGGAGAGTCCTTAAGAAATTTTTTAAGTTTCAAATCGAACGGATAAATAGTTTAGTAATGCATAAAGGACAAATACACACATACACACAAATTGATTAATATATGGAGAAAATATTAATATTTCAATTTCGTAATGCATCGTTGGAGTAACACGCGTAACGCTCTTTTGGATAACATTTTGAGACTATCTATCTCTCGTATCTAAGCTCAATGCTGTATCTGTGAATATCTGGGAATTTATCATTTTAATATATGTATAGTCATAGAAGATAAAATATAACATATAATATAACCATGACCACTCCTTGTGTGAAGCACATACACCTCTCATGGTACTTATCTCAACCTAAATTATATTTATTCAAATAAATAGTAACACTCTATTCATACCAATGAATTAAAAAATAATATAACTAAACAATGAATGCACAACTATGTGCAAAATAAAAACAACGGTGTCTTATAAAAATATCCGTTTTGTAATTTAAGATGCCATAATAATTCAAGCGATCAATAATTAGTTGTAAGAAAGTTATTAATGTCATAAAAATATGAATGTTCAGTAAATGACAGCACCTCATGGTTTATGGAACTTAAATGAATAAATTTAATATTTCTCACAGGATACTACTTAAATTTAAAATCTTGTTTTGTCATATCAAATATCTATGTATTTTTATATCTAATGACTTTGAAATAGGTCACGGGAACACTTTTAAATTGTAGATTTTCACTAATAGGCTATTTCGTAATTTTCTTAGCTGCTAAGTGGTTTCTTTTGTCACTCTCCAACCACATTATCAGATACGATAGCATAAATATAATATAGATATTTTAGTATTTTCTGCATCAACATCATTCTGTAAATTAACTTCTATTCTCTCACTGGATTTATTTCTTCTTTGGTTCTGATCAAGTATTAATTGTTTTTCGAATAGGCGACCTAATTGACAGCTCTTATTTAGCTCTGTTTGCCAAATGGTGCTGCGTATTAAATGTATTTTCTCTCTCAATATAACAATAATAAGTCTATGTAACTTTTACTAAATCAACATTTCAATAATAGCGGAATATTGCATGAGATTCATAGCGATTCGTGGCAGTTTATTGTTTTATTCTAATTTAAATTAAATATGTGTTTGGGTGTAGGATGTATATTTTGATTTAATTTAATTCAATTCGCATTAAAATAGGTGATGAGAGAATGGCACAGACCTCGAGTAGCTGCTTTGGTTGCTGCTGGAGTTGACCTCCTCGCTTTGGAGACAATACCATGTAAAGAAGAAGCTGAAATGTTGGTGGAACTGATCAAAGAATACCCGTCCGTTAAAGCATGGCTAGCTTTCAGTTGCAAGGTTATTGTTTTATCTGATAGCATTTATTGTCATTAATGCATTGATTAAATGACAACTTTATACCTGAATTTCATAGGTTAAACAATGTCGATTTCGACTAAATTTCATTCCATATTGACGTGTATTACATAACGGAAAATAGTAGAATTCCGTAGTTATTTTAATCATTTTCTTATTAACGTAATTCAATCGAATTGCCTGTGCATAACAAAAATGAATCGTAATTATCGTGAAATAAGTGGAATATAATTTTAGAAAAATAATCGATTTGCAATGATTGTACGTAATAATATATTTACATAGAATACTATTTAAAAGTTTTGTATTCAACACGAATGGTATGTATTTAAAACATGAATATAGTTATTAAAGTAATCCCGACTATCAGAAAACCATTGTCTAAAATATGTTTGTTTTAAATTCCAGGATGACCAGAGTATAGCACACGGAGAGAGGTTCCAAAAGGTCGCCAAGAAATGTTGGGATAGCAATCCAGAACAGCTAGTGGCCATCGGAGTCAACTGTCTGAGTCCGAGTAGCGTGAAGAACCTTATCACGGGAATCAATAGGGGCCGGGAGAATAATAAAATCCCTCTTATCGTTTATCCAAATAGCGGCGAAAAGTATAATCCACAAATTGGGTAAGCCACTAAATATTGTTGTAATACCTGATAGTTAAGAGGAAAAGTTTTTATCTTGGGTTTATATACGTTATATAGGCTATTAGATACTAAGCTTTTATTACGAAATTTTTTTTTGTTTGCATATGCGCCACACATAAAACGTGACCCTTGCGTAAAAACGAAATAAAAAATCGCCATTCGCATTTTTATGATGAAATTACTTAGCTCTTTTTCGAATTAAGCCTATCCGTTACTAAATTATGTGAATGTTTAGTTTCTAAACAGTGGTCGATCACCCGATAAGAGTATGAGGCGTCCGCATTAGGACCTCCGAATCGTAGACGTCTCGCATATTATATTAAGCCCATATTGCTTAAATTCCGTTCGCAATCATTATTTATTTTCCGATGTTTTCATGTTTTTTTTTTTCATAATAGGACCTATCCACAGTGTTTCGCCTGAGGCCTCCCAAATACTTTATTTTCTACTTCGTTTTCATTCTAAGCTGACAATTGCGCTGAATTGATAGAAAATGTGTATAAATAAATACGTAACTACAATAGATACCACAAATGTCAACAGTCCGTGATAGCTGACAGATATGTGACATCAAACAGTAAATTTTAATACGTCATATCACGAATGAAAATTTATGCAAATTTTGGAATCGATTATCAACTCTAATTATATATTTTAATATTACAAAAACATGGAAACGATTGAAATATTTTCTATTATGAATAAGCTCAGTACTCATCCTATATTGTATCCGCTTCTAATGTGTAGCATGATGACTTATAACAGAGTATTCACCAACAGCAATATTTAGCCTAACATTTACCACTCGCCGATTAACACAATTGATTTGAACTAACGCTGTACATAGTTTACAAAATAATGATTTTATTAAAAAGTTCGTTAATAAGGAAACTTTTTCAGGTGGATCGATCGGGACAAATGCGAACCTGTTGAGGACTTCGTTCACGAATGGCTTGACCTTGGGGTTACTTATGTCGGAGGCTGCTGCAGGACTTACGCAGCTGATGTTTCGAGGATACGATATCAAGTTTTGAAGTGGACAAACAAACGCTACAATAATTCATATGTTGACTGACCTAATAGATCTCTATAGGATATTATATATAAATAACTGTTATATATTATAATTTTATTATTTTTGAATATATGTGTAAAAATATTCAGGAATTTAATGCCATATTTAATAATATATTACACATAAAATGTTACATATTCAAAAAAAAAGAACATTTGTATTTTCTTATTATCTTTCTATATATTTTTTATATACATAATATATTTCAAAACTTTTCACGTATGGATTTTAAGCAACACAATATAATTAATTATGTTTATTGTTGTAAAAATATTTTTTCGTTCTACAAAGGTTTGTTTGCATTATTGTATGTACGAAAAATGCACTATTGTAACATTAACTTGAACTGAATTTTTAAAAATGCCATATTAATGTAATACGTAATTTAAGATTGTAAGTCATCTTTAAAAAAACAAGGTGTTTACGCCCATTTGTCAATTTAAATCATCTTAGGTAAACATACAATTTTCTTAGAAATGGTAAATCGAAATAAGTATGTATATACCTCTTTTACCCATTTTTTTCGATTAAAAATATGAATGTTTTATTTGTAAAAATGTATCCATATATTGTGGGTTAATCAATCCCCAAATTTTCGGAAGAAGCAAGTTCTTCCGGATGCAAGAGATTTAAAAAAAAATACTAGACAGCTTACACCAGCAGATGTGAAGTTGCTTCATAAAAATATTGTTTGAAAGGCACCAATACTAATAATTTGAGTATCAAAAATTTACAGCATTGTCAATAAATATTAACATGTTTTTACTGTTATTTATGTGTTATAAAAATCATATTTTCACAAATTTCAATAGTTTTTTTTTTATTAGTGTTTATAAAATAAAATTCATGAGAATATCTTATAGATATTAACACCAATGGGGAAATACATTTACCAAATGTACCATTCGTTATCGCAAAAGAAAGGGAGTACTTGTGACATTTTCACAATTTTTATTTATGAACGAAGATTCATATTTTTTTCTCCATATGAAAAATTACATATGCGAGACAAACCCTATGAAATCAATATTAAAAATTAAAATTTTATTCACTTATGTACAGTGATACTTCGTTTTACTGGACCCTAACAAATAATGATATATGTAAAAATGTCTTGAATAAATTTTATTCTTAACTCCAACTTTCTTCATAGGGACCGTTTTTATTGCAAGTCGGAATAATTTCCCATGTGAACTACGAGGCCAAAATAAATATTGGTCCACTCGGACAGAGGACTGAACAGTCTGTACATAGGTGAGTCATTAGTGGAATCATTATATACAACATAACAGCAGAACCTCGTTTACAAACTTGAAGATATTTTTTAATTCCTTTCAATTGGTTCGAAAGCAAATGTGACCAAAGTGACAAATTAAATTTGACAAAACAGATCTGGTTACCGTTTATTGCCAGACAGCGATAGCAATTGATTTGAGTCGAACGTAATTCTGATGGGACGATTTCTATGAATTTTTTAAGGATTTTTATAGGAATTTGTTTCGATTGATATTAATTGTAATGTGACCATAATAGATCGAGGAACGATGAATGCAGAATAAGATATTTGAGAATGTTTTTAAATTTATATTTACGAAACTGTACAAAATATGCGATACGTACGGAAAAATGGTTAATGCAAGATTGATAAATCTTCAACTTCTGTATCGCGAAATATGTTTTCATCCTTAAAATTTTACATCTCCAAACCAACATATCCTAATATTTAATTTGATTTTCAGTAAATAACCCATGGTGAAGAAAAAAACTATATCGTTTTGATTAAAATGTTTTATAAAGAAATTTTTCTTATAGATGAGCAATGTTAATCTTATCCGATAATTATCAAAATGTACACTTATTATAAATATTTAGTTGGAGTTCAAGTTTTCTGCTTGGTAAAAAATAAGTTTTCTTTTACATATAAACATTTTTACTAAAGATGGACGGTGTTCTCAGAAGTCAAAAAAAAGTTTGCTGTTATGTCATATACGATTTCTCCCTAAAAAATATAAATTTCGCTATGGAATTAAAACAGAAACGAAAACAATGGTATACGAAACAAAAAATACAATTAAAAAGCATACTAAAAAACAATCCATTTAAAAAAAATTATAATTCTCTTATTGAATGACTTATTGTATAATAAATTAATAATAATTAATAGTTTCCGATGAACTTTGCCTAAATATTTTGTTGATTTTTTTTTAAATATCACTATAATTATAAATTGTATAAATAATATTGGCTGGTATGTAGTACGTAACCAGTTTATGTAATAGTTACTTCATTTTATTTCAAGTGGACTTTTGACTATAAAGAATAGGTAATGTTACAAGTATCGTATTATGTTCATTTTTATCTATAATACACTCTTTGAAGATTTTAACATAACAATATTTTGAAGTATGGAAATCATAACAGAACACTGGCAGCACATTTTGTTTCAAATAGGGATGTGAAATGTAGCTATTTTCTGTACCAGACGTCGAACAATGTATTTAAATCCTAACACTGGTTTTTATGAGCTGGTCTAAACGCTTGGATATATTATTGATTTTTTCAATATTCTTTCAATCGAATGCAATAGCATTGTAATTTTTTTTTTAATTGTATACATATGTATTTACCCACAGGCGACTCGTCGATGCTTCGGCATCGAATATTAACTACATCCCTACTTACAGCTGTTTGAATTTTGTTAGAGTTGTGTTTTGAATATTTTTTGTCATTTTGTTGAGGTTAAAGGTTTCGATATTAATGAATCTTGAACTTGTGACATATCAAGTGATAACAAAAGCTGCGTGTAACTATAAATATTACTTTTCTTCTCGTAATACTTCTCTTTTTATTCTTTTTGGAATCGGTTGGCAGGCACTCAGATGTACAGTGACATAAAAATATTGGACGGAGGCTTTTCAACTCAGTTAACTCGTCATGTCGGCGATCGAGTTGACGGAGATCCTCTGTGGACAGCTAGATTTTTGGATACAGATCCAGAAGCAATATTTAAAACTCACCTCGACTTTTTAAAAGGTAAATTACAATCACACAGATAGGCGGCATTCTAGCAAAATTCAAATGGTTTTTATAAAAACGAACGAAACAGCTCTTATGTACATGCTGACCACAAATACTGCTGTATATTCTCAGGTGGGTCTGACATGATAGAAACATGCACTTATCAAGCTTCCGTCAGCGGATTTGTCAAATATCTCAATGTTTCTAAAGAAGAATCACTTTCACTTATAAGGAAAGCTGCTGAACTTGCATTCAGAGCCAAAGACACTTACTTGATCGACTTCCCTGGTGAGTGCAATATTTCACTGAATTTTAAAAATTTTAAATGTACATATTTTTGTAATTTGACTCAATAAAAAAACAGTGTAATTCTCTCCAAGTAGGACATACTCTACAATATTCATTTTAGACAAAAGTTATCTTGAAGTAGTACAATTTCGATCAATACTTTTATTAAATTAAATCATTTCTTTTTATAAATCTCAAAATCAGATGCCAAGCCTATCATTGTTGGATCTATTGGTCCTTACGGAGCCGTTCTTCATGACGGTTCAGAGTACACTGGAAACTATGCAGAAAAAATATCAATCAAGGTGAAATAACATTGATAATTATCATAATTATGTTCATACTGTATTCTACAAATATTTGAAAACTCTTAACGATAAAATGTTTGAAGTTCATGTAAGCTGCTATGTTCTTAGCAAATAAATTATTATCGCCTTTCTACTATGCATGTACATGTGCTTAAAATGTCTTAAGATAACACTAATTTACATGAATGCTAACAACTTGACTGCAATGTTTCAGGATTTGGTAGAATGGCACAAACCACGTATTGAAGAATTGGTAAATGCTGGAATAACAACATTTGCATTTGAAACAATACCTTGTCTTAAAGAAGGTGAAGCATTAGCATGCATCCTGAAAGAATACCCAAACATTAAGGCTTGGCTGTCTTTCAGTTGCAAGGTAAATAAAAAAAAAGAATCCTTCAGAGAACTGACCCGGATTCAGAAATTATTGTACAATAAAACCTATTTTACATTATAGGTTAATGCAACCGTAAAAATGTATGAAAGAATATTCTTCTTTTAGTGTCCTTGTTGCAAATCTAGATATCAGGGGCATATGTATATTCAGGGTGTTAGGTGTGCACAGCACACACAAAATATAGAACATGAATAGTTGAAGTGAATTCGTAAGCAGCAGTGTATCACATATGTATGTATATCAGTGGTCGGGGAACCAGGGTAAATTACCCCAAGTTGGGTAAATATTAAATTTTTGAGGGTAATAAGAAATTATTATTTTCCGGGTAAATTAATTCAATAAAAAATGTTAAATTTTAATTTATTTTGATAAGTCTCCTTTTCAAAATGAGGGGGTAATATTGACTTACGCATAAATATTTCGGAGTAATGGTTAAAAGAGTTCCCCGACCGCTGATGTAAATGCACATAAATATTAGGCAGAGCGTACACTATGCTGGCTGCACAACAAGCCAACATATTCAACTGTATCGTTAGAAGTGGGCGCTATGACTCTGTACCTAAAATGCAGCCTTATCCAAGGTGAGGAGTTGCAGCAATCTCATCTACTCAGTATTCAATTCATTGGGCATTCTAGAACTCTTATGTCTGCTTTTGTGTTACATTATTTCCTATAAACAGGAAATATACTAATTTAATTTAGAGCATAATAGTTTATTATATTATTTATTGTGAATATTAATCTTTTGTTTCAGAAATGATTCAGTTTTGAAGAAAAGATTGTCACCTTACTTCAGTTATTTAATACAATAACTGACTGTATATATAAGCAAAATTAATGCTGATTTTCTTCAATTTCCAAATTAGAATATTTCTACCTTTTTAGGAATGAAAAATATACTTTTTTTTTAATGGAACATTATTTCATTAGTTACGTTTGAAAAACAAGCTTACTGTTAATTAATGATTTACATTAAAAATTGAAAATTTGATTTTTAAAGATAAAAATCAAACTTTTAATACATTTCTTATTTAGTCATGCTCGGAATTCCAAGAAAAACCTGTTCATGAATTATTCATTGTCAGGTTTTCAAGAAGTGTATAAATTAGGTGAATTTTTATTGACTATTCCAAGCAGTATTGCTTCACAGAAAAGCCAGCTTCTGCTGTTATAGAATAAAAACCTGTTATCAAAATATGCAAGGCCAAGAAAGCCTATATGGATTAAGCCTAATTTCAATGGAGAAACAAAAACTTATCGAGCTAAAGCAGAAAGACACATTTTACACCAACATTATTGGAAAATTCATGTCTCAAACACGAAGAATCAAATTATTATATAAATAATGAAAAAAAAAATTCTCCATTACAGCGTGTCAAAAGTTTGTCATTCCACTAATTGATTACATAAATTATTTAAACTACATAAAAATTTATTTCAAATTATTTTTCCAGGATGATAAATCATTGGTGCATGGAGAAAATTTTCAAGATGTTGCAATTCATTGTTACAATATGAATCCTCAACAAATTATAGGTGTCGGTGTAAACTGTATCAATCCAACTTATGTACACAACCTGTTGAATGGAATCAACAAAGAAAATGAACTTGATATGATTCCACTTGTTGTCTATCCTAACAGTGGCGAAAAATATGTTGTTGAAGATAAAGGGTTTGTTTCCTGTCTAGCATTATCAAATATTTATAATACCAAACTGAAACACAACAAAACAAGCCCAAGATATGAAAAGTAGTTATAATCAAGTATTTCAGATATCCCTAGGTGTTTGACAAAAATGTATTTTATCTATTTTGATTAATTTTATACCAAACTGGCACATCAGTTAAGTGCTATTGTTTTAGAATGACTATTCAAAAATGCCCCGCATAGCACCTTTAAATCTCGCTAAACACCATGTCCATGTCTCTTTATAGTTGGCAAGCACAAGATGATGTTCCACCTTTGGAAACATTTGTAGAAGATTGGTTGAATCTCGGAGTCCGATACATTGGTGGATGCTGTAGGACTTATGCAGAACAAATAACTCTGGTCAAAGCAGCTGTTCATAAATGGCAGATCAAACAGCAGGGGATTAAAAACATAATCAAATAACTACGAAATGAAGAAAAGTGTTTATGTATTATGTTTTATTTAATTTCGCTGTATGTGAATAATGTCACAGAATCCATTTGTTCTAAATTATTCTCATCATCACTTTTTGTTAATAAACATTTCTATGTTATTTATTCTAGTTGAAAATAAAAAAGAAGTTTTATTTTATTTTAATATGTATTTACTTATTACCTACATACATAATATAATTATTATTTTTGGTTGAACTGCTTAAATAAATATAATTAACTCTTCATTATCAAAATGGCTGTCGCTGAGTATATATGTTCTATATTGTTGTTCCCTTTGTTTGTTCTTAGTAAAATGTTACAGGAATCTACCAAAATTCGGTAAAAGATAACATTATGTTACTCAGTATGAATGTAACAATAAAATACACTTTTTTCTGTCATTATTTTATATCAGGCAAAATTTGATTTCATGTTTCAATAACATGTACAGCGCTTGGAAATTAGAATATCAAAAATCAACAAAAAACTGTGATGGCGTCTGTGACTAAAGTAAGATCATGCACGCCTCTTTTATGATCTATCTTCAATTGGTAATAAACATTAAATCCTTAATGAAAGCACATAACAAATCAACACCTCAGGATATACATACAAAACACTACATATCCTTTATTAATAATTAAGGAAGCTGATTGTAAACGATTTAAAAAAAAAGTAACATTTTTGTTCATTTTAATATGTAATCCACATCAGTTTCATCAGTTCCTTCCACAGTAGTAAAGTGCAATAGATATTTAGTTCAATGGTTTTTGAAGAATTATCATAATGAGTATATATTACAAAGCTTATTATCATAAACTTAAAATTATATTGTGATGAATTGAAGTTGTCGACAACAAATAAATTTATAAAAAATATGACCTCCAATTTCTTTGTACATCTGTCACATACATATTACTTTATCATGCAACACCACAACAACAAACAAACTTGCTAAACAGACAAAATTTGGCTCATAATGCATAGTTCCATAGAAAATGATTTACAATAATCAACACTATTGTCATAAAATTACGAAACATCAGTCTATCTCAATATTCTAAAAAAAAAATGTTTTTCTCATATAGACACCAATTAAGCATCCATGTGTTTAATGAAATAATTATACATAAGTGTCTTACGGAAAAAAATATGGATGGCAAAATTAAATTAATATTAGCAATTGCTTTCTTTGGCATTCCGCAGGATTGCGCTGTTGGGCTGCAAAGCTGCTATACTTAAAGTCCTCTCTTGCCGCTCTTCGTCCAGCTGGGCTCGGAGTAGTCTCACCTCCCCTTTCAACAGCTGAACATCTTCTTTCAGATGAAATATGGTCGGCCAGGGGCTCGGATGACCTCGGGCGGCATTTTGAAGCGGTAGAGAAGGCGATCGGACCAGCCACTTTTCAGATCCTCCAATCAATTCATCCTCAAAATCTGACCCACACCACATTAACAAAGGTTTAAAAAATCAAAGATCCATAAAAAAAAATTAGTTACTTTTGATTTTAGAATATTATTTTTAATCAGTATAAATTGATTCCATCACCACTTTCCAAAACCCAATATTAGTTTAAAGCTTCAAGCATATTCACAGAAATTGAATGACTTAATAAAATAAATAGATTATATTTTACTTGAAAAAGTGAATTGAGGATATTTTGAAAACATGCTGATAGCTTTAAGTTCCTAATGACAGATTTCAGTTGATAATAAAATTTAAAAAAGGATTATGAATACAGTAAACATTCGAATTTAAGGCTTCATCTATTTGACATATTTTCCACTGCATAGCATAATATATTTATTGCAACCGTTCTTCCTAAAAATTTATTCACTGTAAGAGTCTCGTGAACAGAACATAGACATAAACTGCATAGTTTATTTCATTAATAAAATATAGCATCAACTGCAACATTTTCTTTATATTAGTAAATCCAATCAATGTGACGCTGATGCTTTTGTGATTGTGAAAATCTATTGATATGTTATTTTAATCGCTTAGACGCTATATAGATTTTCAAATAAATTGAAATCAGAGTCATCTATAGAATGTTATCCGTACTTTTCATAATGTAAACATTGTTACAATTGGTTTGGAAATTATTGAAAATACTGTTTACATCCACAGAACAAATGGATGGTGTCGTACTACACATAGTCACTTTTTATCATTTTCAGCAATGTTATTTTGATCAAAAGAAAATCAAGACCTCTAGTGGTATTATTATTTAGTATTTAATGAGAACAAATAAAAATAAAAGTTTAAAAAAAAGGTTTATAAACTAGCAAATAAAACAAAGTTAACTTCTAGTGATTAAAATAATTTATGACAACAAATTAACTTCATTAATAAATATCACTTTCACATAAATTCACTGGCGCCCTTTTGGAGAAATAATTATCTGAAAATGTTACTGGTTTCTGTACATCATGCTGGAAATAAATAACAGAAGTCATTGAATGTTGAAACATGTGTAGCAATGTAGAAATTCCAAATGCAATCGATCCCACAATACTAGCATATCAATATTTATGTTCAACAATAAGTTTCAATATTTTAAACAGTGATGAGACGTTTTACCAATGCCATATATCTACAAGAAAGAAGCCCGGAAGCGAAAGGAAGAGGACATAAGCAAGCATGCATCAATTTAAAGACATATGTAATTGTAACAGTACTTTATTGAATGTTAATTTCTCTACACAATATATGTGAAAATTAAAGTACATTACAGAAAGTAAAAATAAAACTTAATCAATAATGAATAACAACAATAATAATTATTCATTCGATAAAGAATATTATAATACAAAGACCTTAATACAAAAGAGACCTGCAGTAATAGTATGACAAATGTTTCATTTTTACATAACAACTAAACAGACATAGGACTAGATGAAAATTATTAACTCGATTTTGAATATTAATTCGAAATATCTGCATCTCATGAGAGAAATGCAGTATTTTACATGTTTAAAAAATAATTTATAATTTGAAATATATTCAAAAACACCAACACTTTTAAAAGCCTATCTGTAAAACAAAGCCATTTCAAATTTACTTCCAAATCAACAATATATTATTATGAAAGCTATAACTATTAAGTTCTCTATAATAATCTCCAATAACATAAATAGCTATTACATCAAATTTGAATGGTTGAAACTTTGCACGTTTCCACATTTTTTGTCACTAACGACCTGGGTTAAGTGGAAACTCGGGTCATTAATGACAAAAATGTGGAAATGTGCAATGTTTCAACCATTCAAATTTGATATTGAAATTCCAACAAGCACCTTCAGTCGATATCATAAATTATAGCTATTAAATTACCAGCTTGCTACATAATATTACAATGAAAAAATATATGTATTATTCATCACGTAAACAGTCTAACAGTAAATAAGGCTTACTTTTTGGCACGTCATTTATCTGAATTCGCAATGTCAGAAGTTCGAAGAGCGGGACTTAAATCCACATAGCATTTAACCAAATAAAAGTTTAAAAAATATTGTCATCTAAGATGTACTTCTCAATAAATAAATAGAAAATAATATACAAGAGATATACGTTTTTAAACTGTTAGTATCTAGAATTGTTAGTTTCCAAAACGGCACAAGGGGTCAGTCGAAAAACGGTTATTATGAAAATTAAACGTAACACAGCATCACAATAAGCATGCTCTTCGCAAAATTAGAAACTAAGATAATACTGTTAGATTAAGATCAAACAAACCACACGAGGCCAAAGGAGGAAAATCGTCACAGAAATGCTACGCACACCGCTTTAAGCACACCGAGGCGACAGTTTTACAATGGGAGAAGGAGAAAAACCCAGACCACAAAACCAAAACCGAGCGCACACAAAAGTCAACGGAAGCTAATCGAAGTGATGAGTCTTTCTGAGCTGTTTGACGAAGGAGCCGCAGCACCAAGCCGAGGCAGAAGGCAGAGATGGCGCTCTAAGAGGGAGCAACACGGCCCCCCTGCCTCCGCGGTGACTGTCGCCATTTCCCCCCAAAAAGGGGCTAGAGGCTCTTCTGGAAGGGGTTACGTCCAATAGAGGAGCAGACCGCCTGAGAGGACTGTCGCTGTCACAGCGGCCCAGCTCCGCCACAGACGGGTTAGAGCGGTTTAATTTGCGTTCTGTTAAAAGCTTTTTAGATTCGGGGACACGGTGGGCACACACATAATCTGCAGGGAGAGCGCTCCGGTTGCGTCGCACCTTGCGGCCTCCCTCGCTCTTCACATTTAGGGGTTTCAGATTGTAGCACACATCTGACTCCGAAATGCGCATCGAATGAGAATTAGCGTGAGGATTATTAGTGATGTGTGCGTGTGTTGGTACGTTACCGCACGACAGCCGGCCCCGGTCCACTGCCAAGGGCATCGAGAACCGCCGCATGGAACAAAACAATTCGAGTTCAATTCTTTTGAATCCGGCTTGCGGAAGAAATTTAACACGCCTATGGGTTCTGTGAAAATATCATACATCAAATAAAATATTCCAGGCACGGTTCAGACATTCTCTCGACCGGCCGTTGACTAGTTTTTTTGCAGAATTTTTGGTCGGCGATGCGACGATCATTCGAGAAACCAACTGAAAATTCCATGTCTTGATTTGCTGTGACGCCGTCTCGCTGACTCCGATACTTCCAGGGGGATATTTGGAACTAATTTACCCAATAAAAAATGTTAGTACAGTCTATTCAAACATACTAAAAATCCGGAAGCGGCATGACTGTTATGATTTCAATAAAATTATTGCCTATAACACTGCAGCTGATGCCTAAGATTTTTTTTTTGAAAATATGAATTTTAATGAACACTAAACAATTATTTCTATAATCAAAAATCTTACAAAAACATGATATTTGTGCAGATCATCAAAAATATAAAGCTTTGATAAAAATTTAATTGCACACCTAGCAAAAGACTATTCCAAAATTATAGTGACAGTGAAAGTGTTTATGTTAAATGGGTTAGGAAACGCCTTATATTGAATACAGTCTAAAGACAATAAAAAAAACTTACTTAGACAATAACTGGAATTGACAAAATAATTAATATGGAGTAAATAAATTTGACTGATACCAGTTACAAATACTTCAACTTCATAGAGTGGATTTAAAATTGACAGTTTTGAGTCTCATAAGGCATAAGGTGTAATAGTTTCTATTAGGTGTGCAATATGATAACCGTATATTCCATCACCCGACATTCAAAAATGACTGCAAACTAATAAGTTTACCCCGTGTTTAACCCATCGACAGACAAACCCAAATACAAATAAAAAATATTCAACCAAACCACTCAAAAAACAATACACCCCAAAAAAACATTTAAATTAACAAACACCTATAAAATTTCAAAACACATATATAAATAAAACACATTGGCGTTCTGTGATTTCTTAGTTAAAATAATGGTGTCATGAAATGTTTCATCGATAATTTACACTATTCTAAGGTGTGTGCAGATATTATTTATGAATGTATTTTTAGTGACAAAAAATATTGAAATTCTCATTACAGTTGATTTCGCTTGATTGGGACAGATCGGCCCTAACACTTAAACACTCACACGCTTATATTTTTCTTGATTTGTCTTATATACAGATCATATAATCTATTTATTGTCCAGAATGCCCAAAGATGACAAAATGCAAAACCTGAGCGATAAAACATGTGGAAGCGAATAGAATTAAAACAAATCTAAAATATTATTAGCAAGTGCACCTAGTTAAACAGAATATATACTAATAATAAAAATTCTAGAAGAAACAAAATAATTTTTATTGTAGGCATTCATCAACTGTAAGAAGTCTGTCTTTTGCTTTTTAGAATTGCAATTGTACAAAATCAGATATAGTATTCGGCGTTAATGTTTTACCTTTTGGATAAATAACATTATAACTCAGATACATTTTTTGCCTCCTAGCTGCAATAAGGAGATATTCATCACTATCATCGCCTTTGATTAGTGTTTGATACTTAACGACTTCAATAATTGAAAATAAATTTTCATAGTACCATTCAAATTTATCATAAATTTTCATAAAATATTTGGGTGAATTTTTTGTCCCATTAAAACATAGGAGTGTCCCTGATTTTTAGTTATTTTTGTCCGAGTGTGCGAGTTTTAGTTATTTGGTTTCTGTTCCTTAGGATTTGTCTCAAATATCCAACAATCTCAATAAGGCATTGTAACAATCAAGCGGAATCACTGCATATGTAATAGTGTGAAAATGATGACAAATCATTGTAGTTATAAAATCCCCGTATACATCCATAAGGCACAAAATGGTAACAAAAGAAAAAATAATAAGTAGGTTCAGATAGAAAGACATGGAGGAAATTATTGGTATATTTTTGAATCAAACAGACATCTCAAAAAGGTAATGAAAACTATAACAGATAGAAATATGTCAAATATCTTTAACATCTATCAAGATAGTGTGTCAAAAAATATATATATATATGTTTAATAACTACATTCTCGACTCACCGGAGTTGACCGTATTGCGTGACTGTGCAGAAGTGCAGTAAGCTTCGATGACTCGCAAAATGAGACCGTCTTCCTCGTATGAATTGGCTTTCCTTTGGATCGGCGAATAAGGATGAATGGGACCTGTTCCTTCTTCGCTTCCACCAAACACATTTGATGGTAACGGACGTAAAGGAGCGGCCGGTCTTAGATTTTTAACATTCCAACCTGCAATTTTCTAACAGTGTCAATGCATACATAATAATTTTTACGAAAATAAACTTATAATGTTACTAATTTTGTATAATTCTAGAGCCAGTTTAACTAAATTTAATGCTTTCTCCTTCACAATTCCAACGCTAATTGAACAAGAAATGCAAGACACAATGGCTCAGCTGTGAAGCTGCAATTGTGAAAGGGGTTACACCCAGTTTCTGTAATAGATGTCATAATAGGCAAGTTTTCAGAACTGATAGTTGTTATAATAAAATCCAAGATAAGTTTGTTTTCGCATAGAAAAAAACAATATATAACTTCGTTGAAAGTTGTGGTCTGTTTCAGATTTTTTCTCCAATCCTACACGTGAAAGATATCATAATAATAGGAAGATATACGTGTGAAAACTACAACATGAAAGTAATGACTTTTATTTCAAAAAAAAACCCATGCTTTCAATTCTCACTCATAGCTCAATATCATTTAAATATATTGATTGAATTGGCATTCACTTGGTAGAGCTCCATTATAACATGGTGAAAAAAATAGCAATGTATTTTAGTTCTACAAAATTATTATTTTTAAGATATAGTTAATAGCTATTTCGTCTCACGCCACCTGTTCCATAGTTCTGACGATGGGTGAGCCGAATTAGCTATCAATTATATCTTAAAAATAGTAATTTTGTAGAACTAAAATACATTGCTATTTTTTTCACCGTATCATTTAAACATGTTGACAAGAAAGAATTTGAAAATTTACCTTCAAACTTGCTATTCATATTGAATCGCTCAGTAAACTCAAAAGCAGTGATATTAGGGGGTATAGATGATGCTGATGTAAGTCTAGATGGGCCGACTGGCGGCATGCTGTGGGCAGACAGAGCATCGCAAGAGGATTGATGCCAGGAGTTCTCACTTTGCTGATTTCTCTGTTGATGATGGTGTTGCGCAAGTTGTGTGTAGCTGAGATGGTTGTTAAACGAGTGAGATCTCTTATGATTGGTCGCCGTGCCGCCCCCTATGTTGTTTACTGACATTTCTGTCGTCATCTGTCAATTGAAACAAACTTTTGAATAAAATCTTACAAAATGAATTAAAATGCACTGTGATAATTTTGAAAAACAAATTACATTTGTTATGTTTTCACAATCCCAAATATGATTTGTCATTATACAGACGATGTTAAGCGCTGTATGTTCATTTATCTTATAATGAAAACTTGAACCGTATCTAACTATATATATCCACTAAGTACACTTTATAGATAGTGCCCAACGGCCACCCAGTATACAAAAACCCCACTAGTCGGAAAAGGGAGACAGAGCTGAGAAAGACAGAACCTCAGCTCTGTCTGCTTCTTCCGCAGCACATGGCCTGGCCAATTGCAATGTATCTCCAAGCCGCAATCTTAATCTATTTCATAATCTTCAATAAAGACTACTGATATAAATATACATTTATAATTAATATCAAAAACTTATGCAATCCAGAGCAAGCCTTCTTTCTGACTTTTCAATCTAATATTCCAAATGGTGTTAATCAACGACAACCACTGAACTTGAATTAATCCATAATCAGCAATACTGTGAATGATTAAGTCAATATCTTCATAGGAAAATGCAATTACTAATACTAGACATGTTCAGCGTGCGGTTAACCCGCTGATACTACCACCTATGTGCAGAAATCCCTTTTCCTTAACTATCAATACATATGATAAGATATATATATACATATATTGTTTATTATAGTATTCTTAAAGTATACAAATTTACGCTATTGCACAGCCATCAGTTATATATTGAATGATATTTAAAATTGAAAAAAAAAATCACTTCCATTTTGGTAAGTTGCGGAAAGAAGAATAGATCCGAAGCTATTTTCATCTTAGTGGTTTGTATGAGGGATATGTATTATTATGTATGAGTAGTTCATAACCATAAACTAGTTAAATGACTGGAAATAATCATTAGTTCCATGGCAGCATCATACAACACAATTGTATATAGATAAATCTGTACAATTATTTAAAGATTTGATAAAATATCTAAAATCTCAAATATGTTTAGTAATATAGTTGAGCTTTCTAATATTTGCCATAAGATGGTTGCAGATGGTGTTTTAGGGGACATTATTTTTATGTTAGTAAGGTAAAAATGTCAGGCAAGGATGATCAAACAACAAAAGCACTGAATTCAATTAATGCTGCAAACAAAATAATTACTTAAATATGTACAAACAACTCGCATAAAGACCTGCGACAGTAGAATTTGTCAGTAAAAAACAAACACAGTGCTTGTGAAAATTTATCCTTGCCTGAAGTGATGACAGTTATGGGCAACTTGGCTTTCATCCACCAATGGGCGTACAGATCAGACCGGTACACTACGTGACCAGCATTGGCATTCTTCGTCGAGTATTTTTTGGCCAAATCTTCACTTTTAGACCGGGCCCTTCTTTCAGCGTGTGTTAAGTCTCCAGACTTTTGCCTCATAACCACGTTCACTGACTCTACCTGCGAATCCTTACTGCGACTCTTCTCGGTGCTCCTGCTTTTTCTTATACTTTGACTTTGGTCTTCCTCTGAAGCAAGATCCTCTCGATATATTCTCATATGATAGTGTTTACTAGGTTTGCACTTATTTAAAATGCTTATATCAGGAGTACTGTAGCCATGATTTACAGCAGCCAATCGAACATTTCGGGGATCTACATTGTGCTTGCTAGGTTTTCTATATAGGTGTGGTTTCTCATTTGTATAATTATTCTTCTGTGCCGTGTCCAAATGTTGCCGTTGTTTGCATTTCAACGACATGGGAGGGTAAGGGATTGTATCTATAAAGCTTGGGGTAACAGAGGTATGGGCAGAGTCTAAGTTGCCAGTCGTCATATTTTCTGAGGTAATACTCGGTTGGCAAGATGTTCGGGGAGTAGAGAATGGAGATGTGCACGGACATTGATCTTCAAAATTTGCTGCCTCCACTTCAGAAAGAGTAAGTTTATTTCTCATATAGCACAATTTACTTATTTCACCAGTCGACATGCTATAATCGTTGAACAAATTCTGAGAAAAGGTTGCCCCATTCAACGATTGAGTTTCAGATGGAGAATAAAGTGAATCGGTTCTGTTATGATTTTCTGGTGAGGCAAGATTACAACTGCCCGCCACTCCTGAGTCTGAAGACCTAGGACTGTGACATCTTGATCTATTACAACAGGCACAATTAGTGGCGCCATTTTCATAATCTCCTTCAGGAGCATTCATATAATGACAGCTGACACAATTTCTCAATTCAGAATTGATATTTGGATTTTCTACGGGAGGTACCGAATGCTCTTTGACTTGTGCTATATCTACAGATTTTGATGATGACCGTCGAATTTTCTTATCAGAATTGATAGAATGCCTTTCAAAGCGAGATTTTCGGAGGGGGATGTTAACTTTATCTATGTCAGAATTGTCATTTTGAAACATCGGTGGGGGGTCTAAAATCATCCTTATCACAGTTTCCTGACTTACATCACTGCAGGTAGATTCAGATGTGGAAAGGGCATGTAAATATGAATCCGGCGGTTCTAGTGATATCAAAACATGTGGAGGTATTTCAGGACTATCAATTAAAGATGACCCAGGTTCTCTGCTTAAAACTTTTCTGAGAGAATTTGAAGCACTTAAATTTTGCACATTTGATACTATCGTATCATCATTATCACTAGGTTTAGATAGAGAAGTATCACTGCAAGATTGCCAGGCAGGTGTGCATACTGAAGTTAAAGATGAATCATTAAACCTATCGGCGACAAATTTCGTAGGACAGCTCTGCCTTAACAAATTGACATGGCTAAACTGTTCATATCCCATCGACTCCATTGCCAGATTTTGATCTAAATTGACTAAATCTTCGCACGCCATGTAAGGCTTTGAATTGGTACAATCGAAGCTTGAGTTATCAGAGCACTCTGAATATTGATTAATAAACGCTAAGGGGGTTCTAAGAGATTTGCTATCGGCACTATCAACTGAAACATCTTGCATTATTCGTATCAAGGGACAGGAGATATCTTGAACTTCTGGAGAGAATTGTTCTTTTATTTGATCGACCCCCATAAATATTTCATGAGTACAGTCTACAATGCGAATTTCACTTGGAATTTGACTCTTTTCATTCGTATTCATGTCAGATGTTGTATCATAGTACCTTATGTATCCAAATGGGTTGCTTTTACAAGTGCCATCTGCTGAGGAAATACTTTTGTTGCTGCCAAGATCGACAGCATCCTGTCTTTCCATTTTTCCATTGATGGATACTTCAGGTTCCGATACGAGATATTCTCTACTGCTAGCGGAACTCTCACTTTCATCTTCACTATCGGTATCTGAATCGTCGCTTTCAAGTCCCCCGTGTTCATTTATCCGCAACTTGACTTGGCTGGTGTGCCGATGGCGAAATTTCACAGTCGTCATATCAGGCGGATCTCCCGCATGTATATACAATAATTTCTTAAGTATCGCTCTGGTTATTATTCTCAACCGCACAAGCTTGGCAAAGTATTTCGAGAGAGCCGCATAAGGGGAGGCCGAAGGATATGTCGAAGGAGGCATTGTCACATGGTAAAGACTATCTCGAGGATTTCTGGCCTTGGGAATAGTCAACGACCCTCGGCCGGATGAGCAGATTGACTCCTGCTATCCAAAAACCCATATTTAAAGTACACAAAAAAATTTACAACTAGAAATTAACTTCTCACATGTATAAAATAATCTGTATTTAATATATAAACGACTTCACTAAAATCAAAATTGTGAAAATTGAAAAGCTGGATGGCTAAAAAATTTGATACAGTATTATAAAAATAGGTTTATCAACCAATCTCTTAATTAAAACTTCTTCATATTTTGTACATTTCTATAAACTTTGTCACTTACAAGCCGGGTTTCAACCAGCAGCATCTTTAAACATTCAAATCCACAGAAAAGCTCACACTGACCTGAATAATGAGTGACAAAACTTATGTGTACAAAATATGGATTGTAGAAAATTGATATTGAACATCCACCAAGCACCCTCAGTTGATATCTAATATAATACCTTTATGTATTTATAAAAATTTATGATTTTCCATTGTATTCATCAAATCAATCAGAATCACAATATTGTTTTTAGATGAATATTAATTATAAAATATAAAATTTCTGACTGAGTTTCAGTAACATTTTTAAGCGTAACAAGGTTATAAAATTCATTTGTAGCAAAACTCACATGTGACGGAGACTGTGGTTGACTTCTACCAGCAAGAATTATATGTTCAGAATTGGAGTGTTGCTGAAGGAGACTAACCCACTTCTGAGCATCAGTGTTGCTTTGACAGACAGCCACAATAGTATCAATTAGCGGACCGCTGATTTCGAAGGCATTTTTTCTCGTTTCGTTATCATCCAATTTAGAAACTTTAATGCCAGATAAATGTAAACTTCCCTGCAATAAAATTAAAGAAAATTTTTTTAATAGTTTTTCAAAATTCTTTCAAATCATTGAATTTTTTGTTGGTCAACAGATAGTCTTGTTGCTTAGAAGCAAAATGAAAATTTTTATGTGAAGTGTGAAATTCACTAGACCACCCAAGATATGTAAAATTCATATAATTCAAGAAATAATATCCAAAGTCACTCCACAATTTGTAGTAGAATCATTTTACAAGTAGATCTAGATTTATGACAATTCGTCTTACAAACTAAAAATTAATATGCAGCAATTTTTAGTGCAGCACATCTCTGGCTCTGGAAAACAACTTTTTGGTCAAATAGAGAGATACAATCAACATGAATTCCAAAGGAGTTCAGGAGGTAATTGAATAGCAAGCAGGATGACAAACACATGAAGACAGTCACAGATGTCAAAAAATTCAAAAATCGTTGCTGTAATTAAATAATCAAGACCTTTGAGTGACACATAAGTGTTAATTCTTGGATCGAGTAACTGAGGTAGTTTAGAAGGATGCGAGGTCAATGTAAAGCGACCTTCAACATTTGGGCCCATTTGTAGACTGATGGAACAGTAGAGAGTGACTTACTACCAATGTTCAGAAATGTGTGTTAAGTCAAGGACATTTTTCTGTTGAGCAGGTGATTTAGTGTATCTTATATATAAAAAATTAGATATTACAGGTAAGAATTCATGATGGGTAAATTTATCATTTTTCTATTAATACTTCAATTTTCAATAGATAAACAAAATACAAACAAAATTTAGGAAACAATGTTCTTATCAGTGATTTCAATAACAAGGCTACAATTTTATTGCAATGAAATGAATCAATAGATAAGATAAAAAAATAACTTTTAAATAATAAAAACACATTTTTTAGTACTTATTTCCGCAATATATTTTTTGATCAGGACCGGTTTCACTCATCGCTCAATGCTCGCCTCCTGATCAAAAAATATATTGTGAAAATAAGTACTAAAGAAATATGTTTTTAAATTTGAATTGTTGCAACTTTGTACGATTCCATACGTCTTGTCACGAACGACCCGGGTTTCGCCCTTCGGCATCTTCATCGCACGGATGCAACAGAACTGACTGAAGATGCCGAAGGGCGAAACCCGGGTCGTTTGTGACAAGACATATGGAATCGTATAAAGTTACAACAATTCAAATTTAATATTGAAGTTCCATCAAGCACATTCAGTCGATATCATAAATGTTTTTTTATTATTTAAAATATCATGCCTTTCCAGCAAAAAGTGACAGTTAACATTTTAAAATTAAAAAAATAACTTTAAAACGTAAGGTAATTTAAGTATGATAATTCTGTTGATTAAAAGAATCAATTCAATAATAATTTACTGCATTTGACACAGAATTTGTATAAAATATAGATTAAAGATTTTTCAAGAAAATCATATGTATAAAGGTAACATAATTTAAAGTGAAAAAATATAGACCAAATAAATTTCTTGATTTACCTCATAGACGAAAGCGCTCATTCTTCGACTAACAGAGAGAATGAGAAGCTCAGCAGGAAACAGTACAAAATAACGATCAGCATGAGTATCCCCAAGAGCTACTCCTCCCATATGAAGCACCTCACCTAATGAAGCCAAGTCACCCCCTCGCCATCCCCGAACAGCTCCAGTGACTACTTGTAGCTCCAATTCTTTTTGCCGTCTAGTTGCAGCGCATGTTGACTATTGTAAA
The DNA here is from genome assembly GCA_028555115.1 of Himalopsyche japonica. NCBI lineage: Eukaryota > Metazoa > Arthropoda > Insecta > Trichoptera > Rhyacophilidae > Himalopsyche > Himalopsyche japonica. The sequence goes on from JAHFWJ010000722.1 coordinate 294,007, forward strand.
CAATAAATATGTTAAATACACACAATACAACTGATCTCATTTTATATATTTGCAACTTTGCAATTTCTACTTTAGTATAAGTTAACAGATTAATACACAAAATAAGAGATTAAGTGAAATCTTAAATTGATTATTAAATAATAATAAAATAAAAGAAGAAAAATCCATAAATTATCTTGAAGAAAATATACAAATAAACAAACTACATTGCTTTACTTACAGAATGTTTCTATAAATATCTTTTTGAGATATGCATTGCTAACAAAAACATAGTAGCTGCAACATCTGTTCAATTTGCCACAATGGAAGTGAAAATAATAGTACCTGCAGATAAATCAAATATTTAAAATAATTTTAAAATACTCACTGCAATGTCTTTGTATACAACTACAGCTCGATGTGTGTCTCCTCTATCGGGATGAGATTCCACCACATGTCTTCCAAGCTCTTGAAGCATCGCCGCATATTTATGAAGTCGGCGGAATGGTTTGCTTAGTCCAGTAGTCAACACTAATAAACCGGGACATACTGCTCCGCAACACTCCATGAAAGCGTTTAACTCGTCTCTAACGTTCAGTAATAAACCATAATATTTGTTAATAAAGAGCATTACAGACATCGCCTATTAGTGATAACCGTAATTCAGACTAAGAAAAAATTTTGCTTCAATTAACCTGGCTATAAACACATTCTACGTTTCCGTTTTAATTGACTAATCAGTGTAAACTGAAATGATTTAACATAATCAGATATAATATGTATTATGTGATGCCATCTATACACTCAAATAGAGGAGCAGATGATCATTCGCATGCATAATATCATTTATTTTTCATCTCATATGCTATAATCAAAAAAGAAAATTAATATTTGAAACTTACTTGTACTTGTCTAAAATACACACAGCCCTCGGATGGGAAGCACAATAGCTCTGGTGTACGGCTTTTATTTTTGGTGCCCACTGTAGAAATAGTCCGCCAACTCTCTGATCCGAACCGCTTTTGTTGCCGCATTCTTCAACCAAAGCAACTAGTTCTTCATGGGTTTGTAAAACCTCCAAAATATTCCCTGTAAGCTGTTTGTATTCATCACGGGTGACACTGGAATACACAATTGAAAAAACATTTTATTTATTTCAAGATAAACACATAATCATGACTTATCAATACACTTCATCTAAAGCAGTGGTTTCCAAACATATCAAAGATTTTTTTCAATGAATAATAAATAATTTAATCGCTCATCCTGAACATAATCAACTGATGACAAAAATTACAATCTATTTACACAAGATTTTGAGTGTAAGCTGTAGACTTTAATAGCAAGTTTTAATGTTTTTTTTATTTAAAATATCATGTCTTTCCATCAAGAAGCAATAGTAGACATCTTAAAAGATACCAAACATCATTGTTTCTTTTGATTCAATGACGTTTCAATTGCATAATATAATAAATTATAAATAAAATGAAAGGGTCTGACAAAAATAATTACTTATAAATAAATTATTCTATTATTATATTTTCCAAATTTTCTTTTGGCATTCATGAATTGTCTGGGGATCAATATTATGAGCACATATTTGTATTATGCATGTATGATGGTCAGATTTGTATGTTCAAAAAGAAGAATGTCTAGCAGATGACTAGGTGAGATGACTAGAGGTTAAATTCTGAAATAATTTCATACTGTAATGATTATACTTGTCGTATAGTAATCTTTTTTACTATTATCATCAGCAATGTTCTAATATATAACAACACTCATAATCACACCCGTACTTATGGAAAAATCGCATTTGTTTCAGTTTTGAGTTTTGTATAGCACATGCCACATATGCAGCTAAGTCCAATGAAGTATTCTGATATTTTGAATGCTTCTTCGTAGTAATGTGAAATGTTCAAAAATTTAGTTATTCTCAGTCTGGCCTCATATTTATATCATATAAGGTTAGTGAGAACAGGGAATTCATTTTCCTCAAAATTAAAGGCTTAAAATACCATCATAAACTATCAATAACTTATGGGCTTATGTTTGGCAAATACTGATGTAAAGAATGTGGCCAGCAGGAGGCTGCTAACCCTTTTAATCCCACGGGGCTGATGATCAGCCCCATCTAGTAGTGTATGAGAAGAATCCCATGTGAATGATAATCAGCTTCAAATTTTTTAGTAAAATTCGTATTCTAAATATTTTTTTATTAACTTTGTGATTCGTCACATTTAAAAAGAATCCATTTACTGTGTATTGAACATCTGAGGATCATTTGCCTAAGTTTACAAGTGATACACAGTGTTTCCCAAAATAACTGATAAAAGTTCTACAAGATGGCCAAAATCGATTAGCCTAAAATAATAGCAGGTAGAAGTGGGATTTTTATTTTGGATGACTTTGTCAACATTTACCAAATGTCTTTCGGTATCTATTTTTAATTTTACAAATTACATTCAGTGCCGACAAGGAAAAATATATTTTGACTTTTTTTAAATTAATGAAGATATCTTTTTTTTTATATAAGGTTGCAACAAATGTTTAGAAATGCTGATCGATTTATTTATAAGATAATGAATATTGATAAGAACTTTCATACCATGTACCATTTTAAGAACTTATTATAATTTTTTAATAAGCTGTATAAACTCATGTAAATTTGTCATAGTATTTTTCACTCCATATAGTCAAATGTTATATTGAACAGTAAGTAATAGTATCCAATATATATGAAGATAATGGGATGAAATATAAATTGAGCTGTAGTTCAAATTTAAATAAGGATAATAAGATAAGGATAAGGAAATAGCTTTAAGATAGTTTATTAGTATTTATCTGTGCAAAGTATGGATAAATAGTATATAAAACTTACAGATCACTTTTTTCCAAAGGTAGTAAAAAGTTTGTAACAAGGCCTTGCAATTCTGCTACATGAGCTTTCTCTGAATCAATTATATCTTTTAAAACTACATTCCTGAAAGCTTGTATTTCTGACGGAGCACGAACAGGAGAAGTGGCTGCCGATCCGCCTGAATCTGTATAGAAATAATTCAAAGATTAAATTAAATGTTTCAAAATTTTTTAGTTAAGTTAGTTAACAATAAAACATCCTGACTTCTTAAGATTGAGGCTCATATTCAAGTTTAAATTTGTACTAACTCTTCACCATGCATGATACATTAGTTTCTAGCAAGCGTTTTTTAGCGTTTAGCACAAAAATATAGTACTTTCTTAAAATCGACTTAACTTTTTATCAAACAATATTTTTGATTGAAATTTTCAAAGAAAACATATGAAACATTCAATCACTAAAGATAAAATTAAAAAAACTTTGATTATGTAAATTTTTTATTTGACTGTATTTCTTATCTATATTTTTGAATATAACACTACACATGTTATCGATATTTAAAACATTATATGTAAAATATAAAATAGGAGTTTTACCTACCAATAAAACTCTTATTGTGTTTCCAGCAATGTCCAAGATCCCCTGAGATGATGCATCTCTGTTTTCGAGCCACGCATCCAAACCCTATATTGGCAACACCTTTTCTTCTCTCCTCTCTTCCCTACCCAAGCCACGCCATCCGGGTGACGCCGTTATGTATGTCATTGTAACTCAAGGTGCACCAGGTAGGGGTTACCTGGATCTTGGACAGTGCTGGAAACACAATAAGAGTTTTATTGGTAGGTAAAACTCCTATATTGTGTGTTCTGGCAACAATGTCCAAGATCCCCTGAGTAAATGTTTGTTATCACCTGGTGGCTCGTGGGGGAAGAGTTATGTCATCAATGTGAGATCTTAACCAGTCTTCAGCTCATGGTCCGTGTACGATCTTGTGGCCATCTAGACTGGTTGGAAAGGGTTAGTGATAAGGCCTTGCGTCGGATGTGATCACTCTCGCCAGATATTACCTCTCGCCAGTTATTACCTCTCGCCTATGGCTGTCCTGGAGGCCGGCTTATCGGGCCCCATAGCTGTAAAAAATACTTCTTGGAGGTCTCCGCCTTTCCTTCGACTTCCTTCCGAGGCTTTAACCAGTTGGCGAAGCCAATATATTGGGGTTATATTTTGCGTGTCTCCTTTCCTAACGTGCCAACCCGATTGCTGATGGGTAGTTGACCCGAACGCAGGCCATAGAGTTACCTGGTCTCGTTCCTCTCTAAGCCCGCTGTCTGAATATCTGAGCAATGTCTTGAACTCCATGAACTTGTCTAACCGACGTCAGTAGTAGCAATGTTGCCGTCCTACAAGACACTTCATATAGGCTGGATGTAGGTGGAGTGGTTGCCTTCAAGTGACGGACTTCCTACTGACCTCCCATATAGAGGCTTTCGGGGTCTTTACTCTGGCTAGGGATATGGCTCGGAGTACACGCCTCACCAGGGCGTTTCCGCTAATGTCCACTTCGCCCACTGGTTTGCAGAAGGTTGCAGAAGATTGGTCGTTCTCCGCCATCCGTTTCCTGACTAAAAATAACTTCGAGAGGTAGCTGGGCGTTCCGTCTGCCGCTCCCAAGATTTATAGTTCCTTTAACACAGTTACTTGGGCCTGCATCTTGCCCGTTACCTGCGTCTGGAATTCCCGCAGTAGCTGTGGTGTCTGAGGGAGAAGGGCGGCTTCAGGGTGAATGGAATGTCCCCCGTCCCCCCTAACATCCTCAGAAGAGGTAAGGGGACTCTTTCTGCCTTCCAAACTTCCACAAGGTGTCGCAGGCAACCCCCTTTGAAGGGTTTGGCGTCATCTGGGGCGGCGCCCCCCTCGAAGATTCTTTCTTTTGTCTAATTCCCTGTTTTTTTTTGTAGGGGGGCCTTCGATTGTACCTTGCTGAAGGTCTACCACTGCTGGCCCTCCTAACACTGGGCGTCGGGACTTGCTACCAAAAGGGCAACCTATCATTCTCAGACGAAGGTCTAGGTCTTGCCAGCCTTTCCTGCAACCTGGGGGGGGGGGATTTTCACCAGTCTGTCCCTGACGTGTTCCTCCTTCACCTTGACCCGGATGGTTTCGGCAGTGCTGGATCTGTTCGGCCCTCTTCCTTCTTCGGCCACACATTATTTGCATAATGTCTTCGGTTATAAGTTGGTGGGAAGAGTCTCTTCCGAACTTTCCTTCGATTGACTGAAACAGCCCCGCGGGTGTAAGAGGTACCGTCTTATTTCCTCCCCCCCCCACTCAATGACGAACTGCCGGCCCTCGAGTAAGGCGTCCTCCCCGTCAGCTGAGCTGTAAGAGCTCCTTGGTCGTACCCACGGGACTCATCGTTCACTTCCAGCTCGGTGAACAACGGTGTCGCGGCATATTTTTTCTGCGTTTCATAGTAACAGAGCCCGGCCCAATCTGATGTGCCACATCGCTGGATGCCGATCATCGTCGATATCCTGGCCGGGTCCGCATTGGGTACGATCGGCTCCTTCACAGTCCCAACCAACGCTGTCAGTTATTGTTTATTGGACGGGGCGGCCTCCTTCGGGAGGCGAAAGGAATCTCCTATCCACTCGAGGGGGATTCTTTCGGGCCGTGAGGTGGATGGTTGATCTTACTATCTTATCGAACTTACTATCTGGCTCTCCAGTCTGTCCAAACGATCACCCGCCACGCTTGGCGTCTGGCCGGCATTCGTTTCATCTTCCGACGCGGAGTCTTCATGCGAAGCCAACGATACATCACGCATGATTACGATATGTATATATATATATATGTATTAAAAGTCACGTCCCTTTGGAAGCACTACAGTGGTTTACGCACGGATGCTAATTTAGTGACTTTAAAAATAGTCAACACGTGTCGATGTTTACGGATTTGTTTTTGTAGCGACGAATCGCGTAACACTTCAGGCGCGTTCAAAAACAACGTCATCAATGACATACATAACGGCATCACCTGGATGGCGTGGCTTGGGTAGGGAAGAGAGGGGAGAAGAAAAGGTGTTGCCAACGTAGGGTTTGGACGCGTGGCTCGAAAAACAGAGACACATCATCTCAGGGGATCTTGGACATTGCTGCCAGAACACACAATATATTTATTTGTGCCATGTAATAAATAATAACATATACTTGGTCTTGGTGCAATTTTACGATCACTGGAAGTGTGAAATCTTATGACAAAAATATTCGAGAAACATACGTTGCCATTCAGTGTATAATAAATAACACATGAGTTTTAATAATTCTTGTCAAAAAAAGGGTCTTGTGCTGTGGCCACAGCTATTTCCAAAAAAAACATTCTACTTATGAATCAATCTACGCAACATGTTCATTTACTATCAATAAATATTGGTATCATTATTTACTATGTATTTATAGATGCATATATTATCTAAACTTTTTATGGTATATAACAACGATAACAATTGCGTTAACCTATTACATAAAAAATAATAATATTTGAAATAATGAAATAAGAAACAGCACAATCAGAATGAAAAATAGTCTAACAAGTGAAACAATTCAAACTAAACCAGAAATCATAAAATAGAGAATCATAAAATGAATCTGTGGGAATGTTGATTTTTTTATTTATTAGCTCAAACTTTCACCCTTCTAACCTAGCAAAGAAATAGAACTAATGATAATTAGTGCTGGTGCTTTTCATATCAATAAACAAATCGCGATATGTTGTGTCCTGCAACCAACAGTACATAAAAATGGAATATTCCAGATTCAACAGTCAACCAACATTTCACGAAAAATAGTATTTGCCGTTTCCCGACAACATTTATTCTCAGTCAATGTCGTATTTTTAAGGATTGATAGAATTTATGAAAGGTAATTGTTTATAAAAAATACTTTCACGTCGATCTATTACTAAATATATGTTAGTAACATATTTAAAAATATTTATTTACCTTTATACTCTTTGACATAATTACTTGGAAACCAGCCGGTCGTTTCCCCAAGAGTTCCTTCCCACCACCCCCCGTCTTCTCGCTGGGAAACTGTTATGATGTCTCCCTTTTTGAAGCACAACTCGTCATTATTTTTTCCCTTAAATGTGTAAATAGCTTGTACAAGGCTAGAATCAGTCGCCATATTTCTTTCATGAAAGTCAGGTTGAAAACTGATTTATATCACCGTTCAGGTATTGGTATGAAATAATCTAAAAATCTGAAACACAAATTAAATAATGGTTAAACGTAACAAAAGAACCATTTCATATTTATTAAGATGTAAGGTAATGCATTATTTTATTCAATCTTGTAGTAAACAAGATGAAAACAGTGAGAAATGAGTCAAGTATATTTATAAATATAATACACAAGAACATCCTTAGACACATTTGGTATATTCTGAGATCACGGATGATACACAAGAGAGAGATAATGCAAACAAAGAAAAACTCATTCCCTAATGGATATTTTCCATTGTCGTCTTGCTGCTTATAAATATTGGCGTAGAGATAGCAAAAAATACTTCAATAAAATAAAATGTAGAGCAAATAGTCAGCTAAACTGTGTATTTGCCCACTCAGTTTTGATATGTAATATATTAAATATATATATATATCTACATCACTGATAAACCTATGATAGTTTTTATTGACAACATTAAAAATTATTATTTTAAAAAAACACATTGACATCAAGGAATAATTAGCATTCTTGGCAAACTATGACTCAAATATTCAGCTCTATTTGGAAATCTGCCAAAACACCAAATTTAAAAATGCTAGATTACTAATAATCAAATGTAACATTTTACAACAAATAATGGAAACTGATACAAACACCAAATATGGGAATATCTTCATTCTAGGATATGTTACTAGTAATATTACCTTAAAATTTGTATTGAAAGTTACAGGCAAAAGATTGCAAATAAAACTGTTTCACATTTAAAATTTTAGGTTCAGTAATCTCCCAACATAATTTAAATAGTTATAGACAGCTAGAAGTCTTGGTAAATATTTGGTTAAGTTTTTAAATACTATGGTATTTCTGACAATTCAAGGTTCAAGGAAGGATCTACACTTGGCACGACAATAAAAGAGAGGGCGAATTATCTTTTTTTAAAGAAGAACAATTATACCACGTAATTAAACACTAACATTGTCCTACTAAGATAAAATATTCTCGGTAATGATGGTAGGCGTAGCCTTCAATTTTTTTAAGCAGCATTTTCATTGAGAATATGTAATACCAAAAATTACACTTTCAAAAACGGTATATTCCAGAGAATCATTCTGCATTCACATATTTTAAAAATAATAATCCTAAACATTAAATTGGCGTCGAATGATTACTTAATGCGAAAATTATAGTTTTAAATTCTGCCTTATAATAATCACCATATCTATATTAGTAATTTACTTGCTTCAAAGTCATAGGTTCTAAATAATAAACTGAACTAGTAAGGTAACTTTCGAAGAAAAATCATAATTTAAGTGATTACAAGAAATAGATAATACACAATATTTTATTTTGTTAATCGAAAATCTGTCAGGTGCATTTGTACTTCTCATAAGAGCATTGACATTTCGTTTATGCAAAATAAATTGATAAATACACTTACATAAAAAGCATCACAGTGTACAGGGAAAAACCCATAAAGTTTTGTTTTATTTATGCTTTAAAGTCATTTTAACTCCCAATTTATATTCTATACAAAAGGCACGATTAATGGACTACGTCCAAAAATAAACATTATATTATCTCTGTATGTTGGTAATTCTACCGCAAGTGTTTCATTATCATTTTTTAATTTTCCCAATATTTTGTAAAAATTTATTACCTACCTACCTACTCATTTGAATACTTTTATTTATATTTTTTCCCACCACATTTATTGGCTAATATATGAATAAACAACCGTAAGATATGCTTTATTACTATTATTTTATTTTAGCTGTGTAATGGATGTAAAATGTAACAAAAATTTACCAACTAATAATTTTTTTTTTTTTTATTTTAAATAATAAAAACACATTTTTTTAGTACTTATTTCCACAATATATTTTTTGATCAGGACCGGTTTCGCTCATCGCGAGCATTATCAACTGATAGAATACAATTTACAAACAAGTCTATTTATACAAAACAAAAAATTAATTTGAGTTAAAGGTAGCAGGTGTACAAAACCATGGTACAAGAACTAGGAAACAATTTACATAAAATCATACAATATTGATACAAATAAAGTAAATTAGTATAAAAATTAAATGTTCGCAATCACTTATTAAGAATTTAAATTACTATTATGGTAAATCAATAATCCATTAGGAGCTCTAAACAATCAATAAGAAAGTAAGGAGTGGGAAATTTTTAATGACAAAAATAACCCACAATCACTACTTAATGGAACAAAATAAATTAATACATGAGAAGTCGATTAAAGATAAATCGATGAGATGGGAAGATATGGTCAGTCAGGGGCGTTCCAATATTTTCTGTAAAAAATTTAAGTAAAAGGAAGCAATATCATTTTTCAAAAAAAAAGAAAGGGAAACAAATAAAAATAATAATATTTATTTGAAATATATATTTATTAATCTAATTTAATAAGTATAACAATGGTGACGACGCAAAAGTAGTTTGTTCATTTATAAGGTTAGAATTAGGCAAAAATTTATATCGATTAATTTCAAGGATTTCTTGTTTATCTAATTTCAGTGATTTGTTATTGAAATGCAGGGTTTTGTAGTTTATAGTAAAATCACATGAATGTTTATTTTGAAACAAATGGTTTCCTAAAGTACAAATCTCATCGCCTTTTTTGGCACAAGCTAAATGTTTCTTAAATCTAGTATGAAAGGATCTTCCTGTTTGACCAATATACCTAGCCTCACAGGAATCACATTTTAGAAGATAAATACCACTTTGGCTTAAAATATTAATTTTGTCTTTCGTGTTAACTAACATTCGACTAAGATTATGATTGTTATAAAAAGATACATTAAAAAGTTTTTTGTCTTGAAATTAATCGATATAAACTTTTGCCTAATTCTAACCTTATAAATGAACAAACTACTTTTGCGTCGTCACCATTGTTATACTCATTAAATTAGATTAATAAATATATATTTCAAATAAATATTATTATTTTTTTTTTTTTTTGAAAAATGATATTGCCTCCTTTTACTTAAATTTTTTACAGAAAATATTGGAACGCCCCTGACTGAACATATCTTCCCATCTCATCGATTCATCTTTAATCGACTTCTCATGTATTAATTTATTTTGTTCCATTAAGTAGTGATTGTGGGTTATTTACGTCATTAAAAAAAAATTCCCACTCCTTACTTCCTTATTGATTGTTTAGAGCTCCTAATGGATTATTGATTTACCATAATTGTAATTTTAATTCTTAATAAGTGATTGTGAACATTTAATTTTTATACTAATTTACTTTATTTGTATCAATATTGCATGATTTTATGTAAATTGTTTCCTAGTTCTTGTATCCATGGTTTTGTACACCTGCTACCATTAACTCAAATTAATTTTTTGTTTTGTATAAATAGACTTGTTTGTAAATTGTATTCTATCAGCTGATAATGCTCGCGATGAGCGAAACCGGTCCTGATCAAAAAATATATTGTGGAAATAAGTACTAAAAAAATGTGTTTTTATTATTTAAAATATAATGCCTTTCCATCAAGAAGTGACAGTTAACACCTTAAAAGTAACTAATAATTTTATGAACCAGACATGTATAATTTTTTTTTTTAATCATTTCATACTCAGTTCAAAAGCATAAATATGCTTTTATTTTGGCAATACTATACTTTTTTACTGGAACTAATGATGTACAGTGGAACCTCGATCAACCGTTCCCGGATGGAACACTTATTTTTTATAGTCCCGTCAAACTCCCATAAGAACAATGTTAAATAATCCCGCATTGACCGTTTCCCGATTCCCCGATTTCCTCGATAAACCGTCGAAATATTTTGGTCCTGTCACAAATATTATCCCGATTGACCGTTTTTATTGCATATTTCTCCATATCTCGGCAAGCAAGTTTGACACAGCTGAGTGCAGGTGTTATGTCTAGACACGCTGGAATCCGTTGTACATGTTAGACATAACGCATGTGCTATTTTTTGGGTTGAAATCCACCACACGCGTATTATTGTTTATGATGCAAACGTAGAGTTGTTTAAAATTCATGGTAATAATGATTCCTGTACATACAAACTTTTAGTCACAAGTTTAGTAACAAGTCTTTGTTCCGATTAAAGTGCCAAATAACAAAGAAGCAATCTAACATAAAGGACTTTTTTAAAAAATATTTTTTTTATACAGTATGTACAAGTAACTAATAAATAAATATTTTTTACGATTTTACTTGTTTATTATTATTTGAAATTTTCCCGCAATTACCGTTATTTTTTCAGGGTCCCTTGGAAAACTTAAAATCGAGGTTTCACTGTATTGCATTTTTTTTTGCAAAGTTAGAAGGGATAGAAAAGTAAGGACTAAAGATAAAGAGCTATTTAAACGTATTAAATATTTAAAAGTACGATTTAAAAAATATCTTCCGGACGTACGTATTTGTGCTTATTTAAAATAATATAACATATTATTTGAATAGAATCTTTATTTAAATATATCAAATTAATGAATATACATTAAAATAAATAAAAATACAAACAATTCATGATTTTTACTAAGTATTCATTGAATATTCCTTTTATGATTTATTGATATGAATTTTATGGTATTAAGTGCATCAGAAGAACACATATTTTTAATTGGCTGCTTTAAGTAAACAATCATCACAAAAAAAAATACAATTGTATTTAAACAATACATAAAGTTGAATTATATTTCCATTTTTTTGATCATCCAGTGAAATGCTCCCAAAATTGAAAATGACATAGTTAATGGAACCGCAGAAGCTCGCAGCCATGCCCAAATACTAAAAATGATACAATAATATTTGTAATGGTTAATGTAGTCTTAGTCTATATAACAAATAATAATAATAGATCAGTAAATTAACACAGTTAATAGCTCTATCAAACTTACTCGTATGGTTCATCTGATACAAAAAAAGGTGTTGGTGTTTCAATTAAGCCACATCCTTCTATTGTTATTTCGCGAGTAGGATGATCATCAACATCTGTTGAAGTATGCTCTATAATGTGTACATAATCCTGGCCTTCTATAACCTATGAATCATTTATTGTAACTTTATTTATTTATTTTTGAATAAATCTATATTCGGGGCCGTTTAAAATATCTTTGATAAGTAATTAAAAAAAAACTATTCCTTTTAATTGTCATTATTACCTTTCCAAAGATGGTATGTTGTCCATTTAGCCAAGGCGTTGGGATCGTGTTAATAAAAAATTGGCATCCGTTGGTGTCTGTCCCTATAAAAAAATTATTGAAAATTCTGAATTAGTATATTGATATGTAATAAGTGTGTACATTATAAGGATGATGCAATCAAACCTTTATTTGCCATAGAGATTAACCCAGATACCCGGTATTCAGTCTCTAAATTTTCGTCTTCAAAATTTGTTCCAAAAATACTTATGGTACCCCTACCGTCATTGTGTATTATATCGCCACCTGAAATGCATTTTTTTTATTAATCAAATGTCATTAAATTTGTTTTTAAAAACAGTCTGAATTATTTAAACCAAGTGAAAAATGAAATAAGTTTTAATGAAACTTATTTAATTTTTAGCCATATCCTCTACAAAAATTGCATTTTTTAATAAAAGACGCCTTATTCAAATTTACCAAATAGGGACATTATTTCTTTTTTCTCATGATTTTCAGGGGGGCAAATGTTACCATCTCGTCAATTTTTAATTTTGTTGACAAGGGGCAAGCCGGTGAAGAGGGGGTGAATACATAATTTCTCTGGCCAGGAGAAGCAAATGTCTTCATCTAAACCCAAAGCAGTGATGATATTTCCGTTTTGATTTTTATTGGAGGGGGGGAGGGCAACACTAATTTTTGGTTTCGTCTATATGGACAAGCCAGTGCAGAAACGGACAAATGTGTCTTTTTTTCTAACTCTGGACCACCAAATGTCTCTGCCCAAATGAGTTGCGGATACTTTGCACAAAATATTTTGAAATTCATAAATCATAAGATAAATATATTGATTCAAATAGAAATGGCACCATTTATACCATTATTCAAAATATTTTATGTAAATTGAAAAAGCCAAAATAGAACTTTCGCACTAGAATGCCATTATTCTAAAGAGGCTAATTAATATAAATTAAAAATAAATATTCCTATTTGCCTTTCTTCGCAGGTAACCAGTATTGAAATAAATTTATTTCAGTGTAATCATTGATAGCATCGTAAAAACTTTCGCATAAAATATAATCATATTAAATATTAATTTCATAATAAATCTATATAAGGTTTTTGAAATTGAACACAGAATGAAATTGTGTACTGTTCATCAACATAAAAATTGCTTGACAATTTTACCAATATTAGATTTTTGAGTGCATAAAAGATCATGAAACATTGTTCATACCTTGTATCATAAAGCGTTTTATTACTCTATGAAATCTTGTGCCAGCATAAGTTTTCCCATCTATTCCTTCAGTCGCAATATGCTTAAAATTTTCTACTGTTTTGGGAGCAATTTCCCCAAAAAGTCCAATTACCATTCTTCCGAGGGGCTCACCATCTTTACTTATGTCGAAATATACCTGATCGGTTACTTTGAAATGTTCCGCCTGGAAAAATTAAATCGATAAATTATTGAGTTAGGATTAGAAATAATGTTTAATATTTTTTATAAACTATTTTTTATGGTTTAATATTAAATTGTATTGCATCACTCACATTACAAAGCAATGTGTAATTTGCCAACAAAAATATCCAATAACACATCATTTTAAACATCATTTTGTCAGTGTTGGTTGAAACTCTCTTTGTAAATTACTGATCGCAAACCTTCAAATATGTAGATACTTAAATCACCGACTGTGAAACCATATAGATGAGAGATTATCGTGCATATCGTATTGACGTGTAGCACTATTTTTTTACTTATATACATATGTTTGTACTAATATAAAAAAATATTAGAAAAATATGGATTTGTATTTTTATTTGTAATATAATTATACATTCTCCGACAATATCAATTTGACATTTTAAGAAATTCTATTATTGTGCAATGAATTAATTTGGAAAACGTATTGAAGTTTAAAAAGCATTCATCCATTTCATAAATTGTGAAAACAAAACAAAAGAAATTAACATCAAATGAGAAAATTATTTTTTGGAATAATGAAACAAGTCATGCCGTATATTAATTAATATTTAATTTCAATAAAAAGACTACATCTACTATGGATTTTAAGTATTTACTATACTATGCAAAAACGAAATTTATCACAACAACCCGAAGCTAGTCACAGTTATTTGCATTCTCATCTTGGCTTTACAATTTCCATTGACAAGTGTCACGGTACTCATTGAAGTGTTTGAGTTTGTTGTAAATTAAACTTTCTTCCATTTCATAAAACAACATGGAGTTGTCCGCAGAAGGAAAAACGCCTGATTACATGCTCCTTGCTTCAGTTAAGTTTAAACTTAGTTTGCCTAAATTGAAAAATGACAAAGAACTCAAAGAGCGATTATTAAATGGTATTAAAGCCGATAATATGGCTCCGTATTATCGAGAAGTATGCACTGATTTAGGATGGGACTTTAATCAGAAGCTCTTCGATGATATGTCAAAAGAAAATGCCAGAAGATTGTCCACGTTTGAAGAAGACGATTCTGAAACTCCAGTGTGGCAAGACAGGTTAGTTTTTATTCCGATTCTTTATTTCATTATTTCGAATCGCAAAATTCTTATAATTACGTTAAATTTTGAAGGTTTCATATTCATGACTAAATATTTCCCGAACAGTAATGCTCAATACACTTTTACATTTATGAATGCTTTATGTATTTGCTCTCTGTATATGGTCATATGTTTGTTACAAAATATAGTCAATATCGTAACACAGAAAGTAGATCAATGGAAACATACATTTTAACCACAAGGGTCTAACTGTGTCTGGATACTAATAATTTCAGTCAGAAAACATACTTTTAAATACATTTATACACATTGTGTTATAAATATGTGGTATGATATTTTTCAATTTGTCAGCGCTCTAATGAATTCACTATTAATTTTTTTATGCATGATGTGGTGATGTAATGTATTATAAATGATTTCAGACTGGACTACCTCTGTTCCATTGGAGACCAAAAAGAGGCTACTGCGCTTGCGATAAGTAAACATGAAGACACAACTCTTACTACAAATAGACGACTAGAAGCAATTTTTGCCCTCTTTAGGATTGCATATTTTCATGGATGTAATGTGAAAGAGATGGGAAAAGCTATTCATAAAGTAAGGATAATCAATTTTTTAATGTGTCTGTACAAGCTTGCATTTTTTGACAGTATTTTATTTTATGAAATATGAAGAATTATTTGTCAATAATATTACAAAATTGTAGTTAAAAAAGTACAGATTCAGTCAACTGTATGCACTTGTTTGAACATTCTTGAGAAAACATACCGTGAGGGATTGTTCTACTGCATAAAAAAATCTGTTACAAATATATTTGTATCAAACACCAAAGTCGTTTCTGGTGATAATAATTATTCTATATCATTTTGCATTACTCATTTTAACCTTTCCAAGAGTAACTAGTTTATTTTAACCGTGCTGTGAGGAGTGAGTTTTTTTGCATAATTTTTTTTTTAATCAAATCATTGTAAAAAAAAATACAACTCACTCTTTTAGGGTTTCATCGTAATAAAACCAGTTGCATAATCCAGGGATCACAAACCATTGACACATAACACTTGAATATATTATCACAATAATTGTTGATATATACGACATGTACATCTATGCTCCTTTACGAAAAAATCGCTCTGACATACATATACGTCCATACTCCTGGAAAGGTTAAGTGAATGAGTGAAAACTCAGCAGTCTACCTTTTGGGCATATCCATTTACAATTACTATCTTATGGTGCCTGCAATATTTACTGTTCCCTACTGATTTCTTTACTTTCTCTGGTTGAAAAAAGAAATATATAGGTGATAGTATTTCTGTTAAATGCACTCTTAACTTGGTTAGTAAATATACAATAATAATGGTGGGGCACTAATTAATATTCAATTTGTTATTTAATTTTTAGGCCCATGAGCTTGTCGATCGTGGTGGAGATTGGCGATCCCGTAATAAACTCAAGGCATACGAAGCATTATACTGTCTGTCCGTCAGAGACTACACACACGCGGCTGAACTTTTCATTGATTGTGTTTCAACATTCGAATCATATGAGTTGGTTGACTTTGGTAAGAGACATTCTGTTATAATTCATATCTTCATGCACTTTAGAAATTCTTTCAAAGAATTTCTCAACAATATTAATTTTTGTATGATGGAATGCAAAGCTCAAAATTGAATATGTATCTAATCAAACATATTGATAGGAAAATATAATCATTATATTCTGATTGTTAACTTTTTCTACGCTAACATCGCAGGATTTGCAACGGCAAGGTGCGGGGCCAGGACGCTCGCGCACGTAATGCAGGCGATTTTTTGCATATGGAACTTATTTTGGTTTCAAAATATCGTTTATTTTTCCTGCTACTGCCACCTCCATACACTTGTCAAAAGTACAAGGTTTAAATGTTTAAAACATCAATTTTTCGAACCCTTTAAATTTATCGTGACCTCTGCCAGCATCACAAATCACTTTTGCAAATTTTGCACTAAACTTCCCACCAATCTTCGCGGCTTCTAAATATTACACTCCATGACTAGTGACAGTAATGGCGCTTGTTCATTTGAGTTTGATTAGTAGGTTCAATTCGCCACGGAAATGTCGGCAAACAAATAAGTTATTTGTTAGAGATATTCCTAATGCATCTGGCTTCCATAAAAGTCATCCAATTATTTTTTATTGCTCTATTTATAACTCTACATACATTTCTCTACATATACTTTCCACAGAAAGAAAACATTTCGAAGAATAGCAAGGCGGACTGATTTAATTTGTATGAAAAACAGTCACGTCGATCGGGTTAAACACTGTTGCTTATTATCCTGCTTGTTTGAATGTGTAATTTAACAGTGACTTTCATAATTTTATTAAATTTCCAAATAATTAATGGTTTTTCAAACAAGGGTATGGATGACTTTTTTTTTTCATTCCTTTCCTAACAATCTCCATGTGCTGATTGACTATCCTCTCCTTAACCTATTGTTCTATCCTAATTTGCTCTAAAAAATGATTTTGAATGTCTGACTGACTTAGTCTTTGATAGAATCCCTTTGTTAAAATAACATTTAAAAGTTTTTAAAATAATTTTAGTTTCTATTAGAATGTTTTCAATAATTTACATATTGTTTGATGTTTATGTCTTCTCTTATAAGGTACAATCGTCCAATACTGTGTATTGGCATGCATGATTGCTCTGGCCAGACATGAACTTCAGACTACATTGCAAAAGCAAGGCGCAACTGTGCAAGCTCTGCGTTGCCAATTTCCGGAGCTTCGAGAGTTTGTCGAAGCACTCCACGAATGTAGATATGCTGACTTCATGAAAAGTCTTGCATGGGTGAGCTCTTTTAAGAAATTTTTAGCTTCTTCAAATAAATCATAGTTGCAGTGATATACAAGTGGCATTACAGTTCCGTCAGTACAATTTCAGGGCTTAAAATTAAAAACATCTAAATGAAATATTTTTGTTGGTGATCTTATTTTATATTCTTCGCTATATGATAGTCAAACTTTTCTAGTATCTTTTGACATCTCTGGTAATGTTATTAGAAGTTACTAATTTAACTACTAGGTTATAAGATAATAAAACCTGTTTTGGCCCACCTGTAAAACTGTAGTAGCATTGTTTGATATTAAGCCCTCAATAAAGATAAATCTTACGGTCTGTTGTGTATTGGTTAACGTTGTTGTCTAAAGATCTCACGGGCTCGAGTCCCTGTGTGAAAAGCTTTTATTTGATCAATGTATGGATTTCTGTCCGAAGGTTAGAGTGTTTGTGATGTCTAAAAATTCCTCCCCCACCATTTTAAAAAAATGAGGCGTAGTTAGAGTGATTAGCTAACTGCTATCCTGGCATCAGTTTTTCTATCCATACTCTACAAAGTGTGATATGTTTAAAAACATTATTATGATCTTTAACATGTTCAGCCTCAGAGTGTTGATCAATATCATTGCTGCGAGTGCTTAATTGTGTCATAGAATGTATATATTGGCACAGAATTTTATTTACACTTATAGTGCTGATATAACAGTGCTCTATGGTTAATCAAGATTCAACATTGTGAATATCACCAATAAGGTTGTACAAGTGAGCACTACAATTAAATGTCTATGATAAAAACCTATTATATGCTAGAGATATTTAAAGAAATCTGAAATCTTACTGCTGCACAAAAAGCTCCTAGCTTGGTACAGTTAAGATCTATGTATTTTTTTTTTAGATTGCTTTAATTACTCTATCTACAAAACTCTTTTTTTTTTTTTTTGAAACTTAATCTTAAATTCCTTCATTATTTATTACTTAAATAAAAATTGAAAACATTGTTGCGGTTTTTTTGAATTATTTAATTTTGCTTTTTCTTGTTGCCAAGTTTATCGCCATAATATTTACACGAAATTATCAAACTGAACTTTTGTTAAACTTGAATTATCTTGTTCTTTGATTGTTAGGTTGAAACTCAAATCTGCACAGATCCCGTCTTCTTCCCGCATTATCACCACTATGTGCGTGAGATGCGCATTAAAGCTTATGTTCAGCTGCTCCGTGCTTACCGCAGTCTCAGTCTCAACAATATTGCCACAACATTCGGTCTCACCAGAGAATATATTGAAGATGAAATTTCAAGGTATAGAAGCTTGCTTTCTCTAATAATTTGAATTTTACTATTCAAGCCATTCATTTACTCACAGAAGTTGAATCGAACTTGTTTGGTGGATTAATTGTGTATATTATGAAAACAGGGCTTGAATTAAGAAATTATTAATTAAAACTTTCATCAGAAAAATTTTACTGCAATATTCAATTTTTACAAATTGGCAATAGAATATTTTTTTTACATCAGAAAGATAACATTTTTAAATATCATCATCATCATCAGCCGGGGTCAATCCACTGCTGGATGAAGGCCTTCCCCCTGTTTTTTTTTTTTTTTGTTTTTTTTTTCCAGGGGGGGTTTGGACATAGCAACACCACGCTGCCCAGGCGGGTTGGTGTTCGGTTTTCTGTCTGGGTTTTCCTTCCCATATTTAAATATACTTATTGTAATTGATTGATATCATTGAAAAAATTGGTTTATTGTATTCTTTTCTATTATTTAGTATCATTTTATTTAATTTACTCAATGTGCAGTTAATTAACAGATACTAATTTACTCACACTTCTACATGTAGGTTGTTGGCCTTCGTTCATTTCAATGATGCATTTTATGAATTTTAAAAACACTAAATTATATTTCAGGTTCACTGCAGCGGGTCGTTTGAAATGTCGCATTGATGCTGTGAATGGATGTGTGGTGACAGGAGCTGGCAATGGAACAGCGGTTGTCGGAAGCGCAAGCGGAACTTCCACTGGAGCTTCTGATCGTGGGGCACTTTATCAGGCGACCATCAGGGAAGGAGATCTGCTCCTTAATCGTGTAAAGAAATTGGCTAGTGTTATCAACTTTTAGATTAAATCCGATTTATATGTATTCAATTTTAATGGGATGTATTTTGATTTTCATTAATTGCATTTCAAAAATTTTTGTTTTTTAATTATGTCATTGTAATTGTCTTCAACAGAAGATGTCGTTCAAAAAATATTAATCTATCTAATAAAATACCTATGTTTGGTACTGAGTAGTTTTTGTCCATACCTTTTTCTCATAATCATGAAATATGATCCAATAGACCCTGTAGTACACTGATTCATAACTTGTGAACTGCAAAGACATTGATTGCCACCTGCAGAATATATACTAGGTTTCTCAAAACAGGCAAGAAGTTAATTACCACCAATATTAACCTTGGTTGAGGTTCAAAGAAAGAAAAATGTATGTTTCACAATTTCTATTTTAGTTTTCTACAAAAAGTTTATCAAATGCCTTCATGTGCAAATCTTTTGGAATCAATCAAATTAAATTATTATTAAATTAATTTGATAACAGAATTAAAACTTCTGCTGGATGAAAAATGATTGACTTAACTTGAATATATGAAAAACCTATTTACATATATTCACCAGTTATCAGGGGAGATTTATATGTTGTTTCTATTTATCATTATTCCATTGATAATCTCCACGGCAGATTGTTTATACACCCAAGAATTGATTGAATGTGAAAACGAAAATCAGTAGCAGTGAATCTCTTAATGGATTCAACAAGAGTGCCAAAATTTTCCAACTGAGAAACAAGATGGATGTATTTAAAAAGAAGCTAGCTGCCTGGATTAGTCTAGTCCAGCGGTCGGGGAACTTTTTTAACCATTACCCCAAAATATTTTCGGAAAGTTGATATTACCCCTTCATTTTGAAAAATAGACAATTAATGTAAATTAAATATTTTTTATTGAATTTTACACAGAAAATAAAAAAAAGTTGCATGAAAATAATAAGTATGTGATATTCTCATATTGGAACAAACAAAATTTATTTGAAAACTTTTTTTAAAAACCCCATTTGGGGTTAATTTACCCCGGTTCCCCAACCACTGGTTTAGTCACACATAGGAGGAAAATAGAAAGGTGTCCATCTTTGAAAGATTTTTTTATTTGGTGCTAACGCAAACTGTAAAATTAATTTTAAACATCATAAGTTAACATATAAAGGCTTTAATAAAAAACCATTGCATTATCCCAATAATGAGTAAAGGCAATCTATAAACCCTTCAAAGATAGCTTCACTTCATGCTCACTTGATACTTGATCAAATTGTCTTCTGATGCCACTGGTGTGCGGACATAAATACAAACACTATCTCAGTTTTCAATTTTCAGCCCTAAATAAGTAATTATCAAATTAATATCCAAATTTTTGACTATACCTATTCATGGACCAAGTCCATGGTGATGTGTTTAATGTTGTTGGTTTTGGTTACAGAGCATGTAACCTAGTATGTTTTCTTGATTTGAATCTTGTGATGTCCTATATTCTCTCTCATTCATCGGATTCTTTAAAGGTAATGTAGCAATAATGACTAGCTAGCTTCTAGTCCTTAGCCCTATTCTTCTATTCCAGTTCATTTCGAAAAATAAAGGTTAAGCAACTGAATAACAAACAGTTGTTGAAAATCATACGTTGAGATACTTCCATTATAAAGTCATATGCTCTGCTGTTGGTTGGATGTAGTTAGATTAAAAAATTATGATGAACAAATTTTTTGACTTGGTTATAAATAATAAAAGTCAAAGCAGTGAAACTGGTTGGGATATGGGGGGAGGGGGGCAAATTATGTTTTTGGAGACTCAAAAGATGTCAGCTTGTATGAGTTAAAAAATTTTGTGATGTGGATATTCACACAATGATTTGAATCTCAGTTTGGTGTTTGAAATAAGAGGTCATGGTATCTTCAATTAAGCACACATTTATTTATTCATCTTCCTTTCGTTGATATTTTCAATCTGGTTACAATATCATTTAGGCAGTCACTGATAGATAATACATTACAGTAATAGATAAAATATTTCTATAATATTACATATCTAATAATACTTATGTACAAATATATGATAATATAATGCCACACATACACAAGAGTGTTGATGCAAAATAATAAAAGTCTCGCTTTAAAGGTAACAATAATAATATTCATATTAAAAAAACAATTTTAATTAAACTTATTACATATAAATGAGACGTGTCTCGGGCGGAAACATACTTCGAACTGAATATTTGAATAATCTCAAACTTAAATATAAATGTATCAAATCTAAATTTCACAGTTCTTTTGATTTTATCAACATGTATGTAATCCATATTAATAATACTTTGAAACGTATTTTACACCAGAAGATTCCTATTACAGTCACTTTTAGATGATAGAGATATATATTTAATATTATTTTATAATAAGTGTATAATTAAATACTTAAAAGATGTGATATTTGATATAACTTTATTGAAGATGCTTCATAAAAATATAATGCAATGTAAAATTATAATATGTAGATCATTTACAGATCGGGACTTGCCCGTGTTTTACAAATTCTTTTATAATAGGACAAATAAATTAAACGATTTCGATTTCACCATGCTATATTTATATTAACTATAATTTAGATAAAATAATTTTAAAAAACTCATCTTTTCGCAACTCAAGCGATAGAAGCGAGTGATTTTGTTTTTACTATATAACATTCTGAAAATGTTTTAATACAATATATAATATGGAATATGATTAATCGCGATGATAATTTAATATAATTTGATTGAACCGGATGAGTGGCTTTTTAAAAATTGATATGGACTTATATATGAATCGTATAAGTCGATCGATAAATTGAATTAATAAATAAAAAAAGAAAGCAGCCCTCCGTTGGCTCGGGCGTGTATCACAGCTTCACAGATCATTGCCTCAGGCCCGATTCTACACTAGAGTTTCTCTTACAAATACACTTATATACTACAGACGATGTGCCCTGGCACACAAATGCTCACCTGGCTTGAAATGACAGATTAGACGAGTCCATTATGTTATATTATACACTGGGTTCATATACTGCATTGCGCAGTTACGTCATACCTACTTATAATGCAAGTAAATGTGACGAACATCCTAAAATTACCTCAACTGTTTATTTTATTGTAATGCTATGGTCACACTAGGTATTTCTACTTTTTGTTTGTTTATTATGATATTTTTTTTTATAAATAGATACTGCATAAGGACAAATCAAATTAGAATGTATCAATGAATGCACTTAAAAACGTCGAAGGCAAGTTTGATAATAACTTGCGACGAATGTAATTTTCGCGGACCTATAATAGTGTTCTTTCACGTTTATTTTATATAGCCCCATTTGGCGGTTTCGTAAATATGTTTTTAATTTATCGTTTATGTATTTTTTACAGACTAGTTTAAAAATAGGAAAGTTACATTAGAGTTCATATTTGCCAGCCTGTGGACAATATTAACGACTGCGACACGAAAGACAGAAGGTAATCAAATATTTTTTATTGGTATGTCACTGTCTATTTTACTGTCGCATCAAAATCAACTCTCGACGCAGAACAAATATGAATCACTAAAATGCAACTGTTTTTCACACTTCGAATTGGATCAAACTACAAAATTAATTTGAGAAAAACTGCACATCGTAAAGTCGGCTGTCAAAAATTACCATCACTTATTTGAGCAATTTCTTAGCTGTATCCAAACATTAACTGTTATTATTTCATACCTTTCATAAATAATAACAGGTGCGCACTTCATGTAAATGCATTAGGTCAGTAACCAAAATCAATTGAATGGTAAGGAGATATTGATTGCTCAAAATTGGTTTCTTAATGATTACACATAAGTTATAAAACAAGTTTTGATTTTCAAACCATTTTAAGATGGTAATTTTTTAAAGGACATAAACTAATGGCACGATTGGAAAATGTGTATTGTTCTTTCCGGTAGCTGTGTTTATTCGTTATGAAACGCAACCGGGCCGATGTGCGTTCGGTAAAAGTGCGGTCACGCGGCCAGGCCTTCACCTCTCGGGGGCGGACCGAGGAGAGGTAGGGGACCTTCACCGTCCGCTGCGGCTGCGGCTGCAGCGGCCGCTGCCGCCGCTGCTCTCTCATAGTGCATCTCCCAGACTCCTTCAGCATCCCGTCTTCGTTCTTCCATTTCCTGGTCTCTGTCCGGCGGAGGCGAACTCAAAGATGAAGGAGGCTTGTCACTGAGGGGCGAGCCCGGCTGAGACAGAGGAGGTGGCGGAGGGAAAGGGCCAAAGCCGAGAAGTGACCCGGGGACTTTGGCACCCGGTGATGTTAGTCCATTCTGGACTGCACCCTGTTGAATTACGGAGATCTCGTTCAGCTGTAGAAAATGGATAATATTAAAACTTTTGATCAAACTTAATGTCCATGTTGTTTGTCAGTATTTAGTATGTATCATGGTATTTATTATGTATAGTATTATTTATATTCATTTTAAGTACATTTACGGTATTAACACTTATTTATCAAATGTTATAAAATAATGTAAGTTATTTCCCATTATCAGAAATAGTTATATTGTTGAAGAAGAATTAACTGCATCATTTATTTACAGATTGCTTAGTTGCTGTATTGAATAATTTATTTTTGTATGACACCTGAATTCTGCATAGGTTCCAAAATATTAAGTGATAATCCATCCTAATCAACACTGTGTTAAAAATTATATTTATACAGACAAAAAAGAATTACTAATTTATTACATTTAAGAAAAAAATGTATAAAATTTTTGTCCACTAGAAAATTTTGATCAATAATTTGAAAAAATCAATGGTAACAGTAAAAGTTCCAGGTTAGAGTTATGAAATAAATAGTAAATTTACATTTATTTATTTAGTTGCGTCTGTGGTTTATCATTTATAAGGTCACTTCTTGATAGAAAGACACAATGCTTTTTCATAATAAAAATACATTTTTTTTGTCCTATTTCCACAATATACTTTATGATCATGACCGGTTTCGCACATCGCGAGCATTATCAACTGATTACACACAAGCCAATTGATAGTAAGCAGGTATATTTGTACTTCATAAGAATAATTTCCAGTTAATGTTTGAAGTGATGCTGTAAGTTTGTACTTAGATATTATAATATCAAAAAGTTCTCATTTTTTTTTGTTGAGCTCACCTTTTGCTGCATTCCATTAAGGAAGGGGGCCGGAAGGTATGGATAGAAAAGATCCGGCCGTCGCTGGAGGAAGTCCGAGTCCTGAGGGCTGAGGGGCAGGGGGCGCGGAGGTAGCTCCAGAGACATGCGCCGACCTCGCCGCGACGCCCCGTTCGACCACATGTGGGTACCCATATGCACCTTAAAAGAAAATGAAACATTCAAAGACTTTTCCGATACTAGTGACATCTGTTGTCGGTCTTTGGGTCTAGTAGAGACGCTGGCGGTCAGGTAGTTCTGAATTTGAATATCGATAAAGTCAATATAAAATTTGAGATGTAGGACATAGGTATACTTGACATCTATTCTCCGCGAGTTATTTTAACTTAACTTTGAAGTAAGTAAACTTTAAAATAAATCTCATTTGAGTTGGTCGCGTCTAATGTAAAATTTTAGAAAATATGAAATAACGAGAAAACGTAATAATCATAGTTAACAATGATATCTTAATTAGGATTCAAGATACCTTACTCCCCATTGGGAAAATATTTTTTTTTTGAGGATGGGAACTCTGAATAAACGTAACATTAATTTTTTAATTGTTTTCTTTTTTGCTTTCAACTAAGAGGTGGGGGCAAGTATGTAAACATATTATTGGTTTTAGAGTTATACAAAGAAAGTTTCCTGACCTTAAGAAATATTCTATTACTCTACTAGAACTGTTCGTTTTATAGAATGGAAATTTTCCATAGAGGCCCTAATACATTTTTTCAATAGATTACTTCTTTTCAGCTGAACAAAATTCCTTATTAAAAAATGTATATATAAAAATACTTTGTACAGATATTTCGACGATTTATTTTTATAATTTGATCTTACTACTATGGAAGTTTAAAAATTTTATCTCATTAGAATCTAAGGTTTATTTTCTTAGTAAAACCATAGTGAAGTGTCACAGTGTACTTTTCACAAAAGCGCTTTTCTTTGAATCATATTTTTGTGCTTATGCGATTCTTTATTAAAGCTAACGGCTAAATGACATCGGTTAAGAAATAAAACGAAGAAATGGAAGTATGTGAATATGGCGATATGAAAATTAGGAGATGTCATAAACTTTTGTAAGTGAAGCAATGTGGCAAAGCATTAGTAAATAGCAACATTCTACGAAAATTTCGACGTATTAGCGGATCGTATATTTTTTGTCGAAGTTGTGTCACGGAGACGGTCAGTGGCGTACCTTCAGGTTGCCTTTGGTGGTGAAGGCCTTTTGGCACACGGAGCATCTGAAAGGCTTGTCGCCGGTGTGCGTTCTCATATGAATCTGCAGGGCCGAACTGGACGAGAAGTTCTTGCGGCACACCCCGCACAGGTGTTTGGTAGACAGGGGCGGCGCACCAGGGGGCCCCACGGGGAGGGGCGGGGGCGGAGGCGCGTGCTGAGGGGGCGCCGCTACCACCCCCATCGGAGGCCCGTCTGCAATACACACACGCGGATTTAGTTAGTCTGCGCTGCTGCGTCCTTATCATTGATAGGACTTCGCGAATGCGCCGCGATGAAAGCGATCAGCGTTCGGCCAAAATGAAGGTTAACAAAGCCAGACTAAGAATGAAAGTTAAACATTGGCACAATTTATATTTAATATGAAATATTCTTGATAGATCATCCGTATATACCAATGATTTCACAAAACAGTGCCATATGCTTAATTTTCAAGCCCTAAATATATTTTACAGATCCACCAAAGCACCTTCAGTAGATTGATATTAATAGTGTGTTAATAAAGCTTTCTATTAAATATTTAAATAATGTATCGATGAGATGATAGTTAAAAGCATAAATACAACATGAAAGGAATGATAAGAACTCACTCGAGGGCCGTTTGGGCAAGGGTAGGTCGATTTCAGGGGGCGATCTCTTGGGCGGTTGGTCTTGGATATCTGTTTCAAT
Organism: Himalopsyche japonica; assembly: GCA_028555115.1. Taxonomy (NCBI): domain Eukaryota; kingdom Metazoa; phylum Arthropoda; class Insecta; order Trichoptera; family Rhyacophilidae; genus Himalopsyche; species Himalopsyche japonica. The sequence goes on from JAHFWJ010000722.1 coordinate 320,747, forward strand.
GGGCTCTCCCGACTCTCGAATCTTGTGTGTCAGCATATGCTGCTTCATATTTCCCTGCAATCAGAGAGTAATTACACGTCAGTATTTCCCCGGGAAGGGAATAGAGTATTCCGAATATATTATTTTGGTCGGCAAGGACTGAACCTTACCGGGAAAGAGAAGGGGCTCCATTGGTTCAAAGCAGTGGCGAACTGCGGCTTGGAGGGGCGTCTTGGGGCACCGGTTCGCCCCTGGCACAAGCATCCGCCGCCACTGCTCTGAAACGAGGAAAACAACAACAAACATTTAGTTTTAATCAATACTCAAAAACACATCTATCACAGCTACTCACTACTAAATGGATTAGGGTTACTAGTTACATTTATTACACATTCATATAGTAAAATTAATACATTTATTATTGTTTTACTTTGGGAAATAATTGTATAAGGGTATACACGTGCGTCCTATAGATTTTAAAACATTATGTCGTATCTATATATACGAAAATATCATTCGTTTCTAATTATAACAGCGACCTTAAATATACTATTAACTTACTAATATTATAATTTGATATTTTTTGATTCAGTTAGTTTTGTATATTTTTCAAACTAAATGTCGAAAATGTAATATTGCTAAGCAAAATTTGTAAATAGCTACCAATATCAGCTCGTAGGGATGGAAGTGGAGAGATTTTGATAACTTAAGAAATCATTGTAACTTCCTTCATATCAAAAAAAAAAATACTTTTTACAACTTTTAAGACGAGTTGGATGAAATAATATTTAGACATCACAAACACCCATGCCTTCAAGCAGAAGTCTGTGAAATATTCAAGAAACTACTCGATCTGAGATTTGTAACTTAAAACAACGACATTAACTTCATTTTTCAAAAAGAAAATGTCAAGCACCACCCCTGGTAAATTGTAATTACGCCAATGCATTGAATATTTTTCGATGGAAGTAAAAAATTGAATTTTATTAAACGATAATGTGATATATATATACATACATACATACATATCGGAGCTATAAATACAGTGCAACACTATTAGTTCAAAATTATCAGATGAAAATTACATCTATGACTAGATAGTGGTCAGTTAACATACTGATACATATAGACATTGCGAATATTTTTATAAAATAATCAGTTTTTCAAATTCATTTGTCTTCATTATGCTATTTAATGATTACGTTTATTGTAGCTTTTCTTTTAGCTTAAAAAAACTCACTGTCGCCCGCCTGTCGGTAGTAATTTTCTATTTGCAAGCAACACTAGCGCGCTAGACAAATGCATTTTGTAATTGCGCCATACAATTTTAATGTTCTCTGTACGCCAAGACACCTGGAGTAATTGGTAGTCTAGATTAAAGATTTGACCCCTCACGTACATTTCATTATTAAAGATACTAATATTTTTCAGCACATAAAATAATTCACAATAACGAACACGAAAATAATGTCATATTTCTAACGCTAAGTTTCTACAGACATTAATTTATGAAATCATTCGAGTTTATACCAGGTGATCGTAAATTTCATCACAGTTGAAATGACATTATCTTCTGATGTAATTGAATCGTATCTTCATCATATAAGTAGTCATAAAAATGCAACGAATACTAACGCCGTATTTATATAAAATTTACATTAATGATTTTCCGTATCTCGATCAATAAGAATATTATAGGTGCCGACGGTTGAATTCAATAAGTAGTTTCATTTATAACCACCATGAATATTATTTTAAATAATTGATTGTTTTAGATAAAATAATAATGAAAATATGATAGCTTGCATTTCGTTTATACCCGTACCTTTAGAGCATTGGTAGGAATTGATCTATAATATAATTAACTGAATATATGCAATAACTATTTTACTTTATTTTAAAGGAATACGTAGATTTTTATCATTATTTGTAATATTTTTTTATGAATATTGAGATATAGATATACATCAATGAAATACATTTTAAGCGGTTGAGAAACTTTTGATGGCATCGATAATATAATCAACACAACAAACCGACTAAGTCTTAGAACTAAAATACTAATTAAGAGAAAAATACAGAGAGACCTAAATAACAAAATTATTTTTACATAAAAAATACATTTGATTGATGTAGACAAAGTTTACAGATATCATATAATTTTTAAACGTTTAACTGATAACGCATAAAATTATTTCTTGAGTTATAAAAGTTTTGATGTCAATATTATTGTTATGAAACACGAGTTTTCTTTTTGACTGTATAAAATGTGAGTATAAATATTGATTTTCGAGATTTAAATACATTAATGACTTAAGATATTGCTCGACAAAACATCAATGAAGGCGAAAGTAATAAAGTGCATTCTGAAATAATTTATTTATGCTAAGCTATGTTTCCTGCAAATATTTCGTGTTTATTGAATGAGAGACAGATTCCAGCTTTTGAGAATCTTTTACACATAAAAATGACTCTTTAGCGAGGTTTTTTTAGTTAAAAAATTAGCTGAAATATAATAATTTAATTAAATCACTTTCACTATTTTTTTCGACTTCGTATTGGCTTAAATTAAGTTTCAAATGAGACGCAAAAAATAGATTTAAAATTTCTTGCTTAAGAATTTCAACGTTTTCTGAAACACTTAAATGGATTTGGTGTAAAGAAATATTGATTTATTTTAGTAGCATGCTGGAAAACACGGTAAAAACTGACAATATAACACTTTAAGTTCACACAAATAGAATTTGAAAGCGATATTCTAATAAACAGAAAACAGACATCGTATTTTCTAAATTAAACATCATTAATAGTATTATTGATTGAATTGGCATTCACTTGGTAGAACTCCATTATAACACGGTGAAAAAATAGCAATGTATTTTAGTTCTACAAAATTATTTTTAACAAATATGGTTGATAGCTATTTCGGCTCACGCCATCGTCAGAACTCTGTATAGTTCTGACGATGGCGTGAGCCGAAATAGCTATCAACTATATTTGTTAAAAATAATTTTGTAGAACTAAAATACATTGCTATTTTTTCACCGTGTTATTAATAGTATTAATCTATGTAATCATTGATCTAATATTTCGCACATAATTTATGACACGTATATGTATTATGTATTAGATGCTTGTGTTTTAAGCGGAAGTTAAATAAGGCTTGATAAGAATTTACATACCTTTGTGGAAAATCCTCGGTCACAAACATTGCATTTGAATGGTCGTTCTTTGGTATGACTCCTGTAGTGGATCTCTAAGGCGGAATGGCAGGCAAAAGTCTTATAGCAGATGTTACACGTTGTGTTGCCGCGCACTGTACCACAAAATAAAAACAGAATTAGTTATAATTTCGGACAAACTATTTAGAATCAAAATATGAATGAAGTAATTGGAGTAAAAATAAAAGTTTTATGGTAATTAAAAATTTATATCAATTTTACAATTTACATATATTATACATCAGGGTTTAATTGTCGCTTTCATGACAGTATTAATTTTATAATAAACTAATGTAAACCTAATTTGGTTTATAAATACAGAAAATGTTTGAGTATTCATTTAGAAAACTAATCTATGAAGATGCTATTAAAGTTGAATTATTCTCAAGTAGGCATGTTATTTAAAAAGTTTTCGTCGGACGAAGAAATGTTTCTTTCTGTGAACACATTGTACCTTAATATCCACTGTAATTTTAATTTATATCTATGAAAACGATTTGAAAAATAATTCAGCATTCGTAATCACAATACGATCTGTTTTAAAAATAAAAAAAAAATACACATAATAATTGAATTTTTTTTTAATGTAATGTAATTATTTTGCGAGCAAATTATTGCATAAATATTCCGTTCATAAAATTAACACCGATGAGAAAAAGTAACATATTAATTTTACGTTCGGTCGACTTCGCAGATTCGAAATCGTTATCCCTTAATTAATTCTTTGGCGTAAATTTAATTATCGTCTCGGGTTGATATTATTCAGGGTGTTTATGGTTCTTATGACGTGCAAATATTTTAATCACTGTTTAACGCCGTATAAGAATGATCTTTAAAAGAAATATTTGAGAACGCGATTAATTTGAAGGAAAATGCGAGCTACGTTGTACATGTTCGTTAAAAGAGTTTTTCAGTGTTGGTAATTGACGTTCCTTGCGCATGTAATGGATGACAATTTGAGACACTGGACATGTTTAAGATTTTTTGCTAAAATGCCGGACAATTCGAGACGCATTCGCTTGATTCTTTCGAGCCATTTTTCATTGTTTGGTACTAAGGATATTTAAACATATTTGACCATTAAAATAACAACGTGGCGGTTAAGAAACCCCATTATTTCCATTGTATGCACATACGTTATCAATATACTAAAAAATCATTATTCAAGAGAACAACGATTAATCTAAGAAGAAAACGGGATATTTTATTCATATTTTTTCCTTTTAAAATCTACGAAGTTAGATGTAGTCATTCCACAAAATATTTGGTGTTAAATTCACTGCCTATTAGTTACTGTAATAGTACAGTATAATATATATTTTGACAGTGGTTATACTTAAACAAACTAAATACTGGTTCATTTATGAGACTAATGCGAATTGTTATTGAAAGAAACGTCGTAACAAAATTGTACCAAGATGGCGACCGAGAAGTCTTTTACAGTGGCACATTATTGTTATGACCAATCGATGTGATATTTGGTGGGTTGCCAGCGACGGCTCGTCCGGCTGGCAAGTTCCGATTGCGCTTTCCTTCCTGCCGCCACTGCCGTCGACTATTTTTATTCCCATTTATTTTCGCACCGACGGATTCGACTTGTTAGCCAACGCAAGCACAATGCATGAAAGATTCCTCTTGCACTTTTCAAAAAACAATAGTAAGTCTTTTGGGTACACGACGGCTAAAAATATTTACAAAATTACTTATATTATATATAGATAATAATTATTCGTTAAAATGGTCCGGTATTATAACGCGACAAATATCGTAGACTTTTTTTATGTATTCATAACAGCGATTGGGTTTTATGTGTATTATTGCAGTGAAATTATATTTCAAGTGAAAAAATATTTTTAGTTTAGGTATTTACTTTTTCATCAACTGGTTGATATAATAATTATATTACGTCATAAATTTTATCTAATGTACTATTTGAAATATACGAAAACTTTTTTACCAGAAAGAAACATTTCCTCTCATCTAGTAGACGACAAACTAAATCTTTCATGTAAAAATGCTTTTAGGGAATGTTGAATGGGGAGGATGGGAAAGGATCGAGGCCTGCCCGGTGTCTTGAGGTTTGCAACCGACCCCGTCGGGCCGCGAGCCGCTTATCGTGGGGGCGCTCGGACCCCGCGAACCCCGAAGAGGTCGGTTCGGGTCGGGCAGGCGCTCCGGTATCGCCTACCTGCGGGGCCCGTCGCCAGGCCGAGCGGACCGAAAGGAGCTCCGCTCAGCATGGAGTTCGTCAGAGAGCCGAGAGCGCCCCCCGTTCCGGACATCGCTTGCGGTGACATCGGGGAGGAGAACGGCGGGAAGTCGGCGAACATCTGCGGCCGCGGCGTCAAATCTAAGGCCGGCGGCGGAGTCGAAGGAGTCGATCCTCTTGGCGACTGGGGGCCCGGCGCGGGCGTGGACGTTCGCGGATTCTCAGATGATAAACTAACGTCAGACGCCGATAAATGCGATGCCATTGTCGTTATCGTTCGCACTTGATTTTCGAGTGCCGCTAGTGATGTTGAAAATGATGGAGTATCTCCTTCGCCAGGATCGATCGATCCCTGTCGATCGGAATCGTCGTCGAAATCGTCCCTGTCCGTTACTCCATCTTCGCTAAAGTCTTCATCTAATTCAGGAAAACCAGGTGGCGGCCGACCCGTCATTGGGAAACCGTGCGGTAAAAAAGGATGCAGAGGGTGTCCTTGGAAGCCGCCTATTCCTGGTGAATCTCTAATCTCGGCCGCCTGTATTTGTTCGGGCGTGAGATCCGTCGGCTCGCCCGTATGCAGCCTAATATGTTGTTGCAGTACAAGGGCGTTCGTAAACTTTTTATGACAAACGGGGCATTGATGCAGTACTCGCATCGGAGGTTTCATGCGATGAACTCCCATATGCGTTTTCAGATTACCTTTGGTTGTGAATGCTCTTCCACATATTCTACATCTAAAAGGTCTCTCTCCGGTGTGTGTTCTGTAATGCATTTGAAGAGCACTCTTACATGATAAAATCCTTTGGCATATGACGCATTGGTTTGGATCAGTCAATTTGTTTTCAATATTGTCGACCATCTGTTGAAGTTTACTCGTTTCAGAAGTTTTCGTCACCTCTATTAAGCTTTCCCATGAATTGTCGTTGCTTCCCGGGCGGGGAAGAAGGGAGTTATAAACGACCGGGTCCTTTGTTGGGTCCGCCTCGATGTGTCCGGGCAGGCCAGGGGCGTGAAAAACGGAAAAGCTTCCTGATGAAGCACTACTGGGAGGGGAGGCGTTATAAGGAAACGGAAAAGAAAGCGGCAAACGCCGCCCTGCCGGTATCGAAAAAGATCCTGTTATCGATGATGTCTTACTTGAAAGGTTCTCCGGCTGATCAGGGTCGCGCTTTTCATCAGGACTCTCCCTTCCTTGCATATCCTCGCTGCTGTATTTAGAGTCGGTGCTGCACTCGTCGTACGGGGAAGGGGAGGGAAATCTCTCCGGCTCCCGGTCGGGCTCCGACGGTTCTCGTTCCATCTCCGGTTCTTGTTTTGGCGTCACTCGGTCGCTTTCATCGAAGCTTCTCTCCCGCGGTCGATCTTCATCCCGCGGCTCCATCTTGAACCGATCTTCAGAGGGCATTCTCGGTGGACTCGACGGTGGGGGTTTACTGAGGTCGGCAGGTAGATCTTGCTCGTCCCGAAGGGCAAACAGCGGATGTAACGGCGTAGGTTTATCGGCTAAAGGTCGCGGCGGAACAAGGTCGCGGGGAGGCGGCCGGTACAGCGGCAGGCCGGGCGGGAAAGGCGCTCCGCCGGGCGGGAAGGGCATCGGGTGGGGAGGCATTCCGGGCATCGGCCCCGGTGACAACTGGGCCAACAGCGGGGGATGGTATTTATCTAAATGTTCCGGTATCGGGTTGGGATTCATCTTTACGTGCGGGAACTTAGCCGTGTGACGCTGAAAGTGCACCTTGAGGTTGCCCTTTGTGGTGAATCGTGAGCCACAGACGTTACATTTAAAAGGTCGTTCACCTGTGTGGGAGCGGATGTGGATCTGCAGAGCGGAATCGCTGCCGAACACCTTGCCGCAGTAGCGACATCTGTGCTTGAAAAAGGGCTCGTTTCTCCCGCCTGATTTGCCATCGTACGGAGACATCTTTCCAGATTTTCGGAAGGCGAGTTCGTCTGCCAAATTGTTGGCCAGCAGGCCCTGCGAAGCGTTATCGAGTACTTCCTGCGCTCGTCTCTGCAACATCTCCAAGGTATTAGGTTCGTTCGGAGATGGATGAGGATCATTATTTGTGATGATTGTCGAAGAAAACGAAGAGGAAATCGAGCTGTACGGATGAGCTGACATCGAAGGAGGAGTAGGCGTCGGAGGTTTCGGTATCAAGATCGGTTCCAGTTTCACAGGAACAGGATGCGGGTGTGGATGCGACGGAGGAACCGCCTGCGACGCCGGCAAGGACGGAAGGACGTCAAATCGGACAGGCGTTGGTTCCCTAGTGGGCATTTGCGTTCTCGGCGGAGAAGGCGTCGGTGGCGGAGGAGGCAAAAGTCGGGGCACGAGAGCGATCGTCGGCGCTTCTGCCGGAGGCGGAGTCGGGGGTCCGTCGTCTTTTGGTCTATTCAGAGAAAGTTGATTCTGCAACTGCTGAATGAGTTGCAACTGGAATACTTGTTGGTGCTGTAATGTAAATAGAGTACTTTGCAGAACAGCGAGCTCCTGCAGAGCGGCTTCGTTGTCAGAATTATTTGCCATTGTGGTTGCGGCAAATTGTGCAACGGCTACTTTGGTGTTCTGCAGAGCTTCTAGGGTCACATGACTCGCTGCGGGAAACGGGAAAGGTACATTCGGCCCTGGAGGCGTGTCCGTGTCGCCGTCTTCAAGACTGTTGTTATTTTCTGCATCTTGCCTATGTCTGCGGACTTGCTCAAGTCTTTTACCACCGGCATCGCATTCCCCGTCCGCTTCTCCGTCACCGTCGGGTTCGGGTTCATCCATATCCTCATCGCCGGAGACGATCATGTCTTCCGGGTCAGAAGGCATTGCCTCTTCCTCCAAGCTGTCGGCAACAGGAGCGTCATCGCACTCCTGCTGCAGTCTGTGCTGGTGCTGCATATATGCGGGAAGTTCACTACTCGTTCTGATACTTTCTTCTTCTGATCCTGATCCAGAGCTTTCCCCTGGGAAAAAAAGAAATATAACATTAGTTTATCTAGCGAATATGCATCTCAATAATTTAATAACCAGATATAACTTCGATTAAAAAAAAAAATGTTACCAATGAACACCATTCAAATTACAAAATACTAAGACGGTAAAAAAATAACTATGTATTTTAGTTCTACAAAATTTGCGTTCTATAACTATAGTTCTGATGAAAGCGTAAGCCGAAATAACTATCAGCTATATATCTTATCATTTTTGTAGAACTTAAATACACTGCTATTTTTTACCGTCTAATAATGGAGTTAAACCATATAAATGCCAATTCAATCATTATATTATATAAAATGATCAGTACCGGTAGTAAATATGTTGTGGATATAAATACTAAAAACACGTTGTATTATTTAAAATATCATGCCTTTCAATCAAGAAGTGACAGTTAACACCTTAAAAGCAAGATATAAAAGACTAATTTGCTAAATTGTAAGAAAAAATGTAAAATTGATAATAGGAATTCATTTACATTCTAAGCTGTAAATATTTGCTTTAGTAAGTATAAATAGCACCCCATTATATCGAGATTGTTCGCAGTATTCATTTTGATTCTAGTTATTTTGCAATAGTTTTTGGGAATAATGAAAGTAAATATATATAATTTATCATTTTATATATAGTAAGCTTATTAAGCTTACTATACAAAAGTTATATACATATGCTAATAAATGTAAAGAAAATTATGGAATTTAAATTATATATATAAGAAGTCATATTTGCAGTGTTTATATATATAAATATATATATATATATAATAATTTGGTGATAAATATATGCGTTATAAAAATAGAAATGCAAATATTATTTTTTATTTATAATATATACCAATCAGAGTTTTTCGAATGACCGGGAATATTTTACACTTTATATTTGAGATAATTGATTTATTTCGCAAAAATAGTCACGATATGGTTGGAAAAAATAAAAGAAAAAATAAGGTAATAGCGAAAATGTTTTAAAATAATATTATCGTATAATGAAAATATAATTAAAATAATATAACTATTAGACGTTCAGAATGGTGGGAATCCACGGTTAGTGCAACTATTCAGAGACAGATGGCGTTGTTTGTTAAAATAATATACTGCACAATAATAAAGAGTATCTTTAAATCAATGGTATTTTTCAAATAAGTGTCGTCCGATAATAATATTTTAGATAACTATATGACTCTTTTTGTATTGTTTTTTTTTTTTTTAATTAAATGCAATTCAAATTTGAAATTAACATGATGTTGGTAACAGATTTTCTGACACGTTAAAAGCCAAGACAACTCAAGAACGGACTTGCATAAGATTTTTCCTATTTTCAAAATAAACTTAGGGATAAACTAAACGAAAAATGATGGAAAAAAAATTGTTTAATTATAGGCTGAATATGAAAACTTGAACTGGGCTGCTCTTACTGTATCGCTCTTGCCGCTGACATAAAATAAAAAAAAATGTTTTATATATTTTTTTTCCATAATATGCTTATAGTATAAAGTTATTTTTAACAGAATTCGACAGAATTTGGAAGTATTGATACATTTAAAAATATTCTACAACGATGAAAATGTATCATTTTCAATCTATAAATCGTTCATTTTAATCGTTGCAATCACTTCTATTCGTAAATTGATTAAACATCCAGTTTAAAGGACAAACACAAATTCATTCAAATCGGTATTTTAAAACGATTTTTAGTTGGTATACATATTATAAAAATGTGTTATTGTCTGTGTTTGACCAAAAAAGAATTGGTGTGTTTTAAAGACCCGGTCTCAGTTAGTCAGTATATAATACAATACTATAGAAATGGCCTTGTTTATGAATATGTTTTTATATAAAAGAGGTTTGAGTATCTAATTAAATTTTTAAAAGTAGATGTATATATAAGATATACATATATTCATATAACGCGATGTATGTAAAGTTTATCGAAACATAATTAATAATATCAAAATGAATTAAAATGAAAAAAAAATATAAATATTTTTTACTCGTACACATATAGCCATAAAACGACTATATAAAAAATCACTTCAAGCTGCTTAATTAATATTATGATAATATCATTGGATGTGACAAAATCCGTCGTACCTACTTTATTATGTTATTTTGTAATCTCTAGATCAGTTAATTTTATTAAAATACTTTTTATATTCGTATAATTTCCGACACACATGATAAATTGACATGTGGCATAATAATTATCATAAACGTGAATATTCAAAATTTAAAAAAAACGTCATAGATGAAAGGTCGGTCTGGCTTTACAAATAAAAAAGATATTAGATTTTTATTACTAAAATATTTTTGTTACTTTTAAAACAGACACAAACAATACGCGTAAGACTTCTTAATTTGAATTTGACCATAGAGATAATTTGTTTAATGCTAGTTGTATTTTTTATGTTGATTATATGTGGAAATAAACAATGGTTTATAATTAAGGCAGAATCTAGGATTCCATTCATATCACGCAGTGATAAATTTTTGACTTTAAAAATAATATGTAAAACATACTGTAAAATAAATTGAGAAATAAGAATATTAAATTACAATCGTTTTTAGCATATTATTACTTGTGTTTTTCAAAATATCAGTATTTAGCTACATTAGATTGCTTGACTAAGCTTTTCACACAAATGTAATGAAAAATATTTCACAAGGCTTATAATTTTAGTTTCATTTCCAATATTGCATTATTTTGAATGAACAAAATACTTATAATAAAATGAAGTTATCATCTTTTTTAAGCAGTTAAGATATCCATAAAAATAATATATTTTTTTATATAAAATGAATGCTACATTTAGTGTATTATAAGAAAAAAAATATATAGTTTATGTCTCCTACTTGGACGACTATTTAATGAATTTTTAAACACATACTAAATAATTATACGTATTTACTCACTCCTTAGTTATTTAACTACATTTAATCTATAAATATATATATATAAAACCGGTCTAGGTATAGTCACCGTTAACATAATCACGTAATGATTTTCCTAGTTTTATTAAAAAGTTATTGGGTTAATGATAATTGTTGCTAACAATTGTTGTAATAATAAGGATGAATAATTTCCTCAGAAAAGCAAAGTATTGTTTCTCGTTTTATTTGTATTGAGTAACATTTTTTTTTTATCAGTTGAAAATTTTCCATCAAATGCAGTGTTGAATGTATATTTTGTGAAAATTTAAATAACTGTCTATACATTTACAATTTAAGTGCGTCAGTTAACTTTTGAAAAGTCAGTGATTATTTTCAAGTAATCAGACACATAAAACCTAACTAGTTTGTCAAAATTTATTTGGAAAATAATGCGTAACGAATCGACTTATTTTGATTGATTTTCAAGAAAATGTTTATCAGTATTTCTTCGACTGTATTTTTTTTTAAATCACTTGTACAAGAGTTGCTGATTGTTACAATAATTACAACTCTGGTCTTTTTACCGAATTTCGTGCAGTCACTCCGCTTTTAAATAAATTATGACTGTTTTATTAAGATATATTTGCAAAGAGAGTTATTTAAAAAAAAACACCATTAAGAAATGTAGCCGTATAAAAGTTTTATTTTTATTTGATAAATAAAAAATATATCTAATAATCACTGAATAAAATAATAATATTCGTCATTTTTTCAAAACAATTTTTGTTTATGGTTAGTAATAGTCTACAATTAAAACTATCATCGATGAGTTCCTGAAAATATCTTTTTATTCATTTATTTTGTTACTTAAGTTATCTTCAATTTTTGTGAGGAACATTTGCTTTGGTGACATAAAATAATCGACAAATTCTATCCCAAACATCAATCGCATTGAATATTCACTGTCCTCAAAATATAGCCATAAGAAATTTGCATCGCTAATATTTCCCGAATTATGTAAAATTTAACTACAAGTAAAATGAAACTCTTGCACAATTGGCGATAATTTATCATAAATATTCATTAAAGTGACATTTATTTAAAAATTTGCTAAATAATGAATATTTTCATGACACAGAACAAATTAACTCATTAAACTTCTATTCCCATAATTTTTTTGTTTCATTTCCCGTCAAAAACTTCACTATCAAACAAAATTGCCTTAAAGATCCGAAGATAATAAATATGTATTGAAAACGTTTCAATGAACCTTTCAAAAACATTTGTATTTTTAAAAGGACTTCTCAAGCAATATTGACAAATGTGTGTCAAAATTGAGTTATAATTCGGTGAATAAGAAAATATATTTAATTTCGATGATTGAGCGTTGTATAAATAAATTCAAACACAGTGTTCTTATTCTAACTCTTGACGTAAATAGATTTACTTTATATTCTCGCCGAAACGTATTTTTTTTTATTCCAACACGAAGAGATATTTTAACTTCGTAGTTTTTATTAAATACACATTTGTATAGCGCTTTGTAAACGTTATTTTATTGAACTATTTGTAACGCTTACCTCTGTGATGTTTGCTTTTGTCTTTATTGCTTGCTCTGAACTGTATTCCATACTTAATTGTACCGAATTGTATCATTTTGACACCAACTGGAATATCCATGTATTCTCTCATTCAAAAATATTTTTTATTGCACTTGTTAAAGGTCAAATGAAGCTCCACCAGTCGATCAACGCTGTAGGTTTGTTACGTTCACTGAACATGCTTCATTATTTCTAAATGCGAGCTGTAACTTTACAGCTGAAATCATTGTATCGATTTTACGCCAACGAATTCAAATTACCACCGTTAGAAATCACAACGCAAAATAAAAATAATCTTTTTTTTTGAGATTGATATTAATGTATTTGCATGGAGTTTGTAAATTCAGTTTCAAGTTTTTCTCAATTATACGTATGTACGAAAATTTACTAAAAGTTATAAACTTAAACGTCTCAAAAGATTGTTGATTTCTTTTGTATCACGCACTGATTCGATTGTCGGTAAATGTTTATATATTTGTATCCGCGTGGTCTATGTCACTGATTTTAGGTATCGCTTTTACGTCACGACTATTTATTTGTTTTGAAAGGAAATTGCGCGACGATGTGTCGGTACGCGTCCGACCGGCGCGAGGGTAGCGGATACAATAATGACACAGCACGACCCGAACCGCTCGCCGTCCGCACCGCGACTGAGCGCCTTCCCGCGCAGCCGCCCCCGAACCCCGCGGGGCGCCCCTCCGCTCCAAGAGAGCGACGGTTATGACAGCGGGCGGAGCCTCGGCCAATCATAAATCACAAACATTGTCCGTTCCGCTCGCCCGCCAATCATAACGGCCCGCCTCTTTCCATATCCGGGGCGGGGCATATTTACATTTTCATAACCGCCGGTGCATTAATAATAAATTTGTGCCAGCTTTTCATCTTTTCATATCGGCGTGGAGTGAGTGAACAGCGCGCGCACAGACCGCCTGCCTTGACGTTCCGATTTCAAATTTATCGCCCGCGATAAATTCACGTCTGAGAGCTTTCTTTCGTTCGTATAATGAACTCTCGGCTGCCAAATTTAGAGGTGCCCAATATTATGACATAGCACTTTATTTCGGAAACAAAAACCATTTCCCCCACAGGCTAAAATCCAACGTCTTAATGGAATTGTTTTTTTATGAATAATTAAAAATAAAATTGAAAGTCTGAAAAAGTACAGTACGGAATGATATGAAATTATTTCGTTATAACATAATTATTTTCCATGGGTAAGAATATTTTGTTACCTCAGTATGGAAATACAGTACATTACTTTTACTTTTTTTACTTACATTTAGATGAAACGAATCAATTATAAATAGTCTTAAGAGAATCATAACGTAGACGTAAATAAGTGTATTGATTTTAATAATACACATAATGGTTTGTTTTTTTTATATAAATAAGACACTAGCACTTATAAAAATATTGACATTGATACGATAATTGTATTTAAAACGGTCGTATATAGAAGCTTTTCAGAGATTAGACGACAGCTTTGTAATTGGTAGGAAGTTTACTGGTATATTTTTCGGTACATGATCATACTAAATTAATTATAGGTTTTTATATCTCAATCATACGATCATAAAAATGTAGTGTGGCGAGAGTCAATAAATAACTATTATTTCTTTATTAATGCTAGTCATCAAATCGCATTTTTTTATAGTTGCCTATATTCTTTACATTGGATGCATCTCTCAATGTATATATAATGTAACAAATAGAAACAATAAAAAATCTTTTGTTTTAAATAAATACATGCTCATGCAGTAAATCACAAAACTCTGTTTCTGGTAGATAAATAAACATTTAAATTTGAGCGTGAAATTGACTAATTTTACAAAAATAGATTCCTTACGAGAGCTTTTTTTAAAAGCAACTAACTACACTCTGCCATACGGTGCATTTATTTTCTCGAGTGGGTAAACATTTTTGACGTCTAATAGAAAAATTCCGAATTTATTTCCATCACATTATTTCGTCACTGACAATGCGTTTTAATATAGCACACTAAATTTAACTTTCCTTTTATCTATGAAAGAATTTATTTTTGAAATAGTTTATCGTTATAGATAGTATAGAAATTAACAAAACTAATTTAAATCACAATACAAACTATGTTTAGTTTAGGACTTATGTATATATATTGTATATTTTTTGAGTGTGTCGCAATGTGTGAGAAGAAATTTTAATTTATTGATTGAATTGGCATTCACTTGGTAGAACTCCATTATATCACGGTGAAAAAAATAGCAATGTATTTTAGTTCTACAAAATTATTTTTTTAAATATAGTTGATAGCTATTTCGGCTTACGCCATTGCCAGAACTGTGCTTAAACTAATATTTGTCTATCTATATATAGCTGTGTAGAAAAGGTACACAATACATCTTCTCTCCTGCTTTAACGACAGCTTATTTCGTGCTCTCAATAAAACCAAAAATTGTAAATGAAACTAAAAAGGCGCATTTGCATTAGTTTTGATTCTCTTGATCTTGTTTCCGCCGAAATACCATAAAATTAAATAATTTTCCATACGTGAACTTAAATTCTATATGTATATAGTCAAATATTTGACACTGTGTCGTATAAACTTGATATTATAATATCTCACTCAAGATATAACGTATAACCAACGCTTATCGTCAAGATCACAGCTGTTGAAAGAGCTATTTAAAAGTTAAAAAAATCAACATTCGCTTTTCCTTATGCCAGGTATTGAACCATGAAACATTTGAGCTGAGTATACTTAGAAAGTATAAAAATAATGTATAGTTTATTTGCCGTTTTGATTTTTAATTTTTAAAATCGTAATAATGTGAGTATATCAAAACAAAGTTTTTGGATAGATTCCGTTTATAATGTGATTCTTCAATTATATATACCTACACGCGAGATCAAACAGTTTATACTGATTCTGTCGATCTAGAAAGAGATGATGCATCGTTGTCTGTTCTCACCAACGAGATAAAAAGCTGGGTAATAAGAAGGTGTGTAAATTTGAAATTTATGGTTAAATAAAACTCTGTCTGGAGTCTTACAACTTATAACATAACGAATGCGCTATGTTTATTCTGGTAGACCCATAAAAAACTTCGTCCACACTATCTGTGAAGCGCCTCTCGTCTAACTATTCATAATATCTATCCCTCGCGTTATAAGTAGGCACAAATACCAAGTACCAACTCGCTTATAAAAATGTTCAGTTGCTCACACTGGATACACATTAAGCCAATGGTGGTCAACATTTGCTAAATAAAATATTCTAGCATTCACTAATATATTTTTGTACCAATGTTTTTCAAAAAAAGAAATGTAAAATTAGCACATATATTATTGCACCTGTGTGGAATGACTATAAAACATGCGATTAAAACCAGATCAAAATTCATACGTTTTGGGTCGTATAAAGAATTAAGTAATGGCGTTGATCTATCCTATATATGCCATTATATAAAAACTACCTTATTTTACCTATTTGAAAATTCTTTATCATTTATTATATTAATCTATATAATAAGAAGCAGTTAAATAATTGAATTATTCAAAAAAACAGACGTTGCCTGACAAAAAGCATTAAAAATGTCAATTGAAATATTTTTTTAGTAAATACAGAATATAAATATTTAAAAAAAAAGTTTTCTCATATCATCATTAACTATTACTACAAAATAATATTACGTTTTATAAAAAGTATACATTACTAATATAACATATATACATATTTTTGCCTATTTGGACACATAAAATTAATTTTATTCTAAAATAATCTATACTTCGATAATTTCACCAAGTTGATATTTTTTGAGTTTTGGAACAAAGCTTTGTATCAAATTACTGTTAAAGAGCCACTGATTTTCAGCGTCCGCATTGCGTGATATGAACGATTGATCACTCCAAAAAAAAATGTCGGATTGATTTGATTCGATGATCGTGCATCATCACGCTATATTTCATTAAGTAATCTTCCTCAATAATAATAATATCTACTTAAAATAAATATGCAGTGTTGCCATCCGTAATACATACATCAAAAAACGTATTACAAACAGTTCTTTGACCCCACAACCAGAAATTAGTCGAACCATGTGAACGAAATTTAAAGGATTGCCAAAAACTTTTCATCTTAAATTATTATAACGCGATAAAAAGCAACGAAAATGTTTTATCGTTTTTAAATTTTGTGTTCTTTATTGGATATTCTTTTTTCAAAATTAAAAATTCGAATGTTATTCGTTTGTCATATAAATTTCACCTTAGCAGTTCAATTTAAATATTAGCCAATTGTTTGCTAATAGAACACTCTAATTAGGTTTTTGATATACATACCAAATAAGCTATCTATATCACTTAATAACACAATATCAAATTATCACGAGAGATTACTTCGATGAATACGTAATCGATATCATTAGTGGATTAGCCTATAATCGCAAAAGGCGAGCGCTTATGGCCTCTGAATTTTATGGCCTAAAAAATTACACATTTATTTTACATAAGATTCTTACGATATCACAATAATTGATTTTGTTTAGTTTTTCAAGTTATGTTTCCATCGCAATGCCTTCGACATCGATTATGAAAAATTTGTGATTAAAATAAAACTACAGTAACTTAACATGAATATTTTGTACAGATTCTACGCATTTTTATTATCCGAAAGAAATGGGTTCGAATTGTATAATTTGTCACTGGTCTAAATCAATCTTCGCCACACGACATCTGCTAGTTATTTCAATTCATTTTATAGTGGAAAAAATACGTAAATGCCAGTAAAATTTGGCAAAAAATATTTTTTCTCAGATAATATCCGATACTTAACGTTTGATTCTCAGTCATACTTCATTCATCCCCTATATAGGAATTAGAGTGGTAGACTCATTGATACTCAATTGAAATGAAATTCAACATGAAAGTTTAATAATTATACATGTAACTTAATATGACTAGAAAAAAATCATCATGATTTTAATACTAGCGGAGTTTATTTTGAATCAGTTGCGTAGAAATATTTCATTTATGGTCATAAATTCTTCCGATATTTTCAAACCTTTGTATCTTAACCATTCATTGAAACGCTTCAATTAAGCAAACGTGTCGAATTTTTCTTAATCTAAAAGTAACACAATAACTACTTAATAAATGTTAAATTACAAAATAAGACGTTTGAGCGCTTCAAATAATATTACATTAATCTGGTGCTATTTTTATCGAGCAGGGAAACTCCTCTTAATCAAGCTGTCAAATAAATGCTTTCAAATTAGAAAATACCAAAAGGGAATATTTTCTTGAATGTAAACAAAAATCTCGTGAATAAATAAAAAAATAGACAATATTTTATTTTTCCACGATGCGGTCTTTTTTGAAACAGCAAACAGACGTCCGCGAGGCGCATTTGACATATTTATTGATGTGTATTTAAGGTTTAGTGTTACAAGAACACAAATTTCTCTATTTTTACGTTAATGTTCACGGCCGCTAGAGCAATGCCCGTTATCCGAAGGAATACTTATTTTTGAACCACACTGTCAAGGGTTTAACATGTACCCATGCGTATACCGCACTGTATTAAAGTATACGAACTAAATTTAAAGATATAAATAAGTTACGTTAGTAAAACTAGTTAAATGGAGGTATAAATTATACTATATAATATCTCATTTTATATATGTCAGTTATCCTCCTTAATGAGTTTCTCACAATAGAGTAAATGGTTATTATCATAAAGTAATAATATATATATATATATCATCACCTTCTCTATTGGTTTTTTATGCCTTCACGCGAGTTTTTATAGCGCTGAATGTTTAAGATGTTATTTTCTCAGATAAATAATAATAGAGGTAGTTCTATTGAATGATAATCAGTTATCCCTATAAAGTACTGGTTTCCAGCTGGACAGTTATGTAAGCCAAAGGAATGTTAACCCTACTGATATCATGTATAATTTCAATAAAATTTAACAATAAACAAAGCTTAACCTGTTTAACTTAATACTAGTGTTGTACTTTGCTTATGCATGGCACAGTGCTTATTTGTGTGAACGTACAAAATGCAAGACAGAGTTCTTGTTTCTAAGCTTTGCAGACGCCATAAGGCTATGCAAATTTCCAGTGTTTACCTTACAAAAGTGAGTCGCCTGCAATAATTTCGCCCTTAGCGCGTCTCTAAATCATTGTCTTGTTATATTAATGTATAGTCGGGGTTGTGCATGCCAGTGCAGGGCTGATAATAATTAGTTATTTATATCAGATTAAAAAACTTATAATCAAAGCCGCCGTAAGCCTATATTAAGATATTCTAGTTGGAACGAAGCTTAATGCATAATATTTAAAAAAATCTGGGTTCGAATTTATTAGGGCATATCTATGAATGGGTATCATTAATCATATACTTTGCAGAATTTCATTAACATAGGTATTTTGAAATTGGTTGAAAACGTAACCTGGGTATTTATTTAATTTAACAAAGCAATTTTTCTTAATTTTATTTACTTTTTTGTGCGTACTGTATTTTTTATAAATTTCATGTTATGTTATCATAGAAAACTAGTAAAAATGAAAAAAATAGTCAAGCTTTTTAAAAAAATTCTCACGTATTCTGTTGTTTAATTAAAAAAACCTTGAAATACAAAGGGGTGAAATAATAATCTTCGTGAAAATTCTTGTTAATGTCTGGAAAGTTTTCCCCTGTAGTATGTACAACAGAAGTCGTGTGACATTTGCCAAAGATTTCACAAAGCCACGTGTGTATGTACGCCCTGGAGAAAATCCATGCTACCCTTAGGCCCAGGGCGGGGGTTAGTTAGGGAGTTTGAGGTTCGCGGGTGGTTCTTAAGTTCCGCCGCAGTAAATCACGGGGGCGGGTGAAGTCGGGGTGGCACCGACGCTTATAATAATTTCTAATAGTCGACGCAGACGGCGCGCTTCGAGATTGTCGCATAGTTTCGAGTTTGTTACTCGGGGTTCGTCGCCGAGCGGCGCCCGAGGAAATTATAACGGACGCAAACACCGTTTTCCATCCGCGTCACGACGCTCTCTTCGTAGGCAGGTGCGATGGGAATGTGGATATTTTTGATGTCACATGATTGTTCGGTAATCTTTTAATCTAAAAATAAAACCATTATTAAACTGAAGATTCAACAGAATTTAATTAACTTCAAGTGTACGACATAATTAGACTTGATAACAGAATTTTAGTATGGCTAAGGAAGTAGTAGGTCTATCGGAGAATGGGCTGAATTAATAATGTTTATATTTATCAATTTAAAAGATATATAACAGCATTGGAATTTTCATTGAGGTAATATCAGATACTGAAATATTTCAGTTAATATATTGGCTAATATGAAATAAAATTTGATTATTCGTTACCTATGAAAGAAGATAATGTCTAACACGGTGAAAAAAATAGCAATGTATTATAGTTCTACAAAATTATTTAAAAAAAATATAATTTATAGCTATTTCGGCTCACGCCATCGTCAGAACTATGTTTAAACTAACATTTGCTTATCTATATATAGCTGTGTAGAAACGTATATTTATTTAAAACTATATTTTTTAAAAATAATTTTGTAGAACTAAAATACATTGCTATTTTTTTCACCGTGTTATAATGGAGTTCTACCAAGTGAATGCCAGTTCAATCAATCAATAGATAATGTCTAATTTATTAAAACGCATCATACATAAAGAATGTAATAGTAAACTTTAAATGGCTATTTCGTAATAAAGAGTACAATATAGTGTACTTACTTGATTCATTTTTATAAATGTATATTTGCTTATATGATATATTTTACATGAAATTGATGGCAAAATGCTTTATTAAAAAAGAATAACGTTACATTTATATAAGGTTAGATTACAAAATGGGTGATGAACTTTATTAAAAATAATTGATAAAAAGCCGTCTCGAAAAATACTATTCAAAAATTTCTTTACTTGAAAGATATTTAAAAAAACGCTGTGATGAATTGGTAGGTCAGTAGTGTCTAAGTAAATTGATAAGATTACTTAAACTCGAGTAATAGGTGAGATCAGCATTTACTTGAATCTTTTTTGTATCATTATCCTCCCAGCCTCCCCTTATGAGCTTCTGAGTAACCCCTCAAGTTCCGAGCCTCACTTCATAAAAAATGAAGGATTCCGGGTTGATTTATGTGGGGATACAGTGGGGGAATACCGCGGTCCGCATTTCGACCGAATTCGCTGCAATATCAACACTCGGATTGTGGTTATAAAAACACCGTTGGTGCTTTGAAGGTATTTCAGAATCATTACCGCCGTCAAATTATTATAAATGACTCGAAATGTGATTTAACTAATACAAGTTTCTGAAAGTCTATCTATTAATACATCCAATACGAATTCAATCATAATGTTTTTTTTTTAGCATAAGTAATTCGAAAAAATATTGCAGAAATAAAATAGTCAATGCCTTTAATTGAATACAAGGTAGTATTCGATTCAAAAATACAATAGTTAATTAATATTTGCACATCTAAAATTTTCAGTCAGGTATGAAATCAGAAAGAATTTGGATTTTATGTAAAATTTATTCAAATATTTGAATGAAAAAGTTTATACAAATACACATACAAACTATCATTTATTTACTTTGAGCGATTCTCACATCACATATTGTTGATATCTGTCTAAAGAGGTTATGTCACCAATAACTTTAAATTAGATGAGACAGAGAAGATGTGCTAAAAACAGGGCATATGGTTTTCCTGTGAATGTTCAATAAAATATAGTTTAATAATCAATCATACTATATATCAAACTTCAGGTGTGAATTTTTCACTGTTAAATTTTTGCACAATAATCGTCGTGTAGCACATAAAAAATCCGAAATACGATTTCTGGTAACATCATTATTCATGTTTTTCTTCAATTTTAAATTGTATTGTTGGTCATGATGGGTATGATACTTTTAATGTAATGACAAAAAATCGCTAATTTCTACAACTTTCGCAAATATATATTGTATATGATTACATATTTACATTTCTAGGAGTAATCATCATTTAATCAAATTTGAATTGTTGAAACTTTGAACGATTCCACGTGTAATGTCACTAACGATCCGGATTTCAACTTTCGGAATCTTCAAGCAGTCTATCACATGGATGCAACAGAATTGATGAATCGTACAAAGTTTCTACAGCTGAAAATTGATATTGAAATTCCATCAAAGACCTTCTGTCGAAATCATTAGTCATTACTTAATCATTTGATTGACTTTGTATTTTACCATAGAATGATCCATTATTGCAGCTATGTCCAACCTGCGGTCTACTAAGCTGTCTGCATGTAGCAAATATGCACCTGATTTGTATGTAATAGTTTGTCTCCATATCAAAAACTATGCGCATTTTTAATAAATTTTTGTATACAAATCGGTTATGGGTTTTATTTTATACATTTTGGCATAGTATATAATGTTTGGGCCATCACTATGTAGCAAGCAAGAATGTATATGCGGCCCGAGTACGAAATAGGTAGAATATAATTGCGTTGTTCTGTATCCATGTATCGTTTTCGATCAATTCATTATCAATACCAACGAGAAAAAGATAGTCCAACTAATCACGTATTATTATAAATTTTATAACTCTTAAAATTTTGAAATGTTATGAAAGCGTAAAATGGGATAATAAATAACACGGCTGTTGTTTTAAAGCCGGTTGCAATAATATTTCTCCCTTCTTATATATAGCCAGCGGTGAGGGATTTGCAGGGATTGCAAAAAATGATACCTATCCGCATCGTGACTTTCGAACAGTCATAAATACTCTCGAGTGTGTCATAAAATAGTGTGACAAATTAACCGATAACATTGCTCCTAAATTAAAACGACGTTTTTATTTCCTACTATAAGCACTCGCCCTTAAAGGGTTATCGGTGTACATTGGATCGCGTTAATATAGTTTGAAGAAATTGCCTTAAAAGACATTAATGATAAATAATGACGGCACTCATTCACAACGTATTTACATACGCTTAAGTTTCTGCGTTATATCCATAAAAAATATTTTCGTTTTGTAAACATGTTTCAATTTTAACAGGCAATTTAAGTATAGTGTGTAACTTTGTTTCATGAAAACATTTTGTAAAGTAAACTCAATGAGAACACAATCACTCCGACTGTTTTTCCATAGAAAGCAAGATATAAGAGTAAACTTATAGTTATCTACTGATAACGTCTATTTTTCAAAATTATTAAGTGGGGGTAAACTATTACTGATATCTTTACTTTTTTTGTAAATATCGACATAAAATAAATATATTCAATTTAGTGTTCAAAAACTTAAAAAAATTACAATTAAATCATAAAGAATTACTTCCAAGAGCACTGTCAAAGGAAATTGGTGAAAAAATGTTAAGAAAACAGGCAAATGACACCAAAAGTGTCACTTAAATAATTACTGGAAACTGGGCGGCATGAACAGAGAAATATCACTTTTTGGTGTTAACTGTCACTTCTTGATGGAAAGGCACACGGTTTCGCTCATCGCGAGCATTATTAACTGGTCGTGATGAGCGAAACCGGTCCTGATCAAATATATATTGTGTAAATAAGTATTATAATTTTGGGTTTTAATTGTTTAAAAAAGAAGATAATGATATAATAAAAATAAGTACTTTCTTAAAAATCGCGCCTGATTCATAACTTTCTCTGAAAAGACACATTATGCTGCCGAATGATTATATTATATAACACATACAGTTTTCGTGAATCGGTTTCCATTAGTAAATCATAATCATTGGGCGTAGACATGGATAAAAATACGCTAAAATGACAATACCCAATCACAACAATTATATTATCATAATGTGCGTTATGGACAGCGATATAAAATACGGTTGGTATTTATTTACAGTGTAGTATATTGAAGGGCTGGTACGCGTGTATCGCGTTACACCCGACATATGGTTTCTAGTCAATAAATTAAACAAACGCTCAGCGTAGACTATACGATGTCTCGTGCCCGCGAAGAAAATATTATTGTATCTCGTGCCTTATGGTTTTACCAAATAAAAAATAATATGCAACTCACTATGTTGCGCACACTGTTAATAGTTGAAGCATTTTAATGAGTATTTTAAAGACTTCAAAAGTACACCTGCTATCTTTGGATGATTAACATTTAAATCGAGAAAATGCAAGAACAGGATCTGTAAAAAATTGTCTTCTTTTAAGATATTTATTATTTCGTTGGGTTGGTGACTTCAATCAAAAATATCGTTTTTTTGTTCATTTTAAATTTCCGGCAAACTTATTTTGTGCGTAAAACACTTGTGTTATTGTGGTCCGTTCATTGAAACCTTGTGTAAAACATCTAACTTCCTTTATGGTATTTTTTATTACAAAACCTCGCACTAAAATTTTTATTAAACAAAAAGTGTTTTTGAAATATTTGTGAGTACAAATATCTTGACAAGGTGTTACAGCAATTTATCAATATGTAATATTCATTACTTTAAGGTGTTAACTGTCACATTTTGGTTGAAAGGTATGATATTTTAAATAATATAAATATATATTTTTAGTAACATTTCCACAATGCATATTTATATATATCATTACATTATGGAAATAAACGCAATAGTTCGCAAAGAAATTTATACGAACGTTTGGATCCAAGAAAGAGTGCCTAAAATTTAACTTATCTGTATTTAAGGCCTTTTCAGTCGAATGCATTGATATTTGCTAAGACTTTTACAATTTTAATCGTCGTGTGCAGTTCACCTATATATTATACATTTTACGAACAAAAGAATAAATCTGATTTCTAAAAAGTACTTCTTGCTTGATGGAACAAATTAGCATTTAAATTACGAATAAATCTCAAAAAACACAAATTTCGACTACCGTCATATGATACTCAATAAATAGACGAAGAGCGCGTGCACTTGTGTTTTTATTCATCACAGATACCCAACGCTGTAAAATAATGGTTATATAAACAAAAAAACCATCCCTCGGTTTCACACCAAACACATAGCATACACACTTCATCAAAAGCGTACTTCTGGACGTGCATTGCAGCAATCTATCTTCGTTTAGGTGTTCTACTTAACAAAATCTCGTCGAATCTTAGTGGAATAATATGCTATTGTAGCTGCCTGCACTTCTCCTTACTTAATATCATAGACGGTATACTAAAAATGGATCAAATAAAATATATTCAAACAGTGGCTGACAGAGATGATAGAAAATAGTATGTGTGATACATACATATATATCGCGAAAGGTTGATATATGAATTATATCAGTCATCAAAAAAAAGTAATTCAAAACTAAATTCGTAAAAAGTTTTCTAAAAATATTTGTTGGCTTTGTGGTCGAGTGTTTAATGTCATGAGGAATATTAAGTTTTTTGTTGCGTGTTTATTCCCAGAAATATTCGTCTCCACCCACTTCCTATCGGGTTACAATAAAACGAGTGGCAAGAAGAGCGATTAGTTAATTATCTATAAGTCTTTTTCATAAAGATGCTCCAGTACGAATCAAAATGTTAAGCGTTATGAGCGGACTCAATAAGTAATAGTATTATATAGTTATATAGTAACCAAAGATATAAAAAGTAATAATTAACGTAAACAGTTAAAATCCTTACACAATAAATCATAAAAGTCAGACCAGGTTTACGATTTTTACATAAGCTTTTATTGTGGCGATAAAAAGAATCGATGGTATCTTTCGCAGTGCGGTTTATATCACAATAAAATGAATTTTGATCCGCGGATCTATTATTATATCGAGGCTCGGATATAAAAGTCCACCCGGTCGGGGAATCCTTACAACTTGTTCACGGTTCAGAGCAGTAGTGGCCAGTGGTGGTTCAAAAGAACCAATCAAGCACCGATACTAATTCAAAAGCGCTTAATATTATTCGCAGTTAATATGTAAATATGCCAACGACCATACCACGTTGAAACCACTGGCTCTCGTGCGGTCACCGAAGTTAAGCAGCATTGGACGTGGATAGTGCTTGGATGGGTGACTTGGCTATGGGAAGGAAAACCCAGACAGAAAATCGAACACCAACCAACCCGCCTGGGCAGCGTGGTGTTGCTATGTCCAAACAAACCCCCCTCGGAAAAAAAGCAGGGGGAGGCCTTCATCCAGCAGTGGATCGACCCCGGCTAATGATGATGATGATGTAAATATATATATAGTTGTTTGCGTTAATTACGTGAACATGGTAAAATATATTTTATGTGGCTTCACAACTTATACTTATAAAATACCAAATTTATATGATTCGTTTTTTTAAGATGCCATAAAAAAGTGCATAATTGCTTGTGTTTATTTGTAAAAAAGAAATGTTGTTTTTGAAAGAAAACTAGTTAATCTTTTACTGAAACGTCTTGCTACAAATACACTGAACAAATCGCGTCATTATATGGCGAGCGAGCGAATGAAATAACGCCATTTATTAAGCAAGAGACACACAGATAATGCAGTGAAGTCTTGAACAACTGCTCCTGAGACAATCCACTAACAAAATAAATTATTACGCTTTAGCTTGCTTACGTCTCGGGTAACGACTGCTTATATCATCGGTCGTAATATTTATTGGCATAAAAAGTGTGTTATTTTTCCTCTGTTTCTTAATGTACTATACTATAATGGGATGCTTAGAAAAAGAGTTAGCGACATCAAAATCAACATTGATTTGATTAAAGAGTCTCAATTAAATTGTTGAACAAAAACTGGTAGCCAGTCAGCCGTTAAATGTATTTGTTTGGTAAGGATAGAAGCATATGCATATTTCTTCTTCACTTTCTTTCTGCGGCTCGTTTTCAATATCACAATATGTATGGATTGGAATAAAATGTAGCGTCACAAACAAGTCTTATTGGTTTAACATGTAATGTATTCAAGTCTTTGACTGTGCTGTGTTGGTAATGATTTAGAAGTCTTAGATTTTTAATTGGCCAAAATAGATGATTTAATAGAAATGGTGGTGTCACGTGTGTTGACCATATAATACTCTAAATAGTTTTTCAAAACATAAATATTTGTATCTTAATCTATGATAGTAAACATGAGGCACCACTGGACGTTGTGTTATTAGTAACGCTAATAAACTTAACATGCGCCATAGCCACGATACTAGAAAAAAATACAAGTATGAAAATATGTTGATGTTTCTAATCGCTAACGAGATTATAAAATGCGGAATAACGTAAATACGATATTATACCCACTTCAGGTAGCGTAAAACTGACGAATAGCATTTTCTGGATAATACTCACAGCGATGTCCCTGTTAAACTGTGAGGACTGTCGTAACAATATAATATTGTGAGATAGTTGTGACCACCAGCAGAAATAACATCGCTTGACCAACTGCAATATGTCGACCCACTAAAATATGTTCATTGCTTTGAGGCGATATTGTAAAAAAAAAAAAAAACAATTTTATGAATATTGTTAAAATTGAGTTGTTAATTTATAAATATTTTTTAACAAGCCCTTTTATTGGTTCATATATACTTTGTTTCTTTATGGTTATTGGTTATTGCGATGGCGAAATGGTTATAAATACCACGTAACATCATTGTTTCTCCTGGTATATTTTGGTTAAATATCATATATAAATTCGAAATTCAAAATCATTTTACACATTTCAGCATTCGCTGTAACTTTTCTACATTTACAATCAAAAAACAAAGAGTTGCGATACAGATAAAATTAAATTGGGAAAAAATCTCATTAGCAAACGATTCAATATTTTTTGTTTGTTTTTTTAGTTGTAAGTAAAGCGGTGGTAAATAGATATATTCATAGAGGGTATTTGTCTTTTCATAGCTCTATATTTCTTTGATTTCCTTTTGAAACTCGCTGAAAATTGGGGTTGAGCCAATGGTTTATAATAAGTTCGTTATAATATATGGCGAGGTAAAATAGATGTGAAATACACCACGAGAAGATCGTCTACTCAATAAACCCCATAAAGGTAGCAAATGTGGCCTAAGAAAGCACATGGCAAGAGTAATTGGGTAATGAGGTATATTATTTAAATGAAAACTTTAATTTAACATTCCGATGTCAACTTGGAAACAAAACAACCATGTCCGATACTAAGATTTGTGACTTAAAAGGCGTTTGCAAATTTTCAATGTGTAAGATTTAATCAGAAATATTTAGATTATCTATAACTATAAATAGATAATATGATAACAATGTTTGATTGAAGAGCTATTTTGTTATCAATATCAATCTTCAATGTTTGAGAGAAAGGATAAAAGAATAATATTAGAACATAAAATTTATTTTAGTATTTCTTTTTTCTTGAAATAATTTAATTTCGAGAACGTTTCCTGAAAAGAGAAAAATACATTAAATATTTAATTTTCAATCAGGTGAAACTGACACTACCCAGGTACATAAATAATACAAACTTCTGTAGCTATACAACTACGGTAGTAGTGCATTTCATAAATCTAAGTTGTTTATTCATTGAAATAGTATAAACAAAATACATACATATTATGTACCAAATACATGCATGTATCACCAGGCAATATGTTTATTTAGATTATTCAGAATGTTTGGCTGGAGACGCACAAAATGGGTTATGTACGATAAACACAAGTGCTACTGTTTATTTCATACTCAGAAAAACAATTAATTTTCTGTATCTAAATTAATTCGTCTTCACACAAATATTTTTACTCATATAAAAAACATGCAATGGAGTAATTACCACATTGATAAGTATAAGCTTGTTGATTTGAAAAAAGTTGTTTAGACTGTGAGAAATATTAAAGTTTATTTGTCAGTGACGTATTGTAGGAATGAGAAAACGTGTGAGAGAACAATTTGATAATATTTTGATAATTGACAAAATCCATTCTACTATAATCTTGAAAACGTCTAAATAGATCTTACATTCATTTAAACACTTGTATTGGTGTCTTTAAACGGTGATGTATAAAATTTTCACGAATTAATAAATTCTTTAAAAAAAATGTTTTATTTTATAAATCAAAAATATAAAGCTTCAAACTACAATCCATAATATGACATTCATCAAAGCTTCTATATTTCAACAGTTCATCAAGCATTAAATGAATAGTACATGACATGTAGTACTGACATGTCAGTTCTGTTGCATCCGTGTGATGGAACGCCTGAAATGTCGAAAGGCGAAATCGGGTCGTTAGTGATAAAACATATGGAATCGTACAAAGTTATACCAATTCGAATTTGATATTGAAATTTCATCAAACACCTTTAGTCGATATCATAAATCAGTACAGGATTTTTGATAAGTTGAAAAATACAAAAGCAATTAACGAATAGAAGAGTTCGACGAATGAAGGTGCTATCGTTGCCCTATGTAACATTTACACCAGATGGGTATTATTATATAATGGTTTTAAGTATTCGTAATCACTGATAATTAAGTAAGATTATATCAAGCATATGGATGTTTTGAATTTTTTCCCCTTTTAAGAGCTTTTATCATATCCTTAAGGCATGTTGATGTATTATATCATTTTATTATGTAACAAATATTTTTACTCCATGTTCCGTGCCACATCAATTTAAACATTCAAAATGATGAATATCATGCGATTAATCCATACTTATATAACTACAAACATAACAAACATAAGTGCCTATACTCAGATAAATATTATTCATAAATCTCTAAAGTGTTGTCGCAACACGATTACAATAATCAAGATAACCGTCATTGAGTGAATTCAGCATTTCGAATACGCTCTGAATGCTAATATATATCACTTATAATTTCACAAAAATCACCATTTGTTTCAGGCGTAATTGTCAAGCTATATTCAATTAATAAGTAATACAGGCATCGCTATTGGGTAACGGTGCATATCATTGAACTCATGTTATCAGCTATTGTGGTAATTATATGAATATATTATAATTCTGAAGAGGTAGTAAGGTTGGGTGTAAGTAAATATAATATACATTTTAAGATATAAATATTTCACGAGTTTCTCTGTTTATATTCCATGTATAAATTAATATAAAATAGGTATTAATGACTGCCTAAATTCACTTACATATTTAATTACATCTCACGGATTATAATTTAATAGAAAATATAAAACGTGTATATTAAATTTATATCATTATTTTAGGTATATTTAACGTGATAATATAAATTTAATTTAAATGGTAATAATTGGAAATTGTTTATGATGGCAAAACAAATCTTATTTAATTTAAGGAGATCAAAACTTAATTATGCAATAATAAAATCAACTATAATACTTTACCCTTCTGACTATTTATAGGTATAACAAACGATATATATTTTCTGTGTTTAATATTCACACCTTCAGGTATGACGGTAAGTCCATTTTAATCTATAGAATCAGGGATGACTGTCGTATATTATATTAAATATCTACTAATACAGTTTTACAGAGATATCATGGCATTATATTGAAAATTAAAAGTCCACCATAAATGTAGAAACTTTCATTAAAATCTGCCTATTAACACAGATGTTGACAGACAATGATGACAAATATATGAAAATATATAAAAAAAATTATCTATGAAATATATATATAATATATTCAATTACGATATTATCATGTTAAGGAGATAAGCACAGTTAAATATTAGTTGCTAAAATAATTATTTACTTAAATATATAGTAAAAAAATAGATTTGCAAGATTTACAGATTCGAAAATGGATATTTATATTTTATAATTTAATTTCATGGGGGGGGTAATTAGTATAAATGTAGACGTGTGATTTTTTTTTAATATTATCGTGTTTATCATAACATATATATATTATACGACGTGAAATGTTAATTTGGTTGTTTTAAACTTTTTTTTTTAAAACTAAATTCACAATATCAAATAACATTATGATTCGGAATTTTACTATGAGTATTGCATACTGAAAAGCAAGAAGGGAGATAAAAAATATAGTCAATTCATACTTTCATAAAATACTATATGTGCAAGCATAAATCTTGTGGTATATTCGGACCATAAAATAAAGTTTGACACCTTGTCCATACTTCGTCTAAAATGTATTTATAACTTTACACGCGCTGCACCAGAGTATTAGATAAGAATCAATTTGAATTTATTATTGTTTACGAATGATTCAAAATAACACGCTATTAGGTGACCTACTACATCAGCGTAAATCGTTTAGAATACTGCATGGGCTTACTTAAAGAAATATACGAATCTTTAAAACATGAAAATATACGTTATGGTGATACATTATATATTCCAGTAGATGAATCGTGTTCTACTACTTTTAAGTTATGTTACGTTTTTGTATAATATTATTACGTGGCACTTGCACCGACTTTATGTAAGATATTGTTGTGTTTATATGCTCGGTTTGAATATTTTAGGTAGTGCGTGCAACGATTACTAAGGCATGCTTAAAAATGATGTTTATGTCATTGTTCTTTACCAAATAAATCGTACCTATCGCGCTTGGTTGAATAGATTTACTATTGCAAACTTGCTACGTCCATCTATTTCCGAGTTTTATATAAAAAATCAGATTTAAAGCTAGTTGTAAATAAAAAAAGAGAAATATTTTTTACTCCATGAGTAACGTCAGGTATTTGAAATGCAATATTTTAGAATAGTAGTGAAGTTTCCTCGTCTAACATTTTTTGCTATTTTTTTACCAGTTATGAAAATCAGAGAAACAGTAGTACACACAATTTTGATAAGGATATCCCAATAACGAACTGGTTTCATAAAGAGGAATTAATCTTCGAAAATCTTCACTGAAACTATTTGACTCATATATTTAATCATATATGTATCAAATCAAATATATTAACATAAGTTTTTTAAGATATTAAATCAAAGCTTATGAAGAGTTCAAAAGACATGTTTTTTTATATTTTCGGTTCTATATAGTAATTGCAAAAATCATTTAATTGCCACGTTTAAAACTATGTAAACTGATAGATAAAATAAGTATATTAATAAAATGTAATTTTCAAGTGTAGGTTTAAATAATGAGGATGCAAGTTGTATCATGCAAGCAGAGGATGCCACGAAATGAATCAATCAGTAGGTATATTGTATGTCAGCCTGCCAAGACATTAACGTCATAGATTTAATGGATAACTTGCCACACTGACGCTAGACTAAAGCTCTCTTAAAATGTAATCCTTATGCGTGAATATATTGTACAGCTTTAAGCCTGCTTTGGACATAATCGCTTTTTATTACTTGTAATTTTCCGTAAAAAAGATTGATCATTCAAGTAAACACCTGTTGAAAAAATTACTAAAATTTCAGCGTCAAATTAATGTGAGATGTTGTACATACAAGTTGGTGGCCAAAAAGACATACATGAAGAATAATCAGCTAAAAATAGCCGACGCATCTGACTGTTGGGACGTGTTTGTGTAAAAGCATGTTATTTCTTTACTTTTATGGTTGCATTTTGCTGAACATTAATTTAATGGCAGAAAAGTGATTTAAGTAATTTAATTTGATTTTTATTTTGAAAAAAGCTTCAATATGTCAGATATCATGACTGTTAAATTAAGTTAAAAACCAGTAAAATTAAATCTCATGACAATAAAAATAGACAGTTGAGAGTTGCTTGTGTTTAGTGGTTAAAATGCTTGTGTTTTTTTACCTGGTTGGTTATATTTTACGTAGAAATTTGTTCTCTTAATTACGTAACAACTCTATTACTATGTCCACTTTCTAGTAAGATTGATCGTAAATCATTTGGTATGTTTTAACAATTTTGTTGAAAAACTTTAAGAGCCATTTCAATTGTCTTTGATGCTACTAACTTGAAAATTATGACATTTTTAGTGACCGAAATAGTGGTGAAACCGTTAGAGATGTAAGTTTCCTTTCAAAATAGCTTTAGAAAAATACTCTAATACAACAATCGGAAGGATTTGGTATAAATAATAAATACCAAATAACGGTCATAAGGTGAACACAATTTGAAAGCGCGTTCTAAAGATGAGTTATTGTTAACACAGTGCTGA
Organism: Himalopsyche japonica; assembly: GCA_028555115.1. Lineage (NCBI taxonomy): Eukaryota > Metazoa > Arthropoda > Insecta > Trichoptera > Rhyacophilidae > Himalopsyche > Himalopsyche japonica. The sequence continues at coordinate 353,610 of JAHFWJ010000722.1, forward strand.
ATTAGGGACATGTAATACTTGAACAAACGTTTTTTCAAAACTTGCTACTTAACAGATCAAATAAAAATAAATAAAATTAGCATATCCTAATTTCTGATTAAGGAATGCTTAAAAGATTATATATAACTATAAAATATGTTTCCACATATATTTGCTAACAATGTTAAGCATATGAAATATTAATATAAGTGTTTCAACATATTATTTTCTACGATGACTGCCTGTTACTCAATTGGTCAATTTATATTCTCAGGAGAGAGTATGTGCTGTAGAATACCACTAGGAAAATACTCGTGATTAAATAATTATAAAAGAAATATTTTTTAAGTGTTAAATTTCTAAGTGTTAGACATGGCATTTTATTACATGAGATCCGTAAGCGAAGACTTTGATCACTGAACCATGGACTTGGTTAACTATTTAGAAGAATCAATAATAGCTTATTAAATATATTTACTGAACAAAACAGTTGCGTTGCTCAATTGACATCTTTCACGTATCCTTTTTCATTGGATTTATTGGTCCAGAAGAATAAAATTAACTAGAATTATCTTTTATGTTTTCAACCCAGTACTTAAGGAAATTAATCCGCTAATTATTAGTTTTTTACTTAGTCTATCCCTGTTCCCTGAATTTTATTACGCCGTGTTATCTGCAAATAAAATGTTATCTGTTTCATTCCATAATATAAATTATGATTTGTATTGGTTGCAGTTAATATTTGTTTAATTTGCATGCATGACTGTAAAAATGATTTTCAACCATTAAAAAAAAAATACAAATTTATTATCTTTTCTTTACTTGAAATGGTTTCTACATTTAAAATGAATTCGACTCTGCCCTATTGTCCCATTGAAGCATCACGTCTGTGTAGTGCGTACATCTGACCACCTTCGAGATATTTGTTTGCATGAAAGAAACTCCTTATTCTTAAATCCTTCTGCCACCTTTTGTGTCATCTTCTTTCAGAGCTTATGAAATATTGCATAATATTGTAATGCTGTAGCATTATGCAATAACAAATCTTATGATTACTTCTTGACAATATGAAAACGTTTACTGCTTGCTACCTGTGTTCGATTCGTTGAATAGAATAAGTCGTTGCAAGATTTTGTTGCAAACAGCTTTTATGTAATAAAAATTCATTTAAATCATAGTAATACGTGCTTGTTAAGGTATAAATTCATACAATATCTATTGAGAGAAGCTTTCTTTTTCATCTTCTAAGATAGAATTTTAGTATTCAAAGAAAAAAATCATTAGGTAAATAATTATTCATTTGTATCGATATAACATAAACAATAAAAAAATGTTTGAAATTCAGATTTTATCTTTAGAATTGTTAGAGATATAATTGATATACCGTCAAGTACATATAAATGTAATGATTGAATTGGCATTTACTTGGTAGAACTCCATTAAAACACTGTGAAAAAATAGCAATGTTTTTAGTTCTACATTTTTTTTATATGATATAGTTGATAGCTAATTCGGCTCATGCCACCGTCGGAACTATTCCGTACTGTAACTGTAGTTCCAACGATGGCGTGAGCCGAAATAGCTATCAACTATATCTTATAAAAACTTTGTAGAACCGTATTATATATAAATGGATTGGATGGGTCGATATTCATGTATTTTATATAAAACAAAATGCATGCCTGATTAGAAAGGTCTATTAAAATATATTATCTATTGAATAAATAAAACGATTTCTTTCATATAAGGCAGGAAAAGATTAAGAGAGCCTCGAACGAACCAATTGCTAATTTTGAGTGAATATGAAGTTTATGCATTACGAAATAAAAAGATTCGTTGTTTTTTGTAATTTACCTTGAAGTATATTTACTCAAGTTATATTTGATGTATGTATATTGCTCTCAGATGTTGTTAGATATTAAAAATTACACAGAAAAAATGTGAAGGATACACATTATGTGATAATATTAGAACATTAACATTCGACTGCGTTACAATAATAGTTACGAATAATTTTATAGAATAGTAAAAATATACGCCCCTCTGATCACCGCAAATAGCTTAGAGGTTAAGCTAGCTCCGTGTTAACATGTTCGCAGTACACTTTTGATATAGACACTTGCTAAAGTATGTTATGAGAAGAAATAAAATGACAATATCAGAGGATTCAGTGTACACTTTTTTTGTGTTTGTATAAAATTTCTTATAGTTTTTTAATAACTTAGGAAAATACAGAAAACAATTTCCCCTCTTTATATTTTAATATACTTCAAAATTGTAAACGATCGATTATTTACATTAAAGAATATTCTTAGTTTCCCCGTTTTTTTGTTCGAAGCTAATAAATTTAAAATAATTTGAGACCAATGGGTAAAAAGCAATAAAGATGACTAACACTGTAGGGAAAATTACCATCAATCTGCATATTGTTTTATAATTATGACTTTACTGGTACCTTCCTTCGAATAAAGTGCTTTTAAAATTATTGACGTAATTCATATAACAAGCTGATAGCACGCCACTAATCAATTGTCTTTTTGGACAGAATTCGGGCAATTTTTGTAAAGCACTAAATAAAATGAAATATTTTTTTTTCGGGACGTAGGATGCATCTGCCGGGGTGTCATAAAACCATCATTATTTGGCAAAGCACTTAGCTGTATTGCACTGTTCTATAGACTTGGCTACCTTAACTGCCCACACCATAAAGCCCATAGGCGGCTCGCGAACACACAATATCATAAATGTATTATGTTTTAATATTATTTGAGGAAATAATATTTAATGCTTAAAATTTTCATTGTTTTATTACGTACCCAGTTAATGAAAACTTTTCACACATGATCTTTCTTAAATAATAAAAATGATTTTTTTAAATTGATAAAAACAATGAATTGTAATTTTTTTAATTTTTTATTAAATAAAATATATATATTTTTAGTACGCCCAATTACAATTATTTCTAGACTTTTATCTCTGTTTCTTATTATAACTGATTGAAAACTGCGAGTAAAGTCTCACTTGTTAATTCGTTCGCATTAGGCTATAATCCTGATTTTTCCGATACAACGACCAAAAATGTTTGACTAACGGATAATTTGACTGAACTTACTGTAAAACTGTGAATTTATTTTATTAAAAACAGCTGACATTTGATGTCTTATTTTCTTGTGCGTCACCCTAACTAAAGAATAACATAATTCATAATTAATAATGAAACTTATTCTACGAGATGGCACTGGTATGAACCCCCGCACACGCCACATAACTCATTTGAGGCGGCGTGCAGGCAGAGGTGTCATTGTTGGTCCACCCCCACCCCCATGGAGTGGTCAGCCATAGACTGTAACCTAACCCTATAACTTTATAATGTATTTCAAAGTAAATTATTACTCCTATTATTGTGATTCAGTTACGGGTTCGTTGTAAGAGCTTCATGTCGTCAGACCACAGTTTCTCAAATTTTTCGTATTGCTTTAAACTTTTTTTATTAAATATTATTAAAACCCTATACCTATGATAAATTAAGCAGTAATAATGTTTTAAATAATAAAAGAACATTTTGGCACATTTTCCACAATTATCATATTATGTATATGATGAGATCTGGTTTCGCTCATTGCGAGCATTATAATATTTTTAGTTGTTAATGTTCCTGATAATGAAATGAAAATAATGGTCCTAATAAAATATATTGCGGCAAAAGTACTCAAACATGTATTTTTATTATTGAAAATATTATCCTATAAATCAAGAGTTGACAGTTAACAACTTAAAAATGAGTGCCAATGTTGTTTCAATTGATATTGGACTGATTTTTTTTTTACATACCGAGAAAAATGCGAGATGCATATGAGAAAAATTTCTAATAAATATGAATATATTATACTTACTTGAGTCTGGTAATTAATATATAAAATATATACAAAGGAGAAAAAACTTCAATCATTCAACCTCAATATTTTTGTGAAATTCTTTTCGGAAAAAGCGATGTACTCAAGTAGAGCATAAGAATCATGTTATAAAGTAATGGTTGTTAATCACCCAACGTGTCCCGTCGTCTTCGGTTTCTGAAGCCTAACTCTAAAGGCTTCGTTTATCGATCTGATTATCCCAGTGCTCCCAAGTAAGGAAGACGTAGATTAATAAAACATGATACTGGGTACGGATGTTTGTAATGATTTTGTTCTCGAGTTGACCTCAGATAAGTCTCAAATTTTATTTCGAAAATCGCTCATTTTTTTTCTTTCTCAAAAAAAAAACAAATAAAAAAACAATTATGTAATATTTTTCATTTTTAATCTTTAAGGATAACTGTGCTAGTTTGTTCGTTGAATACATTGTGGACGATTGATCTATTCAACACTTTCAATGGGCAAAACAAAAAAGCGAAAAATCCGGAATAGAGGCGATTTCGCCAAAATCATAATAGGATTTTACGAACGTGCCGTAAACCTGTAAGCAGGACTCATATTTAGCGTAATATAATAGGTTTTGTTACAGTAGACCGTGTCCTATGAATACTCAGAGCTGTGGCCCTTTCGGAGCCTAATGACGCCATTTGACCTCGATCTTTTGTGGAATTATTACTGTCACCAACCCCGTTCTTTCAAGTGCCAGCCTTGTGTGGTTTTAAACCAATTTATCATTCGAACAATTTTAGGATTCTATGTTATTGTGTCCCCCTATGAACAAACGGAAGGTACTGGGAATCGAAATTTTTCTTAAAAACTATTAAGAGATGATGATTAATTACTTTATGACTGTAATTTATTGCATTATTTTAGACTTTGTTTTTCATGTTCTGCTAATGAGTGTTTATCATAGTTATGAAATATCATTTTGAGCTTCTTAATTTATGGTTAACTACTGTCAAGACAGATAGTGGGGGTCAAGTTGATTGGATGACATATTATTACAAAACTAGATGAATGTTAAATCTCAATCGCTTGAGGGAATCATTACTTTAAGAAAATTGTGGATTAATAATTAAAAAAAATTTAAAAGCATATCATAAAAAAAAGTAACAAGAAAACGAAATATATTAGTCAAAGTTTTTTTGTTTGATATTACAACCGATCAATTATTTTTCTTAAAGCAGTAAGGTATGGCTTTTTAAATTGTTTGTCTATTCCGTTCCTTCGTATTTTTGAGATGAAATCATATTGATGGTGAGAAACGGTCATCAGTAAGAAATTCGTTATCATTAAGAAACATAATTTTTTCTTCCGTACGGACATGTGGTGATTTGGGTTTTATGGAGATAATGATGATGTTAATGTTGTAGGTATCATGAACAGCTGAGGGCGTAAATGGACAAGGGTTGATTATTAGGCTTGTATGTATAATTTATAGAAAATATTACACCGGTTGAAAAAATACCCATTTGGTGTATTCAGTAAATGATTGGGAATAAAATAAGTGGAGTTTAATTGAGGAGATCAGAGCGGTTTCCAAATAATGTTTTGAAATAAAAATTATGCTTTAAAGCTTACAATATTATATTTAATACAATTTTAGATGTAAAATTAGTAAAGGAATTGATACTAATTAGTTGGTTTTGATAATTTTCATGTATATCTGAGTGATGTTTATAACAATATAAAGTGAAATGTGAGAATTTCACAAAATGTTAAATATTTGATATGAAAAAATAATTTGTACATGTGAGTTATTCACGTTTCACGGGTTGCTCTATTCGTTAAAGGATTTACACGAGTTGATCGAGTGCCCGGTGTTTTTCGGCATTGACCGTTGCAGATTCGTAAAACTGATTTGACCGATTGTTAAAAATGCAGGGCTGTCATGTTAAAATTAGTTTAACGCATTATTTCATTTCGGACGACAAGATTGACCACATATGTCAATCGAAATTTAGTTACATTTTTATTCCAAATATGGGTAAGAATTTATCGCAGGGCTTGAAATACATTGTTCGGATTTTTGGTTCGTTCTCAGTAAATAAAGCATTCAAGAAGGATAGGAGAAATAAATCTTTCACGAGAGAAGTTTACTCGCAAACATCATCATTTTTATTCAAGATTTAAAATGTTAGTTCAGAAATATTTATTTCGTTGTTGCTTTTCAATTAATATAACGTGACGCATTCTGAGTGATACGGAACTAAATTACAGGTTAATTATTTGATGAAAAAAAAACTAGGAATGTAATCAAAGGTTCCTCTATCACAATCGTTTCAAGATAGATTAAGAACCTAGGTAACCATCAGTTTTTATAGATAAAACGTATATATTGATATTTTGTTTTTCATTTGAAGCGGGTAAAGATTGAAATCGACATACAATTTAAAAATATTAAATTTATTGATTACTGTAAAATTTGAGTACATGTTTTTCACTAGGAAATGTGAAAAAATTGTTTATTCAAAGAAATACATTTTTATGATTGAAATATAAAAAAGACTTTGCTTTGCTTATTTTATTAATATATGTATATTTATATATATATATATATTATACTTTACAGATTCCAGGCTGACAAAAAATGTGTAATATCAAGTTAAATTGAAAACTTGTAATCTGGCATTTCCTATGAAATCGCAGTACAGTTTCAATCAATATTCTACAACAAATAAAATTTGAATATCTGTAATATAGCATACAAAAAGTGTAAAAATGCAAAACACAGAGTCTAATCGATTATCTGTGCGATTGGTTATCCGTTTATTTGAAATCGTCAAGCTGGCAAAAAAGACCTTTCACGAATTGGACAGTGGCAGCTGATAGCAAAAAATGTGCAGTACCCGTAAAGAAAAAAGAACAATAACAAAAAGGCATACAAACAAACGAATATCAAAAAAGGCAAAAGAGCAATCGTGTGTTTTACGTAGTGCAAACAAATTACGACGGCATTCAATCAAAATCGTTTCTCCGCGGGGAGAGGTGCCCAAAAAAAAAAAAAAAATTGGGCCGACGAAAAAGATGATACCGAACTGTTTGAAATTTTCGCTTTTTTACTTTTGAGTGGCGCTTTTTCACTGAAAACCATTTTACTAATCGTAGGTATGAAAATCGCGAAAAAAATGCGAATCATACATAACGGAAAGCAATAAGTTTTTTAAGCTGTATGTATGTATGTTACATGTATTCAATATTTCACGCTATTTTATCAGAATCTTATTCATTATATTATTTCCAATTCATATTACAATCCATATTTTTACACTTTTAAACGAAAAAAAGAGTTATAATTTTAACAACTGAAAAAATGCATGTTCTAGCAAATGATACCAGTCGAATTTGGGTTATAAAAAATAAATAAAGAATTATATCCATCTATACTAATTCTGCAAGCAATATTTGTATTAGACACAAATACCTATTAAATAGGTACATGTGTCTAACACATTGCATACCTATATCAGCTGACGAGCCCTTATTAATTTTTACCAATCATTAGATACATGGAAAATATTGTTTGTTAAAATAAGACATTTGCTGTTGATTAAGGAGTCGTATAGATCCAATTATAACTTACCTGTTTGCTTGAATACTAAATAAAATTGACAATACATTGCAACCAAAACCTAGAATTTAACCATTATGCTCATCAAAAGAAGACAAATTCTAACCACGTAATTACGAAGAAAACGCATGTTTGTAAATATAAAAAAAAAACATCGGTGAAAGAAATATATTCATAATAGCCAAATATTGCCAAAAATTCAAAGCAAAAATACATTGCGGCATGTTGGACAAGTTTCTTTTATGTCCTTATATTATCCCGTTTCTAGAAAATGACAAATAACAAGACTTCAATGTTCATACTTCACCGATTTCAAACAAAAAACCCAACTTTGTCTCCAAAACTATTAAAGTACAGTAGGCAAATGTGAAAGATTTATACTGTGCACGATATATATGAGTTTTATTATTTAAGTTATTGAGTTGCTGTTAAAAGTTAAGTAGATAAGCATTCAAATAATAGTTTTTTTTAAGAGAATTAATTTTGAGAAATCATTTATAAAAATCGTTTATGATATATTGTTAAACAATTAAAAAATACACGCGTTGTAAATATTTTGATTTACTGAAAATTCATCGATGGAAGCAAACAGGTAATTATACTTTATATTAATGATTTTTAAATTATTATAGTCACCTAATTTGATCCTCTGTAGGGGAGTAAGGCTGTTTAAGTCAACAATTGCGTTTATATCTGATGTTCAGGTGAAGCAGTATTGTTTTTCAATTGATAGATTCATAGAAGAAAAGATATATGTATATTTTAAGTAATAAATACACATTTTTAGTACTTACTTCCACAATATATTTTATGATCAGGACCGGTTTTGCTCGTCACGAGCATTATCCACTAAACATTATCGATGAGCGGAACCAGTCCTGATAGACTAGATAAGTACTAAAAAATGTGTTTTTATTATTTAAAATATAATACCTTCCCATCAAAAAGTGGCAGTCAACACCATAAAAATGTATGTATTTATTAAAATACATGCACTCAGTACTTCAAAACATCATTTATAGATTATTTCAAAAGCTAAAAATAAAATTTAATTGATATTTTTTATCGAATGCCAAAGAATTTAAAATCAAAAGGATAATCTATTTTTCAATAACTACAAATCGCCTATAAATAAAACAATCTTAGCAACTATTTATACGTCCCTTTTTTCATTGATTCTCAAAGAAAGCGTTTTTATTTCCTTCAAAACTAAACAAAAAGAGTTATTTCTCAATAAGTAGCTTTTTCGGTTTCCCGAGCTTTCTAATATATCAAATAGTTTTGTACTACGCGAGTTATGTTCAAGTATGACGTAAGACTGTTGTGTAGAGTATTATCAAAAGTTTTTTTATTGCCCTTTTCATGTCGTGAAAAATTTGTTCTGCCATATTATGTTTACTTTTTGTCATCCACTCAAACAGAGTTTATAAATATCCTCTTTCATCCCCCACAATCCACGATACCAAGGACTAATTCTTGCTACTCTGAGATTTTGCATGTTTCTCTTTAAGTAACGAGTCTTCAGAAAGTATTTTAACTTTTATTTAAAATTATTATATATTTAAATAAATTATTATTAAATAATTTCGATCTATTGATTGAATTTGCATTAACTTGGTAGAACTCGATTATAACACAGTGAAAAAATAGCAATGTATTAAAGTTCTACAATTTTTTTATAAGGTAAAGTTGATAGCTATTTCGGCTCACTCCATCGTCGGAACTATATAATTATATCGGATAGTTACGACGATAGCGTGAGCCGAAAAAGCTATCAACTATACCTTATAAAAAAAATTGTAGAACTAAAATAAATTGCTATTTTTTCACCGTGTGAGTTATTTCGATATTATATACGTAATATAAACACGAGATATTACGTTCAGAACGACAATCATAGATAGCGTTTCGACAGAGTTTCAATTTAATTTAACAATTTTTTTCTTATAATCAAGTGATCAACTTTATAAAAATATATCGGACAATTCATCAGATTTAATAATTCCAAATTAATAAAATACGAAAAAATAATAGATTTTAAACAATTACTTTCCCACACATTACAATTCTTGAAACTTTATTTTTTTTCCATGTGCTTAATGTAAATATACATAGTTTCAACAATGAAATTTTAATATTGAAATTCCATCAAGCATATCAGTTGATATTGTAACTACATAAAATTACATTAACGTTCACTTTCATAATGATTAAATCTATATTTTTTTTTCAGATAGCTTCAATTGTTATATCGGTTAAAATGTCTTTTTTGCTTATTAAAAAAAATGATATAAAGGAAAAAATTTCGAAAGTGATTTTTCAACCACGCTGTACAATTGTTTGAACTGTCCTTAAAAATAGGTTGACATACCTCAATAAAAATGTTCCGACAATAATATGATAGGGGCGCGCTCGAAACGTGTACGTTTCTTGTACAAACATATTTAATAACTCACTTCAGTGGAAGCATATTGTGGTCGAAATACTACTTGCGTTTGTCATTTGACAAAAAAGAGAATCCGGCCCTCCAGCGATTATACATGCCATTTGTCAAGCATCCATTATGAAAAATATACAAGCATATGACAAACATATCGAGTTACATGAGTGGTTTTGTTATTTGTACCGCGTATTATTTTATATGAATGAACTGAAATTATTATTGAAAAACCAATATAAAGGTAAAATTTTTGTCAATATAAAATTATGCATAAAAAATGGTCCATTATTACCACGTGCATTCTCATGAAATGAAATCCAGACATGACAGCGGTATGTTTTGTAAGTAATTTCCGTTAGTACTGATTCTATTTTATTGATTGGGCATGCCATTATACACATACAATATATATGAAACAAATTCAGTTATACAAGTTGTGAATCTTTCTTCATAAACAATTTTCAAATGAATTGTAATGTTTTAAATACATAACGATAAAATAAAATATTGTCAGTTTGACCTGGAGTCTTTGCAAAAAAAAAAAAAACTTGAAAAAGACAGAACGTTACAAAAGTATTCTAGCTATTATTTTTTTATAATTTTTACCATCTAGTTAAACGTCACATACGCATAATATTTGGGGTGCCAGTAAATGAATCGTTTTCTTCACAGGGAAAATCTTCCAAAGACATATCTCCATCTGATGATGTGCTGCTTGCCATGTTTGTATTGGATAAAACTTAAAAAAAATATACTTGAAATTATCTAAAAGCATGTTACTAACAGGTTGGAGTTAGGATTAATGAGATCATGTGAACATGAATGGGATTGAAAAAGATCCTTACCAATTATGAAAGAATTATTGGACTAATTAAATTTCTAAATCAATCAATTATATTGGTTTTCTATTGAATATTGACATGCCTTCCTGAGAGTAAACAATATTACAAAAAAATGTAATGTTAACGTATAGGTTTTGATCAAATATCAGATATAATAGAAAAGAGTAACATTATTGTATTATATAATAAGTTCGATTTTTTTAAATATCGTTTAATGACTCGTCTTTTTGTCGAAGGTAAGCTTTCAATATTTTCTTTGCATCATTTATAGCTGACAATTATGGTATGCCTAAGGATTAATACAAAATATAATTTAGACATACGAAAGACAAATGATCGATATCCATTGTAGAGACCCTTCTATATTTCTTGTCACGAATGTTGAATTGAGATCGTAAACTAATATTTTGAAAAAAACAAATATTTATTTACGGTTGTATTGTCAATACAACTTATAAAAAGTATGCTAAAATAGAAATGGATAATCATAAAATTTGACTATCCTCAAGCTATTGAATGCATTTATTCTTTGACTTACAACCTTAGAACAATAGACAAATGTGCTGATTCAAAATTTCTTTTATGACTGTTAAAAAATGTAATATAAACTTTCACACATTTATTGCTGAAAAAGAGTATACTGAGTAAACATTTAACACCAAAATTTCGTAATTCTATACAACTATATTGGGCATGCTAGAATTGTTTTCTCATACAAAGGTTGATGTGGTATGCGCACTGTTTTACCGTACGCCGCGTAGGTCACCGATGCACATAATAACACGCAAAATTAGTTTTTTGAAAAATTTTAATCCTAATTTATGAAGATTATATATATATACATAATATCCAATATAATTTGTTTAACGGCACATATTTTCAATATCTACTACGGCATTAAACGTGTTAAGTATGTCAGTTTACGCCCTAAATGCTTCTTTGGTAATCGATATAATTATGGAAGATGGGTTATGTATATTCATTAAAAATAAATCAAACTGAAGATGGTTATAAAATATATAATCTTAAATTATAACAGAAATATGAAGATTCTCAAGATTGATATTTACTTTGAGAAGAAAAATATGTTAATTTTTGTGTGTTCTTCATATTTTCATACTCGTTTTGCTCTATATAAAAGCATTAAATAAATCTTTTGTTAATATGAAAAATGTCAAAATATTTTTTTTGAAAAAAAAATGTACCATTACATGAGTTTAGTACGATTTTTCGATGCAATAATAATAATTGCCCTATGCAATAGTATTTATTGTCCGATGATTTCAGATCGCATCATGAAGTAACTGTCGCACAATGGGATATTTACACAGCAGTTTCCCCCATAAAAAGAATGAATGTCCCCGGAATGAAAATAATGCCAATAATACCGGTAGAGAGATTAACTTTTTTTTACATAAAGATACACGATTTGACAGTGTAACGGCGTATTGTGTTTCAGATTTTAAATCACCGCACAGTGGGAACGAAAATTAAAAAAAAAAAATACCAAATTCACAAATATTTTGGAGCAAGTATTCCTGCTGTTTTATTATGAATATTGAGCTATATATATATATTAATAATATTCTTTGTAAGCAATTTTCCCGAAGCGTCAAAAATATTCTCCATGGATACAAAATTAGGATAGTAATAATTACTTTGTATTTGATTATTTCACTTGAAATACTCTTTATGGAATTTCCGCTATCAATGTGAAATATTTTCGAAGGATTTGGCGGTAACTTTGTAGAGGTTCATTATAAATGTAAAATTTTAATTTTTTTTTTTACATATTTAGTTTCTTTGAAAGGTATATTCAGAATAATTGTATCACACCGTTTTTCTTTACTAAAATAAAAAAAAGAGTGGTGTATGACTATTTCATTGGATTTGAGGCGGGAGTTACACAAAAAAATAAAATCATTTGTTATCATAACACTATTTAAATAATAAAAAAGCAGTCATCAATTATTTAATAAATAATAAATACTTTTTTTACCAAGAAACATAACGATAATAAATTGGACGCTTTGAACGGTTTGAATCCTACAGTGCGGTGAGTAGGTATTTTGTCACACACATTTTACGGTCGTTGATTATACAGTGTGACTGATTCGAAGTGACAACAGCGCTCATGTCAACAGAATTGTCATAGTGACATTTTCAAGAACAAGAAACACTTAGTGCCTACATATTAATAATTCGATACATCCATAAAGGTTATAATTGCACGACTTATTGTCGAATTTAGTATTATTTTGTTTTTTTAAATAATAAAAACACATTTTTTTAGTACTTATTTCCAAAATATATTTTTTGATCAGGACCGGTTTCGCTCATCGCGAGCATTATCAACTGATGATAATGCTCGCGATGAGCGAAATCGATCCTGATCAAAAAATATATTGTGGAAATAGTTACTAAAAAAATGTTTTTATTATTTAAAATATCATGCCTTTCCATCAAGAAGTGACAGTTAACACCTTAAAAGTGATTATTTTGTTTGTTAAAGAATCGGAATTCCACGCAAACCGAGAAAAAATTTTGGTATTCTTACAAATTTTTATAAATTAAAGTATTCAATATACAATGTTTATTTATTATAAGTGTATTTTTTTGTCATTTGTTTTGTAACTGCCAATATTTATTTACTGATTGTTTCATGCTTGAACAATAGGGTAAGATTAATAAGCTTTTTAATATAAGATTGCAAAAAAAATAATTGTTATTGGTTACGCGGTACGCCATTCCAACCTGGTGTATGTTTTATTTATAGGGGTCATATAGATCTTTTGCGGTGTAAGGTATTACGAGGAAGTTTTCCGCGTTTTTTGATCTATAAATAATGGTCATACTGTCAGCGGTAGGTTAACATAAAGAAAATAAAGATACAAAACGCAAGAGCAGTACAATATTTTCTAATAGTGCATTGTTAATGCTACGCGGGGCGTTCGTAATAGCTGGCTTAAATTATTTGGTCTCTCGGGCGCATAACTGACGCAGATTAACGATGCAATTCTGACGTCAAATGCCTCGTGCGAATATTATCTTTGTCTCTTATTTATGTGGTGTATCTCATTTGCGAAGGAGTGAGAGAAGCATATATGTCTATGAGGATTAATTGAATCATGGCTTATGAAGGGGAGAATGACTTTTTTGCATATGTTTATAATGTATATTAGATTATTATAAAAGGGGTAAAATAAGATATTTTTACGCCTGAAAAAGTTGTAATATGTTTATGTATCAACAGATGTATTGTTACGTTAAAATTGAAATTAATTTTGAAACTAATCGTAAAATATTGATAAATATATATTTTTAGGAACATTCTTGTTGAACATAATTGTAAAAATTGAGAGAATCACTGAAATAAATAGGAAGTGTGTTTAATTTTTCTTCTGTAATTAAAATTAAAATTATGATTGAAAAATATTCAAATTCATATTGTTAACAATAAAAATATTTCATTGAAATTTTATTTACCTTGATTTTTTTCAGTGTACGTATTTTGAACGATTTTGTCTAGTAATAAAATAATATAGCTGGTTTGTAGTCTAAAATGGTCTTCCGATTTCTATCAAATTAAATATACGCAAATTATGATCAGCCGTAAAAGATATGTATTTCCAGAAAAGTGAAATTTCCCTCCCTCATAATGAGTATTAAGAATGGATGAGCTTTTGATGAGCGAAACTAGATGTGATCTTAATAAAAAAATGTGTTGTATGTTTGATTATTTTTGTAGGTATTTCTTTTCCATCTTTATATTATAATGCCAACGCTCAATGAAGCAATGCAAAAATAGATTATCAGTACATTTTTTTAATGTAGACAATATGGAAAGTATAATAGTTAACAACGGCAGTTATCTTAGGTCAAGTGGCTCTTGGCTTCCATTTTATTAGCTGGTATCAAGTATCCGAATGTATTAACTGAGATTTTGATTATATTGCATGCATGTGAATTTATAGTTAAATATCTGTGGGTTTTTAGCATTTCTTAACATTTAAAAAAATGCTTATATACACATCATCGTCTAAGGAAGTAAATGTACATATACTAGAAACAGAAAATGGGTGTGTAGCTGTGTACATACACAACTTGAAATACAAATGAATCTTTTTATACCTTACCAACACGTCTATTATAAATAATCGAAGGTTCGATTATTTGAATGATCCTTTTGAATACAAACGTAAATAGGTGGGTTGGTATCGACAAAGCGACCGGTTTGTTCCCTCATTACACCTAAGTCCTGGTGTGCCTAAAAAATATACATAACCAAAATAACCTATACTCACCAAGCCAATAAAAAAGCGTGTAGTGTCAAATGGATGCCATCATAAAAATAAATTTTAATTTTGGAACTCTTGATCCTCAACCCTTTTTTGTCGATCATAAAGAGGTGCAAAACCTTTATTTACTGTTAATTTTGAAACGTATTCTACCTCTTAATTAAACACTGATTCGCCAATATCAAAATTAATTTTTCTTATAATTTTTACATAATTATTTATTATTCATTGACGATTTGTGTTTTAATCGAAAAAAATTGACCAACTCACAGACGCTAAAAAAATGTTTTTATTGTTTCGTGATGCATATATGTAGCAAAATGCATTTTCAGTGTATGAGTATACATGTCGTAAGCTAAGTCAATGGTCCTTTTTTATAAGCATTTAGGTGAATGTTTATTATATTTTAGCCATTATTAGATAAAGACACTCTATGTTAGTTCCTATGTCAACTTAATGCGTCATGTTTTTGAATTTTGTTTATTATATGACTGATAACTTTTTTTACAAAAACAGCTTTTTTATAACATATAGAAACATTTGTTAAATGAAACGGATGCTTTAATTCTGTAAATAAACGTCTTTGTATTCAAGTATGTTAAATTCACTGAATTAATCCGATGATAAAATATAATCAAAAATAAGTCTTATCAATACAAGAATATAAAAAAAAGTTTTTTTCTTATTGATGTAAATTAAAACCTTTAAACATGATCATGAAATAACAAGCACCCATGGTTGGCTTTCAATGCTTTACATCACCTTTGTATAATGGGCATGGATTATATTATAATAAAAGATGCTCGTATTCACGTGCGTATAGATTCGAAAGAGATAAAATGACATGTTGGGACTGTCTTAAAATAAAAAAACCCATTCATATACTTTACTCCTACATTTATAGTAAGGACCCCAATAATTCAACGGAGTGTTAATGAATTCAATATTTTTCCTCACCAAGGCAAAGGATATTTTACCGATATTCATTGAAACTATTTAGAATTCAAACTGACGCATTAATGTTATCTCAGAAAATACCTCGAGTTACTTATAATTTAGGTATAAATTGTTACAATTTCCTCTGATAAAGGTTCGAGTGGGCGTATGTTTTATGGAATAAAACCTTTTTTGATCTCAATCAAGTTTGAGTCTAATGTAAAATAATATTTTTTTTGATCGTTAATTTTTTTCCTAGTGTTTGTTCAAATGCATCATTAGAAGAATACATTATTACATTTGTCCAAGTGTTTTTTTATTGTTATTTTTAAATCAAAGCACTTTAAAAAATGCGATGGAATCAAATAATTTTTACTGTCTAATAATACTTTTAAATTAAGAATTTTGAAATATAATTTTAATTGTTATTTAGATGACAACAATTAACGACGAAAATATGTTTAGAAACCACAAAAATCTTTATTTATTAAACTCTTTATTGAAAAGCTTAAAGTTTTATTTCGAGTATTCAATATTTTCAATCGAAATCACACTGCTTTAAAATTTATCAGAGCTCAAGTAGATAAACGTAAAATTTGTTTCATTTGCGTGTTGAAGGACTTCTGAAAAGTACGGAACACAACGCGATCGTGTCAAAGCAAATTTAATGCTGCTGGACACTAAATTAATTTATCTTTGCTACGCTTTTATGTTTTTAGATTTACATTTGTAAATTTGATGATCATTGTTGTAATTTTTTTAGAAAACGATTTATTTTTAATATCAGTTATTTCTATGACGACTGAAATCATATTACTGAGTAATGTTTTTTTACAATTATAATTATGGAATAAGCTAGTCACAATTTTTTGATAATCATTGTACTGACCTAAAATTATGTTATGAATTTTGACAACGTCAACGAAAGTAAGATCGGAAGGAAGGGGTTGTATTAGAAGTTAGGGTTTGGTATTAGTTTTTTTCCGTGTATGAATAATTGAGCTGTATCGCATCAATTTTCGATGCGATTTGGATTATGATGTCTTACGGCTATCCTCATGAACATACATCCGTATTTTGATGTAATTGTTGACTAATGCGTGCAAAACGTATTTCATGATTTATGTGAATTCATAGAAAGCTAATAAATGTTTGTTCTGGGTCATGAAAATGCATAAAAAATAGTTTCGTATTTGATACCAAGCATCTAAAAAAATAATGTATGTCAAACGATATATTTTTGATTTCATATTACGTTCATTCCTTTTTTCGTATGTGTCGCGTATTTGTTATAGTATTATTAAATACAACATTATGTCTATTTGCTATTTAAATGTCCTTCTTGACAACTTGTAGACGTTGTAAAGTTAAATGATACATGGTATCGATAAATTCAAGTCAAATGATTCACTCATATCAGAAGCCGCTTCTTCAATCTTTAGCGTGAAGTAAATTGCGGGTGAGGTAGGAGACATGAAGTGGACTCACTTACTTGCATGTGGAATGCAATTAATATAAGATCTTAATGAAAACCCGACTCGACCGAGCGTGTCTCAAACATATAATAATATGTTCTACACATATATACATTAGTGTTGATGGTCCATAGGTACCTAGTTGTGAGACAATGTATGTGAATTGTAAACACAAATAATTCTGATTAATAAAAGAACAATTCTTGAGATGGCACGCCTAAAAAGTGTATGAAATTTTTCAACATCTCGTCAATAATTCAAGAGGCTATTGACTTTTAAATAGACAATATATTGAAATCAAATGGAGATAATATTCTTTAAAAAACCTCGCTTAGTCATGAAAATATTAAATTAAAAACAAAACAATAAATTGTAATCAATTTGAATGAATGAAAGAAAATCCTCAAAATATCAATTGAGGTTCAGCGGTATCGTATTCCACTCGTAACAAAATTTCAAGTGGCGTATCAAATATGTTGAACCGCGGGGTCTTAAATTTATAAAAATCAATCAATTTATTTACTGCAAGAATGATGGTAACTGACCACATATTCTGTTTTATGATGAAATGAAATTATTCAAATGAAAATATATCTCTATCATTCTGAGCTGTAATATATTTTAGTAATATAGTTAAAATCTTTCAAAATGTAGTAAAATAAAAATGCAATATTTAAAACCATATATGATAAATATATTTTTAAATGTTTATAAAATATTCTTACTGGAGAATGTACGCGTAGTAATTAGTATTTTTTTTGTGAGCCCTTTTCGATGATGATGCTACTTGTGTGAAATCCTTTAGATTTACAGTAAAATATTACAGTAAACTTTTTTCATAGAGAATCGTGTTTCCACCAATTAGCTAAAACTCTATTTGTAAATGTATATTGATTATTTATTAATGGCAAGTTAAACCCCCTGAAAATATTTTGATCAGTCGCGCCACTGTTAAGATCCCTCTTACGACAACTGAGAGTTATTTGCGTTGTATGCTCGAAAATTTCATCGCGATCGGAGGTTTTTTTGAAATTATACCGTGTCTGCCAATTAGCTGAGACGTAAACGAGACTTTTTTGTATGCGACTTCGTAGGATGCATCAATCAGATATCGCATTTAGAACGCATGAAGGGAGGCTCTTTGTATACATTTTAGTCACACTGCGACAATGCAAGAGTAAGTCAGAATTTATGGCATCTGATATGCAGATAATTTACTTTGTCTGCTTTATTTAAATATAACAAAATCACCAATACGATGTCAGATTAAATACAATACATCAAACAAATACGACTTACGTAAATACACTTCGTTTTATGTTTTGTAATTATGTAGATAGTACATAATTACAAAACATATGTATCATATATATTTATGTAGATAGTACAGACGGTCATGTTTATGTGTTTAAATAATTAATTAAATCATTACGGGGCTTACTGAATGATGGCTTAAAAAGGATTTAGAATTACCTTTTAACATATAAGATTGAATGAACTCTTCAATCACTCGCAGGTCTATGATTCCAACATGACTTATGGAAAAATTTATCTTGTTTTTACTTATTATAATGGAGGAAATTGCGTGTTTATCGGATACGGATCGATTTGCTAAAGTTTATCATCAGCCAGTGCTATGACAACAAATTGCGAATGGATCAAAATCTAGCATATGTCAATAAATTTTGTAATTTTATTTGTGACTAGTATATATTTTGGATTAGATGTCTTTTACCTTTCTAGTGATAAAAATTGTTTTTTTTATTAACTATTTTGTTCGAGTCCATCTCAAGTAAATTATTATTCAAAATATATTTTTAAAATATTTTTTCATTATTTATTGGAAAGGAATAATTCGATTTCATCCAGAGTTTTTGAAAATATTTTGTAAAGAGTTATATCTTAGATATTGATTACATCAATGAAATGTCCATAAATTTATGTCGTAATATTTTTAATATCTGTTTACAGATAAAACCATAGGAATGTATTTTCGTATATTGGGGATGTCAGTGGTAAGAGCATTAAGAATTTTCAACAGTATTGCTTCGGATGTCGACATATTCGATGTAGACAAGAGTGAGTTCATGCGAATACTATTTTTGATATATTAAATTACATTTTACATGAGCATGCTATGTTGACTTTTTTCTCTCTCGTTATTTAATTGTTTAATTTTTATTTAAAAAATATTTAAGAATTTGCAACCGTAATTAGCTTATAATTTTTATAATGTGTAAGTAAAAAATAAAATATATAATTATTCAAAACAAATCGACAATTTTTTTTTCATCTATTCTGTATAGAATCTCCTGTAAAAAAACAAATATTTTGACTACGAGCAGTTTTGCCTCAATATGTTTTTACATCGAATTTAAATAACCGTTGGCAGATAAATATACTTTTTATTTGATTATTAGCAACATAATATCTAAAGTAAATAAACAATCTCGCGTACCATATTTGATTGATAAATGGCGCATTAGGCGTGATTAAAACATACACCGGAAAACATAATAAATTTATGCCTTGCATTTGAGCGGCGGCTTTATGAAACTAAAAGATATTAAAACATTTAATATGAATAAATAAATCTTATTACATGACAAAATCATTATTTACATTTAACACACAAACACAAGCAAACACAGCGGTTTTAACACTCAGTTTCCCAGACGAACGAGCTCTTTTTCGATGAGAGTGAATTTCGTGATATTTTTTTCTCACTGGGTGAGCGTAAAAACAAATTCCAAATCAACATCCAATCGATAAAAAAAGCGATACTCGACAGTACATTTAAAAAAATATTTAATTATATTTTTCGTTACATGCGTCTTAGGAAGACACATTAAAATTACGTTGCATTTGAAAGCGTTGGCAATATTGATATTTTTACAGTTTTTAAATTAGGGTATTTTTAACCTATTTGTCTGCATTCAACCAAAGTACAATATCATACATTGATTTATAGATTTGTGTCAGCAAAAGCATGAATGTTATGTCAATTTTGGCAATTCCTTCTAGCGTTAGAAATTCACATATGCATGCATAATAATTTTGTGAAATATAAGTACTTAAAATATTCATTTAAGTCTACACGATGATCAACATCGGTGTGGATTTTTTATAATGAAAACTCGACTTTATGACATTGATAACCGTTATTTTATTAAATATAACAGTATACAATATTTTAAAGATTTTCGATACGTTATTCAAGTTGACTGGTTTTCTGTCAACATGGAAACAATGCTGACGTGCAATGTAGTTGTATTTTGCAGTCACCCTGTTATAAGATATTGACCACTTTGTGTTGTGTAGGTTTTTCTGTTCTCTCACAGGACAGGTGTTGAGATTTATGAATGCCGAATATTGATATTTATAGGCGCGGGAAGGACGGCCGTTTTTTGTTAAAAACAAAAGGCCGACGACGTTTCTCGCGTTTGAGGTTTCGGATCGTAATATTTTTGGGCGAGATTACGGTCCGCGATAAAGGACTCGGACTCTTGATTTCACTGGCGTAGGCAAAGAATGAACTAAAACCCACTCTTCATATTTATAATTTTTATGTGAATTACCATGGCAACCGATTAAGTGTTACTAAATTTGCGATGCATGCTACAAAAATGTAGAGAGAAAGAATGAAGAAACATGTACTTAGTATATTCAGTTTTATAAACGGAGCGTAGGAACTATCTACTAGTTTTTTTAAACTCATAATATTATACTCAATCAATTCTTACACACTCAAAAAAGGAAGATTCCACAACTAAGACACGCAAGTAAAATATTTTCGGAGACTTGGATTCCACAAATATACGTATCGATTTAAGTTTAAATATAGAGAAAAAGTGCTCAAAATTATCCTGAACTAGTTTTATTTATGTGGCGTCCTCCTTTTATTTATTTTTATTTACACTAAATTTGTCATAAAAAAAAAAAATTTGTGCGTAAATTCATAAACTGCTTCAATTCTGAATATAAATATTTAGGTAGGTTTTCATCTTCTCAGATATTTATGAATATATTGGAAATTAAATTTCATTTGCTATTATGATAACAATTATTTGTAATAAAGAACGGTAAATGAAATTTATTCGAAATAAGTATTTAAGGATTTATTGAAATACAAAAAAAAATTATGTGTATTTTTATAAAACTAAATTCTTACCCACAAGCACGAGACTCCTATTTGTTTGATTCCCGTTCTTTTTTTTTTTTCAAAATTTCATTCATGTTTTCCAGTGTGGCGTGAGACTTATTTAATTAACTTAGTATTTTAAATGAAATATTGAAAATTGTCTCATTTTAAAGTGTTAGCACGGAAAACGATCAGAATAAATATTCAATTTAAAGGAATTTTCAAGCGGCATGTGTGTTTACTAAAAAGGTGATATGGTAAAATTTTTCTCTCAGTTCCCAAATTGATGGTAACGATTAGATTTCTAGAAAAATATTTAGTACTAGAACATACACAGATTAAGAAAGAAGCATTAAACGAAATTAAAAAATAGCATTCATAATGAGGTAGTATTGTATTGTATATATGACGTCTTGATCATTTTGAGAAGTAATATTAAAAATCATCAGCTTATAATCTGAATTTGAATATTCACAGTATTGAATAAATATATATATTTCCACCCTAGTCTACTGTATGAATCATAAATGACAGTATGTTTTATACACTATGTAAATACAAGAAGCAAAACAAACAGATGTTGAATATTTGATTTAAAATCAGTTAACATTTTTAAAGTATTTATACAGAATGCATAAAGAGAAACAGTATTTTAATATAATTTTTTATCAATGTATATAAAATAAAAAACAAGATTTAATTGTACGTAATAAGCTTTTTTAATAGCAAAATGTAAAAAAAAAACATCTAGCTTTTTTACTCTATTAGGTTTATTTAAATCTCTAGAATATCCGTACAAGAAGTTTTCATCAAAATATAAAATAATTTAAATGCATTATAAAAGGATTGGTTTCCAACAAAAGAAATGTTTAATGGTAACGTTGTAAATTGCTTATAAAATAAGGTTTTACATTTAGTGTTAATGTGTTTCTATAAACAATTCGTTCATTCACAAAAAATACGTTTAATATACTACATAAATTTTATGGCATCGTCCTACGCATCGTTTTCACCTGCCCAGGGGTACCCAAGATGATAACTTCGTTTATTTTTTCCGCGTTTAAAAGGCAATTAAGTCATTGTTCTCGATTTAACTATAAATGAAATAAAATGATATTTGTATAAATTATTATTTTGTCACAATTAATGATTATTTTAAATTGATCTGGATGTTTCTGAGATAATATGAAAATGGTAGCCAAAAAAATAGTGTTCAAGACTGAGCTTGTTTAACTCCTTTTTCAATTATCTCATTTCATCACAAAATAATACCACATGCTTAAATTATGATTCGTTTGAACTTTTAAAAGCTTTCAGTTTTAAGCTTTGTAGAAACTTCTTTATGCACTATCGTCATAGAATTATCAATTAAAGAATTTTTCAGTAAAAGTTTTTTATTTCACATGTTATTTATGTACTGATAATTTGTGATTTAAATTTTACTTAAATTATTTAAATTTAAAAAATGAAAACATGTTACTAAAAAAGTATCTATTTAGGACTTGACTATATTTTGTTAAAATCTAACCAAACAATGTGTGTTAAGTGTTTATAAAAACGATGTCATTATTTGGCAGCCATATTGATTTCGATTGAGGATTGAGTAGGTCCATAATCGAGACTGGGAGGTTCAGGTTCGACTCCAGGAATGGGAGACCAGTCAGAGGGTGAAAGGGTGCGAGGGTGTGCCAGTCCATGCTTTATGAATATGTCGACTGGTGCTATCCGTGCGCCCATATTCAAATAAATACACAAGAGATTGATCACGAGGAGAGAAGAAAGATGAGCGATTGTTTTGAAATTCAAATTTAAGTATTCGTAAAGACACTTAGCCTTAAGTGTTTGATAATTGTTAAAAGAGTTTTTTTTTATGTTTACAGATTTTGTATTATTATTCATTTGAATTTTAACAAACCTTTTTTTTGACTGTGTGTACGCATGAGATTAAAATATAAATGAAAATAGTTTCACTAATGTATGTGACATACTATAATATTTTGATGTAATTAATATTTTTGAAAACCTACTCATCTCTGAAATGTAAGCCCGTTTTACATTGTGTATTTATTTTTGATAGTGAGACACTATTGGATAATGTTATATTTTATACCAGGTGAAATTCGTGCAGCATTTACGCTCACATGCAAACACCCCTTCAATAAAAGTTATACATCAGAACCAATACGTTATATTACTATAATTTATTTTGTTTCCAATAGAAAAAAATGATTGATTGCTTAAAATTATTATAGATATTTAAAAACAGATTAATTTAAGTTTGAACTTATTTGCCGACTATTTTCCAAGTTCATATTTTGCACCATCATTTTCAGATTTTCAGATGGCTATTATCCATGGATAAGCGACGAGGACAACGAATTTGTATTCTGCTGATAATTTTCTCGAATTTTTGTTAAAAGGTCGCAACATCAAATTTCAGTTTTTTAAAGATTAGTATTAAGACATTTGAAGTTATCATAACAGCATCATCACGTTGATTTTCATATTGCATTTATTTTCTATACTGATTATTGAATGCACTCTAAAAATAAAAATGATATACCAAAAAATTTATATAATATAGACGATCTGTAAATATTTTTTTAGTTGATCACTCTCATGTTGTAGTCCAAACTACACACCCATACCTGGAACCAGTTTGTTCAGGGCCTGTGTATTCCTTTATATCTGTATCGCAGCGTATGACATGGTTTACGTTAGATTGGGCCAACCCTTTACGTGTTCATGTTTCGATAGCCACCGCGGTGGGCAAAGGAGAAGGGGAGGGCTGATGGGGCTGGTGACGATCAGGGGGCGCGAGAGGGTAAACGTGATTTTAAATTATTATTGTCGCGCCTTTGAGTGCATATGTATATTGTGTGAGTATATTTCATTGACTGTGATGAATGATTGTATTCATATAAGTTCGCTTCATTTAAGGGGTTATATGATTTGCATAGTGGTCATAGTATCAAAATAATATGGACTGCATGTTAAATTATTTCTTTCATGTGATCGGTACACATTTTGAGAATGTATTTATACCACTAAACTTACGTAACAATATACTGATTTAATCGATTTATGAGAGCTTAAAAATATGTTTTACTAGCTTATTTGCAGTATGAATCAAATAAAAAGTAACTAGCAATGTCCATATTTCTAAATATTACAGAAGTGTTGAAAGAAAATAGCGATTATTATTTTCGATAACCTACGATCTCTTTCAGATTGTTTTATAGAAATAGGCGATTTATAGCAGGGAAGATTTTTTCTATGTATGAATTACTTTGAAATAGATAGAGATCACGTCAACGTATTAACAGTAATGTATCCATGTTTGAAAAATGCTTTCTTTCATTTTTTAAATACAAAAGCTTAGTATTGATTATCAAGGTTCAAAACAGTTTCTATAGACATTTTCATTTTACATTTTTTTAAGTGACAAGCTGGGACCGTATAAACTGTTATCATTGTTGCTTTACGGTTGTACGATAGTTTCATTGATAGATTATTTTAGTCATGATTATTTAAAAACATGCTTTGTCATATGTCTTCTGAGATATCACAGACTGCTAAAACGGGACACGTTCTCAATTCAAATCGTGTGGCGTGAAGATTTTTCATAGAGTCGCCGCGGTGTCATTTGCTCGCGTCTCATTAGCGAGGCGCACAAATCGGACTTCAGAGGGCGCCGTGCTAAACGTCACAATGGCCGTAAAGGAATTACGTAACATTTTAAATTAAGCCAAATTAGCCGTGAAACCGCCGCGGCTACTGAAACCAAAAGCACAACACCGCGCTGAGGTGAACAGTCGAACGCGTTGCGCAGACGCACGCTGGCTACGCACGTGTTTAAACTATTTCGGGAAATCGTACGCAATGTAGGAATGAAAAGCATGTGACACACGTCTTATGATACAGCCAAAATTCAGTCACGCCACAAAAGCTAACCATAATGATACAAGTAAAGGATAAATTAAGTCCGTTGTTAAATGAATTTCTCGATTAACATGGAATATTGTCGGAAGTATTATAGAGTGTGGGAAATTTATGAATAATTAATGTAATTGGCTCAGATTGATTCAGATATCTGTGTCTCTTTCGAGGTGATAAATGTCACTTCTTGATGTAAAGGTATGCTATTTAAATAATAAAAACACATTTTTTAGTACTTATTTCCATAAAATATTTTTTGATCAGGACCAGTTTCGTTCATCGCGAGCATTATAAACTATTTTTCAGTCTAATTCAGTCGATAATGCTCGCGATGAGCGAAACCGGTCCTGATCAAAAAATATGTTCTGGAAATTAGTACAAAAATGTGTTTTTAATATTTAAAATATCTGTGTCTTGTTGAAAGCCGAAATAAATATATATATGTGTATGTGTATATATTTATAGACATGATATTTTTGATAATAATTTAAAAAATGAATACATGTAACATAACTCTATTTTATCTAACAATATTGGTTAAAATAAAATACTACTATATTGAGTATATTTCTATAAATCTTTAAATTGCGAAGACAAAAAAAAATATTTATCCATCTATGTAATAAAAAATGGAGTATTAGAGTTTTACAAAATTAAAACATTTTCAAAAGAAAAGTTATTATTGAAATTCCCTTGATAATTATTTGATAGATTCGCTAATGTTATGTTAACACTATAATATACTGATTTTAATGAGTTTTTTTATCTAAATAAATAACTGTGTGACACCGTCTTTAGTGTCTTCAAAATTTTCACAGAAAAAATCATGATAATGCACGCTTGCGCATTAGAAGGGAACGACACAATGGCCAAGGAGGGGGTATCCCGCGAGTAAAAATAAACGTTGAGGTAGGTAGGTACTCATTATTCGTCTCCGAACGGGAAACAAAGGTAAGATTTACGTGGCTCTCTAATTTCGGCGGGATGGAGATATCTTCTCGAGATGGAGGGAGATATTTTTTAATGCCGTTTTGTTGTTTGAATGTATACCCGGTTCATTCATTACGCCGACCTTTGCGGTTACGATTCGTTAAAATATCTCTGCGGGTAAGATTTTTACTACCTACCTTTATGTAATTAAAGCTTACATCTACACAATTAATGAGCTTTGTTAACATAACATTATCTATGCTCCGGTATCGTGCGATTTTTTATTTCTGCATAAACTCAAACATACTTATAAAATTACACTACCGTTATTTTTTTACGAACCGATTAAAGCCAAAAACACCAGATGGAGAGTAATTATTGATAATAATATGTTATTTTGATGTACTGGAAAAGTTGATTTCTTTTATTAATATTTTTATCAAATATGATTTTATTTACAGTGACGAAACTATAATTCATTATTTTATGTGGAAGCGTAGATGTTCTGAATGACATCTTAAATTAAATATTCATTCGAATAATACCAACACTTTGATGTCAGTGTTTCAATATTTACTTAATGATTGATTTAATTTATTGGATCTTCTGCAATATTTACGCTTCTAAATACAGTTGATATACTGTAGTCAAAGAAAGTAATTCAATAAAAAGGTATTTTTTTAAAAAATGAAACATTATATTTTTATCACGCGGAGAGCTGATATTAATGTAACATATAAACTGGCACGGTGACAGAATGACGATTTTGATGAAATATTCGACAACAAACTTAGCATGAATTCTTTTTAAGAGATATTTTTATTAAAAGTCATAGTTCTATAAAAGGTAATTGTCCTCTATTTCAGTTTACTAAAACTGAAAATATAGGTTGTTAGCTTTAAAAGAAAATTTTGTGAATACAATATATTGTTAAGTTTGATTTATCTTGGGTGAAATATATGAATGGAGTTCTCAATTGTCATTACCTTTGTTACATGTTGTAACTCAAACAAAAACATTTCAATTATTGGAATGAAAGAATAATAATGCGAAATAATAAAAAATGAAGAGCACAAGATGAAAAGAAAAACATCGTTTTGTAAGTCAAGAATGAGTTATGACTTCGTATTAATAATCAATAACATGAAGTAAACTTTCGCCTGGCAACTCTTTTGCGTTTGTTTTACTCTTTCTTCAGAATGTTCTGGTTAATGCCATCGTGATTTATAGCCTGTCAATAATTTTTCATTTACAGCCCGCGTCAAAAATGTAACATTCAAAAGTAATATTATTTAAAATTATTATTTCCGCCGAAAGAAGAGCGATGGGGTGCCGTTTAAGGTATTTTTCAACCCCTCTGTTTGACGCCGTAAAATAAACTTTAGTAGGTATAAATACTTTTAGAATATTAAACAGTATGGTTGAAACTATTTACTTGTGATTTATAAAGATGGATACTGCATTACGAATGGCTTTGCACCGTTATGTTGTGCAAAATATGACTTCTCGTGGCACAAATTTTGAAATGAATTTTTTAATGACTGTCTATTATTACTATGAAACTATGAAATAAAATAGGGAAAACAATTTAGTGTTGAATAATCTTGTAAATAATATTATTCATATTTATCACAATCAATAATTAATTTCTAATTTAACAAAAATGTGCTACTTACATGGTTTTTTCTTGTAATAATTATTAAGAATATAGTAAGCAATAAACTTTAGAGGTGGCTATCCATAGTCTTTGCATTACATACGTAATATTTAAGACATTTTACTTCAATAACCTTATAATAAGCAGGATTCTTGCGTTGAATAAAGATTATTTATTTCGTAATGTAAAATTTTTCATTTCTTTTGCTTATATGTAAGCCATTGGTGTTGTTTCAATCACGATGTGACTTGAACTACACGAATTTATAAATAAAAACGTAAAATTGAAAAACATATACACATAAATGATACAGCGTAATGGTGCCTCGAGCATATTTATTTCGTCTCACAAATCATTTTGCAATCTAACTTTGCGATAATTTATTAAGCGACAATTTTTGTTTTGTATCAATGTTAAACGGAGTGAAATGTAATTCAACTTTTTGATTTGATTCCTATTCCACTTTGTTTGAGTTTCATTTTTGGACTTTTTTCGTCTGCATGGTTTTTGAAAAATTCAGAGGGAAAATTTGAATGCTGAGAATTTTTTTTTTATCAGTGACTTCAAAATAAAAACAAATGGCCGAAACAATGCAGCCAACAAAGAGAAGCTAAAAGCCGCCAGTGTATGTCGGAGGCAAGCATCTGCAAGCGACAATGAATTTATTGCGGACCTAGCGATGTTCACTCCACTGAGGAATATTTGAAATACTCTGTCGGTTCGAAGACTTTAAATTATTTTTTTATATTCCTCGTCGTGATGAATGATTTATTTCTGGCAGAATCTGTAAGCTATAAAGAATGAAAGTAAAAAAAAATGTCCAGACTGAGAAATGGGGCTGCAATTATTAAAAAAAAAAAACAACCAACATCATTCACAAATTTTTACACGTGTAATTTGGCATATTATTTTTTTACTAAATTCCTATTAAGCATTTTAGAATTAGACATATATTCTCATATTTATAGACATTGAAAAATGTCGATACTTTTTTTTTATATACTATTCTATATACGAGTGAATCAACATGTCAATAAATTACATTATAACACGGTGAAAAAATAGCAATGTATTTTAGTTCTACAAAATTATTTTTAACAAATATAGTTGATAGCTATTTCTATATCTGTATAGTTCTGACGATGGCGTGAGCCGAAATAGCTATCAACTATATTTGTTAAAAATAATTTTGTAGAACTAAAATACATTGCTATTTTTTCACCGTGTTATAATGGAATTCTACCAAGTGAATGCCAATTCAATCAATAAATTACATTGTGGCTATTTTTTTTCATTTAAATAATTCTGGAAGTATTATTACTATTTACAAAGTTTATATTTTAAAAAAAATGCATGGTGCATTTTCATAAGAAACAATAGTATACCACACAGTTTACGACATCGTTTGAGGATGTTTGATGGAATTTCAATATACATATTAGAATTGTTGAAATTTTGTACATTTTCACATGTTTTGTCACTCACGACCGGGCTTCGTCTTTAAGCTTATTCAGGTTTTCTATACAATGATTAAATATTCCAACACGTATATTTTAAATACAAAATCGATTTCAGTTTAATTAATTTTTAGGTTACTTTATTTCAATAGTTTGGAGGAAATAAAATTTATTTATTTTCAAAATTGAAACTTAATAAATAAATAATTAATAAATATTCACTACATGGTATGCCGATTCACGTTTAATATTACCTAAATTTTGAATAAAGTATCTCTGAATTTTGCTTGCGTTAATGACATTTTCAGACTCGGCAGATGCCTCGAAATTGTGACATTAGGATGATCAATAATGGCGGTAACCAAAATTGATTTGACAGTTAATATAATTTGTAGTGACACGTTTGTCTTATGCCTCCCCTTCTTATCACCAGAAGACAAATTGTACATTCTTTAAAATACACTTTTCAGTTTCTTTTCATTTTGAACAGATTTCATGGTTATTTTGATAAATGTTCAAAATATGCAGTTAGAGAACGAAGTTGTCGTTAGTTTAAATCTGAACTGCACGTCTCTTGAAGCAAAAAATTAACAATGCGATTTGTTGATAATTTATTATACACACTACTTAAGAGATATTTTGTGTATGAATAGATATTCAAAGAGATAATATTACTATAAAGATTGCATAAGTATTTTGTATAAAATTACATTGAATCAAAACATCACCTTGAAGAATTTGATGTAATGTGAGAATTCGTTGATTGGTAGAAATATTCGTGTTTCAACTGTATTTAAAGTTCATAAACTTATCACACATTTATTTTATTAAACAAGTATATGTGATTTATGTTTTTCTTTAGGTACTCGATACTAATATTTCACAAAAAAAGATCATCACTAATTTATTCATCTATCAATTTAGGCGCAGTTGAGAATCAGAAGTGTATAAATTAACTCAATCAACACGAATAAAACAAAAAAAAACATTTATCACTCAATATCACGATAAATTAAATTAATTAAAAACTGCATCTCACAGTTTTTGTGTGGTATAAAATATGACAAAGCGTCCGGCTTTTAGTATCAGTATATATAGGTTTCTCAGTAATAAAAAATGCGGTAAAAATGATCGCGAGGATGTGATTTAATTTGTTTGCTTTTGGATTTTGAAAGTTGTACCGGTGCACGATCATCGTAAGGAATTAATTGATATCGAATATCGAAATGTGCTTCGCCCACTACTAATGCTAAATATATCGCGCCAAAAGACTTCTCGGTAAAAGATTGCCTTAATTAGCGATCTCGTGCTCCCATATATCAATATAACCATATTGAAAAATCGAAACAAGATGCAATTTTAAGTACCAATGTGCGATGGGTAGGTAGTAAAGATTCTCCGTATTCCAAAACATCACCTAAATCTCCTTTTGAAACAATCGGCCAGACTAATGAGGCACTTTGTACGAAAAGTCGCATCCTTGACAAAAATATGTCGCATAATATCATGTTATAATCTGATAACCGCTGATTTATTTCATAACATCCAAATAAATATACATAATGCCCTATTCTATTTTAATAACCATTTAATTATATCTATAGTCAACATGACCAATGACAAATTAAGCAATTGGACGTAAAGTTTAAAGTGTTCATAATGTGTTCATAAATTTTGTTTAAATCACAAACGATAGCAAACTTAGAAGTCATTCTTAAGAAATCATAAACTGAAAAATAATCGAAAAGCGTTGATTGTTCAATAAATAATGAATTCGATTATTTTCAAATTATTGGGTTTTAAATGAGTTTTTTTAAAACCCCCAAGGATCGGAGTCCTCAAACGTTTACGAGGTGATAAGCCACTGAATACAACACGTACAAAATTGTAAGTTATGGAAGATTTTAAGAGAGTTTGATTATGGAAATAAAAAAAAAATCTTTATATGAATGAATCTTTGCTAAACTTAAATGTGTGTTTAGTTTTAAGTAGCTTTAACTTAGGATAACAAATTTACTAAGACCGAGAGACTTTTGTACGTTGATATTAACTACATTATAATAATGACACAGAAAAAATGCGAGTAAATACAATATATTCATATCAACGATAGTTGCTAAAGTATTATATATTAAAATGGAAAACATATGTTTTTTGTAATTTTTATATTATATGAAATTTATTATATTAAAGCAATACCAGAAAAATTACAAGAAAAATATTGTCATGAAATTTGTATAATATTTTTTTTTTTAATATTAAATATTTTAGTATCATCATAAGTGTTATGGGTAGTAAGTAAGTGAGCGTTTCGATTTATATTCTTCTCATTATTACCGAAATGTATGTGACATGCATAATGATCTTAACATTTCATATTAACGTATGAACTTAAGTATGCTAAGTGACGGAAACGTTACCAGATTCGCTTTGCACATAAAGTATAGTGTGGGAAATAAAGTTCTTAAGAAAAGAATACGTAAAGAACAGTCAAATAATAAATTTGGGCGCCTGCAATTTTCGTGTCGCGTTACTACCGCGTCGCGTAAAACTTGTGACGGAATTTTTTTCTCGCAAAATAAGTAAAATAAATTGAAAAGGGGGCGCGGGAGGGTGCGGGGTGCTGGTCGCCATCTTTGAGCGGGCCGCCCGAAACAATGGGCGGTGTTATGTGTCCAAATAAAATTGTCCAAGAGTCGAAGCATTGAGTGCGCGTGCGCATGCAGACGTCCGAAAGATATATCCATACTAAGGAAGGCTTTCAAGGTGGATATGGGAAAAGCCTTCGGGTGTTCTTGAGAATACACATTTTTCTCAACGTAAATTTAAGGGTATACACATTGACGATATGTCTGAAGTCACATTCCAAATCAAAAAAGAATAGACATAGGATTGATAACGTCTGTGTAACGTTTTGTGTCAATCAATATTTATTGATTGAATCTAACAATATGCATAAAATATTATAATTGACTATTTGAATTTAACTGTGGAACGTGGAATTAATTTTGATCAATATCGTGAGTATATCCAGTTAGTATTTGAAAATAGGTTCAAATAGTAAAATCCTCCTGTACAATTTTTTAAATGATTCGTTTTTATTCTCGAAAATATATACACAAAGCGATAAAAATCGAACAAATTTATATATGTTACTTTTTCATATGAACTGTTTTATCTGAAACTGTTTTCTTTTATTAAATAAGAAAAGAGAAAATAATCACACTAAAAATCCGATCTGAAATTAAAGACAATAAAATAAAATGATTATACCGTGAGAAATGGAACAACAAAGGCAGTAATATGTCTCTTAATAATTTTGCATCGCAGTTTTCATGGATTCTAACTGTCACATAATGTAGAAACGCTATCAAAGAATATGGTATAAAAAAGAAGATGTACAGATATGATCACAACAATGCGATAGTTACCCGGTAGAAATACATGGCATGTATGAAAAGTCAGTCGCCAAAACAAAAGCGCGCAGATGTTTATCACGAGTTGTGCGAGATTAAGAAAAGAAATTTTCGTCTCGTTTAATGTATCGCATAAGTCAGACTTACTCTGTTGTTAATAACTTCATTTGGCACGCTTTATGAAAAAGCTCGCTATGCGGAGTATTGGCAGTGGCGTAATTCAAGACCCCGCAACATCTAAATCTGTTGAGTGTGCATTGCAAAATATTAATCAAATGACAAGCGTCAAGAATATTGAAATTTGCTTTAATTTTAGGCGTAGGCAATCGTCAGTCGTTCAGACTTTTTTTAAGAAATAAAATTTACATTCATATTGGACTAGGAATTGCTAGAATTAGTTCACTAATATGGTTAGCTAGATTAAGGATAGAAAATCTGTGGGAAATCATTACATCTAAGTTCATTAATCGATTGATAAGAAAAAATGTCAGAAATAGAAGTCCGAGTTCTATAATTCGCAACTGTAAAGCATGAATGTCCAAGACAGTTTATCATTTGTTGATGGAACTGACTATCGATATATTATGAGATATTATCATTTCATAAGATACAAAAACAGTTGTGAAACATCATTTTATAAACGAATTCTCTCAAAACTATTTTGAATTACCAATCTCTTCGTTACGTTACTGGATTCACACGTTTTGCGAATACTGTTATATTTCGTGATTTAAAATTGCTGTAATGAAATTTCAGGGAATCATCTTTCTTCGTTCTTGACATTGAATTAAGGATATGATTCGGTGAACTGTTAGGTTCGAAGAACTGGTGGGAAATTGTCTTCATGTTTATAAACTTGCCATATTGACATAAATACCTTTTTTTAATGAAATATTATTTATCATAGTCAGAAAATATCAATCTGACAACATAAAAATGGATCACCATAACTTAACTTATATTTTAACTACTTAATAGATTCATTTTTTCTTATCATTTTTTATTTCACATCTCTCATATCCTAAGGCAACATTTACATTACTCGTATTTAAATATTATAAATACTTTGTAAATGTAGTCATTCGTAATATGTAAGCATGAAAAGTTTTGATAAATTGAAATCTAATAATTTCAGATGTTTTTGGGTTCAGCAGTTTAGCCTCACGTATTAAAGTACACCTTTCCTCAATTTCATTCTACATTACTTTAAAGTATACATGCCACGTAAATATCGATTGCAAATGAACACACAATTAAGGTATTATTTAAGTGTTTTCGTTAGTACATATAAAAAATTCAATTAAAATTGACCAAATTTATACAGTTTATCGCTCAGTCTATAATATGTTCCTACAAAATTCATTTTGGTTAACCAGTTGTAAAATAAAAATTATTTATTTTTACTGTAATATAATATTATATATGTCCAGGTGATTATATGGAATGCCATTTCTTTAAAAACTTATTAGTCAATAAGTGGATCATTGTGTCGGACTTTTCTGTGGGTCAAATTAAGTAAATAATTACAAAAATTTGCTTCGATTCAAACCATATGCAAAACACGCTAGAGTAAATATATTGCAATAAAGAAAAATATAGCAGACCAAATAATGCCAGGCATATTTTAAAAGCGTGTACCTGATCTTCGGATGGGTATGTGTGGTAGGTATTTAAAAATGCATGATTTTGAAATTTGAAAATGAGATAGGCGCCGACGCGTCAGGCGTCTTTTTCTTCTCGTTTGAACGCATTATTCTCCGATTTCAGCCACTTAGAGAGTTGGGCCTGGGCCAAAAAATATGTACGTTCATAGTAGTCAGCATTTCTATGTCATCAGTCGTACTGATTTTAATGCGCGGTCACTCAATTGCATACGAATGTTGTCTTATTCTTCACAAATGAACAAAATTATTGTTTATAAACAAACACAATTTCGAGCTGGGTTTGAGTATTCGAGGGCTAAAACTTTGATTTTATTAAAATAATTTGTACTTACAAACGCAGTATGAAGAAAAAAAAAACGATTTTTTATTCTGATTCTATTGGTTCTCAATTATCGAAAATAAGTATGTATATTTATCATTTATTGAAATTTTCTAGGTAAAAACTCAGTATTAACTGTAAAAAAATATTAATTCATTTTAATATAAAAATAAACCTTACTTGTGAAAATGGTGTGATAGTGAAATAACTATTCACAATAATCATTTTTTATCTTTAAATGAAATTAAGCTGCTATAAATGAAAATTAATATTTTTGTACTGTGAAATACGTATATTAAAAGCTTATAAATTACATCGCGTAAAGCAATAAAAATGCTTTAATTAATTTTTAAACATTAACAATTTTAGAAGTTTCCTTTTTTTTTGTATAGGTATTATATATTGAAAATTTGAGTCGAGAATGTTCACTCCATAATTATTTCATTTATATTCTACTTTTCATTTATCTAATGAAAAGTTGAAAATGATTCTTCGAAATTGCTTAATCGGAGAATTTCTATTCATTGAAAAGAATAGTAAAAATTACACCAAAAATTGTTTTTATTATGATTTGATAATGCCTTTACACTTTTCAGTGATTGCATGCGCGTTTTACGAGCCGAAAACACCTACGCGTTTCTCACTTTTATACATACCATAAACATTGCAAATTGCAGCATTTATTTTTTATTTTCATTTTGCCGTGTTTGCTCGATAATTTGTGCGATGGCTTCGTTAACAATTTGGAACATGTAAAAAAATCATTATTTCAAAATGCACGCTGAAGAGACATCTGCTTTTCCGGTCGAAGACACGTATTCAAATTCAAAAAACTCAAAACACTACAACGAATATATTATATATATTCCCATTTTACCTACCTTATATTAAAAAAGAGCTTATCAAATTTAGTATTTTTGCGATCGAAGTGAAATCTATAAACAAAGATAACTAATCTCAGTAAAAAGGTATAATCTAATCAATGTGAGTCAGAAATACTAGATAGCATTTATTATTCACTGATCTTATATACAAAAGTAATTAGGTTCACTACTTTGTGAATGAATAATGTTAATAGTGCCTATTACATGGCTTAAAAAAAATATGAAACAGTTTTATCACCTTTTACCATTTGCGACGCGGCGTCGGTGTAGTTAGTGTTCGAGTAAAGTTTGTGCATATTGAATGAATCAGTGAAGTAAAGAATTATTAATAATTATGGAACGTTTTTAAATTTCGTTGAAATATTATAGTTTCATTAGTCCTTGATGTCTCGAGGCTCATTAAATTTCAATCGATTGATACACAAGAAATTCGAACGTAATGTATGTTAGATTTTATTAATAAATAAATATTTTCTATATTATCATTATGCATCTCTTAATTAAAATAGTCATCGGTATTTCTACGAATTAATTATGCAACCTTTTTATTAACACGCCATTTATATATAAATTCAATATTTTACCATTTAAATAAAGTAAACACTTGGTATGTGCATATTAACCTATTTTTTAATTAGAGCCGTATCAATATATCTAAAAAATTTACAACGAAAGGATTTACAAAGTAACCAAAACCATTTTTGATTTAAAATGTTGATTATGCAAAGAAAAATAAACTTTCAGTTAAGGGAACTATGAAGGATATTTCTAGATAAAAGAGAGAGCACTATGAGTAGGAAAGAATTTGAGACATCATAAATACCCATACTTTTGGATATAATTCTATTATATAAATTTAATAAACAAACTGTCTCGTATTTCTCAACAGTAATCAAAAACGTTAACCAGTTCATCGTAGACTGAAAATAAATCAGTCTCTAAACATAAATAATATTACCCTTTTGCTCAAATTCAAAGTAACTATAATATATATAAATTGGTGTCAAAACTGATAACGGTGCTTTGATATTTGCGTATTATTGTGACAGTAAAATTTGTCCGTGATTTGTTAAGTAGAAAATGTTTTTTTCTCCATGAGTTTGTTATGAAGTAGCATATAGGCGTAACTTCATAATCATTATAATTCTCTGGCACTAGAATAATAATAGACCTGGTGTTGAAAAACCCGTTATCAACAAAACCGAGCCGCCCGAAAACAGCAATTAACTTTCCACGTATTGTGTATTTACATCATATTGGAAACAATCGTGTCGTAAAAATACAATAATTAAAACATTCGTAGACAGAATAACGTCGGCTGGAATAAACAGTTTAGAATATAAAACCTCGTACCTGGCCATGTGGATGCTGAAACGATGGCCGCCATTGCTGCCAACCGAACAGATGAAGCCGTTGATTCAATTATTCAACGTTCATAGACAAACGGGTATAAAAAAAGATTCTCGGAATTTTTACGCTATTTCACTGTCTTAAACGAACGCGCATGTAGGTGTCTTATCCCTAATTAAGAACGACGCTGGAAATTTTCAGCTACTTACGCCATAGATGATGTTTCTTCATAACAATTGAATGCTGTGCTTATTCATATTTACTCTTATTTTTATTACATTACCTGTATTATTATTATTTATTTTTTAAAGCGTAAAAATATATATTTTTTATAATGTTTAAAGTTTACTTGACGATTAATCTAGTTTTTTTTTTGTTTATTTAAATCGAACCCGCCATTTTATACAAAATTTATTGTGTGAAATAATTTTCTTGAGTGTCTAAGGACCAGTTACATAAGACTAAATTTTTATGTAATTAAGCATAAAAAAACAAATACAATTGTTTTGTTTTGTATCGGCTTAGATCTACTTGTTATGCGTATAGCGCCCAAAATATACCATTAATAGTAAAAAATTTGCTTATATTCACAAATACGACTCATTTTTATTAAAAAAATCACTTACAGATACAAACACTGATAGTAAATGTAAAAAAAATAATTCTACTTTTTTGTTAGTGTTATGTCTTATTGTACTACCTTTCTATTATTATTTTTTGTAAATTTATAAAATGAAGCTAACAAATAAGTTTTATGCCGCGAAGTATGTCAGGTAAAAAATAACCGTAGGGATATTGTACAAATTGTCACATGCAGAGCATTGTGGAAAATTTAAAAGTAGCGCTCAGCTCAAAAAAATCGTAGCAACTGAGAATCTAGAAATATTTGTTTTCTGGCATCTCAATCATATTTAGATGCCCACGCATCGAGAAAGTCGGCTTAACTTAAAAGTCATAAGTGATATTAAAGAGAAATATTATTTTTATTAATATAACAGCTTGGCAGCCGGACTTAACTATAAATAATTTACTTAGGATGTCTTCTGTTTTTCTTATTAACATTTTTTGTGAGAAACGGTTTTCTCGTGAATGCTACTCGTGAAATATACGTCGTTTTGGACCGAGAGACGTTGAATACATATTTCTATTATTAATCGCCACTCATAACTGGCCAGAAGCGAGATATGAAATACGCTCGTCCCAGATTCGTTCCCTCTTATTATAGTCTGTCTCATTTTGTTGCGTTATAAATGAGGGTGAGAGACAGAGAAAAGGCAGTGGCGCGGTTTCAAAAGGGTTATGATTTATGATATGAAAAGAGGTATGAATGATGTAAATATAGTTATGAATATGTATTCCCGGGCTGGCTGTGATTGGGCGAACGTATCGAGCTCCGCCCCCGCAAGGTAAACGCAGGTGAGTTCTCCTTACGGTGGGATTGATAGCGTATAGCGTTGTCTCTGCATCTTTTATTATATTGTGAGGTCGAGTATTTATGTGCGGACCGCGGACGTGGAGGCTCATCTGCATAGCGACGACCAGAGGCGCCGTGAAAGCCTTTACTGCGCAAACCGCGAATTAATTACCCTCCCGCTTTGTTCAAAATACCCAACACGATTTATGACACGTCTGCCGATCCAATAAAATAAGATTTAATATATGAAATCTTAAGTAAAGTATCTTTAAATCCTAGTTTAAAATCGATTTCATTTCCAATATAATAGTTTTACCTTTATGTGAACAGACATCTCTTTACATATTTATATTTAACTGTGTATCATGATGAATTAACATCTTATACAATCAAATATTCAAATAAAATCTTCACAATCATATATCAATTAAATATTTGTTTTTATTTTATATTTAAATGATTTCTTGTATTTAAAATATCATGAACTATCAACATATACTAAGTTAAAAGAAATGGTATTGTATTTTTAGACATATAGCTGTGTAGAACAAGCCATAAAAAAACTTTTCATTTGCTTGATATCCATACAAAAGAACACATCAAATATAT
This sequence comes from Himalopsyche japonica, assembly GCA_028555115.1. Classification (NCBI taxonomy): domain Eukaryota; kingdom Metazoa; phylum Arthropoda; class Insecta; order Trichoptera; family Rhyacophilidae; genus Himalopsyche; species Himalopsyche japonica. The sequence goes on from JAHFWJ010000722.1 coordinate 392,845, forward strand.
CATTTTTAACATGGATTTTTCAACAATTAAATATGGCACATACAAAGCCCTGTGCAATTTTCAATTTATAAAAATGGGAAATTTTCAAACTTTTTTTCTCTTGAAACATATTTTTTTTGTACAATAATGTCTATTGTATGCATATTTGCAAGCTTTTTCATTGTTATACTAGAATTAATTCGCAAAAGATGTTGACAGTATGTTGATAAAGCCATTTAAATAACTTGGCATCAATTTTTGAATTTAACGGACGGTACCCTATTAAAAACACGCATTTATTGTGAGTTTCCGGGATGAAAAAAAAGGCATTTGAAAAAAGAGAATGAATACGAAATGACCCCGCACCTGCCGCCGCTGGCTACCTCTCTCTCTTATACCAATTAAACTTGACTCGCTGGGGCCATTTCTTATTTCTCTTATTCATTTGGTATGTGTTTTTTTATTCTTTTGCTTACTGCAATCCCATCTTACTACTGGTGGGCGACATTAGGGTTCATGCTTGATTTGAACAATGCTACCTAATTTAGGCTTGGATCTGTATGTGAACAGATACAATGCGCATATTTATTGATTCATCAGATTTTGGCGCCATCTTTTTTAAACTTTGTTTATATACACACGTCTCAGAAATGTTTAAAAAACACATTACAAAAATAATAGGTATAACTTATAATTCTATTCATATGTTTCTTTACACAATATATATTATGTAAATCCATCGAAGGACAGTTCCTTATATTGAAAACTTTCCTGTTATGTTATATAAATATTTATTCCAATGAGCTATTATGACAATAATAAAAGTAACGTTAAATTGCTAAAAATAATTATATTAGAATTGTAAAATATTTTTGATAGTCTGTTAAAGAAAACGTAAAAATGATTTAAGTTAGCTTTTAATATATAACGAAAGATACATCTTTATCAAAAAATTTGTAATTTTAATAATTAAGCCGTCATTTAATTAAAATATAAATGTATTTTACACTTACAATAAGTTAATTAAATTGAGCTTTTACAATATTTATGTAGCACTAAAAGAAACATTTTTAGTATTTTTTTATTTGTCATTTAAGTTTATTTTAGCCAGTATTATAGATATTTAAGGGTTCTTAATCATGCATTGTTTATCACTATGTTTTTATTAAATAATATTTTATGCTTTTGACGACTTTGAGAAGAATTAATACATGGATTCGTTTCATTACGCGTTTTGATCTACTTTGTCTTGTCTGACTGATGTAAGTAGCCTAACAAGTTCGACAAGACGGGCTAAAAATTCTGTGTGTCGATCAATTTTATAATTGTTTGTCGACGTCAAATTTTAATACGACTTCCCATACGTAATCCTGCCTAAATAAATGCTGATTACGTTCTAGAAGCGGTTTAAGTGATTCAAAATATTCAAATATGTTCTAGCAATAAGATTAGTTTTATCATTAATCAGATCAAGATATCTAATTTAATGTTTTATAGCATGACGCGGCAAATGATGCATGTCAATTTTGTTTTGTTAATTTGTCAGAAAAACTCTTGCTCCGGAATAAATTCAACATTAATTCAATATTATACTGAGAGTATAGATCTATATAAACGATACTTGCTGATCGATGTAGTGTTTAAAGGCTGACAATTATTTCTTCAATAATTTATGTACGCTGTTTGTTGTAGAAACTCACCTCCTGAAACAAAACAAAACAAAAGAACATTAATAAATATTGTTAATAGTGTGACAGATACAAAAAAAAATAATATTATTTTGTCAATACATTGATAAATATTATAAAAAAGCATATATGTCCGTATGGCTAGTATTTTGGTTAAGTAAGATTCATTTCAAAATTTCTTTTCACTATTTAAATGAAATACTTACGTCTGTTTGTATAAACAATATACCATTTACTTTTAAAATATTTATATAGTAGGTTTTTGGATGTAAAAACTATCAATAAATCTTGATAGAGTGGCGTTTTATTTATAGAATCTATTAATTGTTTACATAAATATTTATCAAAAAAAAAAAAAACGAATTTAACTAATACGGTTTGTTGACTGATCAAACTTATGAATGCATATTAAACTTGAAAACAAATATTTCAGTATGGGTCGGCTTAATTCTGTAATGTGTGACCAGGTTTATTTTGACTTGGTCATGTTTTTCCAAGGCATTGAATAATAGAATTGATCAAGCCATGTTTTCCATTGTTATAAATAATAATAAACGTTTACATTTGTTTCAGCGCTCATGTAAAGCATGCTGATAAAGTCGGTGGTTATTATTCTGAAATGTCGTTGAGTAGGTCCACACAATACAGCTTCTTCCTCTTCTATTGTCTGTGTGCTGTGTTGTGGCGACCTTTATTATAATATGCATGCGGTGGTAGCGCTAATTCACGTATTAGTGTTGTCCCTTTATCATTTCCACAGAGGTGTACTGGGGCGTGGTATATTTTTGATTTTTTTTCAATGTACATCTTTGTATAAATTAATATAATTTACAATATCGTCTTGACGGAATTCGAATTATTGAAAAATTTCACATTTATACATATTTTGCCACTCACGACCCGGGTCTTAACTTTTGGCATCTTCATGCATTATTATTTCACACGAATGAATTAGAAATGAGTTAATTGTGTCAAAAAATGTGAAACTTCAAATTTAATATATTTAGATTAAATGTTTTAGCTCAATTAGAATGGAACAATATCAGTTTGGGCGTAGCGTTTTCGCAATTTTTAAAAAATAACTTATGACATCGACTAAGGGTGCTTGATGGAATTTCAATATCAAATTTGAATTGTTAAAACTTTGTACGATTCCACATTTTTTTGTCACTAACGACCCGGGTTGTGCCTTTCGGCATCTTCAGGCATTCAATCACGCGGATGCATCAGAACTGACATTAAAAAATAACTGCTTATATATAATAGTAATTCCATATGTAAATAATTGTGTATGATTATAGTATATGAACTGCAAAATAATTATAAAGAATTTCAACTGAAGCTCTTCATCGAACATATACGTAAGATGTTTGAGATGATAACAAAAATCAAAAGATTTCATCATCAGTAATTAAATAAGTATTTATAAAAATTCTAGATATGTATGTGCTGATGACTATCTTGTTTAATTTTGGTCAACAGCTAACAATAATGTTTTGTATACAGTGGAACCTCGATTAACCGTTCTCGCATAATACGTTTTCCCGGATGGAACGCTTATGTTTTACAGTCCCGTCAAACTCCCAGAAGAACAATGTTAAATAATCCCGCATTGACCGTTTCCCCGATTCCCCGATTTCCTCGATAAACCGTCTAAATATTTTGGTCCCGTCACAAATATTATCCCGATTGACCGTTTTTATTGCATATTTCTCCGTATCTCGGCAAGCAAGTTTGACACAGCCGAGTGCAGGTGTTATGTGTAGACACGTTGGAATGCGCTGTACATGTTAGACGTAACGCATTGGACGCATGTGCTATTTTTTGGGTTGAAATCCACCACACGCGTATTATTGTTTATGATGCAAATGTAGAGTTGTTTAAAATTCATGGTAATAATGATTCCTGTAGATACAAACTTTTAGTCACAAGTTTAGTAACAAGTCTTTGTTCCGATTAAAGTGCCAAATAACAAAGAAGCAAACGAACATAAAGGACTTTTTTAAAAAATAAATTTTAACAAGTACAAGTAACTAATGAAGAAATATTTTTTACTTGTTTTTTATTATTTGAAGCTTTTCCGCATTAACCGTTTCCCGCAATTACCGTTATTTTTTCAGGGTCCCTTGGAAAACGTAAAATCGAGGTTTCACTGTATATTGTATATAAACATTCAATGAAAATTTATAAAAAGAAAAATGGCATAAAAAATCGACAACGAAGTTTCATATTGGTCTTCAAGAACATCAATGATTAAGAAAAACGAACTGACTAACACACTTTTGTCTAGTAAATAACTAATATGTTACCAATGAACTATTATGCTAAAAAAAAACGCGCGGAAAAAAAAATCAATTAGTGTTCAAGATAAATTGTATCGACTATTTTTAATTACAAAAATTAATGTGTTGTGTTGCCCGCCTATTTCCAATCTGCATTATTTCCAACTCGCCAGAGAGGAGGCAGCCAGAGTCTCTGGTCCTTGCGCTCAGTCGGCGAACGATTTTTCTCACAACGCCATTGATATTGGCAGCCGAGACGATTTACCGCATGCATAATGCTTATGGTCTGCTCACGTTTTCACGACTGATTTTATATTAGTGTGAAAGCGTAATATTTAGCTTGCGAAATGCTATATAAGTAGCCAATCTTAACCATTGGCGTCGGTAATTCGAAGAAAAACTACAAAAAAAACAATTTATTTAAGCAACGGTTTTCATTTGCGAATAGATCGAAATTGAAATGATTATGGTTGACGAACACAAAATTAACTCATTAAAAACATCGGAAATTATATTATCACAAAAGTTTGTGTAGAATAATAATTATTTTCTGAAAAAAGTTTGATTACATTTATCGGCTATTGGATACGTTGGTTACGGCAGTTTCGAGGTTAACTCTAGCAAGAGAATAGTATTTTTCTCAATAGATGTATTAACGGGTAGCCAAAGTTAACGATATAATATTTCCAATGTTTTCAATCATCAACTAAGAGAGATAGAGGGCGATTAGTGATTAATTTGCTCTCCCTTAAAAAAACTCATTTATCTTGTATGTTTCGTTACACGATTGATTAAAAGAAAAACCATAAGATCTAATGCTTGAGTTAAAGGTTTCACCTTTAGAGATTTTATGATTATTTAGCTAGCGACTTAAAAACAGTGGACAATCATCTTCAAAAGAAGGTGTCTTGCCAAGACAAATTTCTTAAAAATAATAGCCGCTTTCACGACGAAACTATGCACTATTTTCGATTGATTCGTTGGAAACTTCGTGGAAACTCTTTTTTATTATGAAATACATATTGTTATATTTATTACTGTTTATTGAAACCTATACTCTACAAATTAGATGCGACTTGCTGCTATTTTATAAATTGAAATACTATCCTAAATATCCTGACGCTACTGGAAATGAATAGATGCTTGCTGACTATCCACACATTGAAGAGTGAGAGGTGTCCAATGGGAGGCTGACCAACGATGTATCGAGACGCTTCAAGGCCTAGGTTAAACTGTTTGTTTCGACATGCTCCTCTATTGTTTTATTGAAATCGACTTAAAAAGAGAATCAAATAATATATCTGATCCATTTAGATAGAACGAAAATTATGAATTACTGTACTTCGGTTGTTGAACATTTGGAAGTTTTTTTTTGATTATTCACTATATCTTTGATAAAAATTGCTTACTGTGAAAATAATATTTTGTCATTTTAAGTAATAAAATAAAAACAAAACTTTTAAGATTTATTGAAAGCTGAGAATAAAATCTGAAAAACCATCTAGATTAACGATGTTTTACTTGTGGCTACTTAGAACTTATTCACGAAATATTAAGGAGTATATTATACTTGTGAAAAAGTAAACTGATATTATTTTTTTTAAGAAATCATCGATAAAATGAAAATATCTCTTATTATGGTTAGTTTTACTTATGTTGAATAGGATGAAAGGGTTTCTGACGAGACCTAATGATTGATGTGTACTATTACAGGTGATAGACAATTTTCGAGACGTCGCGTCGTCGAGGGCAGCTGTCCATTGCTATCTACGATTGATTCTACGCTCGTGAGTGTGTTGGTATGTATCATTTATTTTATCCACTATTTCAAAAAAACCGTCTCGATAAATATTTAAATTTATTCGCTATTTTGCGCTATTTCCTAAAAGGTTCTTTCGGAAAACAGTGTATGGCTCTATCATTACTTTTCATTCTTAATTTTTACATACGTTTTGATGTAAATTAGAATGAGTCAGTTTTAAAATTTATCAATGTTTTTCACCAAAAAAGGAACATTGAAGTCTCGTGATTTGAATAGCTTTATTAAATTAGTTCGTCCCTTTACCATCTTCACGGGTTCGTAACCAAAGGCTGATTACTCTTCGACTTTTGTTAACCAAGGATATAAATTCTTAATATTAATATGATTTTTTTAAGCAAAATTGGTAAAGTGTGTTTTAAGTAAAAATATTTCATTATAGGCGTTTCAGTGAAATCACGTTCAAGTTAATTCTCATATCATCTTTCATCAATTGAATGAACTACATTCATTTTTGAACATATATTACATTTCGTTTCAGAATATTCTTTGCAACAATAGACATGAGACTATGGTTGTTTTATTACATTTAATCATATTTTTACTAGTTAAAATGCACTTATAACAGAAATACAGAAAGAAATAAACACACTCTATCAAAAAATCTCAAGTGCAATAGTGGAAGTGCGCAATATTTAGACCATTAATTAATCACAGTCAATCAACCGTTGCACAGAATTCGTATCAGGAGCAATGCAACATAAGCATTCGTGTATGAAAGTATTTCATCGGGGCTTGAGACAGCTGGCGAAAGTGTTAGGCATTATATATATCAGCGGACACTTTTGAATACTTTCTGTATGTAACATTTAGAAAGAAATGGGAACATCGATTCTTGTCATCTTCCTACCCGTGTGGATACCGATCGATCCGGGGTAATATGGGCTGACACACTTGGCACTTTACAAATATCAGATTCCAAATGATCATTACAGTATGTTTTAAGGAGCAATGCCCTAACGGTCATTTGTTTATATTATGCAATGATAAAAATAAATCCCTGATCGAACTATCGGTAAGAATTTGTTTCTGTATAGCTTATAGAAATATAGCTTATTACTTCAAACCTACGAAACAAAAAAAAATTGTATTTTTGATTGCAAGTTCCTAAATATGTTGATACTTAATTAGAGTTGTCGAAGAATGTTAAACTTTTTTCTGATGACATCGTCATTGGTTCTTTACTTTAGGAAATGAAGCTTTTCCTCATATAAATTAGTAGTGTAAGATAAAAGATATATATAGCTTTTCATATTTATCGGCTAATAGTATTTATGAAAAATATTGACTGTATAGTTTATTATATTCGTTGATAATGCTCGCGATGAACGAAACCGGTCCTGATCAAAAAATATATTGTGGAAATAAGTACTAAAAAAATGTGTTTTTATTATTTAAAATATCGTGTCTTTCCATCAAGAAGTGACAATTAACACCTTAAAAGTGGAAAAAAAAGGTTCATTGAAATACTTTAAAGCACTGATTCAAGTAAACTAACATTCTCTTGGTCTAAAAATATATGATATAAACTGAGATTTTTTGTGAATTTAGGATAAAAAGATATCATAGTAAAAAGAATACTGAATAAACAATGGAGTTTTTTTAAATTAATTAATTTATGCTTAAAAGTGTAAAACTTATATTTGAATGTTATGCGATAAAAATTGATTTTAATTTAAAAATAAGTCATCCAGGAATGGTTATAGCTTATTTGTTGACATTAAAAGGAAACAGAGAGTTAGCGTTAACGTTTTTATTGATAACTGTAGTAATATTATCCCAAATAGGTAAGTTGATACGCCTATTAAATGTTTTAGTTATTTAAATATCTACATGCGGAAGCTTTTTCAAAATGTTCTGCACTTCATAAACATATTTAACGATTGCTATTATGTTCGATTCGACTTAGCCAATTTAAGGTTTAATTATCAATACAGCTTGTGAGCGTTCATCAAGCGAATGAATCCACAGTTGCCATTTGCTACGGCCATTCTTCAGAGCTTGAAAGCTCTTCTTCAAATTGAACATTTCGATTCGCGTCACTCTTCAAAGCTCCAAATCGTTATCGGAACGTATTTATATTGTTTTGTATCTTCCTTATACAACTTTATATTTGGGAAGAATAAAAGAAGCTTTTATTATTTTGCCTTTTTAAGAGTAAATTTTACAGTAGGCTGTGAATTACAAATATAAAAATAGGTTTGGTTCGGTAGTCGGCTTAATACAATGAAGATTGTTCTATTATTATTAATATATTATGAAATTTCATTCTTTTGCAGATACTGTTTTCAAATAGATGAGATAATATTTTCTGTAAAGCATGCTTGTATATGATGGCTTTACATTACTTATAAAATAATCATTTAAAATTTATACACACTTATAAATACATTGAATACAAATTGTCACAAATACAAGTTTAAAGGTCTTCATAATAGTAATTGTTGAAAACAAAAAAATGCAAGGGCACCGCGTATTTGAATTGAATTAAAGAATTTCAAAAAATGTTTGTACGCCAATATATTTTCAGTTTTCTATCGTTTTATTTAGAGAAGGAAAGATAAAAAATACCATTCGACTCCAGGGGTGAACTAGTAAGCTCTAATAATTTGATAATGTAAGTGATGTATTTTTCGTTTGCCGACGGACATTAGATTTTTTCAGCTATAGTAATAGCATTGCTTTGTTTATTTTTATTCAATATTCTGAGAAAGAAAATTTTCCTTATGGAAGTTCAATTTTACTATGACTGAAAGAAAATTGCAGAAACTTTTGTTAAACGCTAATTGTTTTCCAAAGACAACCGAAAAAACAACATAAATCAAATAAGTTTAATCAAAGGCGAAATTGTAAATCTGGCAGCATTTTTATGAAAGTAATTTTCCTTATAAGACAAATAGTTTTCTATTCGAAAAATCTTAAGGATTATCAGACCAAGCCAACAAATGCGTTTATAAGAAGTTTTTTTTTTCATATAAATATTTTCTTTTTCGTTGCGTTAGTTTTATTAAAAAAAAATCAATATTTACCCATTTATACCTTAAAGGTTATAAAAAATAATTTACCAAAAATGCTTGATTTGTTTATTTTGTTTTAAACATTTCATACTTATCTTATAGGTATGAATCATTTTTTACATAAAAATAATGTTTAGTGTTTATACGCTGTTGTAATTCAGATTTCATTGTATTCGTCAATTATGTTCACAGAGCATGGTTCTCGCAAGCATATGCTCCAGTCAAATGAAATTATGTTATATAACGCCCGAATAACGCGTTTAAAAAAAAGATTTAATTTAATAACATGCTACTTATAAAAACATAGCATAGGTTATATAAAGGATACAACCATATACCTTTCTACAAAATTTTGAACAATATTACATTTTAATGAAAAAGTATTATAAATATATTGTAATAATCATACAAATAACCCAATACAGGTCTGTCTTGTCATATTGTATGCATAATTTTCAATCAGAAAACTGATCAAAGCCGATGATAATAATTGCGAACGTGATATTGAGAGACAGTAGCGAGAAAAAGCGCGGGATTTCCCATTTTATCGATCTGCGTTGAATGACTCTACGGACGATTGGCCGCGCAAAGAAAAAATAATGTCAAGTAAATTTTCAAAGTGTTAGTGGCTGACCAATTCGATTGTCATCTGTATCGTTTTTCTGAACAATGATAAAGACGGTCGTTTGACAGATCATCTGTGCTTAGTTTTTGGCTGATCTATAAATAAATGAATCTTTGACATGAGACATTTTTGAGTATTCGACATACCGATCGCAATACGATGGCAGTGAATTTCGTGACTTAATAGATACTATAAACAAATGTGAAATATATGCATGTTAATTTTTAATATAAGCCTAACTGATTTTATAACAATGAAAAAATGTAATAATATATAATTAAAATACTATTTTACTAACAAATACGGTTTTAAGTACGTATTTCCTCAATATATTTTATGATTGATAATGCTCTAAATGATCGCAATCGGTATGATAATACAATAAATTGTGGAAATAGGTTCTTAAAAATGTGTTTTATTATATATATATAAGTATTATGTCTTTTCATCAAGAAGTGACAGCAAAACTTTTAAAAGTAAGTTACCAACAGTTGAAAACAGCATGCGGATAGAATGTCATTTCTAGTAAGTGCTTATATAATATACAATGGTGAAAAATTATAAAAATGTTAGTTCTGTTGCATCCGTGTGATAGAATGCCTGAAGATGCCATAAGGTGAAACCCATATCGTTAGTGACAAAACATGTGGAATCGTTTAAAGATGTAACAATTCAAATTTTATAAAAAACGTCGATGAAAAGCGCCAGAGCGCATTTTGATTTCACTAAGCTAATAATGAAAACTATGTTAAATGATTTAGTTACTATTAATTCATTTTTAAATATATTCACATAATGTATTTATAAATAAATATAATATTATTTTTAATAGTTGTTTGAACGAAAGTAATAAAGATAACACATAAGTGTTTAAGACATAATATAATCAGAATATATATTTTGGCCGGTGAATTTGATTGTCATATGATTGTGCAAAATTAGCATGGCAATTGAAGTCTAGAAGAAGTGACATCAGAACACATGCTGTGCTTCGATTTTAATATGACGCCATCCATTACAGGCGACGCCTAAAGAAACCGACGTCGCGTATCACGGACTCTGAGATGCGAAATCGAATATCGACGTCGCAAGTTTAGTGACTATGCTATGCGGAATGCCAGCCGCATTCTTCACACCGCGTCTACTGAAATCGGCATTGTCGATTAGGCGGATGCTTTCTATAAGATAATAATAAGATATTCAAATGATTTTCGCCGAGAAATTGATGTGACAGTGTTTTGTTTGTATAATTTATTCATTTCGAATGTTGGAATGCCAATAGTCTCGAAACCCGTATATTAATGAGTTAAATGAACTGGAAAATTTATCAAAATACAGTGTGATGACGTAATATTTTTTTATGTTATTCCTTTAGCTTCTGAAAAAGTGACTCATTCATATATCTACTAAGTATTAATAAGAACATAACTTACATAATACGGCTCCTGTATTTAGATTGAGTGAAACTTTAAGCTTTTTTTTTTATATGCGGTGTTATGTGAAAGCCTTATGTAGCCAATTATTCGTACACATTGTAATGCATCACTTTTTGCATATAAGATAAAATTTGCATCAATTTTCAAGAAAATTGTATTTTTACGGAACATTACTGGAAAAAATGAATACTAGAAATTACTCATTAAAAACAATATTTTTTTCATAATGAATGAGGATACTTGTAGGAGTTTCAAAATCAAATTTGAATTGTTGCAACTTTGTACAATTCCACACAATTTGTCTTTCACAAACGTGGTTTCGTCTCCCGGCATCGTAAGTTCAATTTTACGCTTGTGATAGAATATCTGAAGTCACAGAAAAGAAAAATTCGGGATGACATGAGTAACAAACATATGAAATTGTACAAAGTTTTAACAATTCAAATTGAAAAACATTTATTGATTGAATTGGCATTTACCTGGTAGAACTCCATATAACACGGTGAAAAAATAGCAATGTATTTTAGTTCTACAACATTTTTTAAAAGATATAGTTAATGGCTATTTCGGCTCTATTACAAAAGAACGCTTTATAATGTTTCCATTATAAAAATCCCCATTTTATGCAATATTTTTTATGTTAAGTCGATACTAATCTATTCGAAGCAGTATGGGATAATTTTTAAAACAATGTCACCCTAATCGAACGGAAGGTATCTATCTCGAAATTAATTCTCGCCGGTATATAAATAGATTATGTCTGTAGTACCAATGAATCACTTTGTACGAAATCAATTAGAATTTAATTTCGTAGCATGACTGCTCACACTTCCAATTTATTCTATTTCAGTAAGATCTTTTTCATATTTGAACGAGAGTGGTTCACAATACACTTGGATTTTCACTCACAGAAAATGTAATTTATTTAATAATGCAGTATTTCATAGAATTTACATTAAAGATTTTGTCAAGCTGTTTTATGGCGCTAACTGTCACTTTTTGGTGAAAAGCCATGATATAAAGCATAAATACACATTTTTTAGTATTATATTCACAATTTTATATTTTTGTCATCAGATCCGGTTTCGCTTATAGAGAACATAATCATCTGATGAGCTTAGTCAAGTAACAATAATTAAAAAATCTTTGAAATATTAAGTTTTCCTGTTGAAACCAAACAAATATTTTATATTGTATTGTATTTATCAGATCGAGTTCTTGGTATGATATTGAAATAAAGAACTGTAATAAACACAATTTTTGAGCTATGATAAGTTATAGTAAAAATAACATGTTTTCTGGATACATTATATTGAGGCAATAAAAAAAAATGTTCTTTGTTCCGTTAAAATTAATTAAATTTATGTATATATTTTTTATCGCTGACCATGAACTTTATATGAATAGAGCTTATTTTGGTAAGTTAAATATTATTGAATACTTTCAAACACCTAGAAGATCAAAAAATCTACTGAAATATATTAAAAGAAACCGTATTGATCCTTACAATATGAAATTAATACAGGAGATCTTTGTTTTTTATTATGTTCGTATTATTGGTTATCAAACATTACGGTCATTATAAGAAAGTTATATACGCAATAATTTAGAGCGGCGTCATTTTGATTGGATGTGAAAATGTCTAGTAAATTGCGTGTTATTCTATGATCAAATGTTTGGAGTATCTATAACAGTCAAGGCCATTTGACATATATATACGAGCTGGAATGTTATTATCCAGAGATCGTCAAACAGAATACACTATTGAATATGTGTGGAAAGACCACAATATAATACAAATTTTTAACTCTATATGGTTCACTTGTTTCTAGCATAACATAGTAAAATTTTAAATGTTGTTCATTGAACTTTGTAGAATAGTTACTAAATTTATTGTTCAATATCATCCCAAAAGCATAATTGAATATATATCATCACGTTTTGGTCGAAACTAACAGTCATCATTTGAAAGAACTTATATATTTATTTGAATGTTGTAGATATACATTGATATCATATATAAACGAAACAACCAAAATAATATCGACATTAAGTGCTTGATGGATTTTGATTATCAAACTTGAATTGATGAGACTTTGTGTGATTCCTCATGTGTGGTACAAAAAAAAGTTTTGACAATTAAAATCTAAGATCGACATACTCGATTGAGTTGATTAGGCTAATTTCATCAATTTTTTATTTCAAATAAAATAACAAGGTTTTCTATATGATTGTTTATTTGAGTAATATACATTAAAAATTCGAATCGCATGTGTTTGTAACTTTACTCTTGAATAAAATGGGACCTCAATGGGAATATTTCCTTTTAATCGATGTTTATTAAATTTGACTTAAAATTTTTAGTAAATGTACGTTAAGTAGACGCCGTGTTCTTGAATTAAATCGACGCTAAACTACCCCTGTTTTAATTCTGAGTTTATGTTCAAAATGGTCGGCGGGTAGCAGTGGGGTGGTCAAGGGGGGAGGCAGACTAAGTTATCTCGTGTTTGCAATCTTTACGATAGCATAAACTGTGGGTCGGCTATCCCTTCAGATGGATGCAATCCTAATTTATACACGTTGGCTGCCATCGCCGGTAAGCACGCCGTGTAATGGGTGGGCCTGCGAGATATGGCGTGTAGATGATTCGCGTCTATGTCGCGTGCAGTTTTGATATTTTGCCTTGATACCATCTGTGACATTGATAAATTAGGTATAACATGAAAATAAAAATGTGCGTATCTGCTTAAAAGTACAGTAAATGACTTTTATTCGCATCCTGTACTTAGGTATAAAAAAAGAGTTAGAGGTGGACCGTCGTCATCTGACAAATGAAAATACAATTTATGATATCGACTGAAGGTGCTTGATGGAATTTTAATATCAAATTTGAATTGTTAAAACTTTGTACGATTCCACACATGTTGACACTAACGACCCGGGTTTCGCCTTTCGGCATCTTCAGGCATTCTAACACACGAATGCAACATATGACAGTTCTGTTCAGTGACAAAACATGTGGAATCGTACAAAGTTTTAGCAATTCAAATTTAAATGAAAATACTTTTATTCTCATTGTTATTTTAAGTAATATAAAAAAGACAAATATTATTTAAGTTTATTTTTCAAGAGTGTAGTTTCATTATGTATTACAAAAATCTGCATTTATATATAATGATTGCAACGTCATCCGTCTGACTGTTTTACATGCCAGCCATCAGAAAATTTGGAAATTGCTTTAAATACAGAAATAATTTGAACGTATAAACTATATACTGATATTGACAAGAAATATAGGATTTGTTTTAGCAGTGTATTAAAACTACTTCTTATATAAATTAAACATTATTCATGGCCATCAGCTGATTTTTTATTTTTATTTAAAGTACTTAGTCTATAGAAACCAAAAAATTAACGAGTCAGGAATACCTAACTTCACAGGCTCTACAAAGCTTTTATTTGTTTGTAAATGCATATAAATGTATAAAGGAAAAGGTAATTTCAAAAACTATTCTGTATAATTGACATTGATTGTACACTAACTATTACTTTTTCTATACTGAAATGAATTTAAGCACATATTTTTCTCGCTCACCTGTTACCACTATATCTCAGGTAAATTTATTTATATTTATTTATATACAAGAACAAAAAACGGTGTAGTGGATGAAGGAAGGTAATGTTGCATAGAAGGTAAATGTTACATGATGCGTGCGAATCCGTAAATAAGCTCTCTTTCCGCGCGTTCGCTTGCATGATGAACATATTTCCTGGCTTTATTACATCGCGGCACTCGGCTAAAAGCTGCCGGCCGCACTCAAATGGGCCACGAATTTCACTTTTACAACCCTGTTAGTGAGTGACCCGAAATGGACTGAATTGCTTAATTTCGACAACTTGTACAATATTCTGCTTTAAGAAAATCAATTGTAACTTTGTTATACCAATGCTATATTTTTTTAATTATGTTAATGAAGAAGTGTTTTTTTTCCAACTATATTTGTTCTTTCATATAATGAAGAAGTACCATTTAATTTTATATAGTTAAAATGAATACAGCATTATTTAATTTTTTTCCAAGTCTCGTACCCTTCTTTACAACAAGCAGCATTTAATAAGTTCAAAATATTTATAAGCTGCCTTATGTATTTGTAGTAACGTATCTAAACGAAATATTTAGTTTGCTTCTAATTCACAATATGTAAAAAAATGTAATCGATAGGTTGTGTTTTGACATCATAAATTAATAAATATACGACTTGAATAAAACAAGTAGGACGAGTTGAGTTATAAAATAAAATAGTTATAATCATTCGGATTTGTCAAGCATAATAAACTAATTTAATTTCATATACCAACACTCATCAAAAATTCAAGTATTTAATAGTCAACATGTAAATTATAGTATTTCGTTTCCAAGTGTAACCGTTTAAATCTTGTTAATATGTTTCAAAATTTATATGAAATTTTCAAATACATTTTTTTTTGTATTTGAACGAATATTCAATCAATCAATACTCACGAACAGAGCAAATAAATTTACGTGCAAAACGGGAAATTAAATGTATCGTTTCTATTTAAAGTTAATTGATGCTCGAGTAAAAGATAAATAAAATCAATTAAAAACTTCGGGCAACCTAAATCAATCAAATCATTGAGTCGTTCAACTACAACGATAATATATCATGAACGTTTTCAAAATCGTGATAAAATCGCTATAAATGGACTAAAGATTTACAATCACAATAAACCAATCCGCCTGTTTTAAAAATATAATACGGCGCCAATATTAATAAAAAATAGACCTTGTTCCATGATTATTAACCTTTCAGACTCTTGTAAAATCTTTTCTTCTTCTATCTGGAAATCAATTCCCATAATCCCAATCGCCGTATCAAGTGCGATCATTGAAGAGTAATACGACCTTCATATATTCCTATCTTGTCACGTCAGTGGCGTGCTGGGTCGTAGGTTGACTAGTCAAGAAATAGTTTTCAAAACTGTTAGAATATATTTTTTTAAATTCTAACACGCATTAAATGGAATGAAATAACTACGCGATGATTTTAATGTGGAAATGAATTAATACAAAAATGTCAATAGACTATTTCAATCAATATGACGCGTGATGTTTTCTGTGGACATTTGTGTCGCTTAGAAAAGATTTATGTATACAAAGTGAATAGCACATTTTTATTTATATATTTTTTGCATTCAATTCATAATAGAAAAGATTAAAAAAAAAATGAAGTGGAAACTATTTGAAGCAATATAAAATATGATATCAAGGAAAATGCTATAAAGCATTAAAGCATTACTTTTAAGGAGAACATAACAAATGTTTTGGCGTTTGTATGACACATGTGATGATTCAAGTCGAAAATAACCAATTCAGGAATACTTCTTCGACTAATCAGTTTTCTTTTTCATTTAATATAGACTGGAGTTACAATTCGATATTAAAATTATCTGAGAATTTCTTAATGATTCATAACCTTTTCTTTTCACATGCATATTTTTTTATGAAGCTTGTGTCATGAATGAATTTTTCATTATATTTGTTTAATTCGTTTCTATATAAGTACAAAAGCGTGAGTGTTTTGAACGATTCGTTAAATATTAAAGTGTTCGGGCAGTCACTGCGTTTCTAAATGAACAACATTTGTCTTGTTAACCCTTTCGTAACTTTTGCATGTTTAAGCGTATAACATACTACTCAACCTGCAAAAAGCTTTCGCTCTGTAAACAGGGTGAGAAAGAAACAACGATATTCTTATCACAATTTCGTTTTTTATTATTCTCTGAGACATCGTCATTGAGGTGGGCACCATCTGAGAATAAGGATGCCAATCGATGGATACCGTATGTGGTACTATTATACAATAGTATCGAAACCGAATGAATTTTTGGAGTTTGCATTTAAAAAGAAAAAATCTTTTGCCATTATATTTATACACGGACTGCGTACTGTTAAAAATATCAAGTTGGCGATTTCATGGTGAGCAAAAGTACATATAAGTTATGTTTTGAAAATAAAATATAGTGGAAGCAAAATTCCGATTTCGCAAATACTAGTATTTCTGACAAGATGTCTTATTTTGTCAGATTTTTTTAAAGATATTTTTGCTTGTTTTTATATAAAATTTTTCGTTGTAATTTACCATTTAGATTAACAAATATTCAACTAATGTTTCATATGGGATTCAATGAGGTAGATGACAAACGTTAAGAATTGCGGTTAATAAATTGAAAAAAAATCTTTTGATTTGGGTTGTAAAATAGTTTTATTGTTAGAGTGTACGCTGTCATTTTAAATAAACAGTTAGTTGACTATCAGCAGTATTTAATTAAAAGAAATTCTATAAAGAGCCGGTTTGATAATAACGATAAAGTAACGATTGTTAGATACTATCGTACCATCACTATATACACGAGCAATAATCGATGCTTGGATAGTGTAACAAGAATCGTTAAACTTCTTAACGATAATGTCGTTATGGCGAGCAATGAATGCCTCAAAGGTCGGACTGCGGACTGCGGAATCTACCACAATATGTCCGGAAAAAGACATGACTAAGTATTGGCCATAAATGTTGCTACACAATCACGCCTGATCCAATGAACATTGAATCAGTCAACAGCCTCTTCGATTAAGTTTATGAGAATTCGTTTCAAGTATATGCATACAGGTAAATTGAGAAAGTATTATTTCAAGTATTTATATGCACTTATATTATGTATTATTTATACAATTTATCAATCAATATTCATTATTTTTGAAGCTGATAACATACATACACAAAAGTACATGTCTGAATTTTTACATTTAAAATTCTCAGTCTAGACGAAATAAAATGAAAATCCATAATACAACAGAGGGAAGGTTTCAAAGAAAATTAGATGTTTTTTGATTTTATGTGCACGCATAATGATTTAAGCTGTTTTTTTTCTGCGATTTGTGCTTAAACTTTGGATTGATTATATTTGGTTATTTTGCTTGGTTCAATTAAATTTGAATTATGCATACTTCACAATAAAAAATAATATGTTTTGAATAGAGTTCGAAAGGTAATGGTAATAAATTGTTTTAGTCTAATGAAAATGACGTCATATTAACCACAGCTCATTTTATGTACACTGAGAAAAGACACATGAATTATTAAAAATATTTGCAGAAAAAATGACACAATTTTGGATGAAAAGACTCTAAGGTTGTATAAGACTAATCAAATAATATATATAGTTGCAGATAATTATGTTTTAGATGGATTCAACCCCAAATCGTCATATCAATTATTTTATAACTGTAACAAAAGATTACGAATTAGTATTTCTATTCAGAATAAATTATAAAAAAAACTCGATAGAATTAAGTATTATTCCTATTAAAACTGTAGTATTGTTTAATTTTTCCGTATTTCCAGATATAAATAATAAATTAATTAGGAGCGTGAAAAAAAAACAATGTAGTTTAATGTTCATGCTTTGTTGAACGTCAAATCCCAGTATTCGAAGTTGTATTAAAATTAAACAATTGCAAATATTGGTATTGTTTTAGCACTACTGAAGCGGAACGTATTATTGGTAAAGATTTAATAAAAAGAAAGTTTGAATCATTGACACATAAAAATATTCGAAACATAAATAATGGGAGCATTGAACTACTGTTTACAAAGAATATTCAAAGCGATCTATCTATAACGGATTGTGTTTTGTCCGTTACTAGCAACTCATTATAATTAAAGCATCTTAATAATATTTTTATCGAGTAATAAACTAAATTTCATTGGAAAAAATGTAACCGGATGCCAAAACAGAAATGTGAAAAAGGAAATAATATTTCTACTATCCACAGCAGATAGCAGTTTGTATTATAAAACAAGCAACTCATTTTCCGTTAAGTGATTGATTATCTTTTTAATAAAAAAAAATACTAAAAATCATCATCAACAAATATGTAGAATGCATTTTTGATGGATTGATTCTACGAGGGAAATGTTTTTTCGTAAAGTAACTTCATTTGCATATGATTAATAAATAATTTTGTAACAGTGTTTGTCGACAATCTGAAATCTTTATATTAAATTAGTTGCCATCTTAGAAATTTGGCAAAAGAGAATATATGCATATTATAATACTTTTTTATACACTGAACAGGTATTTCCCACCGTTTGTCAATAAAAAATATAATATCAATCTATAATATTTTGAGAAAATAGCACAATTTAGCTAAAATAAAATGAATGACATGCGCAAATTTCATGTCTCTACTGTGCAACGTTTGGGAAGAGTTGTCGGGACAGACATTCGAATGTTTATGTATTTTCTGCTATACAGTAGAGATTTTAGGCTTATAAGAAATCCGAATTGAATGATGTACTAAAAAACGTTTGAAGATTGAAAAAATTGTATTCTAAATAAACCCATTCAAAGAACGAATATATAGAATTTTGAACCTTTATAAACAAATATGCGTCTGTGTACAGAACGTATCTGCGTTTGTAATATAGGTTTCTGTGAACTGAATTTGTTATTTATTATTATAAATAAAAAAAAACCATAGATGATTGTTTTTGACAGCTGCTGTCGTTCATCGAAATCGATTTGCGGGTCGATTGACAACATGCTCATCTAAAAGCAATATGTCAAATTCGCCTCGCACTGATGGCAATCACACTAAAGCCTTAAATATTTATTTCATTTCGCTAGTGGATATTCTTTTTATTGTTTGCTGGTAAGCTGTCACATCCAGCATAGTAAAGAAGATGTTTCGTGTGGTAAGGATACTTCAGCAGACAGGGAATTAGAATGACAGTATGAACAAAACAAGAGAGAAATTTCTTTTTATAAACTTTAGAAAACACCCTTTTTATAATCGTGTATAGAAGATTTTGTCTAAACATTTTCTAAATTTATTGCATGGTTACAGTGTAAAATTATCAAACCAATATTTTATTACATTGTAACTTTATGTTATTATGAAAAAGTGTTTGTTAAATGAAGTATGATTTGAAATTTTAAACTTTTTTGATGACATTGAAGTAGTTATTCTGTGTAAAAAAAAGCGTATTCTTATAGCAATTCAATATTATATACAAAAATAATTTGTTCACTGTTAAAGAAAACTAGATAAAAAAACGATTTTGATAATAAATGTATTGTAACTGAAATGTGGATAATCATTATTATTTGAGATACTTAGGTAATATCTTTGATCTCTGTGTGTATGGCAAAACGGTCATCGTGGATCAGTAAGAATCTCTAAGGTCGGGTCGCCTCATTTTGTTGATCGGCGAACACATTTGACCGAATTCGTCGCACGTTGTAAAAAACTTCCATCGTTTTGGCACATCCGTTACCATGTTAACAAAGCAGGCTTTGATGAATTTCCCCAATTCTATGATGACATTGTTTAACAATTATCTATTTAAGGTATCCTACCTACATTTCAAATAATATAATTAAATAAGTAAAGCATTTTTGTATTCTTTCTTTTTCCGTTTAATTTACAAACACCTCGTAAACTCAGGTTTATTTATCAACAATTATTACGTGTGGTTTAAATTGTAACCAATGTTTGAAGAACTATTCATATTTATATATTGATAGAAGATAAATAATGTTTATTATGAACATTCTGAGTTGAGCTACGTTCTTTAGATTATTATATTGTGCTTATATATTTGTGTCACCTTTTTGAGCTGCTGATTTGATTGCTGATTAGTATCTACTGCACTGTGATGACTTATAAAGAGACAAATAAACTGAATGAGAATAAACAATCTTATAGTGGTCAGATACACAAAATAGGCAGCTAAATGACAAAAAATAGTGGAAGTGACAGTACATTTTGATGGAGTTAACAAACGTGATTTCAAACACTGGTCAGTTACAAAGTAAAGGTTTATGTCCTCGTTAAAGACATTTTATGTAAAAGCATATTTTGTTGACTGATTTATATACTATAAATGTAAATCTCGCCCTAGATACATGTTAATTGTGTCTAATATGTATATGTATACACGCTATTTGCCTATATTGGTCACTGTTACTGAAAATTTGTAATTATTTATATACCGTGTAAGTTTTTCCATTATATTAAAATAAAACGTAATTCTTTTATCATTCACTATATTTTTAAAAGAGTTGGGTAAAATATTTAATTGTACTTGAAACACACTGTTACGTAAGTTTACTCTTTGGAAATTTTTCTATTCTTTGATTTCCTCAGTCTTGGCCTTTTATTAATTCAAACCGTTTCATTGCGATTAATAAATAGTGATTGGAAACATAGATTAGATTTCATTGTTTTAAGCTATTACGGAGACCGTTACGAATTTAATTTAGAGTATAAATTTCAAGACCACAAATTCTACTCTATTTTAGTGCTTCCATTTATATACAATAAAAAAATATTTTCGATAGTTATTACTCAAATAACATTTAATCAATAAAACACAAATCTTTCTGTAAGATTTCGTGGTCAATTAAAAAAATGCAAGGTAAATCTAAAAATGAGTTGTCTATAATAACCGTTCAATTTAATCGCACGATATAAGATTAGGCAAAATGCGCAGTAGTACAGAATTGAAACATAATATTTTTTATTGCGGAAACTGGATACATTACGGATATAGACAAAATAACCACTAGACAATTGAAAAATATCTGAGAAAATTCTTTTTTTTCGTCCATCAATGGGCTGTGTATCGCGCAGGATTGGATTAATCAAATGACAATAGGTACCACTTGTTTGTTTTTCTTAATCGATCATAGATTTTTTTGTATGAAATTCATAGACACAATTCATTACTTCCACTTAGCCAAGGTGCAAACCTTGAGAATTTTATAAATAATTCTTCCAAAAATTTTGCAAATCATTCCGCCGAAAGGTTAAGATATTTCGGTGTTTTGCGTTAATAAAGTGGAGTCTATATATTTTATATTTATGTGTAATATCTAATATACTTATTCAATTATATAATTAAGATTATGTATAATAAATATTTATGTAGAAAAATAACGTTGGCATGTAATTATAAATTTTATAATATGCGTAAATGAAAAGTAATTCAGTAAAATGACAATCAATTTGGAACTGATAGTGATAAATAATAATTAAAAAAAAATATACATAAACGTTCAAGTTATTTAACAGAGTCACTGAAATATTATCACTTATTGATTAAAGCATAGTTTGCGCTCGCCATATTGTTCATAGTTCAATTGTTAAATAACTGGTCAAAGTATTTTTTTGGTAGATATCAACATTATGAATTACCTTTATTTTTTTTAACTGAAGATTCAAGGTTTCATTAACTAAATAAATAGAAAAATCATACATAATTGTTATTGCATCGTAATCGGATCAAATCAATGTTTTCCCGCTGTTTTAGGATAAGCATGAATGCATTTAATACCAATTCCAAAAAGTTAAAAATAATTTTATGGAAATACGACAGATTAAATTTCACTGCGAATATTGATTTCAATGCACAATTTGATACATTTTTAAATGGTTCTTTCTTTTGCATTTTCGCAAAGCCAAGCTCATTTGCATTTAACTGCTGAATATTGCATACAATTGCAATTATTTTATATTTTTAAATAGCCGCGAGTTGTATGGCAGTAAAGTCTGCCATAAAAAGCAGCTGCTATAAATCATTGGCGAATTCATTAAAGGTTATAAAACAATATCCGCATGATTGTTATGAGGCGGTGTATGGATAAATAAGCCATAAAAGAATCAAATTTATATAGATTTAAACTCAAGAAATGTAACTAGGATATATGTATCATATAAAAAATTATCAAAAATGTTTTAAAGGTAATATATCTATATTTAAACACTGTTACCATGTAAAATAGTACGATTATAGTAACAATTTTAAACTATGAAATTTGAATTGGGGAAATTTTTGTACATTTTCATATGTTTTGTTATTTATAAACTTTGTTATACATCTCCATATATTTTCTTTCACAGTGATGTAATAGAACAGACAGTAAACAGTTTGCATCGCTTATATACAAGAAGAATTTTAGAGAAAAATATTGACTCTAAGGCTAGGAACTACATATAATATGTCTAAAATGAGTTTAATATTTGAGGTTTTGATTTTAATTACACTCAATTTTGGAAACAATAATCTTATAAAAAATATAGCACAATGACTTTGTGATAACATGTTTCTAAATTAATTAACTATTATTAAAATGTAATTGGGTTATTTGATACAAAGAGATATCTTTTCTTTGGTGAGATTAAATATCAGGTGGACTTTTGAAATTGTCGACTCATTGAACTAATAAATGCAAGGTAGAGCAAGGAAAGCTTAACCGTTTGTTTAGTAGAGACGTTGAAATTATTTGGGTTCTGTTTTTTCAGTCGGTTTCTTATTTTGTTATATAATTGTTGTTTGCTACATTTAATAAAGAAAATTTTAATTCTTCGCTATTGTTACCCTTTTACAATGGAGTTCTAGTAAGTAAGTGCCAAATATACGAATATAACATTGAAAACATAACAGATAATTACATGCTTGTTCATGGTATGCCATTTTATATATTGTTTTGATAGTTGCAATATGTGGTTGGGTATATCGAGAAAACTTTATGGCAGATGCTTACAAATGAGTGTATTGAAGAGATTAAAACCATCACCCATTAGGAATGGAGGTCTTATTGATGGCTCATCATCAGGGATTATGACACCGGATCCTGTTAATGATCGGCCGGTCGCTAGACGCACGCGACTGGTGTCGGATGACGCGTAAGTCCCGGCCTCGGGGTCGCCCCACGATTCGCGTCCAACTAGCGTTAAATAGACAACTACATAGCATTATTTTGAAATCTGAAACGACAACGACCGTTTATAGACGAAACTTGGTCACGTGGAAAAATGATTAGGTCTAATTATAGATTATTTTTCAATCTGTCATATATAAATAAATTGAAAGATTTTTCGAGTGATTACCACTACCATAGAACGATACGTAGACATGAAGTATTTTCTGCATATACACCCAGTCCTTTTTTACGCGAATTCGATTATACGCGATTTTTTTGGACGGCACCGCTACATTTTTTTACGCACTTCACTCGTTTTTACGCAATTTTTCCCCCAAATTTGTTGTAAAGAAGACATTTATATACGATGCTAGGCATGTACGTTTCATTATTTTTTTAAATAAAAAAAATGTGTATTTTTAAAACTTGATTTTGTATAGCATTCCATTTTTTTAAATACACATACAATTGCCAAATGTTGACAAGTGTATCGGATATTATGCGAATTTATGTTTAAGGGTGTGTAAAGAAATATAATGCAATTGTGCGAAATCATTTTTTTTACACGATTTTTTTTACGCGCCTTTTTCTGGAACCAATGTATCGCGTAAAAAAACGACTGGGTGTAGAGTATTATCGATGGACTCGGAAGTAACTTTGTGGAATTTATGATTAATTATATTACACTTTATGTTCAATTAATTAAATACCTTATAATACAACTAGTCTAAAGATGCTTTTGAGCTAAGCGAAACACGTGTTACATTAAGTAACAGAAGTGAAATAGCAAAATAATGTTATTTACTTAAATATTAAATTGAGAGTATTACTCTATTTAATATGAAATCTAAGTAAAAAGAAGACGTTAAAAATAGGGTAAGGTTCTGTAAATTTTGTAAACTTTTGTTCAAATATAGAATAAATATTTTTGGATAATTATTATTGCACCCTCTGAACTGCAGTTGAGTCTCAATCTGCTTCAAAATCAACCCTCGAGTGAGCTTTTATTTAAACAAAAAAGAAACAATAACACATTTCTAAATATTACGTCAATGATTTACTACTTCCTGTGCATTATCTGCGAACGCATACGCGCGTCTGCTCTTACAGAAAAAAACTGTAGTGAAGCAAGTAAAATTTTTGACATTCTATATTTAAACTGAGTAATATAAACAAATCCCGGAAACGCGAAATTTAAGGTGTCAAAAATCCCATTTTCGACTCCCCTATTAGATTGTCTCTGGAATATATACGTAATGTACAAAAACACGAGTCGTTCGAGACTATATTATCCTAAGCAACATTTACAATAGTAATGACGCTGTTGTTACTCCTATTTTATTCACATATCAGGGGGCACGCATAGTTTTCTGCTGAATTCAAATGAAAAAGTAAGTATTGCTAAAAATAATGAATTCATCCTTGCTTTTTTCCTCGCAATAAGCAAAGTCGAATGTGGAAATATGATTTATTTAAGATTTAAAGTGATATTTAGCGATATAATGTCTGGCTTAAAATTTAAAGATTATCTATAACTACAAGCGATATAAAATCAAAAGAATGGATCAACAACTTTACTCTTGACTAAAGTATTCTTATAGTCTATGCTGATGTTTTCAATGTGTTATAATATTTAAAAACAAATCGGTATTGTGATAAATATTTTTTCAATAGCCGTGTTAGACCTCGTTGTACAATATTTCACACATATTTGATTACATATATGCCAATGCTCAGCTTATTAAATGACATTTAACGATAATCGAAAAAATACAATATGCTTTAAATAACTTTTAAGGTGACGAGTGACACATTCTCTTGGAAAATTATTACATTGAAATGATAAAACACAATATTTATCTACAATACTTTAGATTAAAGATCAAAACCGGTTTCGCTTATTTCAACCATTGTCCTGATCCCAATAAAATAAAATTGTTGAACAAGTACTAGATATGCGATGAGTGAATGAAACTTTATTGTGTCTTTTTGAAAATAAGGAGCAATAATTAAATAAGACAATTTAAAATCCGTACCTCATTATTGACTGAGATTATTGGGTGATTTTTCGTATGAATATTTTATCTGTGCATATTTTAGGATCTATTGTAGATTAAGAGATCGAAAAAAATTACTTCAATGAAATTGTTACACTTACTTAAATATTTTTGTATTGGTTTTTGATAATCAATCAAAAAATAGTTCCATATTGATAATAATAAATACAAATATATTCACCGATCGATGTAAATAGGTGTTTTTATTTATATTAAAAATCGTGCGTGTCGGAGTAACTCGCAGCAAACGTTCTTCTCGCCTCGTTTAAGTTAAGTTGGGGCGGCGGCCGAAGCCCAAGGTTAATTTTAGTCGCAGGGGTTGATGTCGTAGGCGGGGGTGACAGCCAGGAGTCAGCGGGCGGGAGGTTATGACATTTGACTGCTGGCTGCGACCCCTGGTCACATGGACGGCTCGTCGCTGGTTTTATTATTTTGATAAGAATTGAATTAAGATTGGCAAAATTTATTGTAACGTTTCGTCTCTATCTTTGGATACATATTTTACTGAGTTTATTTGTTTGAGTGCTCTATTTGCAGGCTTCTTTTTAGAGGGAAAAACTTACATATATTTAATAAAATGCCTAATATTTCTGTTTTGTTAATACGATAATCCTCTTATGCGATCTTTGTATCTTTTAAATCTAAGTATTTTTTTTAATCAAGAATACTCAGTACAGCTTTATTGAACTGAAAATACTTTATTTAGCTACAATATTTATCGTTGTATATTGTGTTATAGATATTTGGGTCAGAAGTATACATATACTTGTTGTAATTTAAATCTTTGGCTGACATTTTAAAGGCATTTTGAGTTTATGACCGAATTTACAACCATCTATGTATCAATATCACCAATCAATTGATAGTTCGGAATTATTATGTTTTAATAATATGTATTCAAAATAACATTAAAAAAAATAATCTACTCTTTTGACACACAAAATTGCTATCAATTTTGTTTTATTTTAATAATTTTATGCACACACTGCTGCGCTACTGTTAAAAATCGGTAAGTAAACTGTGTTTTGAATAGCTAAAACAACTGGTCTCCTTAAAATGTTTAGTAGGGTCATGCTCGCTTTGCAGCGCGAGACAACAGAACACAGAAGTATCAACTCAGTCGACAGATGCGCTCGTGACTTTACCTCCTCATCCATCATCACTAAACGTGGTACAGGCATCTTGGCAATACACAAAAAGTCAATACTTAGATGTTTGATACGAGCTAAAGATGTCTTTCAACGACTGACGGAAACTGATGTGAATGGAAACGCTACTATTATCAGATATTATGTCGGAATAGGAAGTAATTAATGTGACGCTAGTAAACATTGTTGTATTACGATTTAAACAATTGGTAAATGGAAACATATTAAATATTAACACAATTTAACAATATTTAACAATATTGAGCAAAAATATATTCAATTCTACAAGTATATACACCCAGTCCTTTTTTTACGCGATACATTGGTTCCAGAAAAAGGCGCGTAAAAAAACGCAATTGCATTATATTTCTTTACACTCACTAAAACATAAATTCGCATAATATTCGATACACTTGTTAACATTTGGCAATTGTATGTGGCAGTGTATTTAAAAAAATGGAATTGTTTACAAAATTGAGTTTTAAAAATATACATATTTTTTTATTTAAAAAATAATGAAACGTACATACCTAGCATCATATATAAATGTCTTCTTTAAAACAATTTTGGGGAAAAAATTACGTAAAAACGAGTGAAGTGCGTAAAAAAATGTAGCGGTTCCGTCCAAAAAAATCGCGTATAATCGAATTCGCGTAAAAAAAGGACTGGGTGTATAATAAATTGATAATAACAACGTCAATAATTTAGTATCTATAGGTATGTATCAATATTATAGAAGAGTTTGTAAAAATTACGAAAAACTATGAGAAATTGAAGTTTAAATCTCTTTAGTCACTTCTAACGTGTCAACTCTTACCACTTGGTAGAAAGGCATTATATTTAAATAAAACAAATATTTTTTTGTACTTTTTTCACAATTTAATATTTTCATAATCAGGAATGGTTTACTTAATCGCGAGAATTGTCAACCGATCGATCTTTTTTTATTTGATCTCCAATATTACATACAGTTATATGTGTTCTAAAATTGACAATAAATCGATATAACAACGGTAGAACAACTATTTCAACTATTCTGAATGACACATTGAAAAATAGATTCATCATAAAAAATATTAACGGCTTAAAAAAATATTAAAATTCCAATTCCCAAGATGTCACACAAAAATTACTTAAAGCTAAGGAATATCTCAAAAACTATCATTACCATTTTCAGGGGTCATTAGAAGCAATGTCACCGTTGATTTGATCCAAGCTTTTCAATCCAGTCACGATGTATATTTAAAAGGCGTGTTATTGGTGATTATTACATCAGTTCAAACCTCAAAGGCGTTTATACCGCTTTGGACCCATTTTTTACAACATTGATAACTGTCCCACCAAAATAGCAGTAGCAAAGAACCAAGATACATTGATATATTCTAGGAATCTCTCTTTACTGAGTTATATGAATAGATCAAATGCGGATTATTTTGATTCTCAACGTCTATTATAGCTAAATGAAACGATAATAATGCATTTCAATTTTGATGCAATAAAATGCTGCGCGAAAATTTATAATGGGCTCTTCCTTTTTTATCATAACCTAAGTGACTTGAAAGTATTAACTAATTCTAAGAATACGATTTTGAATTTTAAATTGAATTTCACACAAATTCTTAAAATAAATGTACAACAAGTGGTTATATAAATTTGAACAGTAAAAAAAACTATTAATTCATTTAGATCAGGCCAAATTTTAATGGAATCATTTGCAACTGATGAAATATAAAAATAACGATATCAAAACTGTTATTTATCTTTTTAATAAATATGGTAGATTGTATATTTTTAATTCAATGCCAAAAATTGACTAAATCAATTAGATAATCATATTTTTTTTGCAAAATGAAAGTGAAAAATAGTAAAATTAATATTGAAAAAAAAAAAATAATTGAGTAAAGCATACAATTATAACGATAAAAAATGTAACCGAGTGCTGTTTATGTAACATTCTTCTTCAATTTCATCCTCCTCAAACAATAAACGTAGATAAAATATGTATAAGATATATCGGCTTGTTTCTTATGCAGTTACCCTTTAAAATAATTTGTTTAACACTAGAAAAAGGGTCGGGCAGTTCGATCAGGAATAATTCATATTGTTGTAGGGGGGGCTGATGAAGACGAGGGTCGATAAGAACAAACTCCTACACGTGTTGCAGCGACACCTCACCAGAATCACCACGTCTAAGGGACTGTCATGTCCTCTTGTTTTGCTGAGTGCGTCATTAAACATTGATCTCATCTTTTTGACGGTGTGATGGCGGGTTCATTGTCTGCTCGCCCCAAGTAACGTGACAGGTGTAAAAAATACAGTTATGTGATTGTAGGATATGTTAGAAGCATTTGTTAAAGATTTTTAATATTAAATGCATTTAATTTTTTAAGTGATGAAAACAAGTATTCTTAAAATTATCTATGTGTTAATATGTCATTAATTGTGGGTTGAACATTTCTGTTGTGAAAATTGGCAAACAAATAAGAATTCTCATACATAATTTTTAGAATTTATTCGATTTTATTTGGATAAAAAGCAAACGATTTATAAAACTTTGAATGAGTATATAAAAAAATCTGAACTGATTCGTTATTAAATTTTTATAATTTTATCAAAATTACTTTATTATGCATTGTAGCGATGAAATAATATCTGCACCAAATAGTTTAATGTCAATAACATCGATAAGGCGCTTGTAAATAATTGACCACAAAAAGAAATTTTATCCACACGAAACTATTGATAATTATGTTGACCAGGCAGCGCGTTGGATATAATATAGTAGCGCTATAAAAATTTGTGATCCCAAATCAATTAAATTTTATACTAATTACGGCAAGAGGAAAGTTTTCGTGTTGTTTTATTGATAAAATTTTCTTAAAACCAGCAGGTGCACGAGTTGAGACTTTTTGAAAAAAATACAACTTATTATTAAATTGATAATAAAACTATTATTTTTAGTAGCTCGAGATTAGAGAATTGGTCATTCAATTATTACCACTATCCTAATTTTAGTGAAGCGCAGATCAGCGGGCCAATACTGATTTATGTTGTATTTGAGATATCAGTGGCGTTTGAGATATTAAATAGTTTGTTAGATTGTATCAAAGTATATCGTTGTTCATAAATATGTAATTTTATTTTTGTGATAAGATACATATATACAATCTTACGTGATCAATAGATCTTATTCAATCACCATAAAGCTCAGTGATGACAAACTAATGAATATCGAGTAATTTTTCAGTTAAGTAGATTTTACGATGGTCTGTTCATGCTATACAATTATCAATATCATTCATTGGCATATTGGGGCTTTTTTAAATTTAAGGTACATTTAAATTTTATGTGATAATTTTATTAAAAGCTCAGCTTGTAAATAAAATAAAAACTAAAGGAAATATTACAGAAAACAATTCAAACAATGTCTTTATTAAAATCAGTATCGCTGAACAAAAAATCAACCACAAGTTTTCTTTCAAAAATCTTAAATTTCTTAATACATTATTGTAATGTATGGTGAAAAAAACCTTTTTGACCAGGAAACAAAACAAAGGAGTATATGATACTCACACATATTATTTCCAATTTGATGTATTTTATTAACGTGCTTTGATTTTTTTATTAACGATGTGAATCAGAATGATGTCATCCCATACGAGTTGTTATGATAAATGAAAAATACCCAAAATAAGCCGTATTCCATGATAGGTACCACGAATAATAACCTAGTTGATGTTTTGCTATTTTTATTGAGAATTGTGCTATGTTGACGTATGTACTTAGCATGCTCGGCACGCTACTGTCGGAGACCGTGAATTCATTAATCGCTGTTTCTCTTCGCTTCGTGGAAATGAAAATGGAATCCGGTTAAAACCAGATGCATACAATTTCTCAGTTTGAGCTATTTTTGTCAAACGCTCAAAAAAACTATTATCTTCACTACGGCGTTTTAAATTTGACTTTCGTAATCATTAAACGGTGAACTATTTAGGCATAAACAAGTTCGGTTATAAATTTAATATGAAACTTTATCGTTTCCATTTCGCTATAATAATCATTTTATTGGACATTGATTCGATGACTAAAGCATGTTTAACACGAAAATTGTTTTTATTAGAAATATGCTCCAAAGTCACAAAATTATTTTTATTAATTATATTACCCTAATAGAATGATTGACAGTTACTATCGTATAGTTATACAAAAAATCTTTTATTAATTTTTGCGATTGCATTAAAACTTTCATAATACAATAAAGTAAAAAAAAATTACAAAATCGTATGAAAAGTATATATTTTGAATAAATACATACACAAAATTAAACTTTAAACGACTATGGCCGCCCTGTTCAAAGTTTCTCTAAATTAATTTACAAACAGTAAATTTTTATTGCTTTTTAATTGAATGAATGATTCATGCAAATGACGTACACACTGTAATGTTATTATATGTAGTATTTACGAAAATTTTATAAATATTTTCATATTATACATGCAAAAACTGTCAACATGAAGTAGTCCAGGACTTATTGTATTATAACATCAATCCTTAAATAATCATCGATCTTTTGATCACATATCCCTTTATTAGTTTAACCTTTATGTTACAATACAATAGAAAACTGAGCCGGGAAAAATTGGCAACATTGAATTATTATTGTAGTTGACATAGGGTGTCCGGCAAGGGTCATTCATTGTCAAGTTGTCGTCCAGCGCACGCGTCTGCTACCCCTACAGCCAAAGTACTTTTCCGCCCCACATTATCAAACAGCAGCTGGACCTCAATAACCCATAAAGTTTTAAATGACTTTATTACGGAAACGGGGGTTCTTATGACGCTTATAAATTATAGTTCATAGTTATTTATCATCATCAGTTGCTGTATACTCTCACAGGCATTCAATGCATTACATTGTTTATGGCATATATGTACATTTCAGACTTTTACTGTTATCTTCATGATAGGACATGAAAAGCTATTACAATAAAAAGGTTTAAAAAAATCTATAAAACAAGTAAAATTTAAAAGAAATTTAAGTATTTTAGGCCATATCATAAAGGTATTTATTACATAGTGTTGCCACATTCAAATTATTGCGTCTTCACATATAATATAACTGATTTGCAATATAAATAAAGTGATGAGTTCTAAGTAATAATTAAGATTGTATACAAGACCCAGTTAAAATAAAAATAACATTTCCACCATCTTAAATAATAACCAAGTAAATACAG
This sequence comes from Himalopsyche japonica, assembly GCA_028555115.1. Taxonomy (NCBI): domain Eukaryota; kingdom Metazoa; phylum Arthropoda; class Insecta; order Trichoptera; family Rhyacophilidae; genus Himalopsyche; species Himalopsyche japonica. The sequence continues at coordinate 424,922 of JAHFWJ010000722.1, forward strand.
TCAACTTGTGAACAAATTGACGATGAAAGGAATAATCTATAGATTCAATTTTATACAGTGTATTCTATATGCTTGAACTCTTTCGTGATAAATAATGTAATGATTGAACCGTGTTAGCCAATGACGATTTTTTAAAACTATACTGAAGAAATGTCAATATGTAAGTTTTTATTCAACGTTAAGCCCCTTAATTATTATTTATTTAATTATCTTTATCTAACAAACTCTATATTTATTTTAAAGATGATTGCTTGTTTCATTGTATTTGTGTTTTGATTACAGAAACAGAATCAAACAAGTATTGCAAAGATACATTAAGTAGAGTACATTAAAGCATTTGAAATTATTGATTTCTGTTTTAATATTGAAATATATTGTTTGTTCATCTAAGTGAGAAAAAAAGGTGTTGCAAGTAATGAAAATAATGAAAATGGAACCAATTTAATTAGAGTGGAACTTTTTGATATTATTGTGAGTCAATAAATAATATATTTTCTACGCTTGACGCCGCAATCAATATAAGTGGCGACATTATCAAAAAATAATTAATAAATATACGACATTACGCTTTTTTACCTTTGCATAACTTCTCAATTTATTATTGAATGCCGAAATACATATTTGTAATATTACTTTTTTACAAGTTTATCAAAAAGAAACCACTTATCGAATAAATTTATTTTCCATCGTTATATTATCATACTGTTAAAAAATACTATGGCAATCGCATATTTATTTTTCTTTCGTAAATATTGAGAGAATTTAAAAAAACATGTTTGCGGTCATTTCAGATGATAATTTGTCACGCTTGTCAATTTTGAAAAGTCTAATCATTTCAATTAGTTTGTAATGTTTGCAACTATCATAAGTTCTTTAAATAATACGACATAAATATGGCATAATTTCGATGTACTCAAATACATAATTTCATTTTCGGAGAAAATGAAGGTATAAAGTATTGCTTTTTATCAGTTTTCACGGCCCCCTAGTTCGTCAAAAACGTTAGCGATTAGAATTTATGTAAATATAGACCTCTTTACGTATGTAAAAGATTAAACAATCAAATGTTTTAAATGTCAGTTAAGGTATTCATTATCCATTTATCCTTGATTATTACACGTCATTTTATTTTTTCAATTTTATTCCCTTAAAATTAAATTACTAATTAGTATCTAAATATAATAATCAACCCATATAAGATCTTCAAAATTTTGATGATGAAATGACCACTAAACCTTTGTACATTGAAGAGCGTGGGCATTAAGAGGTGTGTATATATTGAAACATTGCTAAAATTTCATTAATACGTCGTATCTAGTTATTGACATGGCCGGAAGGTGCTTATGAATTGTTAAAAAACGCGGTGAAAAAAATTGCGTGAAGAATTGATTTTAGGCTTAACACTTCCGCTGTTAGGTGACGCTAATGTCAAGGTTAATGCAACGGGAAAACGTTCGACACTAAAAAAATAGTATTATATATTGAAAAAGACATGGCTATTGAAATATTATTGGAAATAGTTCTGCACTTACTATTCATATTTGATTGTTATCGTTATCTGAACTTAAAATTCCTCTTCGTTTTAAAATTTGAATAATTTTGATATTCCATAACAATTTGGATAAAAGCAAGTGTACATGAACAATATGCTGTACAAATCGATACAAAATCTATAATGTTCGTATGGGTTAACTTAACTGAATGAATTATTATAACTTTTGAGGTTTTAACCGTACTTTCTTGGTGGAAAGGCATGGTATTTTCAATAGAAAGCACATTTTTAGTACTATTTCCACAATACTATGACCAAGACTGGTTTCGCTCATCGCCAGCAATATCTACTAAAATACTTTTATGCGTAAATCTAGGTAGGGAAACCGAAAAAAAAAGATCCGTAATGAAAATGGACAAGACGTACCGTCGTTTATTTTGATGTAAAATTTTGACTTAGTCATGAATTTCACTAAGAGCATAATGTTGAAAAATAAATTTAACTTTATTCTGTGATATTTTTTCAACCGTTACATTGCTTTCAAATTAAAAAAGGAAGTGTGTTATTTTAATCAAATATAAAATATAAAACATTTCAACTGTATTTAATAATGTTTCAGATTTGAATATAAAAATTCTATTTATCGACTATGTTTCGTATTTTTTGCTGAATATAATAAATTATATCACACTTAGGAATGCGTAGACACATCAAAATATTCAGCTTCTTACAGCAAAGAACAAAATAAACTAGCATAAAACCTCGTCAGACAGCGAGGCGAGTTTTTAAGAATTTTCAAGTCCACAACTTTGAGATTGGTATTGATTTAACAAAAAAGTTATCAAAGATGGAACGTTGTGTATAATTTGAAGATTGTTCGCACATAAATAATTGACTGGTCAGCATATTAGTCTCCAACTAACGAATTATCATACAAACTTTCAAAATAATGTTAGCGTTTGAAAGATTTTATGACATGAGATAAGATCTCTTTCAAAAAATAATATAACCGCGGCAGCTATTAAAATCTGAACGTTAATTGACATTAAAAGCAAACGGATCTTTGGAATATTAGTGATATTGTGACAAATTCAGATGCATATTTTATGCAAGTAAGTGAATAAATAGCCATATAAAACAACATAAAAGTAAACTTCATTGCATAACATCGAACTTTAATTTCGGCATTTTAGCTGCTTAGTAAACATTATAATATAAATCATTTTATTTATTATAAATGAAAATTATTATACTCATGACGTCAATAAAATTATAATACCACTTAACGTTGACAAAAGTTTTTTTTATATTGAGATAAATAAAGTCAAGTATATTTTTTATTGACACCCATATTTAATGTTACGATTTTCGATAATTTTAATGATTACTAAGACCGGTTTCGCTTATCGAATTATGGACTGAAAAAAATAGTATGTGCTGATTTTAAATAATTCTGATCTAAATACACCAAAAAATTAATATATTTTTTTTTGATATATTTTGAATAACAAGTTTTACCGGTTTTTAATATGTACGTAAACTTTCAATACGGTAAAAAAAATTTATAATACCAATTTAAAAAAAAAATGTTGACTAAAGCTACCCGTTTATTTCGTTAATAACTCTTGGGTTAGAGATGTTAAAATTAAGCGGATCGCCTTTGATGATACACATATACACCACTAGTTAGTTAATATAAAAAAAATGAGAAAAAAATATTTACTTTTTATTTTACTCAATAAAAATTAAATATTTGATAACTTGGTATGCCATAGTAATCGGGGACACAACCATTGACTTAATGTTTCGTTTGTTAATTGGAGTTTAGAATTTATGATATGATATGTAAATAAACATTACCCGAAAATTACTATTAATGTTTGTGAATTGTAATTTTACTTCTCATGCTACGGTGGCTTGAGCGGTAACTGAAAGGGACATCCGTGAGTCTATTTTCTAAATGTCACTCAAAGTTATAATACGGCGTCGTGGCGTATAGAAAATGACGTGATATTATGTGTTGGCAGATGCATCCTTCCTTGGTAGCCAACGGACCACCAAATGCGTCGGAAACACAATATAACAATACTTTAATAATTTATGAAGTCATTGTTTTCAATTATTATTATTGGTTACGTATTAAAAATTTTCCAGCAAGCATGACTTTATATTAACATCAATAACTATAATTCTTTGCCATGAAAAATATGCAATAAAATATTATTTTGATTTTATGTTTTAAAACATGGAAAACTAATTAAACTACTTTCCATTTGTTATTTTAAATTGATTTTCATAATTCATTTCAATTCATTCGAAAAAAAAGAACTGCTAAAAAAGAAAACAAAATATTTTAAAAACAGCCAAATGGCATTAAACAATAAAAAAACAACATCTATACAGTTGACTGTGAAAGTATTTTAGAAATTTGTAGAAGTTTTAAGTGTGTATTATACAATTGATTTATTTACTCGTCAGTGATGATTGTATTAGATTATGCACTCTACAAGCTTTAATTTAAGTGTTGTCTGTTTTATATGATACTTAATATATTGATAATTTAAGCCATTAAAAAAGTGATTTACTATATTTTTATTTTGAGGTATTTTTTGAATCATATATTATTACGCAAAAGGAATATTTGGCTCAAATTTTAATACTCTTCCAAGCTCAAAAACTGGTATAGTTTATTTATTATGTGAATTGAAATAAAAAAGTGACGATGGATCTGGTGTAAACATATTCAACGGATGATCCAAATAAGTCTGATTCTTGCCTGTTTGTTCTAACTGTCGCTCCGTAAGGTGACGGTTTAATTTACTAGATACATGTATATTAAAAAAATAACTATTTGATTGCTTTTGCAGTGTGAAACGATTGTTACGAAAAAAGTATTGGGAAATGGCAAGAGAATTAACCGATATAATTTGTCAATTTCTCCATTATAGGAAACAATTTCAAATATTTACCTTTGACGCTAAAAAATTTGCTTACTCTTAAATCAACATTTTATAAAGACATTTTAATATAAAATTTTGGATACCATAAAATAACTAGTGGTACGGAAGATGAGACTCAACATTTAAAATGTTTTGTGTCGGGTAATAAAGATGTTATTGTTGAACTTTTGTTTGATTTGACCATCAATATCTATTACTGAGCGCATGAATTTGGCGATTTATTGAATACTATATGAGTAACATCAGTGACCTTATCGTTAACGATAAAGATTTCATTTACTGGTATTAAAAATCAACTTTGTATTACATCATATGTCTTATTAAGATTTTTTCTATATATTTATAATAGGTATAATACTTCGTAGAGTTAGGGGCGCTGGAAGAGCTGGCGGGTGAACATAGAAACTCGAAGGAACCGTGTAATGACTATATGCTCCGAGTTAGAAGCGGATACTTCTTTTTTTATGATGTTGACTTTCATGAACTGCAATTTAATTTGGTGCTAGATTGTTTAAGAATATATAAAAAAATGATTTTTTTCGTATCAAATATAAAAATACACACACTATTACAGAGTATACCTTTTTCCTATTAAATGTTCTCATACGTAGGATGGAATTAAAGTAATATCTATAAAATTGAAATATTATCTACTCCTCGATGACAATCCGGTTTATTTTTTCTCTTATTTGCATAAATTTTTTATTTATGGAAATTATTATAAATTATCATTATGTGTTTTTTATGACAGTGTTAACGATTCAATGCTTTTGTCGTTTCTCATCTAGGAATGCCATTCTCAAATATATTATGTTAATGTGGATTGTATGTTTGACATTTCTGTCAGAAAAATATGATATGTTTTGAATGTTTAACATTAACGATTTGATTCGAATTTTTTGTTGTTGGTATATGCTTAAAGAACTGGAATAATTTAGATTAAAATCTCGGTAAATTTATTTTCACTAAAAGATGACCTTCACAATTAAGTGTTTTTATTTAATACCAACCGAAGCCATCATCTTTGAAACATTTCAAATTAATTCAAAAAGTATTTATTTTACTGTCTCTTAAATTAATGTCAAACGCTTTTTAAGAGTTATCAAAAAAGTTTAAGCTATTTTTTTCTTATCGTAATATTGTTATAATTGAGGTTTTGATTATGTTTTTTTTTTCATAAATATATTTTTGGATTATCAATTTTTCTATATATTTGGTGGCGTTCGGAATAGAACCCATTGTATGAAAACAATCATATATTTCGTTTATTACTAGGTTCTCGAAAACTGCTGGTAAGACATTCCTTGCAACCATTTTGTATCGCCTAACACTTATGTGTAATGGGATTCATTCATTAACCCTTTGCACTCCGTAAAAAAAGTAAAAAAGCGTTGTAGCAACTCCGTAATTAATATTAAGATTTTCTTAATATTCGAACGTCATTGAATCAAATAGACGCTAAACACATATAATTAATTAATAACATATTTTATAATTATTTCATGATTGCAAAACTTTAATCTATCAAATAAAAAAAATACATTTCAAAATATGATATTTAAAAAAAATATATGTATTATATAAAACATTTGAAAGTGTGATGTTTTTTAAAATATTCCCTTGGGTGAAGGTTTGGTTTCCTCTCACAAGTTTCACAAAAGTCAGTTGACTCTTTTTTCCTCCTGGAATTCTTCTGTACCATGTTACCTTGGAAAATACTATAGCAGAGTTACCCAAACTGAACGCCGCGGTTACGGTATCGAGTATAAAGTTTAGTACTCTAGCAAAATAACAATTTTATAATTAAGGCCTATTTTTGAAATTTCGGAAGACAAAGCCGATCGCTTCTTTAATGATTTTCATTTTTTTATATCATTAACATCAAATATTTTTGACAAAAATTGTTATTTTCTTCACTACTTCTGGTTACACGAGTAAGATACTTACAAATATAATTTATTAAGCAGGATTATTTTATTTTCGTGAAATTAAATGGAAATGTTCATTTAACTTGTTGGCAAACACAACGAATTTTCCTCTCGCATGTATTTTAAAAAGAGACCAATTGGTGACACAAGAGAAATCCATTTTTTCACTGTGACGACAGGCGTATGATAAATTTTGATTTTATTAGACTTTAAAAACAAACATTTGAAATATCGTTTTCACGCGCTCGTTTCTTTTTAACCGTGCAATTAACACTGCAAATGGCGTTCGCAGCTTTCGTCGCCCGCCCAAATTACAGTCGACTTTATGTCGTGACACAATATTAAGAAATGAAAAATCGGCAACCGGCGTCGACACGTCGTATGATATTTCGAAGTTAATAACTGAGTGACAGAAAAATAAACGAGATACTGTAAACTTATCGCATGCCCTGTGGCCTGTGCCGTCGTCCTTATGAAAACTTCGTTACTTACTTTGTCTTAGTGATTTTGAGCACTGATTTGAAATAAAAAATCAGTATTTTTTGTTGAAAACGTCGGTTTTATCAAAAAAATCCTTTTTTTTTGCACCATATTTTGGTTTGTAGTAATCATTCGACGTAACACCCATTATATTTATCTTTTTACGTGTCCAATAATTACCACTAATTGACAAAGTTTCTTCTCAAGATATCAACCATTTAACTTTTTCACAAAACCCCCTAAAAGAGAGGTGGAAAATTTAATTTTGAAAAAAACATTCATTCATTCAAACGTGTTTTAAAATTTTGGTTTTTCAGCAAATTTATTTTGACAAACGATACATTTCTGAAGAAATAAAATATTTAATATATGTGATGCATTAGAGAATTGACAGCCGATATCAGATTTATCTAAATTGAAAGAAATATCATTCAGATGTATAAACAACTGCTGTTTGGTATCTGTGTCAGTTTTTTTAATCTTAAGATATTCTTCATAATAGTGATTTAATGAAATTTATTGACCGTATCTGCCAAAGTATAATAAAAAAGCAGGCGTTTATGGAAAACGGATATATTTATTCATAAAACGCTTTAAAATGTCAAAATACTTACAAAAGTGTTGGCCCGAAAGAGTGTGCAAATTTTGCGATACGCCAATGTTAAATCACGCATATAAAATATGAATTTATGGGTATAAAAAGCTTGAGAAGTAAATGTGGTCTTTGTATAACCAAGCACTGATAAATAATAATATAGTCATTTTAAAAGCTATAAAAACAACTGTTTTTGATAGCGTGCATAAAATATTGTCATAGCTGTCTCAATTTTAATATATCGATGACACTAAACAGGTCGAGCGGACCGAAAATAAATCAAATGGACGTTATGTAACCAGGCAACACCTTATCTTAAGCCTTTCATTAACGAAAACGTGCCCGTAAACAGTAGGTAACGTATTTTAAATAGATTTACGATTGTTATGTCAAAAATTTTAAGCCATAAAATAATATTCTATTAAAATATTCAAATAAAACGTCTCATGACCAAACAGACTTATGGAGTGAGTTATGAAGTTACCGATCAAACTCTAATTCAAATACACTCAGATATTAATCATTTTTAGGCAGCTTTTTCAATACAAATTTTAGTAACAGTAGAATATTCTTGTCGTTCTGGTGAGCTAATGTTTTGTATAAATATTTGCGCCTATAGTCTAGTGGTCAGCTTTACTACCTTTGGTTGTGGTATATACGGGTTCTATTACCCTTTTCCGCATTCCAATCGTATGGACAAGATTACGTACAATTGAACAATGTTAATAATTTTGTGTTAATACTTTTATAATTTGCACGGTAGAATTGAAATTGAGTTTCATCAAATTTAAATTATTTTAATGATTCATTTATGAATGCTTTTAGACGTATGATTTTTCAATAGACAATATAAATTTCAACGATCTCATGTTTTAAAAAATGTTTAATAAGTTAATTTCTTCGTAAGAAAGTGAAATCGTAGATTTGTTAAGTTCACAAAAAAATCTCAGTTAATTTGTAAATTAGATTACAATGATCAATAGGAAGTTTTTGCTTAGCTATTACATGACCATTCAATATTGTCAACCAGTAGCCAAAAACTTGATTTCTTTAATGTGCATACCTTAATTTAAGTGAGGCAAGTTAAAATGTCAAAGAGTGATTATATGAAAATTTAATTATTTTTTTCCATAACACTAAACAAGTATAATTTTTATTTAATTTGTAGCTGGAATAAAAATACCACTTTTAAAATTCTGATTATCGATCTTATCTCTGTCACCGATTTTTTATTGTTATGCATATTGAAAAATATTTTAATTCAAAATAAGATTTGTTTGCATAAGCGTTATGCATATAGATTTTTGCGTCATCGAATGAAATATTAATTTTAATTTTTCGAAACCTTAAGACCAGTATTGGAGATAAATAAAATGGCCAAGTTTAATTTGATTAATTTAATTATAGTTATAAAAAACTGCCAGTCACGTATATAAAACAAAACTCATATTTGATTGGACAGTCGATAGATTTAAAGAAATGGTTCACAGATGTTTTATTTATGTGCGTCTATTCAAAATGAATAAATCAGTGTGTTTTTTTTTTATATTCAAAGATAGGGGATTTTTGTTAGGTAGCCATTTGGAAGTAATTCATTTTATATTCAGCTAATTTTCGCTCGCATTGAATATGTCAGAATCAACATTGGTCGGCATGCAAGATTAAAAAGATTAATCAGAACTAAAAATGGTAGAGCGTGCTGAACTAAACAGATTCTATAGAAACAAATGCATTCTACAAAAAATGTGTCATGACAAATTTAAAAATACTATGACACATTAAATTTTAACTACAATATTATAATATAATATGATTTTTTTTTTTTTAAATATTGATTAATGTAATAATAATTTGCTAAAGAGAAATTACGTACTTTTTTGTCACGTGAAGTATATTTATCTAACATATTAAATGAAGTATTGTCAAGATTATTTTATCACTTCTGGTGTTCGTAAAAAATATTTAAGTAGTCTCGTTAGAGGTTCTTCTATTTCAACACCCAGACGCAAGAAAATACTATACATTATTAACATATGTTATGTATACAATGAGAATATAGAAGAAAATACAATATATTCCATTGTTTATTGTCTAACGTTTCTCTAATTGAAGTAAATATTATGCCTATAAAACATTTATTCGGTTGGGTTTATCTGTTTTAACAAGAAAACGTTGGCCTTTTAGTATATGACCTAGATAGGTTATCTCTCCAGGTTTTATGACTTTACTTTATTAACAAACTGTTCTATTCCGGTTTAAAACAGCCTTGAGTTAAGCTTACACGGAAAACTAAGTAAGCACACACTGTGTATAGCACGCTTTACTTTGATAGCTCTCACGCAAGTAATTAAAATACTATATTTTGGTACACGTTAGAAGAAAGCACTTAGAATAGAAATCGAACCTATAATATTATACTAATGAAACAAATTTATCATTTAAATTTAAGCTATCTAAACCATTTGATCTTACACAGTGTATATTGCTTTCACTTTTTATACTATATTCTTGAAGTTCCCTTTCTTAACATATATATATATATGTAGGAACCATATAAAATCTAAGGTATTTGAGACTGAGTGGTTCGCGACAAGAGCTAGAAAACTTTGCAGAAAATGGACAATTTTGGATAAGTAAAAACTAGCGAGATTATAATTACGGTGGATCTACAATGTTGTTCTAGATTTTTAATTTTAATTTTCCGACGTTTCTCATATGCGTTATAACTACTACGACATGGAAGAGTTATAAAGCTATCGAAAATATATTGGAATAATAGTTAAAGAAAATACATTTGGTGCTTGGAAGATACTCGATAAGTTTACAAAATTGTATACAATTAAATTATATATATATGATTATTATTAATAAATGTGTTATTTTTCATCTCATTGAAATTTAACTTCATGTATTATGAAGGATTCAGTAGTCTTTGTTCTTAGAAAGAATATTTTGCATTTGAACTATACGCTTCGAAAACTTGCCTGTATAATTTAGTATATTGGTGATGTCACAGATAATATTCATGTCCTCTGCAAATTTATTTTCCCAATGGCTATTCTATGCATGACAATAGTTATTTTTATATATGTATTCATAATTTCAATAACGTTTGCGATTTCACGCCATTGAGAATATTTCATATGACCTTCCATTTTCATTTGGGGCCAGGGCTGCATTCGTTTCCGTCTGCCAAATAATATCATTTTATTAAAAAAAAAAACTTTTCAAAGCCAAGGTCGACAAATTTATTATAACCGAGCATAATCGTATAAACCAAAAGAATCAGTTAAAATCTAAGTATGATTTGGCGAAAATAGCTAGACCGTAAGATGTTGATATTTTTTTTTTTTTGAATTTGTTTAAAAGTAAAGTATTTATGGTATTCGTAATTTTTAACTCAAGTGAATGAAGTGTGTTAAGCGTCTCTGAATAACTCTTTTTTATACTTGTGAAATTACAGTGATTCAATTAAATTATAAACTTATAATACAATTGAATTTTTATATATTGTTGACAATCATCACTCCTTTTAACTCAATAATACTTACGTTATTCGCTAAATGCTCGAAAAATATGTGTGAAGTGAAAAATAATATCAGTTTATTTTTTCAATGAAAATATTTATAAATGTGACATTATTAATTCAGTCACAAAATATTCGGTGGTTATTTTGTGAGAGAAGTTCAAAACTATGTAAAAAATATTCATACTCATGCATGAGTATTCCCGTAAATGTTGAAAATATTATACGAGGAAATATATATATTCATATTAATTAAAATCAATGCATCCAGCATCTGAACTGTAGCATATTTATATACATCTTAAAAAATATTTTTATATCAAAATAATAAATATAAAGTAAAGGCACATTACTCTGGAGATTGAATCATAAATCAATAATGCGCGGTTCCCTTTGTCAGACTTAAATTTTATTCAAAACTTTATATCATGTTAATTATAAAAAAAATATTACATTTAAGATCAGTATAAAAAAGCTGATTTGATAGGCAAAAAAAAACGTAAGTTATCCCAAACGCCATAAGAAGCGACCAAATCATTTATATATTTAAATTAATTACTGAATATCTAAACAGCATTCCTTTTTTATAGTTTTCAAATATGAAACAAAATTTATGACCGACAGAAATTATTAATCAGCTTTTATAAAGTTATGTGATTTTTTTGTGTAGAAAAATAAACGTCGCAAGGGTTTTAAATGAACTACTGTTGAATAGTTATTATTTATATTTAATGAGCAAAAAACTAGATATAATTAAAGCCGATATCTTCAAAGAGGCCGTTAATGATCATAATAAAACTCTATTAGGAAATACAAGTTTATCTATATTAATATGATATTGTATTGAACAAATGTTTTATGTGTAAATACATTTCTAGGAATTATTCGTACTTAGAACATTTGAATCGGTGGCATTGCTTATATGGGCACAGAAAACGAAGTATTTCATAAGCTCTTACGGCATCAAATAAAGAGGAAGTACTTGCTTACTTTTTTAGTATACCTCTTACAAATATGTGTTACGTTTCAATTGTTGGAAGCTTTAATAAACCAAAGTAGAGTAAAGAGAAGAAAGCATCTAGATTTTTTTATATATCACAACTTGTTGTTTACACTATCTAAGCGCTATTTTCACGTCTGAAGAAATACTTCAATGATCAATGCGGTAAAAGATGTTATCTCAATTTAAACAATTTAAAAAAATATTTTGCTTGTAAAAAAATCTTAGTATAAAGTCATCTCTTTTCCATACTAATGGCAGTGATAAAAAATCGGACTTCTTTATAATTGTATTGATAAAAAACTTAAATAAATAAATAATAAAATATGTATATTTAATAGGAAACTGCGGTATTTGCGATAACACGCTCACACAAGTTCAATGATGCCATCATGTAAATAAAAATGATTTGAAAGGGGAAAATCTTTGAATTGTTAAAACTTTGTACTATTCCACATGTTTTGTGGCACGGGTTTCGACTTTTGACATCTTCAGGCATTCTATCACAAGGGAGCAAAAAAACTGATGAATCGTACAAAGTATCGATAATTCAAAATTGATATTGAAATTCCACCAAACACCTTCAGTCGATATCATAAATTGAAGAAAAATATATTTTGGTTGTGTTAGTTGTGTAGGTGTGATATGTACAAATACGATGTATCGTTTGTAGTGGAAAAAAATATAAAGAAGAAAAACCCTGCATTATATACACATTGAAATGTATTGATATGAATTAAATAAGAACTAAAATTTCTCGCGGAAAGTGTGTCTAATAATTTTTCATCCACGTTCTTATTAGAAGACGATAAATTCGTCAATACAGTAAAACGGTGCAGGTACCCGCCAGATAGCTTTCGTATAACCAGTCAAGTATTTTCCTAACCGCCCAAGCGCCTCCAGAAGCGTCTGAAGTCAGGCGGGATGTTTTAGCAGACGGCAAGGCATTAAAGAGAATAAAATATTTGGTCTATATCGCAGCCTCATACCTGCCGGCCAGCCGCCCACTGCCGCCCGTTCCAACGGCCACTTCGGGCGTCGTTCCACCGCCGATCGGACGTCAAAAATGGCAGGTTATTTATTGCTCACATCAAACCAAAAAGCTATCAATGTTTGTTATGAATGTATCACTTACAGGCATGTTGCTTTCGAGTATTTATAAGATATGATAGAAAATCATTCCACCTTACTATATATATGATAAGAATATATTTACATTTGGTTTTAATTATTTAAATTTATATCGGTAAATGTAGATTGTTTGTAATCCAAAGCATTAAAAAAAAAACAAACTAACTGTGTTCTCATATTCAAATTGTTTATATAAAAAAATTGTTTATGGTAAACTATAAGTTAATTTGCAACTTATTCTGATAATAACAATTGGGGAGTAAAAAATATTTTATGCTCTATGAAATACGTAGTTTTAAAATAACATATTTTGGGTGTGTAGGTGTATAGTTACTATTTAGTTACTCTTTTAACATTCAAATACTTATTTTTAAATCGAAAAATGTTACTAGTATATTTTATTGTATTTTTATTACGATTACTTACACTTTTTTTAATAGACTATATTGCAATTTTTACACACGACAGAGATATGATAAATTTATATTTATTTAAAAAAATGTAAAGTTAACAATTATTATAATTATTTGCAACTGCAAAATGTAAAAAAAAATCTGTATGTTAAACTCTTTCATATAATCTAATTTATTGAAAAATGTTCAGCAGTTTGTTTATAAGGCAACATTATTTTATCTTTCTATCGTATACTATTTTATTCTGACTGTTATATCAGGGAAAAAACCAGTTGCATTATTTTATTATGATCGCTTTGCTTCACCCCCGTGGCTTTGAACGAGCCCTGTTCCATTTACTAATTAGATTATTATGAATTTATATTAAACGCGAATGAATCTCCATCCCGCTCTATCGCCAAGCATTTAACAAGTCGCCAGAGAGAGATAAACTGCTGTTCGTAATATGATTTCATCGTAATAAAAAAGAGCGCGTTTGAAGGCTTCTTGGAAAATATTATTTCACAATCAATTCCATTTTTCTTTTGATGAAATTTGATTCATTGATTTTTTAATTATTTTATTGTGTAGGAAATATAATTCAAGCAGATCAAGTTATGGTTTGCTGTATAACAAAATTTAATTAAAATTGTTTTAATACTGCCATATCTTTTAGCAAAGGTAAAAACCATAACGACCTTGCGACGTCATGGACCTGTTCAGAGTGAAAATTTTTAATATTTTTTCAAATTCGAACTATGAAAATATGTTTATAAATAAATGTATCAATAGATAAAAATGCTTAAATTTTATGTCAAGCCGGCTAAATAAGTGATTTAAAAAAAAAAATTTTTTTGTAGTTTATCTCCAATATTAAACAACATTTTAAGAGACAATCAAATAGGATACATTTATGTTTATTGTGCAGTAAGTTAGTATGTTTGTTAAGATATCTACGTGATTTTTCTGTGATAATATTTGTGTTATCTTTGGCATATTTAAAAGCTGTCTTATCTTATTAAATATTATAATTGTAAATGAGGACTGAAAAAAAATATTAAATTTAATTTAACATTTAATATTGTACAATTATTTGCGTTGGGTGAAATAGGAATTAAACCGAATTATTCCATCAGAAGAAAGGAATAAATAAAATGCGTTCAAATTGCACTGGAAGAAAAATTCTCCTCAATATTTAAAATCGCCACGTTTATTGTTATGTTTAATTGTCATATATCCAATAAGGAAAATTTGTTTAATAGAGAGACCTCATGTTGGTTATCTCTAAAAGGATTTTAATTCGAAATTAAAAATCATTTCGCTACCAATTAAAAGTATTATCAGTTCACCACCCGCTGGTAATTAACTCACAGTCGATGTCTATTAGGTAACGCAATATATTATATTGCGAATGACATAACATGCTGGGATGTATAATAATACCGTGCGTAAGAAAATAGCACAAAATGAAAAGTGTTCATTGTACCTTCTACCATTAATCATTAGAAGACTGCGTTATACTTTAACTAGGCAACGGATACATGTTCATAATATCTAATGCTTCAGAAATCTGTAAAAGTGAAATGATTGGCACGGACATATTTATTTATTGAGAGTCATCGCGATTAGTAAAATATACCAAGTTATTATCACAAATCGAAATGTTCTACTCAAACTCGAGCGGAAATGAAATAAAATACAATATTTATATGATTTATGATATTGACTAAGAATGCTTGGTGAAAAAAATAATATGTTGCAACTTTGTACGAACGATTTCACATATTTTTTCACTAACAATCCATCATTACGTTAGTTTTAATGCATCCTTTTGATTGAATGCGTGAAGATGCCAAAAGGTGAAACCCAGATCGTTAGCGATGTAACATGTGTTATCGTACAGTGTTTCAACAAAGTTTATAATTGTAGTCGAAGAAAATGTTTACTTTGTTTTGAATGAAAAGTATTTGTAACCTTTGAAAGATCATTATTTACTATATTGAAAAAAAAATAACAAAATATACAATTTTGCTTTTGGTCTAATTATATTTAAGGCTATTTTCTCTACATCGTATATTTTCATCTGCGATAGATGGATGTATTTTAGCTGAAAAAGTCAACAGTCAAAATATGAAAACTGAAAATGAAATGATTGACGGATAGGTATTAGACTTAATTAATTCTATGAAAATAATTCTAATCAAATTCACAAATTATATAATTGCGACGCTAGACGTAGGTGAAGTAATATATTTAATACATCAAATTAAAAAAAATATATATTGGTTCAATGTTTTGAAACAAAAGATGAAAAGTAAGCCAAGGTGAGTTAAATAGTTAAAATTAGGGGATGGAATATCGGTATAAACGCTCACCGGGTGGCAATATTGCTATGTGGTCCAGGAGCACTAAACTTTGTCCGTAACCTGCGTGATTTATGACATCACATCCCTCGATATGCGGTCCCCATCTGACCATATCTCTGCACACTGTCTTGCCTGAGTCAAATTTGATTTTTATCTTCATATTTTATTCCATAAATATGCATGATATCATATATTGAAGCTTCTTCATGTTTCAAATAAATAAAACAAACTAAATCAACTAAGTAAATGTAGTGAAACATAATTACATACAGAGTAAAAAGTAAATAAAGGTGTATGCCAACTTTAAGATAATTTATAATATTAGAAGTCATTTTTTTCACGCTGACATTTCGATCAATACCACTATGATATGTATTTAAATGAGTATCATAATTTTCCATTAAAAAGTTCGATGGAGTAAGAAAAACATATTTACTAACATGATTGTGAGACTGTTGAAATCACAGAGTTATTGTGTAACTCCGTTATAGGAAGAAACTTTTCTCTTCTTAATTCCATTTTGAATGATAATTTAGTATCTTGTGAGTGACGTTGAGCAGGTCAGATACTGCACTCTGTGCAAGTTGATCGGCGCACATGGGATATTTTTTGTTTTGTAATATATCATTAAAGCATTCGTTTAAATAATGTGTTGCTTAATTTTGTTCATTGGCTAGGTATTAATTTTGAGTAATGAGCAATTACTAATGGATTATTTCCACCTATTAAATATTTTGATTATATTTATTGGATTTTTTTAATGAAACAAAGAAATGAATATATCACTACATATTATCACCGTATTAAAAAAAATGTTGTCAAATTGAAAGGTTTCACATGAAAAAATCCATTGGAAATTAAGGATATTAGGCCCTAATGATCTTGCGGATGGTCAATTTAATTTCAACATAGGTGACTAAAAGTAAGATTTTACTATTTTTTTGGCGCGCTATGAACCAAAAATTATACGCAAAAAATGGTGAATTGATATCAAATTAATTTCTTTATCCTTTTCTTTCTACCTTCTATTTAAATTCAAGAATACCGTGCCCAAAAAGCGTCAAATGAAAGCATCCCCTTTCTTGCTACGGTAAATATTTTTTTAACAACAATGCTTCTCAAACTATGAACAGCAAAATTTTTCATTCTCACGTATTTTTCCTTCAGATGGGCCGTGAATTATTTTTTACAGAATCAGGGTGCTGTTATAGGAAAAGTTTTGGCAAGCACTGGTTTATAACACAAGGAAGATTTCAATTATTTGATGAAAAAATTTCATGGGATTACTTAAATCAAACAAAAGAGAAATTTATAAGAATTAATTATTACATAAGAAAATAGTGGTCCGTTTTAAAAATTCTTGTTGGTCAAATAGCATATATTATATTTCAATATAGTCACGATATACAAATATATGAAATAAATAAATGGTGAATGATATATAATAAAACTGTATTTAATAATCGATACGTTATTAAGGAAAGAAACCATAATGTTATCAAATCTTTGGTATTTGAATAACGGATTGATATATTTTAATTCACTATCCGGTATTTTTCAAGTAAACAATTTTAATGATATTTCGAATATTATTTTTAATGAATCGTAAAATTTAAATGGCATGACAAAGTAGGCTCGTATTTTCCAAAAACAAATACAATAAATATATCAAGTGGCATTAATCATAACGATTGGACCGTATCGTTAAGTAGGCAAGCATCTCGAAATCCCGTCTGACCGCATTGGAAGCAGTTCTTTACTTAGATTAAATACTAGTATTCATTGACATGATGAGATTTAGTGCATAATATGAATTCGTTATCAGTTATTTAATATTTAAAAATTATTCAATATATGTAATTATTTTTTTTTTTGAATTTTCAAATTATACATTGTACAATATCAACACGTGTTTGTAATTATTTTAATCAGTTTTCTGACAACGAAAGTAGAACGTCATAAAAATTAAGCAGTAATATTTTACACTATCAGTTATTTTACATCGTAATCACTTTCGACAAATAAACCAGTCTGGACATCCTAAATATTGAATGCTTAAACATGCTTATCAAATGCAGCACACAACATGGTATCAATTTAATAACATATAAATAATTCTATTAAATTATTATTATAGTCTTTTCAAGTAATGGTTGATAAAGTCAGGAGATTTGTATTGTCCTACACATATTTTTCTTTGAATAACTTTTAAAATATCATAGTTTATAAAAATAGATTAATTCTAAAAAAATAAATATTTACTTTGCAATATTGCAATCGATACATATTTGTAAAACAATTAAGAAATGAAATGTCAAACCAATAAACGAATCAAAAATATAAAAAATGCAAAATTTAATTCTTTCATGTAGATAAATAGGTAAATGACATTTTCCTCTAAAATTAGTTGTTACTAAATTCGTGATAATTATAATTAATGTGTCAAGTAAGTAATTAAGGTAATTAAATATAAAGTAGATGAATAAATATCACATCATTTTATGTTTATCATTTCATAATTTTATTTTAATTTCATATAATATCGCATATAAAATGCAAAATTTTACGGCGTGTTAATTATTATCAATTTTGCATGAGTTTATAAAATTTAAATCATAAATAATCAATAAATATTTCTAATTTATTATGAAAAAGCCTGGTGATTTTTCCCATAAAACGGCTATGTGATTTAATTATTTAGAAATCGTACACTAAAATAATCGTAATCATATTTTACTACATCTTTCTTTAGGAAGGTTCTTTAGCTACCTGTTGATTGGTATTTTGGTCAAGTTGTTTTAAAACACATAAATATACATAATTACTAAAAGCACTTCGATTAATGATTCATTTTATCTCTTTGATTCTACTTGTGAATTAATTCTGAATATTAACGGCCGTTAAGTAATTTATGAAAAAATATTTTTTTATAGTTTTCACCTACTTTTGAAGAATGTTTTTCGAATTCGGAAGAAATCATTAAGCACAAAATTAATTCGATAATCATAATACCAAATAATTAAATACAGATGAAGAAAAAAAGAACAAAGCATAGGTTTATTAAGATCTGAATGCTTGGCGAATGATTAAGAGTATAAGTTAAATGTTACATATTAAAATTATTTACGAAAATTGAAACCTGACAACGTGACTAACGAAACACGTGAAAATGTACGAAGTATCAAAACAATTCAAATTTTAAAATTTTAAATGTGAAGTTGAAGAGCTAACTAAATCATATAAGGAAAAAACGTATTTTATCATAGGTGAATAGTAAAATATATCATAGTTTTAGGACTTTAAAAAATACGGTGACATTAACTGTCGTACAATTTTTGATTGAATACAATTTTATAATATTATCTTCTGTCATAAAATTCAGATATTTATGTTAAAATTCATGACAGATTAATGGCGATTCAGAGTAAATGTCACACTATTTATTACTAATATTATACAAATTCTTATTGAATGTGAATATTTAACATTGTGATAAACAGGTATTTTTGTTTTTATTATGACGAAATATTCTATATTTTTATGATAAACATTGACATATGTTATTATGGAAATTTACATAGTGGTTTTTTCAACGTTGGCCCACGTTTTATGATATTCCACTTGAAGAGACATAAATTTGATGTGGATTTACGACTAAACTAAAGCTACGATGAAAACGACATTGATAAATAATAAATTCAATTAGATAGTCCAGCATTCGGTGTCCACGCATGTTTGATCTTATTGATTTTCAAATATTGATTATACTTTATATAAAACACGAATTCATGTTTTTTTTACTAAAAGGTACTTTAGATTACTTTGGTAAGTTATTCATCAATGATTTATAATAAAAAAATTAATATGGTTTTATGAATCGCTTTACAGTGAGTTTGAATTAGAAATAATGTACAGCAAAGAATATTAGATAACCAGATTCAGTAAGCAAAATACTGATTACATCTTATGGAATTGATCATTTTTATTAAAATGTTAACTGAACTGGAAGCATTGTTTAGTTATTAGATTATCTTTTGGACCAATAGCCTACGCCGACTTGTTAAAAAATACGACAAGCAATAAGGTTTTCTGCAAGTTTGCGGCGTATTCGAGGAAAGAATGATTTAGAGGTGAGTTTTTGCAGGGTTCTTTTCTAAAAACTTATTTTGAGTAGAAGTCAATTCAGGGTAATTTCTCGTTCAAGTACAAGCGTGACGGGTTGTGGAGAGTATCTTATAGTAAGTTAAAGAGATGGTGAATGAAATGTTATTGCTTGCTGAATAAAATAAACGTATAAGCAAATAAAATAGCGTTTTGACACCTTACACAGTTTGTATGCGTCATTCACACTGAATAGAATATGATGTTGCACCGCGAGGCACCAATCGTTAGAATTAATTACATTCTGTTACATTTCCACGTAGAGATACATCGCACGCCTTCAGCGAATAAACTAATTACTCCCGTAGTTTTAAGTCAAGGATCTTGAAACAATTTCACGGCCCCGGTCGAGTTCAGTACGAACGAAGGAAGCAGTCGCTTCGTTCAGAATTCTCTGTATCCACCCGCGATCAAATGTATTGAATGCATTGTGGCATTTAAAATAGAGCAGGTGTTTGCAACCCACTTGGAAGTCATTTAACTATTTATCCGATACAATCCAGTCTATGTGGGATATAAAACACATATTTATTGAATTAATTCTCAAGTACAATATGCAACATTATCGATTGAGAAAGATTTATTAAGTGTGAAGTGAAATTTTATAAAAGTAATGTTCATTTAAAGCACGTCACTTTTATTAGTCACTGATGGACGCTTTATAAATAAATTACGAAGACAATCATACTTTAAGAAGTATGCTTTGTGTTTATTAAGAATTTAGAAAGAAATAAATGTTTATTTTAAATCCACTATTAAACTTAGATATTCGGAATGTTGGAAGATGTCGAACGATTTCTTAAAGTTAATAAATACTATTTTAGCTGTTTCTGACTGAGTACTAATTGCCTATTCTATGAATATTATTACCCCCATATAAAATTACTGACTATCAATACAAAAATATTTCGGGAATTATACTTGGGTCTATTTATCATATTTATTAATTCCTCCTGAACGTCATATACACAAATCGCTGAGAAATAATTGAAATTTAAATAAAGAAGATTTTCGTTTTGGAAGCCGCTCAACAAAAGTATTTTTTTAAATTCATTTAATAATACATGAGCTAAGTAAAGTCAAAAAAATTAGATGAGTGTATTTGAGTTAATAATCAGAAATTAAATTATAATATATTACTATGATTTAATATTTATGTTTCCAACTACATTTAAAGTTTTTTTTTCATTGACGTTTGTTAGTAATATGTATCAATTGGACTATTTTTTTTAACTGACTATTTCAAGTAAATAAAGCACTATTTTTGGGTGAGAAACTTATTACGAGGGTGAGGATAGGTAGCCAAATATAAAAATGAGAATACTAGTTGACTCATCGCTCTGTGCTAGGATCAGTTTTTAAGCTTGATAGGCGGACTGAATGTTGTCATCATACAGATATTCTTGCTTTTAAGTACAAAATCTAGAGTAGTTTGAGAAAACAAATGAAGATATTGTTCTTATAGGAATTCGAGCCTTTGAATACTACCAACTGATAAAAATTAGTCTTAATAAGTGATGCATTTGTGTTTCTTGAAACGCTAGTTGTTAGTATCTGTATTAATATGAATAGAACCAATATCATCAGAATAAAACAGCGCATGTTTGTATCTGAAAGACAGGGGACATTAGCGGCGTGTATTTAGCTTCTACACAGCCTGCGGCTAAAGGTTGTCGCAATTAATTGCGGCGCTCCGGTGTCGCAGTGATTGGAGCGGCGATTAGAGCGATGAGAGTAGCGGGTAGCAGCGAGCCTGCCACCGCTTCCAATGATCCGCGATATGCCGAGGCACGAACCGAAGGCTCAAGTTTCGTGCTTTACTGCCTTGTTTATCATCTATCATGTTAACGAATTTAGCTTATATAAGCTGGTGACGTCACGCGAGTTTAGAGATTCAATGTTTACAATATCTACACAATACTATGTATTGTCTAGTATACTCTTATATTGATTTACTTAATAACTATCGCATTATATTCAAATAGCAAAATACTGTGTACTTGTTTATGTCTCTACCGATAATAAATATATAAGAGAAGCGTTTAATATTAATGTACCACGAATGAAAATTATTTTCGTGATAAATCCCTCTTTCCCAAACGCAATCATCTCCAAAGAAGATAATTTATTTTCTTCAATTGAATCTGAAAAACCCGAAAAATACAAAATTTTATTACAAAGCAGAAATTTTTAATCTATATATTAAAAATGATGAAAATTTCTAAGATACAATTAATAACCTCGCGACTGTTGATCAGTCATATTGATGATAATTTTACTTTAAGAATTTAAATCTGAACTAGAAATGCTTACAGATATTGTAACAGAAAATTTATTCCAAGTCCATTGTAGATAATCAAATTTATTAAATTATCATCATCAGCCGGGGTCGATCCACTGCTGGATGAAGGCCTCCCACTGCTTTTTTTTTCACGGGGGTTGTTTGGACATAGCAACACCACGCTGCTGCCCAGGTGGTGGGTATTTAGTTTTCTGCCTGGGTTTTCCTTCCCATAGTCAAGAGAACACGGCACGCGGTGTTCCCGAGCGGTCACCCATCCAAGCACTATCCGCGTCCAATGCTGCTTTTAACTTCGGTGATCGCACGAGAGCCGGTGCTTTCAACGTGGTATGGTCGTGGCTTATTAAATAATCATAAGGTCTTAATAAAGTTTATATCGAGATCAATGAATCGAGTTCAATACCTTTCTTTGGATAGATTTATATCTTTAGTGTCTATGTGTATATGAAATAAAAATTAAGAACGGAGCAAACTTGAACAAAAGTATATTTGGATTCTTGCTTATCTCTTTATTACTTTAGACCTATCTAAAAACAATTGATAGGATCTTTATGTCTGCATAAGAAATCTGTTTGCAGTAAAAACATAAACTTTTTAACTGTTACATGTAACATCTATGATTCAACGTTTCCCTCGGAATAATCGTAAGGAAAAAATTGAATGATCTCATTATGAGAAAATATATGACTCTGAATGCAACACCTGTATTTTAAATTCACGATTTTATGATGGAGGTATAATATACTCGTATTTAAGTTATTGTATATCATGATGAGCATGAAAGTTCGACTCGAATTGGTCGAAAATAATAAGAGTTAGCTATTCATTTTACTTGTTTAACAATCTCGCGAGGCCATAAACTGTTTATTTAATTTTATTCGTGGGTCATTTAATGCCTTCTTTATTAGCTTTTACACACGGGTCGAGAGTTAAGTCTAGTCTCATTTATTAACCAATAAGAGCTATTTGTACACTAATGAACATCGTGCCATTTTATCTCAACAACTCGTTTTTTATACCCCTTTCATTTTACATAACAATGAATTTGAAATTGTAACAAAGATTTAATTTATTATCATAATTAATTATCAATCGGTAATTAATTATATTTGCGATGCGGGTTCAAGTAGTTTCACGGGTTAGTGGATAGGTACTCATGTGAACTGAGGAATTATTGGATGAAAAATTCTTTTGATAGCAGTAGATGTTTATATTGAGAGTTTAATCATTCGCTTAAATATTCATTAAAATCCTTAACAATAGGTTAGGATTAGGTGAGATTAAAGATTTCGATGGAAATTTTTGATGCTTGAATACCTTGTGAAAAATCGATTATTTGATGCTGTTTTTAAAATAATAACTTCGGAAAATGCAATCGGAAAATTCATCTTCGAAATGACTGGATTACGTGAATCATATAAACATCTACTGGCCAACTAATAGATGAAAACAGCTACCATATCATATTTCGCAATTTTTCATTATTTTTCATATTGAAAGTTTTCATAAATATATATGATGTTAGATTCGTTATGTATAAACACGCGAGATATCTTTATGAAGTTGGATAATAAGTTATTTGATCGGTAAAAAAATGTAAAGTATTGTAAAAGAAATGTTAAAAAACAAAAGAGATGGTATTAAACTTTTTTATTGTTTCAACGATCTTTTTTGTCAATATCAGAAGACTGTGATTGCTAGAATGCATGAAGAATATTTTATGTATCATTTGATTATAAAATCGAAAAACAACATTAAACTAATGGGCTTCATGTAATTATATATAAACTTAAATATTTGAATAAATATTAAATAAAAAATCGAAAAGTTAATTTAATAGAATCCACAACATTCTTCAAAGCCGGTGATAAACTGCCGTTTTGAAAACATAGTAACTGTCAATAAAACAATAATAATTATTATTCGTCAGTAATTTATTGTTATTTGCTTTATAATATTAATTTTTCATAAATATTTAAATCAATAAAACATTATAAGAGCATTAGCATTGAAGCTAATAAACTATCAGATATCTTGAGAAATACGACGATTTAAAAATCCTACTCACATTATTATTATACACGACAACGGCGATGAATTAATGAAAGTTTTCTGAGTTCTCGAAGTAAAACCTGTTTTATTGATTTTTCATAATGGTAATAACTCGTTGCGGTCATTTAAATACGTTTAATTAAAAAGGCTGTATAAGTACTTTCTTTAAACGTCCCTCAAAGATATATGAAACGATAATCTTCATCAAATAAATATTTATTCATCCGCAGCTATACATTCCACCTATAACTGAAAATAAATTTCTTTTAATTGATATTTATGTTTTTAATGGAAAAAAAGTTCGTAACAAATTGTACAATTCCAACAATATGAAAATCATAAAAATCGTCAAAATAATTGCGACTTACAGAAAATTGTCATGTCTTGTTGTTTGCTTAATATTATTGTTATTTTTTAACTATTGAAAATTCAAACGATTCTATAAAAATAATACGTTTTGTGACTTTACAAATCCTTGTGATTCGTGATGGAAATCGCAATTCTTGACAGATGTCTTAAAATAAAATATCGCAATGAACGATATGTATTATATGGAGTTATAAATATATAGGAGATTGAAAGTAAATGTATGCAAACAATTACAATTTAGAAAAACATACATCGGTGCTCTAGTTTTGAGAAGTATATGAACTAATGTTGGCCGGAAAAAAAGGAAACACTTTCAGTCATTTCGGACGACATCGTTATTGAGTATGCTGTTTAAAAAAGTAATGAAAATTAAAAATTTATATCAAATTTGACATAGCAACTCAGTCTCACCATAATATGAAATGTACACATTCGTAAAACATTTGTCATCATGATATCAAAAACATTGATTTACATTATAGATCTATAATAAAACTGATGATTATGTAACTTTTCAAAAAAAAAAAAAAGGCTTCCATTTCCGTTTTGGGTTTTTAAGACTATCCGAAACATATTTTCAATGAAGAGGGTAGAACCGTGTTGACAAAAGAACAATCATTGCCTATCCATCGTACGCTTCTCAATCGCATTAGCATTGAGCATTCACAGCAGCAATATATTATTTCTGTATTTATTTTAAAAATAAATTAGATTTTTTGTAGATTTCCGTTAGACAAACGATCAAATGATCGAAGCATGATATAGTGGGTAAAAAATGTGAATAAATAAAGATTGCGGTTAGGTGTAATCAAATCCATAAATATAGGGACTCTATAGATATAGCATGGTTGTATTACGCATTTCTACGGTAAGAACAAGGGTATTCTTACAACCAGCGGGACTACTGTCAATGTTCCCGGTGCGTTTTTAAAAGAGCCGGAGCTACAACAGGATGCACATATTCACAGAAAAAAATTGTTTGATGAAATGGATTGTTACGTCGCGTAGATAGATTTTTGACATTTACAGTTTTTGAATACACATGGATCACATTGTAATTACCCATTGGATCTGTTTCCATTCTGTGAGAAGTATCTTTAGAACATTTCAATGCGTTTAATATATGGAAAATACTTGTGACAATTATGATTATATACATAAATATCATGTAATTCAACGAAGAATCATTTATTTACTCTTTGCCTTTAACCAGAAAAAGCAGTTTTTATAAATAACTACATGACAGTAACAATAGTTGTTTATTAAAAAGACTATATTAAGCTTTTGCTCACTTCATCAGTTATTCCATCAGTCCAATAGGTTTACAAAAGATATTGATAAAAATGAGAATCTGACACATATCATCAATAATTGAATCTAATTTTAATAAAAAACAAGCCTATGGCGTTTTTTTATTATTCAATAACAAAAATACAAGGCAATTGATTCTCAATACGGCCCTGTCATCGTTGAAGGCTGAGCGAGTAGGTATTGCTTCCGACAGATAGATTGTCAGCTGCGATGACATTCAATTTTTATTGAAATGTAACAAAATGACAAATGGAGAAAATAAATTAAAATGAAATTGATGATTTGTGTTTTTCAAATCAGTCCATTGAGTTGATTTTTCCACTCTGGCTAAACTGGAATGAAGCGTGGCTTAATATTATTTCAAAATATACAAAGCGATAGTAATGAAGTATGCAATATTAACACAAAAAAAAACAATCGTCATTCTCACCAAAAGGCATACTATCAAATAGCTAAATAAATTATATACATATACATGAAATTTGATTTGCGAGAATTTTTCGATTAATTTCAATAATTAAAAAAGAAAAACATTTATTATTATTTATTAATTAGAATATTTTGATTTAATTATTTGAGTAGTTTATAAGTTTGATTGATCTTGATTTGTTGAAGAATTTCAAATATTTACATGCATGCATAACTTATAAGCCAGATCCATTTTTTTATGAGAATATGAACCGAATACTAAACACCACGCACACAGACCGATTAGCCGTTTTAAGAAATTATATTTCACAATAAGCCAAAAAATGACACTTATACATTGGCGATGGTATAGTGCCGTCATGGCAATGAGCTGTATTTTTAATTGAAGATTAAAATAATTTTCTATTTAATCTAATTATAATGGATTTATATAATAAGGTAAAATAATTTATTGCCAATCAAGCAAGAAAGCAATGCTGATCATTCAAATAGGCATACTTAATTACACGCAAGCACTAATATTATTATATAATACTGACATATGGAAATTATTAATTAAAAAAATATTTCTTCTTGAAAATGTTTTTTAATGTCAACTTATTTATGTCAGAACAAGTCGCTGGGTTATTGTTTGTAAAATACCAGCTGGTCAAAATTGGTTTTAGTAAAACTGTTGAATAAGAGTAACGCGTTTTTTCCTCATTTCAAATTGACAGAAATTAAAAATAAATACTAAGAAAACTATTTCAAGTCAAGTAATAAGCATTTAAATAGATTAATGCAAAATAAAGCACCTGGCATAATTTGCTTTGAATACTAGGAAATCCTTCATGATTTACTGATAGCCGTGCAGTGCTTAGTTTTAAATATTTTTTTATCAGAACGGTCGGAAGGCAAAATTTTCCGGATTTAAATATTTATCAAAGTCTACCAATGTAATAATGTCAAAAAAAAAATGGCAAGAAAAGCGTTGAGAATTAAACAGTGCTTAAAACAATGTCATTTTGATTGAGATTACATACCGTGGCAAGTTGTGCCGCTTTATAAATGGCGATATTGTGTTCTTTTGCTCTATAAATTTGTCGCAATGATTACCATCAATCCGCACAAATTTGGTAATTTCAAATAGAAAAAAGGACACCATCCGTCTAAATTAAAAATCAAAAAGAAATGTTTACAATTCATTCAAAACTTTTTCAGACCAGATCAGGCATTTCTTTTAAGATATAATAGATAGCAATAACAAACAAACGATATTTAAAAAAATGTTTTTTCCTTTCGTCTAATTGAATATTTGATATTATTTTTTTTTTGTGACAAAAGAAGCGCTAAATATGCATTTTCATTTTAAAACTTTTGCCATTATTTGCGTAAAACCGATGAATTGCTTGATCTGATTTTCATTATCGAAACATATAAGATTATCGTATCTTGAAACAGATAGAAAATTTTGTATATCATCAAGTAATAACTATGTAATAATCATACACTTTTAAATTATAAGACGATGTATATTAATCACGATTTTTTAGTCTGGGATCTCAAGAGTTTCGTTTATAAATGGTCACGTTAGGATCAGACGAATAAGGGTACGATGGGAAACTGTCCTTTTTTCTTGCGAAGGAGGGCGCTGAGAGCGAAATAAACGTGAGGCGACACTGTGCGATATGGAGATAACAGTTCATAATTAGAGCGACTTGATACAATTAAAAACCCCATACCAAATTTATAAGGTGCTTCGTACAAATTCAAGTTCATTGTTTTATGTAAGTACTGGTATAATTGTGCAAAAAATAAATAAGTATCTTACTGTTTGAAGAAATTAAAATAAACCTAATTATTAGGCAGGTATCAATAATATTACTATGATTATTTAATATACCTTGGTAGGTCTAAAATTTAAATTAGGGAAATTTCAGTTACAATAATAAAACGACTGTATTATGAGGAAGAAATTTAAACCATTTACGAAGAAGTCCTTCTCTGTAACTTCTGTCACAAGGCAAGTGTCGTTGTCTATTGATACGAATAACATGAATATATTTGTGTATTTTTAAAATATTAATATTTTGTTTATGTTGTGATAGGTTAAAAGTTGACTACTAATAAAATTTCATAATATTTTTAAGGCTATTTCAGCTTCACGCCATCGTCAGAACTGTAGTTAAAAATAATTTAGCTTTGCTTTATAGATCGCTTTGAAAGATACATTTGTATAATATACCACTTCGCTACTTCGATTTTCATTACTAAAAGTGTTTAAAATAAAAATCACCAAAGAAAAAACATGTTGAATCGCACAGACTGTAAACAATTCAAATACAAAAATGTGTAGAGTAGCTCCAAGAAAATGAACATCAATGGTTGTTAAATAAATCGTTATTAAATATTATGAATGAGCTTTTTAGATTAGTGTAATTTTTTGTATGTTTGATCACTTATGATGATATTATGGAGGTATGTTGAAGCATTTATAATTGTTCAAGAGTATTAAGATTAAAAAAAATATTATTATTTATTACTATTTACATGATAAAAAAAGAGTTCTTCCAATTGAATGCCGATAAAATAATAAAATCAATATGGCTTAACGAAAAACTGTATGTATTATATGCGTCCAGTTTTGACAATTAACATGATTGGCAACGTATCAAACATCCCCAATTCAAAAAGTTCATCATTACAGTTAACACTCATCAAATGAGTATTTTCGAGCGTTGGTTTACGTTAAAAAATTGGAGATAATAATGATGTGGAATTGTAGAGTTTGTATTTTGATGCAAAGGGTTCATTGCTACATATGGTATTTAATTAAGTATCCTTGCGACAGGCACTTATCGTTCGATTTATTGGTGCATTGGTATGGCAGAAAAATCCGTGATCTCACGACAGCACTTTTAATTATGCCAGCGTATCTGATTGCAGCAAGTCTCGAGATCTCAAGCCAGAATTACTATTCATTGGAATCCCATAGCCAGGCTCGGGTCGGGGCACGAGGCTTCTTTGATACCAATATTGTTATCGATTGATCATTTCCTGCGACGGAGATGTTTCGCTAATAGTCGATTGAAATATCTAGTAACAGATTCGATAATCAGACCAATCGTTTGGTGATACACATCATACAGCGCTTAATACAGTCGTTTGTAAGAGTGTCAATTTAAGAATAGTGAGCATTTGTTGAGAATCTCGATTTGCAGCCTCAGTTTTTTAGTCTGTCAGAAAATTATACAAATAGATTTTTATATACATACACATAAACATTTTAGATTTTTAAATATGATGAAAAAATATAATGTGATAGTGTTACAGTATTAATAAGAGTTTTTATATGCCGACAGTTATTTACTCATTTAAAGTAATTTACTGAAAGATTCATTATGAATTTATAAATTCGCTGCAATACATTCTAAAAATGGATATGAAGACTCTGTGTCAAATACATACACTGGAAATAAAATAGGCCATGGTGTTACAAACAAAATAAAACTGCTTTTCTCAATACATGAAAAATTACCTCAGTATTATATACAGCGGACTTATGGTGATGATTTCAATTAAAATTGATTTTCTTCCCTTTATAGACGACTCTATAGTGCTTTAAATTATCCGTAAGAGATTTTTTTAAGTTGTGTTTAATTTAGAAAATTTCATAAACTTAAATTTAAAAATACACTAACCGTAAGCCATAATTAGGGAACAGGCGATGGTCCCTAAGTGTTTAGTCAAAAAAGTAAGATCAGTAATGTTTGATGGATGACACATGCGACGAAAACAGTTGCTTTGATATTGACCTTTGACATTGGCGTAGAAGCTGTGGCGATTTTGATAAAAGGATGGAAAACAAACCAGATTCGAAATGTCCAGACATTGTGGCCCCTTTTGCACGAAACGTCATCCCGATCGCGATTAGGGGAATATATAACTGCTTATACTGCTCCTGATTGTTATTTAACTTGTAATCTTATTTTGGTTTCCATGTGTAAGCTAATGAGCAGAAGAGACCTTTCCTCGCTCTTAAGTTTAATATTTAGCCTATACACGGTCGGATTTGTGATCGTTAACTTAATATTCCATCGCGGTCGGTGGAATAAAGATTTTGTTAACATAAAATATTTATTCGTCTTATAAATTTAAGTTAATATTAAAAACTATTTTACATTTACTTAAATTACAATATTCAAGACCAGTTTCGTTCATCGCGAGATGTTTTGATAATGCTCGCTGATATAAAATATATTGTGAAAATAACACCAAAAAAATATAATGCCTTTTCACCAAGAAATGATAGTTAACAACTTATAAGGGAAAAATTATTGTAAACACTTATTATTCTTTCCAAGTTATGGACCTGTTGGCTATACTCATTTTCAGTTTAATAATTGATTTTGTTGGTAATTTGTGGTTAAAATACATATTTATTAACAATTCTTTGTGAAGTATTGTTTTATAAAAATTTTATTTCACTTCCATTCACCTTCCTTTAATTCCACTTCATGTTTTTATTATGTTGAATTTTGAATACCAGATGTAAGAATTAAAAAAAATATTTTGAAAAAGATAACTACAATAGATTGTAGCGAAAATCAATTTTCAATTGAATACTATAACTGGTATCGTACGTCTCTATTTTATGTGTCAAAAATAATTTTCTTAAGACGAGCGATCAATTCACGCGTGATGAATCAGGTACCGAATGCTCATAGGGAATTGAGTGTATGGCATAATTTTCGATGCAAGTAAAACGAAGCCATAAAGCGAATGGCAATAATAATAATGCGAGCGACATTGGCTTGCTTTATTGTCTGCTGCACGCTACAGACTATAAAATATTAGTCTCAGCGATACTAAAAATATTTAACCGTATTTTCCATACTTACATTTACTCAAAATAAATGTACTCTTCTTCAACCAAAGACATTACTGTGAAATAACTAATTGCTATGATTTGTATAAGGTTAAGGATTTAATATTGCTAATGTTGACAGATTGTGATTTTATATATGTTGCTAGATTATTGATACATGAATATTTTTGAATAATTTTTTACGTCTCAACATTTATTAATATTTAAAAAAAAAACAAGTACACTTGATGTGGTAAATAGAATATATTTTTCATGTACGTGTGCCTATATGTTTAAATAAAAATAATATTTCTTGAATAGAAGCTTAAAAAAACTTTTCAAAGCTTTTTATTAAGCTGTAGTGTCTTAATAGATATTGTTTCTCATAAATAGGTGTACAATTTATTTTCAAACTTTCCTCATGTGTTCTTGTCTTTATAATTGATTGTAAATATTATTTCATTGTTTCTATTTTCTGCGTATACATTATTTACTATTTTTCAACTTTTCATACAATTCCACACGAAATAAAATCATATATATTATGTCAGTCTGAAACGTTATTCTATTAGAATATAGAGCGAGGAATTTTCTCTTTTAACACACCTATTGTTCTAATGTTAATGACATAAATATTTCAAAATTCGTTCATTGGATATGTCTGGCTTAATTCTGAAGCACTTACCACGCAGACTGTGAGATTATATTATTAAAAAGTCTCATGAAGATGACATATCGTACGATAGCTGAACACAATGTCGCAATTAATAACTCGTGTCAGTTGTTCTTTGAATCAGAGTAAACCGAGACTTTCGAAAATAGCCTCACATTATAAATAAGATTGCAAAACATACAACGGTGGACAAAACAATATTTTATATTGTCTCTCGTATAGAATTGCGTGTTTTTTCATAAAATTTATTTTGCATCAATCCAGTGGCAGCACTGCGTAAACACCTCAATTAAAAGGAACTATGCTTAATATTTGTATATGCAAGTTTACTACAATAGTTTTTTTTAATAGTTTTTATGCCGTTCAACTTTCAACTTTTTGGCAGTCTTAAAGTTTATAAACACTTACCGTTTGCACAGAAAAATGGTAAGCAAGAAAAATTACTAGAATCAATTTATGGAAATGTATTGTATAACCCAGAAAATTATTTTGTTCGGTCGCTAGTGCAACAGAACCACGAAGAAAGTGCACAGTCACAAAGTTTTGAACGAGCGTATTTATGTGGGTAGGGTGTGAATTCTCCCAGTTCGTGGTTGTGCGGATTTTTAGAACCTTTTACCCCCTTAGCGAGATGGGTTTATTTCTTTCGAAAGGCCAGACGTGTTGGTTTATTTGGCTGGACTACTACAAATTTTCTTCGAGAAAATTTTCCTTAATTAAATGTCACAGACAATATTTTATTTGTAATGCTTAAAAAACCATTGGATTTAAAGTATTCTAAAACCACAAAATTATTGATGAAAATAAATATAAAGTCTTTTTTCACGTAGTTTAAGTCCATTTTTAATGTGTTTATCTTAATATAATTTATTTAAATTAAAAAAAAATACACACAAATTAATTTTTCTATCAAAAATTGGTTGACTAAAAAGAGAATTTATAAAATAATAATTGAGATAACTTAATTTAATTGTAAAGGTGATTTTATTTCCAAAAAAACTTACTTTGTGCATAATACCATATCAAAAATAATAGAGACACACTGAATGCATAATTCGAATCTTTATTAGATTTAATTCATAAAATATTTTTAAGGATGCAGTTTTGTATGAATAACTGACCAGTAAATGTTACTTGAAACATACACGCACGCAAGTAACTCGGAACCCATTAAATAAAATACACCAAATATAATAAATGGAGTACAATAAAAAATGCTGATTCGGATTTTATTTATAATATCTTGAAATATCAATTTATGATTGAATTAATTGGCATTGATATTTATGACTAGTAATTGACAAAGTCTTGTGAAATAGTGATCAACAATATAGTATCGTATACGTAACATTAGTTATTTTAAATGTTTTAATTAACATTTATATAAAAATATAATTATATACACATGGAAAATTTTACGGCGACATAAAAATAAACTATCAAAATTTATTGTAAAGATAAATACATATAGCTGGCTTTAATAAGTAGGTATGTTTTCAGAAAAGCTTCGCTGCTAAAAGCTCTGAGTGCAATAAAGCTGGCCGACCAGCAGAGCAGGAGCTTCGTAAGGCGATACCGCGCTACGTAGGTTTATATGTACAGCATAGAGGTGCGCGCTGTAAAATTTTCCTCTTATATTTGAACTTGTAAAGTACACTACGTTCATAA
Source organism: Himalopsyche japonica (assembly GCA_028555115.1). Classification (NCBI taxonomy): domain Eukaryota; kingdom Metazoa; phylum Arthropoda; class Insecta; order Trichoptera; family Rhyacophilidae; genus Himalopsyche; species Himalopsyche japonica. The sequence continues at coordinate 458,603 of JAHFWJ010000722.1, forward strand.
TAATAAAAACTTTCCCAGTTTCTCTGGAGGCGGCGTTTATAACTCACGTTCGAAACAAACTATGCGTCGTATAAACGAAGCGATGTACTCGCATCGAGTACGCCCATAAAATGTGTGAAATTCACGTGACTGTACGTACAAGTGTAGGTATAGAAACAGCAGAACGTAGCTATTTTATATCCTTCCATATTCTTTTTTTTAACATTTTGCAATTTGCACAGGCTTCAGCCGACTTAAAACTTCGGGCCGTCTTTGGAAGTACAGTTCTCTGTAATGAGAAATTCTTTTATTTTATTCTTCTGCCTCAGTCTGAGCATTCTCGAATCATAGTCAGCTATCACCGATATATTATTTTTTAGGCTATACAAAAAATAAACTTAAATCATATAAAAAACACGTATTTACAAAAAATTAAAAACAGTTATTTTTTTGTAAGTTTTTTGAGGAACCCTTTATTTAAAAAATCCCTTTCATACCAAAAATCTAAATCTACGCCGGTTGAAATTGATTTGCTTGACAATTGACAGGCATACAAATTTTCCGGGGATTTTAAGTGATAAAAATATATGTCCCCAAGAAAAAAGAAAGGTTGGACCAAAAAGCATAACATGGTAAATTATCTTTATAATAAAAGGTGAGAGCTTGTGAAGAAAAAAGAAACATATTGCAAATGTTTACGACAGTCAAATTAATTATTTTTTTCTGTGTATTTAATACCCAAGATGAATAAATTTCAGCTGATAAATTTGTCATGAGTGGTATGTACAAATCAAGCTGATTAGTACTATATTACCTTATCTTTATTAATATATATTGAAAGTTCAAAACAATGTCAAGGGACAGTAATATAATGAAGTGTGCTAAAAAAATTGACACTACTCGAATGCCATCGCCAGATGTAACAAAGCTATATTATAAACATTGATATGTATTCAAAAAGACTCTTGACAAGTGTGCACTGAGAGTGCTTCATGACAGGCATACGTCCAATTAGTTGATATGGTGGTGGTCTGACGACCGCGATCTTTTCAACCAGTTCATATTTACAAACTGCATTTGCATATATCTATATTCTGTTTTCCAGTGTTCAATGCACTCGATAAATATTTACTGTGTATCTGCAGTTTTTTCATATCACTGCCATATTTTTTTATACGAAGAGACATGACTTTATTATTTTAATCAGTGTTTGTTCATTTTAAAAGGTTTTACACCAAAAAAAATCAAATTTGAAATAGAAAGTTTATAACACATTGATGAAAATATTAACTTTAATGTAATGTCAGTGGAGTGCTCAAGGTCTTGAACAACTTTATATCAATTGATTAATATTTTATTCGATTCTTCTTTATGGGATGCATATTTCAAGACAATATTTAAAATAATTATTAAGTAGATGATTAAGAAATCATTTATGTAACTCAAAAATAAGTTTACTCATAAACATTTTACAAGTAAGATAGTATTGAACAGTTATAAAATAATATTCTTCTTTATAGTCAGAACAACGTTAAAATTAATACAAATACAATAATTAAATTTTGAGTAGTTTCATAAGAATATATATATATATATATAATTACTATATGTTACCATATTGATGTCACAACGAAGAATATGTAAAAACGTTAGGGAAAATCGAAATAATATTCAGTTTTGGTTTTTTCTCAGTAAAAAATGACCTTTTAAAGTGACTCAAAGTCGTCGAATGTATTATATTAAGTGATGTATTTGAAAATATTGAACCTATGTACGTTTCAAAGGTAAGCAAATCAATAATTGTAGTAAAAAATCCTTCCAGTTGAAAAATTCGTTGTAACGTATATATTTTATTAATTTTTGGTGATTATAAATATAAATTAGATTTATAAAAAATTGTAAGCGTATATGTTCGAAAAGTATGCGTTTAAGTGAGATAAAACCATAACCGTTTTTGCTATGGAAACAAAATCTCCGTAAAGGAAATCAGTCAGTCTAGTTTACCTCTATTCCATGTAATACCTATAAATAATCGAATCATAAATTGTGAACGTACAAAGATATGACTACAGCAAAATAATTTATAGCCCCGTTTCAATGGTCATTATAAATAAAATATGGATCATTAAATTATATCCGATATATTGTCGTTAAGTCTCTGAGCGGAATAAGTAAATTCATAATAAGTCATTTTAAGGCAGTCGTATGTTTCGCAATAATATATGCCAATAAAATATCAGTTTTATTCATAACAGTCGTAAACCTGCCGTTGACCAGTTCGTTTGAATGACTTCTTGTATTATGTCAATGGTTAATGTGAACTTCCAAAGCAATATGTTAAAAAAAACGCACCAAGGTTACATATCTTGTCACTTACATTCTCGATTTCATTCTGTTTCATGAAATTTTTCTGTCGTTGTATTGCCAAAAATTGAATGTTATTCATTTTCTGTATAAGTTAAAATAACTATTTTTGACTAAGTGATTTTTTAAAAAACACCATATTCGCTATGTTTGAAACCGACGCTTTTTTTGCATAAAAATTACAGTAAACACAAGTGATGTATTTTTTTCTATATTAATCCGGATTCACATTTAAGAACACGCCATTAAAGCGGAAATAAAAACTATATTAAATTTAACCGTAACTCCGGCTGCGTAAAACACCTTATCCTGTATCCTAGTACCCGAGGTGAAATTAGATGATGTATGAGATATGCATATCAGGTAGGACGCACAAAAGGATATATTTTATATTCGGAACAATGTACCTGCGGGCTATGCGCGTGCGCAGCCTGCTCAACGGTTTAAGGCCCGGGGATTCCCTTAATTCAAACAAACATCTGCCCACTGACATGTCCGAATTAATAGGGCAATACTAATCCACTCCGAACAATTGCGGTGTTAAAAGTTTAAATGAGGGTGTATTACATATGATAAGCCATTTACTATTCGTAAAATGTGAATAAAACAATAAAAATCGAAAAAAAGTGTGACGAAAATTAAAAATGTGTCACTGTTAAATTAAATAGAAAGATATTTTTTGCTCGATTATTTATTGTACTAAAGTAATATTGTAAGCCGAACTCAAATCTCTCGCTAGAAATAAGATATTTTAATTGATACTGTATAAAGCTAGCCGCCTATGTAAATGCAAAATGTTTTTGAAAATGATGAATTTTTGTATTGATTTTACAATACTAGGTAAATATCAGAATCAGTTCCTCTCATCGCTATCATTTTCAGTTAAGATGAATAAAATTTATTATTTGCAAAAAAAATGGTGTGGTACTATAAAAATATTAGATGAAAAAAATGTACTATAAAAATGTGAGTTTTACGCATAGACAATCTCGGGCTGCATTTCTTGGTGCATATGACTTAAAACGTAATAGCAGTACATATATGTTTTTCTTGTTTGAAAGCACACCATCCAGTCAGTGCGTTTATGTGTAAAGACCACTTATAATAAATAAATGATGGATTTTAAAGATGACTCACGATGTATGAAGTAAGTCGTTTTCATTACGTGAGTTTGTGAGATTGAAAAAAAAATGTGTTTTATTTTTATAAACATTCTTTTTTGGGTAATTTTTAATCCCTTGCGCCTTGTCTTCACCTGTTACGTTGAATGTCATTGCAGACAAACCGCTTCGTAAAGCAACTGTCTAATCGTATGTAAATAAGTAGATTTTAGTGACATCGCAGTGAGACCAGCTTCGATTTAGACAACCAATAACTTAAAACAAAAAACGATATTTCTTCTTTATTTCAATAATTCTTTATCAATAAACATGTCATCAGTGCCCACGATGTTAATTTTACATGACTGAAGAAAAATATTGTAATATTTAAATAAATGGCGTGATAATTAACCTTTAAATTCTGCAAGAATTTTGATAAACCAATTATAAGTTGACAAATAAACAATATAAAGATATAAAATTTAAGAAATATGATACGAAAAAAAGTGGTTTTTATAAACAAAATATTATGCATGCATAAAATACTTATGCAAAATTAAATAAATAATATTTATACATATAATATATGTCGGTATATTGAAATCATAAAGGCATTTCTATTTTTGAATGCTAATAATGTAGAAAATAAACTATCCAAAAATTGTTAACACCGTTTTTTTAAAATCTCGTGACGTAAAACATTAACGATACAAAACACAACAAGCTAAGTAATAATAAATTTTGCGTCATGCAATAAAGTTTTCATTGATGACTCGTGTTTTTTAATTGATTGCTATTGACAAAATGTATTCATAGTTATTGGCATCGATGGACCGTTGTCTGTTTTTTTTGTTTACTTAAAGACGAATGTAAGCATTTGGCAAAACAAAAATGAACGCAATACATTTTTTAGGACTCAACGTAATATTTACCCTCTTTTTAAGTATTAACGAGTTCCTTACTCATCAACGAAATCATTTTGTTTGGTGTTAGTAAACTAGTGTAAATTTGTAACGGTAATTACTTCTAAATTTCGTGCGACTAAGACCACCTCGCGTGATGAGTCAAAATGCTCAACAAAATTGTACAAATATTTATTATATTTGTCTTCTATTAAGTATGTATTATAATTTCATGTTCAATGCTTTTTATCTATGGTTTATTTTAATAAGTTATTCATTGTATAATAAACTACGTTAACTTATTACTAGAAATATACTATTTCTTTTGTAGCAATACATCAATTGCTTGTTTTACATACAAATTAAATGACAGTATATAGGCTTATGCCAATTCTTCGTGCATTTGATAAATACCATCATTTGAAAAATAAAAAGAAAAATGACACAAATATTCTTTAGCGGAACAGCACTTTCAACGCGCGGCTCATATAATAGAACCGACAAAAAGAACAAGCTCGCAGAAAAAAAATATTTATGATTTTTGCACAAATTTAAAAATTGATAGCATGTTATTTATAAATGATGAGAATTTTAGAATTATAAATTACTGGTTTTAATAAAAAGAGTTGCTAGACTTCTCCATCGGTTGAAATTGCTTACAAATTGAGTGAAACCGGTCCCAATATTATTAATCATTTATGAAATGGATACAAAATTGGGCGTTATTTTATGTTGTTATGTGGGAATCAATATATTTACTTTATGTTAAAAGTTTAATTTAATTATATATCACCATAAATTCATTTTTAGAGATTGTATTTTATTGTAATGTCATTTTACTAATGTCTATTCTTAGTCAAATTAAGCAATAAAAGTGTTTTAATTTATGATAAAAATGATCTTTGAATTTTATCTGGTAGGAATCAATTTTTATTATAGCTTATTAGAGAACAGAAGAATCAAACATCGAAAACACATCTACATAGAGATTAGTCAATCAATCTTCGTTTTAATATCAAAACGTTTCTCGTGAGACATGACATGTGCAAAAGTGCAATATGATATTATTATTTTTTACGGTGAATTATCATTCTCGATGTTTATTGTTATCCAGATTACATGATCGACTACACCTGGTTCCTATGATCGTAAATGAACGGATGTTCAGTTCGCTTTTCGTGTCTTTATTATTTTTGTTCTTTTGGCAGGTGTAAATATTTATTTAAATTGAACAAAAAACAAAAGAATTATAATTACGTGCAACTTTTTATTCTTACGTTCAATCCCGTTTACCTGTGATTGATATGTCCGCATATGCACTACATAAAGTTGCTAAAAAAATAATACTCAACTGTTTATAGTAAATTAAAAAGTAAATGATTATATCCGTTGAATGTACCAATATATCTTTCATTGTTTTAATCGTCGGAGGTTTAATGTATGGTTAGAACCCTTTTATTTTATGCTTCCAAATAACCTCAAAGATATTTTTTTATGAAGATAAATTTTGAAAATAGTTTACGATGAAGATTGGAAATATTTAATTGTTGATTTATTTATTGCAACGATATTGAATATTTTTACATTTTTTTTTAAAACGATATCGTTACTAACCATATGATTTCGTAAGTCAAAAATGAAACGCTATATGATGAGATTATTTATGTCTAGTTAGACAAGATTTTTCAATCGATAATAGTTTAAAAAATATTACATAGAATAAGGGAATTAACACACATCTTGGAAAGACTTCTAATCGACTGTTTTATCGTATAATATTATTAAGTTATACTTGGCGCTTTAAAGCTCGTTTTGATATTATGACGTGAACATATTGGAATTTTAAAAGTAATAAAATGAACTCAAAATCATTTTCTTCAAACTATTTGAGATCATTGTATTCAATCGGAATTAAATTTGATGTGGGTCCATAATACGCTAAGAAAATTGAGTGAGTCTGATTGATGATTGTTTGCCAAATAAATTAAATTGTATTATTATTAGACGTAATAGTTTGTAAAAATATAAGATCCGGCTTGATGAAGATGTGCATGACAAAGTATTTAAAAGCCCATTAGAATAAATATTCTAGGTATTGATTGAGCGGCGTGCCGTTATATTAAGATTAGTCAAAGTTGGAGATGCATTTTTTCAAATCTATTTATACAGAATACATTATTTTACGTCCATCGATTCTGCCGGCCATGTAAATTGAATTGACAACAGTGTGAAATTGAAAACGATTAGCGGTTCTGTGACAATCTCACGCCGGTGCTAAAATTAATTCCATTGATAACTTTTTTCTCTCTCGGATTTGGATAGATAGTTTTCCATCGCAAGTCCCGGAAACAGTGCGGACCTTTTTTAAAATTTGTAATTTACTTACGAGAAAGGTTTTTGCTTTAGAACACTGCCTACCAAAGTGTAAGCGTAATTTGAACAATATAAATAAACAAAAAATCTCTTAATCAATTAATCAAATATTACATAAAACAAACACGGAACTGAAATAGTTACATAATCAGCAATAACTTTCAAAAGTAATACATTTGAAAAAAAGCTTGATTAGTATAAAAAATATTTTGAATTGGACTAAAACTCATTGTTTTTTATAATATGGTATGATAATATGAATCTTATATGAATGCTTATTAGTAATGAATGTCTTCTTAAGAAAAGTTTTTTCGTTTTTAATGCGTGTATGATTTTTGAAGAAAGAAATGTTTTCAGAATATCATTTTATTTCTGGAGATTATCAGCGCCAAATATTAAGCAGAATAAGTTTATAAAAAATAATATTCAGTCACTTGATTATAAAAATGTAAATCGAGCATTTAAAACGTTTTATTTATTAACAATTGCTTATTTCGATAACATTTAAATAAGTCCAAGTAATCGTCCTTGCGACGATGATAAGTGCGGGTTACTTAATAACTGGGCAATCGTCTTATTATACTGTCTCTGTGGGCGGGAAGAACGACCATTAATATTTGTCAGAGTTAAACAAATGACGTTAATGTCTTATTGTTTGTTTACCCTCAGGCGTGGTCATGGCGATGGCAGGTAAGTTCATAACGAGACATCGGAATTGATCTGATGTATGGATAAGAAATCACTTATTTGGATAATTAGTCGATAAAAGATAACTGTAATGTCAAATGTGCTTTCATTATTCAAAGGGATATTAACGTATAGTAATATTAATTGATTGAATAATGATTTTCTAGAATTTTCTATCAAATGATTTTTATGCCAACATTTTCTTTGTTTGCAAATAGATTTTTGTTCACCCAACCATATTAATGCTTGAGTTTATTTAATATATTATATTAAGTAATACATACATATAATTTCAATACATGGACTATAATTCATAAGGATAATGTATAATGTATTTCCATGTCATTATCAATAATTTTAATTTGCTGATTTTTTCAAAATGATTATACATGTTTTTTACAGTACTAAAATTTGCTTTTCTTATTTCTATCATTTAAAATATCATGCCTCTCCACCAAAAAGTGACAGTTACATTTTGATGTGGACAAGTGATGACTTAATAAAGGTAAATACAGAGTTTTTCAATTCAAAGAAACTCATTGTGAATTAACAGAATCATTGTCATTGTATTTTTACTCAAAAACTTTATTCAGTAAAATGACAACACTTTAAATGTATTTTTGACAAATACCAAGCTATAAAAAGTATTTTTGCAATATAAAATATATAAACTATAAATTTCTCTCGACGCTGAAAACTTCACTAGCATTGCCATATTGAAAAAGATACGCATCACTACAATAAATAAAACAAATTTTTGCAAACTAAATGGTATACACAAAATGATAATTGATCATAAATTATAGAGTCAAATAACTCATTCGTTATGTGAAAAACTTCCAACATTTTTAAAGCATTTGAACAAACATACGCGTAGAAGGCGTATACGGGTGTGTGCAACCACCGATTATTCAGGAACTTCATCGTATTCGAAATGGGTAATTATTCCCCACTTAGGGCAATAAATTTAGCGCATTATATCCGAAAACAAGTGGAATTGTAAGATAGTCAAGATATGTTTACTACAGGGTGGTTTTGCTAGAGTCTTATCCGTTAATAATGAAATGGCATACATATTTCTAATAGCGGTCAGTGGTGTCTTACGGGAGCCGTGAAATTTTATGAGATCCATTAAAATTTCAATAAACCAAACAATTATTAAAGAATACTGGTATATTTTTCATCAAAAGAAACCAGATGAAAAAATTTTAATAGGGGCTTTTAAGTAGTTATTTTTACAAAATGACATTGTGCAATCGTTTTTTCCTGACGTAGGGAAATCATAAGATACCGGATATCACAATTTGCTTTATGTTTACAAATACATATTGCATACAGTGAGGTTATTAAATAAACAAAAATATATTTAATGAATCTTATGTCAAGAATACAATTATCGTTGCTATAAAATTATTTTATAAAGAAACGTGTAAGTATGTATAATGTGTTTTGTATTCTTTGGACCTTAAATAAATAAAATTAAAAAAAAATCGTTGCTAAATATAGACTTGATAAATTTGTTTGCCTTTAGAAATTAATGTTAAGATAAAAAAAATTGAGAAAAGTTTAATCATTAACCGGTTATAGGTGTTTCGAATAATGAGCTTTACACTTTAGGCGATACGTACATAAATTATACATCATTCTTATTTTGTAAAAAAAAAACAAGCAATTGTGTTCATAACATTTTTTTTCATCATTGACTGTAAAAGATTTTCCAAGTAGAGAATATGCATATTATGAGTGATAAAAATTATGTTTGTATATTGTGAAAAGATTCTTCCTTTATATTGTGAACACCGTGCATTTAATACTATTAAATCATTTAAATATCCGTAAAATTACGTTTCAGGACGCAGTCTCTATACGCACCGACAGTTTTTATTTTTTCGTATCGTAATATTTAAATGATTTTACGAGTATCATTATTGCAGAGTAGTTTAACTATGGCATTCCGTATAATTTACCAATCGGACGAGCTTCCATATTTGGTCATTTAAAATTGAAACAATTTTGTTTCAAATAATGTTGCGTGCACAGCGTTGTATGTGTACGAATAACATTTAATATTAAATTGCTCGGTGGACAAAATTTTATTAGTGTAAAAATAAATGTTTCCAGTTTTGCATTTTTATTGCAGTTGGAAGCATAAGTATAGAATTGTATGCCATCGTTTTGAATATATTCTATCTATTGTATTAGAGTAAATGATTATGTTATTTTTATTGTATAGTATGAATTTCAGCTACGCCTTAGTAATAATTGGTGTAATAATTATTTTTTATGTTTTGAGTGTACTAAAACAAATTTATTTTCTTCAACATATTTTCAATTGCTATAAAATTTGTCAATATTTAGTAACGCCAGTAGAAAAGGAATCATTATTTTAACCTCCTGATTTTAAATAAAAACATATATTCTTTTAATTTTGTACGTGATGTACTACTGAAAAAATATCTAACGATGTCTTGAAACAGTATTTCATACTTTCATAATGTTTACTTTAGATTCGATGGATTCGACTATTCTCGCTTCATAACCAAATGATAGTATATCGAATTTTTTCATCAGAGATTTTTTATTATATTATCCATTACAGATACATTAAATGTTCCGCGTATTAATAATTCGGTGCATGAATATAACTGACAAATTACGTTATACGCTGATCACCATAATATCTTTGCTAAAGTGTGCGCATAAAAAATATAGGTATTGTGCGATCATATCTGTATATGATCAAGTAAACAAAATTGTATATAAATTAATCTTAAATCAAAACAACGATAGAAAATTCAACGTGGAACTAAAAGCTTGGCGGTTGGCGGAAGAAAAATAAAACGATTTGGATTTTTAAATTAAACGATTGACATTTCGAAAAGATCTTTAATCGCAAAATTGATGCAAGTGTCACTTTTTAATCACGATGGGATGGCTACTTTTAACACTTTTAATTTGTTGTTTAACTGTCATTTCTTGATGGAAAGGCGTGATATTTTAATTAATACAAAAATTTCAAACACCGGTTTTGCTCATCGCGAGCTTTAAGTTTTAGTTGATAATGCTCGTGATTATCGAAATCGGCTCTGATCATAAAACAGTACTAAAAATGTGTTTTTATTATTAAAAATAGTTTAAATTTAATTGTTTTAACTTCATATTATTCCACATGTCTTGTCACTAACGGCCCGGGTTTCACCTTTCGGCAACTTCATGCATTCTATCACACAGATGCAACTGAACCGACGCGAAGACGAATCGTGACAAAACATGTGGAATCGTGCAAAGTTGTAAGAATTCAAATTTGATATTGAATTTCCATCAAGCATCTTCAGTCGATATCATTATTTAAAAATAGTTACTTTAAAAATGCTGGATTTGCTCTGGCATATTCAACATGCGGATCACCAAGCCTTTTTTAATGTAGTATGATAATTATACACTGCTGAAGAGTTTGTACCAACATTTAAAATCACACATATTTTTTATTTTTGTTTTGAGTTATTTATGGCTAAATATAAGTAAAATTGTACACTTGAGTAGAAAAGGGGTAATGTAAATTTGTGCTATCAAAAATGATACCGTTTTAATTTGAAATGATATGGCTTTGTCTGAAGCAGGCCGCCTTCCACACAGTGGATTATGCAAATACGATTGCAACACCACGAGATGTACGCGCTGATAATACTTATAATTAATATTCTTGTGCTAACGCTGCCTGGTGTGAAAGAGAGGGGCTCTACGCGGGGTATTATATCTAGACGTATACTTTTGAACTGTGATACCAATACGCGCACTGAAAATAGAAAGCGCTTTTATGTGAATATTTTCTTTGTAGAAAAGTCAATCGGATCCTAAGTGTTTCGTGTAAATTAGGTCAATAACTACTGTATATCAATTTACCAAAAAATATTTTTATTATTTTAATACAATTTGATAACATATATTTGTGAATGAAACCTGTAAGTATTGTAGTTTCGAATCGTTAGTCACAACCGTTTATCAATATGCACGGTCTAAAATATTTTAGTTACATTATATAAATACTGTGAAAGAATGTCTATTTCAAATATTACAAACTGTAGTAGATTGCCAATATCGTTCATAAAGCTTGAGAAAGGGAATGTTGAGGTGAAACGGAAACCACGATGAAGCTTTTTTACCAATGTTGAGTTGCCATATTGTCGACAGAACAATACACTCTACAAGCTTTGTTGTGATGCTTTGTATATTTTTTAAATTAAAATATTGTCCTTATATCTATCGGTTTTTCCACAGTCAATAAAAGCTAATGCCACTATATATATTCAGATTTCAAAACATAAAATATTATGGAATCAAACACGTCTTATAAACATCTACGACATAATTTTGTTATGTTGTTTAATTATATTAGTTGATTGTGCCTTCCGCAATGGGTCGCATTAGGTGGATGAGAACAAATGGAAACTTTGTCTATGTATTAAGCAAATACTGCTGATATAGAACAAGCAGCATGTAATATTCAGAATACTTACATAATTCAAGTCAGGTATGTTTAATAATATATAACAACATTCGTTTGTGTATGTATAAAAATATGTAAAGCAGGTGCCTCCTGATTCGTAACGAAACGGTGTTGCCTGACATGGCGTGAAACACATAAAAGCTACAAATTTAACACACTTGCCAGTTAATTTTGAAATTTCTCCCGCACTAAATCACCCGCATAGACGTGCTCTTTTCGTTTGTGAAGCACGAGGTTCAAATGTCATTTTGTAATCAGCGCCTTTAAGCGTTCATATTGGGGTGGAAATTTTTACGAAAAACTGACACTCCTGTAAGTGACTTGCAGGGGTAGTGGAAAACTTAGATTGTTTTTTTATTCATGTGGAATCAATCGTTAAACTAAATAAGACATACATTTCATTTAAGAAATAAATATATATTGGAAATTTATACATTCATATCAATATTTAAACAAATATACTGAAGAAAACGTTTTATATAATTCATAAGAAAGTAAAAAACAATCATTGTTAATGAAAATATTTTTCTATTAAATTACTGAATTACTTATATGTTAGTAATTATATTATTTATAAAAAAGTACTTATATTACTTCTACAAAATACAACCAATCATTAAGTTTTCAATTAAAATTCTTGAAAGCCATTTTAAGATATTGTAAACGCAAAAAAACCCTCTAATCTTTATTTTTGAATGATTCTAGCAATGTGAATATTATGGTGTTAATGAATAGTTCCGGAATTTTACTGGACTTAAGCAGAGTTGTAGTTGATCTAGTATGCTTTAGACTAAAAATATATACACAACCCGATCAAAAAAAAAACCTTTATTAGTAAAATTAACGTTGTGCGGCTTGGCATGTCAACAGATGACATTTTAATATTTGACAATTTTTTCATTGACCGCTGATTTTTAACCTCAGCAGTTAAGTCTAAAAATTAAGATCAAAAGATAAACTCTACGAGTAATCACATCTGTTCCGATGCAGACTGACTTCTGAAGAATAGATCAAAAGTGTAGACAGCTTTAGATAGTTGGAATGGTTCTTTGCGATAAGTGGTCGTGATCCTGAGTTACATTTAAATCTATAAAGAATGGCTGAAATTTACTTCTTTTAACTAGTTAAACTGCGTAAAGTCCATTCGACGGTGGCTTTAAATTGTACTTACGGAGGGCCAATATTAGAAAATCATAAGCGTTTGTCAAATCTTAACAGAAAAAGAAATTTTCTGTGGGTGGCTTTCCATTATATATTATGATTGTGGGTGAGCTAAGAAATGCTGATATCCTATTTGAAGAATGTAGCAAATGATAAAAATATGAAAAATGCGCGTAGTGAATATTTAATTCATTTTACGAGTAGAATTATACTACATAAAAAGCGACTGTAAGATTTTTCTGAGCGACTTTGATATGATTAAAGATTCAATCAAAGTTTTAAATTATTACAAATAGTTGAAAGATTAGAAAGCTGCCTAAAAATAGGTTCTGAACACCTGAAAGACACATTATGAAATTCAAAGGCGTAAAAAGCCACCATTAAACTTATATGATAGTGAAAAATAAATTACTTTTCTGGTTTACGCGATGAATTATCTCTCATGAAAACTATTCCCGAAGGGCTACTATGTTATAACTAACGTTGATTGTATTTAAATTGCCCATCAGTGAAGATAATATGTGCACAACTGAGACGTGTGACTGAATAGTTTGTGTTTATAGTGCAAATATAAAGTATCAAAGTTCGATAAACGGACATCAAATGAATAAAAAAACATAAAATATGACAAATTTTAAGTTTAGTTTTTTGAATATTTTGAAATACTTATTTACTAAATTATTGGCTATATTGGAATTACTGTGGCATTATCTGTGATAGTTCTGACGATTGCGTGAGCCGAAATAGCTATCAACTATATTTGTTAAAAATAATTTTGTAGAACTTAAATACATTGCTATTTTTTCACCGTGTTATAATGGAGTTCTACCAAGTGAATGCTAATTCAATCAATATCTAAAAACTATTACTTTTGAGGTGTTATTTGTCACTTCTTGATGGAAAAGCATGATGTTTTCAATAACAAAAACATATTTTTAAGTACTCATTTCCACAATATATTGTATGATCAAGACCGGTTTCACTCATCGAGAGCGTTATCAACTGATCATTCAATAAATGTTTTTATTATTTAAATATCTATCAACTATTAGCCAATTCTTGAGAAACTAAAAGTTTTAGTTAGCTTACATGTCTTTTAATATATTTTTGATTCATTCGAAAATGGGAATGGTCTAAAATATATACATTGCAATATAGATATTTTATATAACGTTCTTTCAATTTATTTGCTAATTTCTTAAAAAAGAATAAACGAAATTTAAAATGTTCTTTTAAAGTTAAGCTTATTACAGTATTGTGAATAAAATTTATGTGTGACAACGATAGCGTATATTATATGTTTCAATTGAATATTTTCACCTTTTTACGGAATAAAGCGGTGGCCTCACGCTGTGAACAATATAATTCGGCTTATCAGAACCTACATATCAGTAGTGAGCGTGCTTAATAAATGACTAATATTTGACATAAGAATTGTATACCTTGTACGCCAGACTTAATAAATGTAAATGAGACAAAACAAATTTTAAGCCACGGTAAGAAAATAAAACATAATTTATGCCTTACGTATTTCCGCAACGATAACACATGAATACTGTAATTTTAATTTAAATGTACTTACCCAAATATTATAAAAGGCGATAATATGTTTGTGTCATTGTGTTTCACGGCTTATAAATTATGTATCTTTGTTTAAATTATTGTATATTCATTGAATACTGTATGACTTTATTTAAATAAACGCTGAGAAGTTGTCCTATTATTATATTTGGTATGACAGTGTATAAAAAATATTTGACATTTTACTATAAACAATCTTTACGCTTGTTCGCAAAATGCGCATTTTTTTGATTAAGTATAAATGAAATACTCTGTGCTAATTGGCTATATAATATTTTTGTCCAAGCCATATCTGATAAGTATCTACGCGGAGAAGAGTGAATAAATTAAATTATTGCTTATGATGTTTACTCCAAATTTGAACGTCTGGACTCTTAATAGAGAATTATAGCACAAGCTGTTTTTTCGAAAAACTTGTTATTAAGTCAAGTTGCATAATTTTTCAGTTTTCTATATGGTGCAAATAGAAAAATGATGTTATCAAGAAGTCTGAAACTTATCTGGAAGCTAATCGCTCTCGTAACGCTCCGTTTTCAGTGTCGTCATTATGACAGTTCACATCCAAGGTGTGGCTGTTAACATGAGATCCAAAAATTCAAACGCAAATTTACTACATGATTTAAAAAATCCAAATGTAACTCGAGTGCAACCGTATACCGAGAACACGATAGAACGTTGATAACCTATATGTGAGGTTCTACGAATTGTTTTCGTAAAACTTTAATCACTTCTTCGATATATATTGCATATTATAATTTTGATATTTTTCGAGACATATTTCATAGTCGCGAAATATCCATACAAATGGATGCAAAATAAAATAAATTTCGTGGTGACATAAAAAAATACATGGTCGGACTATACATTGAAATAAGAAATACTACTGTATCATAATTATATTGAATAATTCCCCAAATTTAGTCGGACGAGACCGTCACCGATTTTAATTACAACACTAAATGAAATTAATTTATGGTAATTATTTTGCACACATATTTTTTAATCTTATTAACAATTTTATTAACCGTGCGAAATATAATTATCGTAAATACTGTTATGTAATTATGCATGAATTAATTTTATTGCAATTGAATAAAAATAACACACCATAAAGTATTGATCAGTAAAATGGTGTAAGCACTTATAACATGTTAGTACGAGCGGGAAACATGAACGCTCTCCAATGATGAAAGTAGCATGTCGCCATTTTGAAAATTGGATCATAAAACTGAAAACGTGGCTATAAAACGTCGGAAACGAAAATTTACATGATAATTTTCATGTCGAAAATGATAAAATTATTCAAATGGCAGTTTTACACCTTTTTTACGTTCAAGTTATTATGAGATTCAGTTTTAATATGATATAAATGACCGAAAACTTGGATTCAATTAACAAATTGCAACACGATAATGACATACATTACCGTGTATTACTGATAACTTCAAGTAATCAAAAGCTTACGTTTAAGTATCGATTTGAACCAAAAACTTACTTTGATTGTTGAGCTTTCGGATTAATGTATTATATTTCTGTTGGACTTAAAGCTGAACGGTCAACGTTGTTGTATCTTGCTTAGTAACACTGTCAGTATTCGGAAATTTCGATTATTATGACAATTAATTTTTTTAAATGTTTTTATAGACGTATACTTTTATGAAGTTTTATATACTTTTATATCAAATTATATCTGATGCTATACACGGTTTTTAATATTAAACCTGTGTTAAGAAGATCAGATAAGAATCGGATGTGGTTAAAAATAAAATAATGCTAATGTAAAAAATTATATATTATAACAAATATATACAGAATACCTACTCCCGATGACGTATATCAACTTTAAGTTGTAAATAAATAATATATTTGATTTTTTTTCCTTACAGTTGTATTTAATATATTTGGTTTGTTCTCTGTGATATAGCATCAATAACGTTGATTTCCATAGCAACAACTGTGAGGGAGTGTAGAGAGCATACAGAATAACCAACCAGAGCAAATACGTGTTAAAGCCATGTTTTGTTTATTTGTCATATTAATTATTCCAGATCTGGTCGGTTATGGTGCGGTCGCAATTTTATGGAGCAGTGGCGGAGATATCTTTTGCACAAATAAACTGATACAAATAAACTAAATTTATGTCTCAATTCGAAAAGGATTATTATTTAAATCCATATCCGCTTTTAATGAAGGTCCGCATGGGCACCTAATGAAGGCTTCGCAAAACATTTTTCTATCAGAACTGCTTAATATTAAGTTGCTAAACTTCTCTATTACACGAATAATATAAATTGAATGAATGGGGTTTGAACAATACAATGGTTAACCAACTAGCCAACAAGTTCTAAAAAAGCCTTTTCGTCCCGTTTTTAGGATCGGAGAGAATTTTTAGACATTACAAAAACCTATGCCCTTGAACAAAATCGATTGAAGACGGGCGTACTTAACAAAGCAAAATGTGTTTTTTTAATTTTTTTAATTAGACTAATGCAAAATAAGGATTTATCTAAAGATTTTGAATTTATATTTAACTTATAAAATTAGGAACTAAATTTGTATGCCATTTTCATCAATAAAATTTGTTTAAGATGTAAAAAGTTTTAAACGATAATAAGCGATAACTACTCGTGCCATCATTATGTTGCTTTTATCGAAAAGAGAGCTTTATTTACCAAATAACACTTGTTCAATCAAAATCAAAAAAAATATTAAATACATCACTAATCTCTACTACGCCAATGGACGAAAAAATATAGAAAAAAATTAACGTAAAATGCCGATAAATATACTTGTGGCTTTGTTTCAGTACGCCTTTCAAATAATTTGTTTCATAAATGAAATTAACATTGTTTAGATAGCCACACAAAATACATAAACAGAATATGCCCAGTTAATTTGTGTACAACGGGCCCAGTTGAAATAAAACAGGAATAACACACCTTCATATAAATTATTGAGCAAATATTGGAATCTGTGAATTGTTATTTTAATGAAATGTTTGTATTAAGTAAATAAATGTAATGTAATAGCGAAAAGATAATGAATTTGAAATGATTTATTTTTATACCGTCATATATACAATGGCCTTACCAATGAAATTGTTAATAAATAATGCAGTATTTTACAATACGATAAACTAATATATATATATAAATTTTCTTTAGGTCATTGAAATATTATATTATAAAACACACATGAAAATAAAATAAGCGTTTCCTGGATGTAGTTTGACCTTCAATGATAATTAAACTAAATATTTATTTAAATGTGCTACTTCTCCCGGTATTATTTCGCGAAACATAATCATAATTCATTTAATATTATTATGCATCAAAATATTCTACAATATGTTAGTAGTTTTTTTGTTTCAAAAGGAAATTCAAATGATTATTATATTTAAAACAACACAAGAAATAGCACAACAATATATGTTCAAATTTTTTATGCGTAATATTTCATAATATTTTTTTTTATTTTCCGATACAATGATTGCATTAAAAATTGTATTGTTTTGTTGACAAAAATGGTCATACGTCTATGAATGTTTCAATGGAAAATTTTCCCTTTAAGAGCGCCCTTTTAAAATGAATATAGTTTGATTATTACGAAGTTACAAAGTAACATTACAAAGAAATATGGAAATATAAGAGAAAGTTGAAAATAGATACAATACATCAAATTGCGTGTGTAGTTCTATTAAAAATATACTTTTTGAATCTGAATCTGTTACATTATTAAAAGTTATAATAATATAAGTCATTCAAAGCCACGACCATACCACGTTGAAAGCACCGGCTCTCGTGCGATTACCGAAGTTAAGCAGCATTGGACGCGGATAGTGCTTGGATGGGTGACCGCTCGGGAACACCGCGTACCGTGTTCTCTAGGCTATGGGAAGGAAAACCCAGACAGAAAACCGAACACCAACCCGCCCAGGGCAGCGTGGTGGTGCTATGTCCAAACAACCCCCCTGAAAAAAAATCAGGGGGAGGCCTTCATCCAGCAGTGGATCGATCCCGGCTGATGATGATGATGATGAAGTCATTCAAATATGTAACCGAGTAAAAAATTATTAGAATAATGTCCCTTATTATTTTCTTTAAATATGTACAATCCCATTTGTTATCGACCTCTGAAATATTTCGTAAAAGTAACTGTAGCGTGTCCGATGAGGTTGTTGTTATTATAATGTATATTAACAAATTCACGCGGAGACATGGAAAAATTTAGACTTTATGAGCAATTAGCGATTACACTTTTCCACGTCGACGCCTCCGATAAATGTCTCAGGTTACCCACACGTGCTTTAATTGTTTCTTTTACTCGCACTATTAATAATCCATTCGAAATACTTCTTAAAACCAAATTGTAAATATTCAAAGACGTGTCTATCATGCTCTAAGGTCAACTAGTTTTAACATTGATGGTGTTAAATAAAATAAATATTGAATAAAATACACATTTGTTTCATAATTGAAAAATTATCACATCTTGATATATAATAGATAAAACATAAATAAAACAATATTTGATTATAATAGGTGGACCTATAACAAATGTCGTATTTTATCAATGAAAGGCAAACTATAATGTTTTATAAGTTTTTTTCAATACATCTATATAAAATATTTTTTAATACTTTTTATTATTAGTAACTTCTATTTTGAAAGAGCTAATTTTATTTTATTGTTCTAGTTAAGCAAGATCCAGTAAAAATGAAAGATGTACTTAAGATACTTAGAAAAAATCTAGTATGTAATATGTATTACTACTACGTGCTTAGATCTGTTAGTTGTTTTTTTTTAGTAGAAGAGTGATTCATTACAAATATTATTCATAATTCAACGTGCTTTGTCTTACTGCATGATTAATTACTGATTATCATTTTATGGCGAATAAAACTACATGATCAGTTTTCAAATCAAACATTGAAAGCAAACATCCAAGGTAGTGTCGGTGATATTATTTTTTGACAAAAGTGTTCTGAAAAACTAATTGAACGGTTTTATTTTCATATGTAGTTAATAGCTCTTTATTTATTTCGAGAAAGGGGTATTTCTTCAATATAGAAGAAAGGCATTAAAAAAATGAGCACTTTTGATTTTATACATGCATAGCAAGGCAACTCAAGATAACTATCGCGCATATTTTAACTTTTATTGTTCAGGTTTATTTTTGCGGATGTATATTAGATAAAGCGCAAGCCCAACACGTTTAAAGTCATAAGAATAAAAATTATGCGCAACTTCTCGGCTAGCTTCAAGGCCTGCATATTTTTAATTTCAACCCCTTGCACGCCGCGGGGGGCTAACATGATGTACATATCAGACTCACCCGTTCCGGCCAGGAAATTAATGTCTAAATTTAGCTGCCCGTGAAGAGAAATCATTAATTACAGCTGAGAAGTTGAAAGCGACCGTGCTTGACCGAACACCTTAGGGTAAATAGTCCTGAAGTGTAATTTGAATATGTTTTGTAAACTTTATGACTAACGTTTTCTTGCTGAGTTCTATATACATATATAAAAAGTACTACTACAAACAATACTTAAAACTGCAGATTGTTTTCTTGTAGATATGTTTATGGTGATCTAACATATGTAAATATTAGATAATAAATATAAAGATAAAGTATTGTTTACAAATATTTGACTCGACTTCAATTTCATTGATTTTGACAACCTTATTGAAAAAATCGCTTAACCTTCGACCCATAATCATCAGCGCATTTGTGGTTTTGCTCTAATTATTCACGATACAAATATTTGAACTCTTATATTGAAAACTTCACTGGAAAGATATTTCAATCGATTTAAATATTTGCATCGATAAAAATGGATGCCTGTGATGTATAATGTTTCCATCGCTGGTCATTCAACACTGATCCAATGAGTTTCCGATGGACGAATCTAGATGAAATAGGAAGGTAATCTTTAATAATTCTATCTTTATCTCATCTAAAGAATGATGTTAAGATACTGAATTAAACTACATTCGCTCAAGAATAGGGATTTGTTCTATAGTATCCACATAATTCGAAAACCAAAAACTTATTTGAAATGAAATACGCAATGAGGCAAAAAAAAATGTTTTTTTTTTTTTTTTGTAAGATTCATATAAACATGTGAATGAAAGCGTTTTTTTTGATCTTGCGCTTATGAGGAAGGCGGGTCAAATTATTATTAAACGTGGATTACTCGGGATAACGATGCTATAACGCTGTCGTTTCGATTAATCTCAGTAAATGGGATTTTTATCAGCTGGTATACGTAGCACGAGTGAGTTGATTTATTTTCGTCATCGTCCATATCGGACCGATGGCGTTGTCATCTAATTATAGGATGGGCGATTGCGTGCCCCTGCCCTATATCCGTGATAACGACGCCGACCGACGTCCTTACCTTGCCAACAGGGACGGTCGGATTTAAATTTAATAATTCTGATTTTTTAAGACATTATAAGTTAAAATAGAGGAAAACATTAAATAATGTACAAATAAAATATTTTGTAAGCGTCTAAGAGATTTTATACGCCTCAATATTTCAATTATGATTAATATGCAAAATAGTGATTTTATTAAAGAAAATTATTCGCAGAATTTAATAAAAAAAAAACATAAATAAACACTGTAGTAAGACTTTGTAGCCTAATCTAATAATATTAACCAAAGCCCCAAATCTTCTGCAGTTTTAAGTATTTAAATTAAATCGTTCGAATTGTGACAAATTAAATTGGTTTTATTTATCATGAGCATTATTAAATGATGGAATTAGTTTAAGTGACTGATGTTTTTTTATTATCGTTATATGACAAATTTACAATTTGAAATTATTTATTTATTGTAAAATTAAAAAAATAAGTGACAAATTTATTCTATGTAAATAGGTGTACATTTATTACATTTATTTTATTTGAAATAAAATATTTTTTATGCGCCTGAATTTTGTAAAGCAAATCCGCTACTGTTAGCCGACCGACGCCCGAGCTTATCACTTGCTTCGCTCTAAACGACGTCCGTCAATCTCCAGTTTTACGATTCTTCCGATACACACAAACCGACATTCATTGGATCGAGGCTAATCGTATAACTACTTCAGGAATTGAATAATTTACCTTTGATTTATCGCTGAATACAATAATATCGTCCAGATAGCGAGTATTAATTACGATATGTGACTTAATTAATTTATTTTTCTGACCGAAATTTTTTGTTCAGAAGATCGATCAGTGAATATATATCGCATAATTTTCTCGGACACCGGTCGTAAATTAAACAGTTATCTCTCAAATATTGAGAACGTAATTACTGACTTACCGATGGAGAATTTGTTTGTTGTAGCGCATATTAATCAAACGCTTGTTCCTAGCGAGTCTTACCTGAAAAAGAAAATCACACATTAATTCAAAAATTAATTAGAGTGCAGCTTTGTACAACATTATTGTTTATTTAGTTGTTATAATTAACACGTCTTATACTGTTGTCATACAAGTTAAGCCGGATGACTATAGAATAAAACTAAGGATGTAATCTGAATATTTTAAATTAATAATGTTTGAGAACAGCTCCTTTTCTTAATTAAAAAAATCATTATGTATTATATATGTGAACTGCGAGTAATTCAATTATGTTAGTGATTTATTATTTTTTGAAATGTAGATGTTTTTATGTCAGTTTAAAGGATTTCAACGTTGTGATTGGCGGTGAAACAAGTTTTATTTAACATAAATTACACGAATATAATTTTTTTAAAAGGAACCTATTTTTTTAGTAGATTTCAATTATATCATTACTATTGCCTTGCGTTTGTTTAGGAGATCATAACTAACCTTTAAATGTAAATATAAGTTTGTGAATATACATCTTACATGAGTTAGATAGATGCTAAGGAAATGGGTGTCCATAGCAAGATCTGTATCGTACACGTGTTTTGAAATGTAGGATTGAGGAAAGTCAGTGTTCGACAGTCAATCCAATTAATTTTATTTTATCCGGTTGTTTTTTTGTCTTATAACTTGTCGCTTAGTATTTATATATATAAAGTAGGCGTTAAATGAGTGTCGTCTTTTTGAGAAATGTTTTATTCAGTGATACTCAAAAGTCGGTATTAGCTACGGGCAAGCGACAACTTGTCCACGGTCGGTCAAATAAATAATGCTGTATAGTTGAAATTAAGAATCATTATCAGTTGCAATGTTGATTTTTCTCTTCCTATCGAATGATGGATTGAGAGATTCTCAGAAATACACGATGATGTCAAAAAACAAAAGTTAACAGCATATTTTATGAAAACTCATTGCATTACCATGTTTATCTCCTTAATAATACGTAACCGATTTATCAAGCACGGAAAAAATGAAAAAGTAAAATATTGTTATATTTATTATACAAATCTATTTCGTGGGGCATTGTCTTCGATAAAAAAAAATACAAATAATCTCAAAACAATAAAGCGCGCAATGAAATATTACAACAATAGGTATAGCACAAAAAAAATCTACCGGTCTGCGAAACAAAAATGTTTGAGTAGTACTGGTCTGACCTATTTTTTATACGACACGTATTGTAAAAAGATTCAAGTTCAAGATCCTAAAATAAGTCCTGTTGAAATATTCCATTATCGACATGATTAATTGACCGTAAAATTTATTATACTCTTCATCTAAGTAAACTGAAATATATTTGATTTCAAATAATCATTAATCCTGGTCATCGAAAGTTCAACAAAATAAATTGACAATAACACTGACAAAAAGTTAAGCCATAGCATAATTTATATTCAAATATGTTTTCTAGGACAGTCTGAAAACTGCATCTAATAAAATTATGTCTATCATGATAGTCTCTTTTATTTTAACTGTGTTGTAAAATGAGATATGAAAACATTCCGAATAATTGTAGAGCTATTAACACCGATGTCTGAGTTGAATTTCGCCTTCTCCTCAACGCCTCTCCTCTTCTTTTCCTCACACAGCATGAGGTCTTGTTGGCTATTAGCCAACCTTTCTCTTGAGATATCATAATTCACATTTAAAAGCTTAACACGCCGTCTCTTTTTTATTATTAATAATTATATTTGAATGCGTAGGGCTGTAAAATGTTTCAAATTATAAAACAAAGCGAATTTTTTTATTACACTGTTGCCAAGTTTTGACACATCTATTGTTTTTTTTTCTTGTAAACACAGGGTGTTTGTCGGGAATATTTGTTTCATTCTTTTTGTGTAATTTTATGAACAATTAAAATAAAACGCTTAAAAGATGATAGATATGTTCTTAAATGTTGAAAGATATGGAAGACAATGTCAATATTCTTTTCTTTTATCCACAAAAATTTTGGCTCTTTATTAAATATTTTTACACATTTAAATGAGTATTTCATCACAGATGTTTAGGTTAAGTTATTCGAGGTTTGTTGACAAAAGATTCGGATACGAAGGTTATCGATGAATTATTTGAGTATTTTTATTGTCCAAAACCGACTATTTTGTCTATTTACCCATCGAATATTTCTTAATAATAAATTTTCACATTAATAAAGAATAGCTACCAAACATAAACTGTCAAAATTCAAGTTTACCTAATGGAAAGCTAGCAAAGTAGTAAACCTTCCCGGTGAACCCCCTGTATAATATTTTTATAAATGAAATTTGGCAAGCATCGCAGAAATTTACAAAATTCAATTTGTTGCGGATAAAAACGTTGTGTTTAACTTGATCACTGTTTAATTTATAAAACTAAGCTAAATCAGTTTCATGCACAATTTGGGTGCCGCTGTTTTTACTTCAACTAGTGTGATCTTTAATCAAGTTTTAACACAATATAAATTAAATATATACCAAAAATACATATTGATTTTTCACTACAAGAATATTTTTCCACTGATAGTATTAAAGAAGTCGGCTGTGAAAAACTGACTGCATATACATTATGAACGCTTATTAGATAACAAAGTCTTATTTGTGATGCGTTGTATTTAAGTCAAAAACAATTTTATATAATTTTTCGACACTGTTACTTTTTTTAATTGTAAAAATTCTTTAGACTTCTTTATCTCATTTGAAGATGGGCAGCCTATTTCTACGGCGACTTTGTCTTCTTTTACTGAGTTATAAACAATTCTGTTAGCCATAACATCTTGATACCATTATCATACGACCAGCCTTGTGCTTTGTTTATCATATATTTAACCTACGGCTCGTGCCGATCACAATAACTCTTTCATGCATTTATTACACTATCGAGGCATGCACTCTGGAATTTTGTTTAATGATATTTTTAGCATAATCAAAGAAGAACCGTTCACGACTACCAACCGACTCACATCTGCTTTTTATATTATTTTGTTGACAAGAAACGTGAACGATAACTTGGGCGGCTATTATTCACAATTTAAAGAAAAGTTCTTGTCACCAAAGCGTGGTAATTTTACTACGCTATAAAAAATACATGAAAAGTCAGGAATGCGGAAGCACAGAGATTTTAGAAGTATGCTTTTATTATACATATCAAGTGGAATGGCTTTGTCGCGGCGCATCAGATCTCATTATGAAAAGCTTTAATAATGTATCATTATTTTTCCAAAAGGTGTTCCAGGAATAAAATAATTTGGAGCACCAAAAGAAAACACAGTAAAAACGTCTGCGTAATGTATTCACTAATAGCTTATTACAGAAATGGCAATATCGTGTGATCAAACGCAGCATATTGTATGAATTATAATAAATTCTATTATACACCTATTATAATTTTTTATCTTTAATTATTTAACCATATAATTGAAATAGCACTTCAGAATAAACATATGTATGAGAGAAATTGTTAGTTTTTTATCCATTTATCGAAAATTATAAATGAACTTTCAATCTTTAATTTCATGCTTTGTATGCTAACGTGTTCATTGATTAAACTTTCAACAGGGGTATTTGAAATTTGTTGAAATGTAAACAACACAAATTGTGTGTGAGATACTCTCTCATTTCTTTGTCATTTTTATTTTATGATGTTAAATATTGAATACAGTATCATGCAAACGGCCGCAGCGGCTTTGCATAGTAGCACTTATTTGGGAGGTTGGATTTTCAATGACTTTGTTGTATGAATCTGGCTGAATCTGTTGGATAGCGTTTGTTATGTTGACTTTGAGGGTGTCAAATGTTAGCGGTTTATTCGCAAAGGCGTGCGACTTAAATAGCCCTGAAGGAAGAAGTGTAAAGGCATCAAATCTCACGATCTCAATGGCCATTTCCATGCCCTTAAATCATTTGTGCAGAATGTCCATCCAACGTTGATGGTTTGCGCATGTTCAACGCTTTTACTTTACACGGCGATTTCCCGTAGTCTATTAAGCAATTGAGAGCAAATGTGACAGATGTCACTTTAACAACACGGCTGATATAACCTAACAAATTTCAATCATCTCTATTGAAAGAACTTATAGTTATGAATGAGTTTTAAAATATTTAAATACTTTACAAGACTTTCATTGGGAACAGTTAAAAAGAAGATGTATTTTAATCGTTTAGGCTAGTATTCGCAACTACATTACGAAGTATAACAATTACTTTTTAATAGTTTATTTGGTTGACACCATACGTTAAAATGATTTTTATAACGTTACTGCTATTGAAATACACTTTACAGTATTAATAAATCCGTATTTGAATGTTAAAAGTCTTTTTTTGTTTTGTTATGTTCTGTAAAAATATCCACATCACTTTTTGATAGCTGGCACTTGGTTTGTATGTTTGTATGGACAGCGTCCAGTACTCTGGGTATATTTTTATGAGTATGACACGTAGCAGGATAGAGCGGGATGATTTGGCGCTCTCTTCCTCGAGCCGTAATCCAGAGTGGCCGTGGCGGAACGAGCCTCCGGGGATTCCTGGACATAACGCCCAACGCCGGACATAACATACCCATCAAAGATACACCAGTAAACGCTTCATGCACTAAACCTATTCAAGATCATATTTTGCAACGTCAATACAGAAGGTTTTATTCGATTCGGATAGTACACTCAACAATTCGTCGTTTTGATATTTGAAGAATACAGTGGTGGACTCATTATATTGGACACATTTTTTTTAAAGAATTGTAAAAAAAAAAATCCAATCAATATATAGAAATACAAACGAAAGAAATTCCATTAATCTTATTTCTCAGACGTTCAAAAGAAAGTAGCTTCATTATGCACAGGAAGTTATGTTTGTTTACTAATGAATAACATATTGTATAGTAAAGCCAGATGTATATTAAAATTTTGTCATCGCGTATTAGTAAGAAATTGGTGAAATCAGTTACTTGAACGTGAAGCATTCAAAGTGTTAGAAAATGAAGCAAAGCTTAAAAGATGATAATTTGACTATGGAAACTTATGCTCCGTGGTAATAAAAGTGATAACTTTTGGTTATGCTTTAATGTCAGACAGGGAAACTTTTGAGTTCGTTTAACGTCATAATATTAAAAAGTAATTGCCAATACTAGGTACATTTGCTCGTATGTTTTTTACAAGATAGAGTATATTTTAAAACATTACTTATTAATTGTTTGTTTACAGCTCATTTTATATGGTCGTATAATAAAAATTGTGTATTAAAGGGGTTGTTGCGTACGTCACTGCCGAGAATCTCACATAGGAGCTTGCAAAAAATACAGAAGTTGTCATACGGTCATAACCGAAATGGATATGCGAATAAACGGAGGACAGTGGTAGGAAGGCCCTTTGGGGACTGCGGTCATGTTTTCGCGTTTTACGGCTTATCGTTTCTATCTGGTTGGGAACAAAATATTCACCGGTCATAACTTTTTACGCCCGGATGACGTGGCGAAATAACAAAAGAGCGCTAAAAAGAAATTTGGCAGGATTTCGGAGCGCAACGGGAACCTACTGACAAGAGCAGTCAATTTTTCTCCACATTTTACATTATACATAATAAAATCAGAAATATTATTGATATAACAACTAGTATCTTTTTAAAGTCGTTTCAAAACGATCGTTATAATAAAATTTTATTTGGATAATCGTGTTGTAATCATAGTTGTAGCAATTTTAAATAAATATACGTAAATCGGTAAAAATATTATATTTTAGACAATTTTAAAGATCGGATGTGAACAATTTTAAATGACATAAATTATGAACTTGTAAAGAATATAGTAATGAGTATCTGCATAATACTGCACGCGGTATTAGCCACGAGTAATAAAACTTTAATCAAAAGAAATTTCCCTGGATTTACGTACAAACAAATGTAGGCTTGTTATAAATTTTTACTATTTATATAAAAAAAAATCGCCGGTCACATGTACAAACTATGAAAATATTTTTTCCCAGTCATTTCCATTATTTGTTAAATATGATATCATTGTATGAAGATATAAAAAAGTTTTTCTAAAATAAGTGAGATATTACTTTTATTTTAAACTAAATGTAAAAAAAGGATTTTTTGACTTTCTTTTCGCGAAAATATTTGACTGCACCTTAGCTTACAAGCTGCGCTGTGAAAATTTTTATTTCTTTTTGAGTACATATAATAATATATTCACAACTTCTTGTGTCAACTCAAATATTCAATATTGCTGAGCTCTGCGACTACTGCTGCATCGCCTGGTGCAGCAAATATTTATTCTGTCAATGTTATTGCTTCAGGACCTTTCACACTAGCACCACAGTTTAATAGGTACGTCAAAGGTGAAACAACACAACATTGGGGCGAGCTTTCATTGCGGATTCATTGAGTGACGAAGATGCATTATAAAACAATTTTTATGTGACTTACACCACAGACAACTGGTATTAATAACTATAATAAAAACAAGTCTTAAAAATCCATAAGATGAAAAATAAATAGTAAAAATAAAATAAATATCGATTTTTAATATGTGAACTCTTACAGCGTAATGGAAAGGCATGGTATTTTTGAATTATATAAACATTGTTTCTAGTTATATTTGCACACAATATTTTTTGGTCAGAATCGGTTTCTCCCATCAGTTTAGTTCAGTTCGCGATGAGTGAAACCGGTCCAGATTATAAATAATATTGTAAAAATAGTACCAAAAATTTGTATTTGCTATTTTAAATAATTAAGATTTACAAATAATGTACAAGATAAATAAGTCCGACATAATTTCCGAGGAAATAACACATTTTTTAAAAATGAAATTTCTTTTTTATTTGATAACAAGAAAATATTTCAAACATATGGTGAGGCCCAAAGGGTTAAATAACATTGACTGTTATAATTGGCATTTGCATACGTCGCAGAACTTTATTATATTATACGAACTTATGCAAATCGAATGATGTAGTTTCAAGCGAATTTTTCAACAGTAGTTATTTCGATACCATGACATCGTACTGGCGATGTCATGATTGCGAAATTACTTTGATTAATTTTTATTAATTCTTGTTACCAAATACTTATTTATTAATAAATATTTTTATTACTAAATTCTAACACAATATTAAATACATTACATACAGAAATTTTGAGTGCTCAAAGCATTTTTATTTTGTTTTAAATAATAAAACACTATTAAAAAATAACTCACTTAGCAAAGACAAGAAAATAATCCGCTATCCCAATTTATAATTATGCGCATATTGCAATGAAGTTTATATTATATGTTTTTAAGTGAATAAAATAAGCATTATTTTAGTCAATATTATTTACAGTTGTTTTCTTATTTGTATTATAACAGATATGCCTTGCAACATAGCAACTTTTCTATCATTGAAATTGATTTTATGTCTTTGTTGATGTGCGAAGTTCAATTAAAATAAAAAGCGTCGTATTTATGACAGATGAACGTTATATGCGAAAGGGGATTCCCCGCTGTTTATTTTGACTTATTATGAGGACCAAGCTGCCCCCTTCCGGCGGATGTATTAGCTTCCGTTGACTCCGTTGACAGCGCACACGTCTCTTACTTTTACAATTTTATATCCATAACCGGGAGGTGCACTGTCATAAATTATGAAATTTTATCGCAATATAAATGAAATATGATGTAGCAATGTAAAATTTCTTGCTTAATAAAAATAAATAATTTTATATTAATCGTATTAAAATCATATTTTTGGAAATCAAATAACAAATGTAAATTTACTTGATTAATTACGGTGACCGTAAAAATTGTGATTATAAGCGAAGAAAGTATATATTTGCTGACTGATAATAATAAAGTTCTTTAAAGTAAATCAATTAAATATGTTTAGATTATGCATTACAGATAGTATCGACACAAATGAGTTTTTTAAAAAAATAATTTCGCATTGCCTTTAAAGAGTACTATTATATGGTACTCTTTCTTCCTTTCCATCCATAAAAGGTTTGATGATTGTATGACAAGTGACATCGATCATAACGATAATTTCTTAATTAAAATTTTAAAAAATATTCACAATATATGTTATTTATATTTATAATTCATCGACATATCAAATAAACATTTTATTAAACGTACGTGGAAAAATATTATATGAATTTATATATACTACTAAAATAATTGAGAAATATTAGAAATCTTTGAATGTGTACTTGCTTTACACAAGATTCTTTCCAAAAAGATATTATTTATTTTGGCTCAGTCAACATTGACTTATCGCCACCTCTCCACACAAATAATAATATCGCATATGGTTATTTGAATTTCGAATCTCGATATCGGATCTCATATTTGCTTGGTGGGGTGAATATACTAGAGCGCGAATTTCAGAGGAAAATATTTTATATTAAAGCCGTGAAATATGTGCCATCTTCTTATGTACATATTTCTATATCTACGCACTGCGAGGTAAATATTTTACCGTGGAAATAGTAAGTATGTTAGGGTATATATTTCGTCATGTGACATTGCAAAATTGATGCAGGAAAAAAATGTTTTTTAGAAGTTATGAGAAAACAATCTTAGGATTAAAATATTTGAGGTTGACCTAACCCACATTCGAAAGTGTTCACCGATCTCGGTATATATTTGATTACTGCGGACGAGTTAAAGCGATTTAAGTGTCCATATCCTCGAATGAACATTTCAACAATGTTTTGACTGATTTATGGATGTTTGTCCAAGGGCGCTTCTTATTAATCTATTTTACAATTTTGAAAAAGGGAAAAAAAAGAATGAAAAAATATTTTTCTAGCATCGCTGCTTACTATTTATTACAAGGGAGAGATTAGTAATTAACTCGTTTGCTAAAATTTCAATTTGATACATCTATGAACGTGTCAAATTTTAAGTCTCTTTATTAGTCAAATTAACGATAAAAACAACTCACGCTGGATATTAAAGAAAGTTAAACAATAATTTCGAATATGGAAGTCTATAAGTTAAGATATCTTGATTGAGGTACGACTTGAGAGCATAATCGATGCAAAGCGAGAGAGGGACGGGAAATAAGGCATGGAGATTTTGGGGATGACATATTTTCGGTATAAGCGATCGTAGAAAATTCGCATTTTCAGCTAATGCAAATAAAAAGAAAAAAACTGCGTGAAAAACAAAACAGTCGGATACGCCGCCATTTCGCGTAAGACGGACGTAAAATCTGAATCACAGAGAAATAAACTTTACGATTTTGTACACAATATGCGAAATAGAAAATTTCCTCCGCTCTCGTTTTTCTGTTTTATCATTTTCTCCCACGATTTATTCGCGGGGCAAACGTAACATAAACAAAGAGATTTGGCTGAGATGCGCCGCCGTCAAACAGAATGAAACCAGAGAATATAAAATAACGTATGATTTTACATCCCCAAGAACGTGAGCGCTACGATATAAACTCGGAAAATATGTAGCGGCATATCGAATGGCATAAAATTGGGATTTTCAATTCGGTTTTGGGAAAATCATCACCCCTTTTTTATGCACGCCACGGGCCTGGGATCTTAATGCAGGGATTCGCAACTAAGTCGCCTCATCTTAAGACACAAAAACAGTCTGCCATTAATGAATAATAAAAAAATTTATGATGATGAATGAACCTTTCTAATATCACAATCTTACTAACTGTGAGTATTTATAAAATATTTTCCAACTTTTGAAATACAATAACTTTACATTATACTGTGTGACACCAAAATACTTTCAAAACAGCCTAAATACTAATTGGCTAGGTCGTTCTTTATTAGATATTTTTATTTACTTTACCTTAAAATAATATCGTTTATTAATAAAGAAAAAGATTGTAAAAAAAAACTGTACGAAGAAAATTATTTTACGTAGAAATATTGTATGGTATACATTGTTTGATAAAGTTAAAGTTGTATTGTAATAAAATGATAATTTATTCCTAATATTTTATATAAACCTACAATGAGCTTCGTAGTAATCTCGAAAACGTTTTATCAAACACCTTTTCGCAATTTTTTAATGAGACCTCTTTCAAGTTATGTGACACTTGATTGGTTTTCAAAAAAATAAAAAAGTTAGCATTAAAAATTAGAAACGTGTCAAATTATCTGAATGCATTTGGTTTGACCTTTTAAATATGCAAAATAAAGAATATTTATCTATTCATTCTTGATTTTTATCGATGGACTTATATTGATTTTCTAGAAAAATGAAAAAAAAATTGTAGGAGAGAAAAATAAAATATTTGATTTAATTAACCCAAGATAAAATTGATAGAAGTAATTGATAATTATCTACTGTGAGAGACCTTTCAAAAAATGTTGTCTGTCTCTGGGTTAAGCACAGCGAGGACGCTATAAAAGGAGTCGGGCGTCGCACAAGAAAGACATCACAGCCGCCCCAATAATATGCAAGATGAACGGAGTAATGGGGTGTAAAATTATTAGTATAAAGCTTCCGGGAAAGATTCACTGGGGAGGTCGGTCGCTATCTCGGCCTGTTTTTCTCGCACCACTACCGTATTCTCCATCCGAGGTCCCCCATTCCTATGAAATATGATAGTACGTGAGTAACCCTTCTTCAAGTATAAAATGATAACGCTTTGAAAGGGTTCTTCATCACGGTTAGTATACTACGAAACTACATACATATTTTGTTACATGGTCCTCGTGTTTGGGGGGATATAATTCAAAGTTTGACAAATTTTCAAGCTATGAAATTAACCGCTACAAACGATTGTGAAATTAGTAAATTGGCTGACAAAATATAACTTGATATATGATCTTATTCAGCGGTATTTGGAAGATTAATTTTATTCTAACATAACACTATAAGAAATGAATATAACAATGAAACATAATATATATTTTTGGCTTTATATAACGTTATAAAACTTTAAATGTAGATACTTAACACAATTATTTTATAAGTTTAAGATGAACGCTTTTTATTTCTCTATAAGTATATCTGAAATTTACAATGTATTGAAAAACAAAATGAGAAAAGTTGAACTAGGAAAATTAATATTTGTTAAAAAATGGTTGAAAAAATTGAATTGTCTTGGAGAGAATCTTCGTTTAATGATTATATAATATTTATACACAAATATCATTATTATACGTAAACTAAGTTTAAACTTTTTTAAAAGATTCAATAGAAGTGTTACCGATATTACATTACTTCTCAATAAAAAACTAATTTTAAAAGAAATATAAGTATAGCTCAGCTAAAATTAGTACGAAGCAAAACATGAATCTGGCGATGGCCCGAAGTTTCAAAGCTATACATAGACTGATAAATTTGTGTAGATTTAAATTATTTTCTTATAATATATACACTTAATGATTAGTATCTACATGTATTATCAACACAAACACTGTGTAGACTATAATTTTCATGCTTTTAATGTTTATACGGCGAATGAAGCTGTTTACCTGATATACACTGAATACTATTTTATTGCTTTTTTGGATATGCGTAGATATGTTTTCATCTCAGATTGAAAATAATATAATACAATTTACTTATTGTAATAGCTATAAACATATTGAGACTGCAGTTAAAAAGTTTTTACAGTCCCATTTATGACGATATGTGTTTCTGTTTGCTTCCTCACATATTCCATTTTCGCATATAAATTTCTAATATATTGATATAATATTCTTCGCCAACTTCTGAAGGTTTCCCTCTTTTTCATGTAACTCAACCCTAAAGCAAGAGGAGATACACTGTTTTTGGTTTTGGCTATTTTAAGCCAAAGAAACAAAAGGCTAACCGTTATCATATGAATTTGTTTACGGATGATAAAGTGGAAATAAAACGGACTAGAATTTGCATGAATGAACAAAAATAAATCTTATTGCAAACAATACGATTGAATATTTTATTAGTTTTGAAAATCTTTTGCACCATGAAGTCAGAAATGAAAATATCAACAAATCTTTATGTTAGCAGTTCTACAATATTATTTTAAATGGAATGTATCACAATACAAAACTACAATTGAGGCATGAAAATAAAATTTTACTCTCTCATAGCAATTACTTTATTATGAGTAACTATTGAATTTATGTATCAGGATAAATATTTTAACACGGTAAAAAAATAGCAATGCATTTTAGTTCTACAAAAATATTTTTAAAAAATATAGTTGATAGCTATTTCGGCTCACGCCATCGCCAGAACTATGCTTAAACTAACATTTGCTTATCTATATATAGCTGTGTAGAAAAGGTACACAATACATCATCTCTCCTGTTTTAACGGCCTAGCTTTGCTTCTTTCTTGCAATAAAGCTAAATTTTTCAAAAATTGTAAATGTAACTGATAAATGCGGCTATGACAATAAGTTTAAGTTGTAGGTTTAAAAATAATTTTATAGAACTAAAATACATTGTTATTTTTTTCACCGTGTTATAATGGAGTTCTACCAATTCAATCAATAAATATTTAAAATCAAATTTAAGATTTCTCATTTCATACAAACAAAACTTGTTTTTCAAAACTGATTCGAAAATTTTATTTTAAATAATATATTATATAAATATATATATATTTAATAAATGTAACGCTTTTATACCATAATATGAATATTTAAAGTATAAAGGTAATCAATCATACGTACTCACAGATATATAATGTGATAATGCGAAATTTGATAGTCAATACATCTTATATTATTATAAGACCTAGCTTATTTTTTCAATGTATAATTATGTATAATTATTGCTCATAAACAAACGCAAACTTTTTAGATTACGATATTCTATAATAATATTTTGACTCTATTGGTGTGGGTGTAATCATCAAATAGTTATTTTGATGTAGTCCATTCGTAAAAGCTGATAAACATTTACCTTGTCTATACACAACGTTCATAACTCATAACGTGTAATAGCGAAATTTACTAGCCGTCAGATTGTAATGACCCCCAAGGTATTAATATGTGGAGTGATATTTTGCTGTCCAGTGGATAGACCTTACTGCAACACGAAACACACCCTATTTAGTAAAAGTTTGATAGCAGAGTTATAATAAACATTTCAATAATAACAAACAAATTTGTGATATCTTTTCAATGTTGTGTAGACTATATTATAGTACAACATTTATCTTGATATTGACTGATATATATATTGATTATTATCTTTACAGTGTCTAATAAATGCATTAGA
The DNA here is from genome assembly GCA_028555115.1 of Himalopsyche japonica. Classification (NCBI taxonomy): domain Eukaryota; kingdom Metazoa; phylum Arthropoda; class Insecta; order Trichoptera; family Rhyacophilidae; genus Himalopsyche; species Himalopsyche japonica. The sequence continues at coordinate 493,784 of JAHFWJ010000722.1, forward strand.
ACCTATGAAAATTTATCGTTTTATTAAGTTTAGTAAGAAATCACATTTCCAGTATTATTTTATAGTTTTATCATATTGCGATAATTTCTTTATTTTTTTAACATTGACCACACACATATAGATTAATATATAGTTTTATTTGAAGTATCATAAACGTTTTTAAAATGTTTTATAGCTTTATAGAAAAGCATATTTTCCAAATTCGTTGTCGTAAAATGACCAACCGTTTATAGAAATTTTTTGAAAATATAATATATAGCTTCAATTCCACTTCGTTCAATACTAACGTAAAGGTTTCAATAATTTTTGAAACACCTTATTTGGAAGTATTCTTTCTTTCCCTCACATTATAACTCACAGTTCTTCCCTCACCGTTACCGCGTCCATTTATTTATGATTATTGGATATCAGATGTGAATTTTGAGGCATTTTCCTTCCTGTATTCCCCGTTGAGATATTAGGCTATTGATTTACTCGCAGTCGACGACTTCCCCTTACAATTTTATGTTACAAAGAAATCTGACAATGATAATGTTTCCTCAATATTTGATCGTGATAGAACACCTTTGTATCGAAATATTAATAACATGATATCATGAAACACCGCGAATATTGTTTCTAGAATAATCAATTTTGGTGTAAAAAATACAAATGTGTCTCGATAATAGTTAAACAGAAAATTATCCATTATTACAATTGGTACAAAAGATGGAACAGAGCAGGGAACACGTTTCTAAGACATCGAAAATAAAATGTTACACTAAGCTACGATCAAGATTTTTTTGTGACGTTATATAGGTATATATATATCAATAAAAAATACCCATAAACATTTTAATACAAGTAGAGAAAATTAAATATAACTTTATAAAATTCTGATACAACATTATAATTTTTGACATTAGTTTTCCATAAAAGAATTGATAAAACATTCCCTTTTATTACACAAATAACATTTAATTTGAATATTCAATACTTTGTATGATTCCACATGTTTTGTCACTAGTAACCCAGATTTCGCCTTGCATCCCTGTGATAGAATGCCTGATGATCTCGAAATGCGAAATTCATGTTTCTCCAAGTCCAAAAATGTGGAATTGTACGCATTTTCAACAATTTTAATTTGATATAAAAATTCCATTTAGCACTTTCAGTAACAATAACATTTAAGTGAAGATTAGTAGAGAAAGGGACTATTAAAAACTGTAAATTTTGTTTTAAAGTAAAAAAAAAATTATTAAAAAAATAAAAATAGATAACGATAGACATAACATATGAAATTCAAATTTTATTTATCACAGTCATATTTAAGTAAGTTACACTAAGGAATATTACTAAAAAAATCATATCTTACCGTTAGTTACACATTAGAAATGTAGTATTGACGGCTGTATTGGATTTAAGCAAAGCCACTCGGAAACGTGAGAACATCATCTAGGAAATTTAGCCGAAAAAATGTTTCGGGAAAACCGGTCCTTAGCGTCTTGATAGTAAAACGAGAAGACGCGACTCGCGTGGGCGTCGGATTGTTTGGTAAATACGGCGTCGGTTGTAGACGTTGCGAGGCGTCAAGGTCACGCCGAGTGCGGGATATCATGACGGGTATTTCGTGCAAAACGCTGCTTAAAATGACGCCAAACATTATATGCACGATTCTTGGCCAGATAAAATTGCGGTTTATTTTTTCCAAATAATATGTAGGTTTTTTTGTTGTCATAATACTTATAAATGAATATGTTAGTACCTAAAATTATTTTTCTTATTATATCAAACGTAAGATGAGGTACATATGGAAGATTTAAAAAAGTAATCTAGAATAAATAATACATTTTTCGTTTTAATAGAATGCGGCATTAAGCTTATAATTAAAAAAATTGTATATATATATTCTTAAATACATTTCATTGTCAGTAAGATTTTTCTTGTGATAATCTGAATAATTATGGAGTTTTCATGCTGCTAAAATGTAGAGCCAACCTGCCAATGTTGATTGATTTTTCATCTTATTTCAAAAATAAATTGACTTGGGATTTAAGTAATTTGACGATAAGTTAGCCGTTCACGGCAATGTTTCTATAATATTTTTAACTGATAATTAATCTTACGTTATTAGAGGTATAAAAAGGTGAATATAATTTTGTTGAATTTTTCTTATTAAATTTTATTGATCATAAGCATATAAATATGTCTTAGACTCGTATAAAACTTTTAATTTCAATTATTCGACTAAAATGTAACCGTCATTGTAGCAATATGTCAATGTGTTCCGATCCAATTTAAAGCAGCAATCGATTGCTTTTATTAGGCGGCTGTGCGTTCCACAAATTAAATAATATGCCTTTTTACTGCGGTATCATTCATTTAATTGTGAAATGGTGAGCATCATTTGGCAGCCCGCATCTGCCATACGTTTTGACAATTAGTCGATATGTCGCGAAAATTTGTTGGCATTAGTAAACTGGCTATCAATTCTAAACATCTACAATAAATTCTATACTTTATTCTTGGCCAATCACATCGGTATAAATTAAAAAAAAATGATTTTTAACATTTTATAGAGTGCATTTTTCGGTAATATTTTTTGGTTTTCTTTTTGCGTTTGTATGTATCTTTCAACGGAGAACCTAGTAAAAGAAATTCGTTGGTTTTATTAATGACGTTTTGACAGTTGCAAAATTAAATTCTGACTGTTTCAACAGGTTACTTTTTATAAGAATATGTTTATATTTGAATTAAATGTTTTTAAAACGTAAAACTGTGAATTGAAATTTTTATCACCATTTGAAAACCACCACAAAAAAGTAAATCGATTTTTCATAACATTTAGTAATTAATGGTTTTAGTTGGAAACTCATTTTAAAGAGATCAATGATTTTTAGTTTATTCGTTTTTACACTTTTATACTTCAAACATTTTGTAGTATAAAATAAATAAATAATAATCAAAATGAATTGAAAGATTTATTTAAAATAAAATGATACATAATTTAATATTTATCAATCAAAAGATGGTAAAAAATACTTTTTTGAAAGGATATTTTTGTCGCATACAGCGGTAAAAAAAATGAGAAAGAAGTTTTCTTCTAATTTCTGATTAATATGAACTTCTGTTTTAATTATGGCTTCTCCTTATGTCAATAATCTCATGTAAAATACAAGGGAACATACGTGATAAATTTAACTTTGTTCACTGGAAATAGATTTGTATAATTATATTTCGCTGAAATTTGACATATCGTATTTTAAAGCGTACAAGTTTGTGATAAAAATGCATAACGAGAGATAAATGGCCGTCGTTAGTTTACAGACAGCGTCACAGAATGTGTGTAATTCTTTTTAAATGACCATTTCATATATTAAACCTTTCTGTTGCTCATAAGTGTTTTCACAAATGAATTAATGTCGCGTGCAAAAAATGATTAATTGCTTCGCTTAGTGACAGCTGACGACCCTTTGCATTATCAAATTATTATCATGTTTCTATTTTTATATTAAATATATTGTTACACAATAGTGAAACTGGAATGAGTTTACAACCGTTATTAATTTCTTCGGTCTTGGGAAATAATGAATAAAAATATGCTTGAGATATAAATTGAGAGAAAAACGGTATTCGACAATATGATAAAGACATTTCATTCACAGGAGAAAACTTAGAAAATAAAAGATAATTTAAATAGCCACAAAAATATTTATTTTATTACCTGTTAATAATTTCATATATTCACAATTTAGTCATATATTGCACACTTATCAGGTTCCATCAGGTACAATAATTGATATATATTATTTTTTTCTACATTTATACATGTATTTAAAAAAAAAAAATAATCAGAAATAATTATGAACAAATTCTTTATCGTTTACTATTCATTAAATGCAGTCTTAAACGTATATTATTGGTGACCAATTATATAACTGTATGCTTAAGGTACGATTTATGAATCTATATCCGTTTGTGGTAGCTCCGGTTTCCTTCTTATTGTCGGCATGAGCAATAAAGTCATCTGCGTCAATCGCCACGGGGTCTGACAACGCTAATCGTCAACTTTTTCACGTTTTTTTTTACACCGACAAACGTTCCGGCGGCGAATCACTATTGCCGACACGCTCCAGATGCTAGAGCCAAAAAGAAAACTCCACAAATCCGCGACAATAACGATCTATTGTCAGGAAAATAACGCGTCCAGATGATTAGAGGTGCAAGATGGCGGGTTTTACAGTTTAAAAATACTTCAGTGGCAGGAAGACCTTGGAGACGATTCTTAAATTAGCATTTGTGACTAAAGGACTATTTATAAATTTAATTGGATTAGATCCACGATGCCCGATTAAAATTCTCGGAATTCAAAAAAATCCGGCTTTATGCCACATGTATTTGTTTATTTATTGTTTGTAAAGGTGATCATTATAAGATTTAATGCGGATATAAAAAAACTTCAGTTGTACAGTGTGTTTCGGTGATTCACTCATCTTAATCAGACTGAGAAAATAATTTCGTTTCGCTTTAAGGCGACGCCGTCATAGAAAGGTATCCAGTACGAAGTTTGAATGGCGTTATCTCGTATTAGATATGACGCTTGCGTAGTAAACGCTTAATCGTTCTTTAACTTGTAAGACTAAGATACTGACATTTACAAAGTCTATAACTATGAAACATTACATACGACAAGAGAATCGCCATTATGCAAATGGCAACGTTCCGTGTACTTGTGAATGACGTTGCCAGATAAACGTAAAGACGTAACGTATGTACGCGGACGTTTACCTCAGTTGGTACCCAGGTAAATTGTATTCAACGTAGAGATTTTTTTGACAGGACAGGTGGGCGGGCGTCCGTAGCGCGGTGCGGCTGCGATTAGGCATGCACGCTTGCTCGAGACTGGCAATGATGGCACTGTCATCATTGCCTCTCGCCACTTTTAGATGCAAGATACGGGCTACCTGTCTTTACGCACCAGGTGCAGCAGGGAATAAGACAACGTGACCAAATTAAGTTTTAGTAAACAATTCTAGCCATTGTCTTGATACTGATTAATATACATAAAATGAGAAGACGAAACATGCAGTAAACTTGTGTCATACGATGATAATTTGATAACCAATGTTCCGCATACACACATTTGTATGCAGTTATTCTTTTTATTTACTTGTCATATTAAAATTGAAAATTACATAGCAAAAAACGTTTTTTATATGGTTTTATATAGTGATGAATTTATTATAGTTTCACAATTATAAGATGATCGTAAAATATAAAACAGTGCTCAGACGTTTGTATCATACCGAAGCAAATTAAGTACTAGTTGTATTGATTTTTTTACACTATTGAGATGCGTTTCGGCCCAGTAAATGTTTATTCAGCCAAAAAATAAAAACTGAAATATAAAAATGTTCTTATGCTATTTATCTCGCAATTTAGTCTTAATTATTTATAAAATTACTGTTGCTTGTTCCTTGCAGACGAAAAAATCTACACGTAGAGAAAGTTAAGTTAATATTATTTTAGTTGCTATGTCTGAAATATGCAGAATAACTGCTGAAATGCTTATTCAAGACAAAGAATGATATCTCACAAAGTTCAAAGCATTCCGGAGTCTGCTTGGTTTTATTGTGATGACAAATGATAACTTAGTTGTTTGGGTTTTGGTAAATTTATTTTGAGATTTGTGACAGCGATCGCTATATGTAAAATTGTAAGATGCATCATTTGAATTATAGATATTTTTAAAATGAGTTATTTTAAACTAGTTTTTAATATTGATATGGCATTGTGGGAAAGAAGAGTAAGTAAAAAAATATCATTTCATTGATTGAATTGGCATTCACTTGGTAGAACTCTATTATAACACGGTGAAAAAATAGCAATGTATTTTAGTTCTACAGAATTTTGTAGAACTAAAATACATTGCTATTTTTTCACCGTGTTAATATCATTTCATATTATCTACTTTATAGTTATTTTATATATTTACAAAATAGTTGAAGATTAAGAATAAAAAGTCAAAAGTTAGAAATCCATCAAGATAAATGGTAAGTTTTATTTTTAATAGTTTTATAATACTGTTTTGTTCAAAGTTTGCTTTCTTAATTGGTTAATTTAATATTATTTCATTTAAAGTTAATATAATTTAAATTTTTAATAATCTTTTAAATATCGAGATTTAATTATTTCTTAATGTGTAAAGCATGAGGAGGTTTTTTTTAAGTCATCCGGAATAAGTATGTAATTACCTTTAAGAATATACAGTACTAAGAATTCATATATAGTGGGTGATCGGTTAACGAACAGCTCGAATTGCGAACAAATCTGACAACGAACACTCAAGATTTTTTTTGTGTTCGAGAAACGAGCATATATTCTGGTAACAAACTGGAATGATCTTTCTAATCCACTTATTCTATCTGTAAAACTAATCGACGTGATCGGTGTTTAGTTAACGAACAATTCGGATGGCAAACCCAGTCTTAGAACAGATTATGTTCGTTGACCAATCACCCACTGAATTACAATTTTCTAGCTAAAATTTATTATTTTTTTGTAATTTAAATCAATAGACAATTCTTTTATACATCTTTTGAATGCATAACATCATAAAATGACTTGGTGTTTTATCGTTTCTTTTATAATTACATATTGAGGACTGGGTAATTAAAACTAAAAGCGTGTTTTGTTAAGATGAATCTCGGAAATAACATCTGTAAACAGACAAGTAGCTTAAAATAGCTCATAAAATGACAATATATTATTTTTTTTATGTAGACAGCTATTATAATTAACGATCAAGTTTTTTAATGTTAAACATATACAAATTTCAGTAAGATAATGAAAAAATAAATATACAGACACAAAAAAGATATCTCACAAAATCCATAAATTAAAAATTAATAATTTAAATATTCTTTAGAATTATGTAATTATTAAATATATTTTTGTAAATAATATTATCTTATTGACAAGGAATACGTAGTAACTTACAAATTTATTAATCTCTATTCAGTCTGTCATGTTTAGCACGTTTACGGTATCTGAATAAACTTCAAACTTCATATTTTCTATTGAATGATGAATGTAGATAATTCTGTTTTAAAATTGTTAAACCTTTTTTTCTCGATTTGCTGAATGCTACTCGTCTATAAAATGTACACCTTAATACAGGGCCTCCCAACCTTCTTGTACTGTAGAGCGCATTCTAAAATATCGGTAGGGTGGCGGGCACCACTTATTTTTCCTAATGATATTTATAATTGGACATGAGTAATAAATAAAAAAAAATATTCATAAATATAATATTGCAAACATACGAACAAATATAATAAACCTTTATCAAGTAACTATAAATAATTTAGATTTAGTCGAATAATGGCGGGCACACACGAATTGTACGCACTGGGTTTAAGAATATCTGCCATAAATATAGAAAATCGAAAATGGTAATAGTACACCTAGTATATCTCAATAATTTGTTATTGTAGGGCCACAAAAATCCAAATACAATTTGTCCAGGGCAGTAAGCGTGAATTATTTTTTCAAATTAATTGGCCCTTGCAAAATAAAGCTTGGGAAGCGCTGATATAAAGCACGCATTTTTACAAAACTTTTTTCTAGAACGGCAAAGATGACGAAACTTGTATATTATATAAAAATCGTGAGGCCGTTAAGTGGCCACAGAATATTATTTATTTTATTTTGAGAAGCTCAATGTAAAATTCATATTTCTCATAAATCAATAATGCGTTTAGAAAACACGAATTTAATATGAAAATTAGCTGGCCTGATACTTTGATGCCAACATGAAAGAAAATATTTGGCACCCATTATCAGAAAATAGAGTTAGAATTTTATGGGCGTTGTCATATGTTTAATAGTAAATATAGCGAATATGAATGGTGGGCATAAAATATGAGTAATATATTTCAATTATATATAATATATGAATATATGGGTTGTACAAAATTTTAATGTTTTCATTTGCATATCTTCAAAGTTTTACTGTATGACTACTAAAATATGATTTTAATCATATTGCTTTGCGTTTTGTACAACATATATAAACATATTTATTGACCGAAAACTTAAAATTTATTCCAGCCGTCAATGATTCCGTGAACATTTGACACATGCTAAAACATGTTTATTTAAATCAAACGCTATTTTAAAAAATAACTAGGTTAAATTTTCTTTATTTTTAGTAGAATTATATATGCATGTAACACATTAAAATGTACTTTTGCAAAACTAATTTGCAATTTTTATCAACAAAAAACAAACCACATTGGACGGCTTTCAATTACTCGGAATAAAAAAATATTAAATAATAACATTTGATTTTATGCTGTAACTTGTTACATGTATATAAATAAATCGTTTTTTATTTATATACCCGAATAAATATGTTGAAGAATCTTATAATATTGAAATGGGTGAATATAAATATAAACCATTATTAATAATTTAATTGTTAGCTTATTAAAATCTTTCAATGATTTTAAGAAGGAAATTCAAAAAGAATAGAATATATCATTGTTGACCGTATGATTCTTTCTGCTTTTTTTCGTTGAAACATATTCTCGGCCGATCACAATAAAGCAGATATATGTTGAATCCTTGTATATTTTACTGAGTTTTTGAGAAATCATTAAGTAAAAAACATTCATATTGTGATGCGTTAGAATATGTTCAGACGGCCATTGCAAAATTAACGTGTCACGACAGCATAAAAGTTTTATTTATTTGACTAAATATGCCAGTCTGTTCTGATTAGTATGACACAGTGTTGTCGTGAGTAAATGATCACGTCGGGAAATATCTGGAGGAGAATTTCTTCGAGGAGAATCTCTTTCTTCACAGCGTCATATGTAATGAGCCCCATCATTTGTTGGTGCGATTTATGCGTCTACGCTGTAGACATAATAATTCTTCACAAAAATAGATGAAAGTTCAAAAGTTTCCAAGATCGCATAAAGACAGGATGACCAATATTTCAAGCACCGTATTATAATCGTTATAATTTAATTTAAAAAATATCTTAACAAGTCACACTATCATTGAATTTTCTCTATCGTTTTGCTGTAAGTTAAAAATTAATTATAAACAAAGTTTATTCTTAAATTATTAATAATATTTGAAAACTAATTTTATTTATTTATTTGTTATAAAAGAATAAGTCTCGATTAAAAAAATCTATTTCTACAATAAAATCTTGTGCCCAACTGGTGGTCTACCAAATTATCGAGAAGCCAAGAATCCATAACCATATTAAAATAATCTCATTAAATAAGTTTTTAAGCACAGTGTGGAGATACCCCTTCAATTAAAAAGTGTAATTTAACAAAATTAAATGTAAAAGTTAAATAGTCACAATATTAATTTTTGAAAACTTATGGTTGCCACTGATTCAGTATACGTTCTTGCGCTTCCCGCGAGACGATGAGCAAGTTATGAAATGAGTTGTTATGGGAATAAAATGACAATATGCATTTAGTGATAAAATATTGTAAACTTAATTTATACTAGTTGATGGGAGTTGGATGCATACTAAATAATTATGTATTTTTTATTTGTTCACTGGAATTTCATTTAACAATAGAATTTAAATTACGACATAGAGTATCAATAATTATTTTTTGTTGAGTAAATAGTAATAATTAAAAGAAAGTGTAGGTAACTAAAAAAATATCTTTTCAATTTGAGCGCCTTAAATTTGAAATTGAAATCAATTAAGCACAGTCATGTACAGTTCAAATTACAAAGTTTTCAGTTTGCTGAGAAAAAATTAATCCATAAAATATGTGAAAACAATACTGCCAATTAACTTATAATATTATTTTATTATAAAACTACTCACTGTTAAGTTAGCTAAAATTCCATATGTTATACAATTCCGTTATGCCAAGATCAAAAAACTTTATCAGATTTATAGATGTCATTCAATTTAATACCTTATTAAATTTGAAAGCATGGTCATCCTATGCGGGCTTGTACATAATCCTTTCTGAGGGACACCCTTTAGTATTTGTTTGTTCGGATATGAGTAAAACCGTTGTGTTTATAAGTAAACATAGTGACACAAGGAAATAACTTGGTGATCTTCAGTAGTAAACCATAACATGTGTTGGTTATCAGATTGAGACAAGTGTGGCGGGGAAGCAGGGTAGTATAGTCGTTATTATATAATATATTTCCAATTTAACTTATAATGCTATTTATTTTCAATATATTTCCGTATCTATTGTCTGACAAAAAATATCATGCTGTATACTTTTTATATGTGAAATATGAGAAATATATTTTCGATTTACTTAAGTATCCTGAAAAAGCATCTTTTTTTATTGTTCTTGTTTTTGTATGCTTCATGAAAACCTGGAATATATATTTTCATGGAAAATAAATATTAATCATTTACAACTACGATCATTTCAATTTGACGAACAATATATGTGAATTTTAGTTTTTTAGTAACAATTTTTTATTCCACTTTTACAAAGAAAAAATTGTGGTTTACGAAATATCAGACAAAAAATGTTCCTTTTATTTGTTTAGAGCATTTTAATTACATATTTTTATATAGTTGTATATAAAAATTCCATTAAGTCCCATATAAATGAGATAAAATAGTATGTGTAAGTCAGAAGAAATGTCTCATTTACGCCTAGATTCCCGGACCACACCGCACTCGGCCGTGCTGGCCATGTTTTTTAGCATTTTTTCCTCAATTTTTTTCAGTCATTTTTCAACTCATTTATAATATGACTATGTGTCAGACAGGAATACACTCATCTTTTTTTATAAACACAGATTTTTTAATCTCGTGCTAACTCTGGCACGGGCGGCGCAAACGATTTGGCTAATAACTGTTCTGCATTTGTCATAGACGATGACTGAGTGGCGTTTGGAATGGGCCGAGAGCTCAAAATTCACAAACGCAGATTTTAATAAGTCTCGGGTTTATGATTAACAAGTTTAATGTGAAATAAAAATTTATTGGCTCTTAAGACTGTGTGGACATGCGGTTCTCGCTCATTTGTTTGTATATGTAAATGCCAGTTTCACACATTACATTAATTATGATTATTAAACAGCTAAGTTTACTGAAAAAATATTTGAAATATTAACTTAATATGAAGTTTATGATTTATGAGCTGACAGTTAGTCATAAAAGTTGACAGAAAATAAATGTAGTAAATAATTAGGAAAATTTTTCATAGATTTCATATAGATTTGATGTATGGGTTAGAAAATGGTTCATGTCCCGATACATCTTGGTGAATTAATAGTCATTACAATTAGCAGAAAATTGTTTACTAGCAGTTTTCTATATTGAACTTGAAAATAATTTATGATTATGAGAGATATATTTTTTTTCAATTCTGATATACTATATGGATACAATGTAATAAATTGTTCTTTTCGCGTTGTAAAACAATTTTAAGATAGAGCGAGCATAACATTTTTAATGATATAAAAACATATATTCAATATATATATTTATTTTAATAAATAACATAACTTTATAAATTTTTATTTTAAAATTTTTATTCTCTGATTGCATATAATTTGCCATCGAATTAATGTTGACTTTTTTTTATTGAATTTTACCATCTTAAAGTCATTCGTCATGTCATATATAGTGACTGTTTAAAAAGTAAGGAAAAAAGTAAAACAATGGAGTTCGCCGTTTATAAATATAAAACTAGATTCATATTTGGTGTTAAGTGCATGTATTATCTAAAATGATAATACTGATAAATAAACACTTTCCTAAAAAAAGGCTAAAAGTTTCTATTAAAACATAAAAAAAATATCTAGTTTCACTCAGTTAATGAAGATTTTCTTGATTGATATTATTAAGATTTAAGAAAGAAAATAATACATTGTAGAAGTAAATAAATATGTAGACGTATTCTTGTTTATTTGTATGGGTAAAGTTTTGACAGTGTAGGCGGAGAAAATTTTATGATTTGTGAAATAACAAGAGTCAAAAAGAAATAAAACAACGCATAAATATGTTATACAAATATTTAAGTTGCGCTTATTGTGAGCACACGGCTACAAACCATTTGCAGCTGTTGATTTTTTTTACTGCCAAATAATAAACTATTCTCATTTGAGATTCGTGATAAAAAATAATGCTATTGTTCTAGAAAGTAACCAATGGTATTCCATTTTTCTTTACTCATTTTTAATGAGTTATTTGCCCGAGGAGAGTATTTAAAGTTAACGTGCATTTTCTAATGTATTTATTGTTTTATCTGCACGATACAAATGTGGACTTAGTTTGTGTATCAGAATCAAATCAAGGTTGAACTTATTTTTCTTACTATCCGGAAAAATTGCAAAATATTATATTTCGTCCAGAAATGACGATAAGATGTTTTTATTTTCTTATTGAAACATATTATAATTATATTCTAATATCTCTATAAACATATAATCGAATGATATATTCGAAGGTTTTTTGCCAGAGCAGACATTTTACGAACTTATTTTTTAAAAATTATTGCTTTGCAACATTGGAAAAAAATATATGTTTAAGATCGTAAGTTTCTAATTGCTCTAGATTTCAACGTAAATTGTTATGACAAAAGATGTTAATTTGAGAAAATGTGTTTTTAATATGCAAAAGTTTTACCCGTGTAGCAAACGGTAGCTCATCGTAAAAAGCCTTATTTAAGCGCTAGTCGTTGTATTTTGAAATTCAAATTTTTCCGAGGTAGTTCTTGTTATGTAACTTGAGCGATTAATAGATATTTTTTTTTATCTTGAGAATACATTATACGGTTAAATTAAATTATTTATTTAGAGTAATAGTATAACATATCTTACATACAGTAACTTTTACTATTTGTAAAATCTCAAGGATGGAATTAAAATTCGTTCAAATTATCCATCAACTATATATATATATACATATATATCTTAAATAATAAAACATTTTTTAGTACTTATTTAAACAATATATTATTTGATCAGGACCAGTTTCGTTCATCGCGAGCATGATCAACTGATATATAGTAGAAATAAGTACTAAAAATGTGTATTTGTTATTTAAAATATCATGCCTTTCCTTCAAGAAGTGACAGTTAATACCTTAAAAGTCATTGCAAAAAAATAAAAATAATCAGCACTAAATGATTGTTTATAATTATTGTAAACTTTTCAAACACACAGGTGGATATTTTATGTTTTATCTTGCGAATTGTTTTTTTTCTACACATTTTCATGTTTTTTTTTTGAGTGAAGAAGATTTGTAAAACTATTATTAACAAGTTTTTCGAAACAGTAAAAATCACCGTTGTGACATGCGAAATTGAACTATATTATTATATATGTAATAGGATGCATGTGGACGGCTGGTGGTTGATCATTAAATATTCGTGTTTTTATGATGGCTTTTATTTTCCCTACTGAATAAGTCATTTCAGAGAGACCTCTATGTAGCAAACGTGACCACAATAAGCTATTATTTTTACCTACGATGTTATGAAGATTAAGAATATACTTAAGTTTTAAATAAATTATTGAATAACTTACCAGACACTTACTTACTAAAAACCGATTCACATATAACAGATACTAATAAATACCATGAACTGACATTTAACACAGTCTAAGCAGTATACTGAAAATATCTCATGTTTTGGATTGAAATCGTTCGGATCAACTCTTTGGCTCGCTTCTTAATTTACTGATTTTGTATATTTTAATAACACGTAGATGAAACACTAAGTGTGATAAACTTGACTTCAGTCGTTGGCAACCATTAGAAGTATAAATTAATATGTATCTAAATGATAGATGAGTGAAACGATGTCTGAAATGTATGTATGAACGTAACACGAGTAATAATATTATACGATTTCACGAATTGCTACAACTCTAAATTTTAATATTCACTAAATAATCTTTGCTTTGTACGCCATACAGCAGTGTATAACAGTATAAATTTTATAAACTATTCACTATAGTGTATGCACTGTCAAAAATAATGGTTTTAAAACGAGCGGGGGAAATTTTTGTTATACAACATCTATATTATGAAATATATCTGAAGGTTTTTTTTTTAAGGTGTTAACTGTCACTTCTTGATGGAAAGGCATTATATTTTAAATAATAAAAACACATTTTTTAGTACTTATTTCCACAATATATTTTTCGTCTAGACACCACATTTCACATAAGTTGTCAACTTTTCATTCCTTTATTCATCGCTTGTTGACAATTCCTATGACAGAATCAAATTTCAATTTAGAATTAAACACCATTAAACAGATCGCATTTAACAATGGATACGATGCAAATTTGATTGATCGACTTGTCTTTAAAAAAACTAAAAAATTAGCTTTATTAAATGTAACCTCGAGCTTGATGATTGATGTTCCCTCCGTTGAAAAACGTTGGGTAAAACTAAGTTATTTAGGCCGAGTTTCTGAAAACATATCCAAGAAGTTAGACAAAAAACTTTTTAATGTAACTTTTTATAACAATCATAATCTTAGTCGAATGTTAGTTAACACGAAAGACAAAATTAATATTTTAAGCCAAAGTGGTATTTATCTTCTAAAATGTGATTCCTGTGAGGCTAGGTATATTGGTCAAACAGGAAGATCCTTTCATACTAGATTTAAGGAACATTTAGCTTGTGCCAAAAAAGGCGATGAGATTTCTACTCTTGGAAACCATTTGTTTCAAAATGAACATTCATGTGATTTTACTATAAACTACAAAATCCTGCATTTCAATAACAAATCACTGAAATTAGATAAACAAGAAATCCTTGAAATTAATCGATATAAATTTTTGCCTAATTCTAACCTTATAAATGAACAAACTACTTTTGCGTCGTCACCATTGTTATACTCATTAAATTAGATTAATAAATGTATATTTCAAATAAATATTATTATTTTAATTTTTTTCCTTTTTTTTGTTTTTTGAAAAATGATATTGCCTCCTTTTACTTAAATTTTTTACAGAAAATATTGGAACGCCCCTGACTGACCATATCTTCCCATCTCATCGATTCATCTTTAATCGACTTCTCATGTATTAATTTATTTTGTTCCATTAAGTAGTGATTGTGGGTTATTTTCGTCATTAAAAATTTCCCACTCCTTACTTCCTTATTGATTGCTTAGAGCTCCTAATGGATTATTGATTTATCATAATTGTAATTGTAATTCTTAATAAGTGATTGTGAACATTTAATTTTATACTAATTTACTTTATTTGTATCAATATTGTATGATTTTATGTAAATCGTTTCCTAGTTCTTGTACCCATGGTTTGTACACCTGCTACCATTAACTCAAATTAATTTTTTGTTTTGTATAAATAGACTTGTTTGTAAATTGTATTCTATCAGTTGATAATGCTCGCGATGAGCGAAACCGGTCCTGATCAAAAAATATATTGTGGAAATAAGTACTAAAAAATGTGTTTTTATTATTTAAAATATCTGAAGGTACTTAAAAAAGCAATATTACAATTACAATATTATATATATATATATTGACATTACTTGAAGGAAGAAAAATGCAGTTTTTATTCACCCAGATATCTAAGAATGTATTTAAATGAATTAAAGGGTAGAAAAAAGCCTTTAAACGGTTAGTTAAAATCTCTTAGTCAATAAGATCACTTGGTCGAGAGAACTAGCTTAAGGATTAGTGATAAAATCGATTAAATTTGAATAACCAAAACTTAAAAGAGTTCATTCGGTTATTCAAATATTGAGAAATTCAGTAAAATCAAAGCACATGAATACTATTTATCAACAGGCGAGACCTTTCAATGCAAGATTTTTAATCTCTAAGTCCCTTTCACCGATGTCCAGGATAAAATTCCCGCTAGCAAGACGGTCTATTCAAGTGTATACCAAATAATATGCATGTGATACTGTACATTCTTAATCATTTCTCTGCTAACTCTTGATAGATATTTCAACAGCACGTACTGATTATAATAAATTAATTCCGCAGTCTTAGTGTCAACAGCCAAACTTAAATTCACAATTCTCATAAATGACAGTTTCAGCATTGTCAACTTTCATGTTTATGGGTATTTACTGTAAATTGATTACTGTGAATTGTAATCGGCCGTCTCAAAGGTAGACACGTTAGCACACAGTGTGTTAATATCTGGTAGCGATTGGAACTACAAAATTCTTTATATAGAGGGGATTCTCAACCGGTTGGGAACCTCTGAAATTTATGGTGACATTTACTTAAATGTATTTTAAATTGTATGTATGTATAGCATAAATATCAGTTGATAATCTTCGCGATGAGTGAAGCCAGTTCTGATCTTAAAAATATAAAATTGTGGAAATATTACGGTACATTATGTTAAGTATATTTGGATTTATATTATATTTCTCTTAATTCAGTAACAATGTTGCCACCCACTGAATTATGGAGAGATACAGTCTGTGTTGATATTAAAAATAATTACGCGGAAAGAAATGTGGGGAGTTTAAAATTGTCCCGACATTCCTCTGGATGAATATTCATCATCTTCATGACTGAAGCTACTTGGGCGTTCTATGACTAATTGCTGAGCGTCTTTTGGGACGTCAATACTGAATTCCATACAAAATAATTTATAACACAAAAGTCAACGGGTAGCGTCTCGTGATAATTAATTAAGATTATTTTTAAATTCGTCGTTTGTATTGTAAAAAAGTATTTCAATCATTCTTGACACCTAAAAATTCTATTGTAAATACCTGCTATTAATTTATTGATGCCAAGTGGATAAGTAAAGCGTTAAACTGATTCTATCAAACAGTTTTTCGGAATATATACTAGATTGAAAGGCTAAAAATGATTGCTCTTGGAAACATATTTTAAGGAATACTCTTGCGTACCAATTTGGTTTTATTTGAAATAATTTTGATGACCTTTTTGAGAAATAGCATATTTGCTCAAAAATTTTTTTTAATTTAAATAAAAGCAATCCAAAATCATATATTGAATATATATTATGTAACATGACATTATCAAAGTAGTCGAAATACTGATGTGTTTTAATTTACCACAACAGCGATTTATATGGTAACAAAATACATATCGTATTTTTTGACAAATTTTTATGATAATTTCTAGTTGCTAATAAGTTGTTATTTTAATAATAAAGTTCATAGAAAACAAGTTTTGCTAAAAATATATAACTTTTTCTTTATGTATATTAAGAGCGAAATAAAAGTAAGGTTAACTGAGTTGTCTCTCATCGAAACGTTTTCATGAACAGAAAGTATAGAAATCATGGAAATAAAAAAAACTGTTATCTGTACGAAAATTTATAAATCGATTAAATTTTAATAAGAATGTGTATTTTTAGATAACCAAATCTAGGATCTACCATCTGGCTATTCAAATGACTTTGTAAATTATTTAAGCAGGTATACATATCAATAAAATTTTGAAAGCGTATTTGCCAAATTCGGTAATTATGTGTTTGTGCCTACGTTAATTGAATAACTAATCGCTTGCATTGAAAAAACAATAATAAAACCAGCATACTATTGAATAAAAAACAGCTGTATTAATACTTTTGCCATGAATGATACTAATACGTTCGTAAATCCATCATAAAGACATACCTGTATAATTATCCAGCAAACATGTCCACCCAATTTCAAGTGCTATTAACGTAAACGAATGAAAAATTACTTTCGTAATATTTTGTCGTCAATTAAGTTTGTTTGAGTAATTGAGTTATGTGTAACGGTCTGAGGTATGCTTACTTTTAAAAAGGGGCCACTCACTCGATACTAGACTATTTTTTAATCAGGAAACTTCGAGACTCACAGATGTTTTAGTATGATATGTTGTAAATACTTAATGTGATACTAACCGTGGCATGTTTTTCAAATCTGAACCTTCTTGAGAGTTTGCTCGGAAAAGAAAGAGAGCATGCAATGTAATAAAATGACAAGTACTATATATTCGTCTATGATCTTAAGATACAAAATCGCTAACTTAGTAGTGTAACGGTAACAAAAAAATACAGCTATATTATGATTTTTTTTTATAACACTTAAAACATTATCTTAAGTAAATTCCATGAGCAATCTAGGCAAACTCAACTGCAACGCTGCGTGCTACGTCAATGTAGTGTATAGTTTCAGATTTCAAGATGTATTATCATTTTCTAAGGGTGCAGTTTTTGAATACGCATACATTCCGGTATTTTATTATCTTCCACTAAGCCAACATAAAGTGAGAAACTCGTTGGGACCTCGGGAAAATATCTTCAAAACAATACAGTTCCGTTCAGTCAAAGACGTGTCAAAAAGGTCAAAACAAATAATCAAATATATTTATTATTCATTGCAAAATATTATTTTTTATTGCTAGACTGTCTATAAAATAAATATCATATTTTTTTTTGAAAATTTTACAATAAAATATGTCTTAGCAAAAACCTTCAAACACATTTTTTTACAAAAATTTTATGATTTTGTTGTCAAAACATTTTTGTAAGGAATTTTCCCAGTATTGCAGTCATTATAATTTAGAATACAATATTGATTTGAATCTTTATGTGATGGATATAATGTATCCCTCATACTATTTATTTAAGCGGTAATACGAAGGCAAAGTTGAAATTTAATGTGTTAGTGTTTTGTTTTTTAAATCTATTTTTTGTCAAAATATCAAATGATAAAAAAATCAGTTTTATTGTGACGTCATATGACAAGAGTCAAAATAATAATAGTGACTCAAAGAAATATAATATATGTCTATCACATCGGAAATCGAATTTTGCTGCCTTTTTTATGTCCTCCAATGATAAAAATATAAGTTTGAATAATATATTATTGAGCACAAAAAATTTATATATGCACATTGAAACGTATGAATCATTCGACTAGACCTTGAAATGACTATCAAACGAAAATAATGTCGCTTTGGTACAGGCGAAAAAATCGATCAATATTTTTCCATTATTTATTCACTCACTGTAATTCTGCTCAGCTCAACGTAAAAATTTAAAATACAGAAAGGAGAGCTATATTTACAATACATTAAATGTAGGTTTTTACATAAGCACAAATGTAAAATTTTATTACCAATTAAAAACCGATAAAAAACCACATATTAAATTAAACCTATCTATACATATATATATCATACAAATAAATTTGTATAAATATAGGAGGCTTTTTAGGTCATATATAAAATATATTCCAGTTTTATTTTAACATTCTGTCTGCAAAAATTTCAATTGTAAAACAATTATAATTGATAATCAAAAATACAGTTAGAGCTTTTGCCAGCAAGCTAATTAATGTGTAAAAGTTTTGCCTGATTTTTCTTGTCATTCTCTAGATTGTTTAACATCAGAATTATATTATATAATATTTTTTACTCGTTGACAAAACATACTTTACTTACAGCTCGGCAGGAAGCAGGATTAAGTCTAGTTAATTTATTGAATAATTAATAAATTGGAGATTTTTCGAGCAAAACGAGTATCATACAACTAGTTTAACAACGAAGTTATTAATTGTAATTTTAACGCCGTATTTGTTATCCATCGAGTGTAGCAAAATAAAATGAAACAATATTTAGCGATTTGATATGTATCAATAATTATCAATGATAATATAAGCTTCCCATATGACATTCCTTTGCCAAAACAGCAAAATGATAACATAGATTTAAAAAAAATACAGTATTGGAGATCTTGGAAATTATAATAACAATTGAATATAATAACAGTTTGATAAAACGAACCATATCTAGGCCATTTGAATAATACGGTGCTAAGGACAAGAGAATTAATATTCGATATAAGAACCAGTGAATAATGCATGCCTTACATTTTTTACATCTTGAATTTTGAAATATTTAAAATTTATTTTGTTTACTTCCGCAAAGGGTGGATTATCAATTCCTTCGCGTCAAGTGATGACAAATAGCCCCAGCCAGCAGGATTGTAATAAATTAAGTTAATATATTATGTTACCCCGCTAGCTTGAAGCGGTGACGTTTTTATTTAGCATTTTGTTCACATCAAAAATTTTACAGCTGGCCTGAAAATATGACTTGCTTTTTGTGAATGGACAACGTAAGCGCCACCCGCGATGTCAGCGTTTAATTTAATTAACTCATATTAAAAGGCCTTTGGAATATTTAATAATCATTTTTGATGCACTCAGGGTGGCCAAACTACCAAAATATTTTCATCGCAAAATTATTTATGAAAAAATTGCTAATTTTTTAAATAGTTTATTGCTATTTTCATGCTAAGTCTAAGAAGAAATATGTTAATTAACATTTAATTTATTCGTGTTATGTTAACGTTCTTTTCCTTAATATGAAAATGATATTTACAAGAAACTTTTATTGATTGTATTTTAGTTCAAAAAAATATAAAAGGTATATAATATATATCTGTTTCGGCTTACGCCTTTATCAGAACTATATAAGCTAATGGCTATCAACTATATATCTTATAAATTTTGTCGAACTAAAATACATTGCAATTTTTTCACTGTGTAAAATTTTTTATTAGTACAGTCAGTTCTGTTGCATTCGTGTGATGGAATACCTGAAGATGCCGAAGGGCAAAACCCGGGTCGTTTGTGACAAAACATGTGGAATCGTACAAAATTACAACAATTCAAAAAAGTTATTAGTACAATTAAGTACATATTCGTCAATATATATTTAAGCTATGTTCGCTCCTGAAATAAAAGATAATGTTAGCGCCTCAGGAAATATTATTGTCTATAAGAATAAAACAAGAACTACTAGCAAGCTAAAGCTTTCACTCGAGGCTTCATTTTCTAGTTTGATAACGGTGGTTGGAAAAGGAATGAAATCATCTCTAACATTGGTGCATTTAGTTAAACATATATATTTGTATGATATTTTTTTAATTTGTAACAGTTAGAGGCATCCGTAAACTTGAATGCCTAAAGGTATCAAAAATCTGACACCTTGGTCATTAAACCTAGATTTAAAAAAAAAATACGGTTCTAATTTATGGTGAAATTCTGTCAAGCACTCTCAGTGGATATATGAAGTTAAATAATCCAAATAAATATATTTGTATCCGAAGAAATCTAAGATAGTGTTATACTCGTCAAACGAGGTCCATAGCAAATATTTATATTACAAAAAAAACGTTCAAATTTTGTTTGTACGGTCACGAGATATTTCCATTATAACGCTAATGTTTATAATGCGGCCATAGTGATAGCTTACGAGAGAACTATTGACGTAGAGAGAGTTTTCAATTAATAGGTACTTTGCATCTCTCACCTTTTTGACTGCAATACTTCCTGAAAAATAATTTATATAGTTTTTGAAGGCTCAGTTATTATGAGGAATATTAAAAACTCATATATTTATAAACTCGTAATTTAAATTTCATTTTTTTAAATTATATTACCTCAATTTATGAATAATTATCCTTTCTATACAAAGGCACTAAATTGCTTACCAGTTATTCTCACCTTAAATTTATATTCTTGCCTTCTATGAATTTGTCGAGGGGGGAGGTTTCTTCAATTAGAACCACTTTTATTGTGTTAGATGTATATATTATACACAGCGTGGAATTAAAATGTATGAAATGTACTCACCCTAATGTTTTACAATGTTTTCCGCCGATTTCATATTAATTTGTCAAACGTTTCTGACACGGTCGTGTTATATTTCGTCAAATTTAATTAATTACTATGACAGCGTTAATTTATTATGCGCCGTAACATTATGTAATTAAATTATATTGCACACCTAAATCATTTTTACCCCTTACAACGGCGTTTTCTGTCCATATAAAAGCCATAAAAGAGCAACACGACAACTATCATTTTTTGTACAAAATAAATTTCATAATTCAAAGGTGATTTGTTTGTTCACTTCAAAAAAACATAAAAAGACTATGAATTCAATAATGAAGACTTCTCAGAATTACAAAGATGGAGCGAATATATCAAAATATATTTCTACGAAATTTTAGGAACCAGTATTTTGTTTTTTTATGTTTTTTCTCTGTTTTACAATATTTGGCCGAAAGAAGCTTTGAGTGCCTGACTAACAACCAGTTCTCATATGAGTGTTTAGTGCTTAGACATATTCGAATTGTGTATATTTAATTGACAAGTTTCTGAATAGTTTCAACATATACATGCATTTGCGATAACTTGTTAAAATAAAAAAAAATGAATTTAGAATATAAACATTGAATTATACTGTTTTAAGTAAAATCACTTGTATACTACAAAATTAAAATTAAATTTGAATTTGGAAAACGGCAGCTGTTTTATTGTTTTTTATTATTGATTTTTAAAATCTATTTTAAATTAAGAATATTCTATACAATTCGATAGCTCGAAAATATCATTGGATACTGCCGTATACAATTAACGTATCGAATATCAGTGATTGGTGAAATAGATAAAGGGAGCTCGAAAATAATAAACATAGGATATGATTCTAAATAATTGCACACTTATGAAGAATAATTATCAATATGTTTGGTACTTTTAAAGCGCTAGAAAATAGATGATTCTGAGATGAAATAAACTACATCAATCTATACTAATTCAAAATATTATATCTAAAAATGTATTATTTGATATTTGAGTAAGAGGTATTTGGCTAGATGAAGTTCTATGAGTAATTTATGATATCAACTAAAGGTGCTTAATTGAATTTCAATATCAAATCTGTATACTGTTGAATCTTCAGTCAGTTTTTTTGAAACCTTGTAACAGAATGCATGAATATGCCGAAAGGCGGAGAATATGTGGAATCGTATAAAGTTTTAATAATCCAAATTATCTATCAGTAAGATCATTGATACAAAAGTTGTATATACACCGTCACAATAGGTATGCGGTCTATATTGCATATACAAATGTATACCTAATTAAGCTCTAAGGTAACTGAAAATGTTTGAAAGCCCAATATTATATGAAATTTATAATATAACTACAAAATACAGTGGACACCCTACAAAGGCTTGTGTTTTCACATTTATATGACGTTTTGTCCTCATTAGCACTGATGAGCGATAGATTATACATTTGACATGACGACGCCGTCAGACATGAGCCTGATTTGGCATCCAGTTGTAGCCAATTCCGTAT
This sequence comes from Himalopsyche japonica, assembly GCA_028555115.1. Taxonomy (NCBI): domain Eukaryota; kingdom Metazoa; phylum Arthropoda; class Insecta; order Trichoptera; family Rhyacophilidae; genus Himalopsyche; species Himalopsyche japonica. Next base: position 516,894 of record JAHFWJ010000722.1, read on the forward strand.
AATTAATGAGAACGATTGAAAATCTAATCTGAATCGGTCTCATCGACGATTGACGGAGTGATTAGCTTTGTGATGAATTATTCACCTTATTATTGTAAAGAGCCTATTGAAAATTGGTGCAATTATCGAAAATAAACAATAGAATTGTTTAAAAATACTAGGAGCTTTTTTTAATACTGAATCATTGATAATTTAAGCTCTGGTTAATTTTCCTATAATATTTATTTTCATGTACCGCAGATATTTTTTTGAACCCTGTAAGATATTAATAGACTTAAATTATTGTTTTAGTGAAAGTGACAATTAAGTAAAAGAAAGCAATAAAATACAAACTTTAACATATAATACGTTTTCTACCAAATAAACATAAACCGTATTATATTATGAAAAAAAATCATATAGTTTCTAGTCTTACTTTTCTTACGACTTTAATAAATACTTCAAATGACTATAACATATACATCCGTCGAAAAAAATTAAAATCATCGTGGGCAATGTTTTTTTTCATAATTGAGAATAGTTAAAGTTTTATATAATTCTAAAGGCAACCATGTTTTAGTTAAGTGCTCCTAAGATAATTCTGCTAAATATGTTCAGTTTTTTTTTGACTTAGCGAAATATTAGAATTGCCGGTTGTTAATTCATATCCGGGTGGTGACTGAAGAGTTAATAGACATTGGTATAACTATACAACGCTTTTTTATTGACTAAGAAAAATGTACGGAATTCGGTCTTATCTACCAGGCCAACAGATGGATCAAGAGGTATGACAAAAATGTCTTGCATGTCTTTTGACTCGTAAGCTGTTACTTAATAATCTTGAGACACCTCAACATGCCATGTAATTCAAAACGTGTTGTGCACAATCAATCGAAACTGCGTCGCACTATTGCTTCCAAGATGTGTTCAAAAAATATTTCCCATCATTGTTTCGCGAAGATAACGGTCGACCAGGTACAATATGAATAATTTCGATTGATCCGGGACCGCGGTTTTGATTTCTGTAGGTCGCTTGAGTAACAATGCTTGTATGACTATGGGGAAAACTACGACTAAAATAATTTCAAAAAAATACAAAATGTTGATTACATATGTTTATAATTTTGATAAATTATATCTCAAGCAACCCTCAGCCTCATAATTTATCTCGATATTCCATCTACCCGTTACTTATAGTGTAAACGTATTTGAAGGGTCATAGTTGAGTGGTGGTACCCATAATTATACATTCTTACGTTGTATTTTGTTTGATTTATGTCTTAATTTTTTTTCATGTTTTCATATTTTACAATAAAACCCAGAATACATTCATTATAAGTATGAATAACAAGTCGATGCATTGAATTTAGCGAGCTCAGGCTTTCGTGGTATAATAAAAGTCAGGAAAAGATTTTGCATGTTTATTAACTTGAAGTTAAATTTTATTGTTTTTTCGGGCGGAATATTTATTCTAAATTAACAGTTAATTGTGATATTTTTTTTGTATATGTTTGTTCAATTTTTTTTCAAAACACTGATGGAGTTTTTTGATAAATACAATAAATCCCAATGCTGAATTTCCCACTATAGTTGATAAAAGTTTGCTGTCAATCATGATACACATATATGTTGCAATCAATAAGTAAATAACAGTCGATTGATCGTATCAATCGATTTGCATTCCCTGGCCTGTATGTAACGCACGTATTCCTCGTACCGTTTGTGAGTTGAGTATAGAGGTAATGCATAGACGGGTGTGTAATTTAGGTGCTGCGACACGGCATTGGCATGCCCTGATGTTTTTAAATGACCCCCATATCAATTTCACGAATTTATTAATAGTTTGGTAATAAAGAATATACGCCCGGAATACATGATTGACCTACAGAGTTGCACTGGATGTTTTGCGATTGGATAGTCGTTAAGCAAAAATCCTGATACTAATAAGTAATTTAAACGAACATGAGAGTTGAAATAAAAATAATATCTTGGAAGATATCCTGTTAAATGAAATTATTTTTCCAAAGTATAAATCATAAAGAAGCATTAAAAGTTAAAATAAATACTTTTTGTAATCGTAGTGACCAAATTTGTACCGATCATTAATTGAATCTCTCTATGAAAATGCTGACAATTTTGAAATTAAAGCAACGATGAAAAGAACAATTTTAGCGTATCTTATACATGCATTTTGTAATAAAATAAAATGATGCGATTTTTGCTGCAAAAATCTCAATACATCTAACCAACGGGGAATTTATTCAAGCGGGCCTGACAAAATAAAATGATGTTGAATGATTTGTTTTATTAACTTTAAAGCTCCAAATAAACTCTTTAATCAATGGCCAAATACAGAAGCTACCAAAAAAACAACAAACTTCTATTATTGAAAAATAATATATAAGAATGACGTTTTTATACTCACAAGTAAAAACAGTTCTCTCCTTTGTCAGAGAGAAATTATGGTACACACTAAATAATTGTAACCGGGTTTTATCTTGTGGCGATAAATATCGCGTTATCAATCAATCCACGTTGTCCAGGCATCTCAAAAGTTTTATATAATAAAATCGAAATAGTAAACGATTTATTATTCATTCTAAGCATGTTCAAAAGCTCAGTTCACATGAATACCAAATACAACGTGTGTCAGCTGAATTTACGATGGGATTTTTTCTGTAATAAATGATATTAGGTTTTAATTTGCCATCGGTTGTTTTGTTTCGTTGCATCGATTCAGCCATACGTGGTTTTCTGGTCGAATGATTTATCTAAATTCAAGTGACTTGAAGTAATCGAGCAATTATCCAATTCATTGAATTATTTTATATTAAAATAAATGTCATGCGATCAATTGGGGCCATAATTTTTCGTAAAACACTGCCGACATTAATGGCGACCCATTGTTGTCTGATGGTAAAATGTCAACAGTGGATGCGCCGACATAAATTCATCGAATCGGCTATCTAAATTTACCAAAGACGATGAGTCTTTCAGCTATTTAACACAATGAGATTCGACATTGTCAGCTAGCCATTCGATTATATTGAGAGTTAAAGTTAATTAAAAGGAAGCTTTATCAACTACACGGAGACTTTCCGAACAAAGATAAACACGTGAAACTTAAACATAAAATTTGAGTTTTTCAGATTTTGTATAGATTCTTAGGTTTTGTCATTGATGACACAAGTCTTGTCCTTCGGCATCTTTAGGCATGCTATTACACAATATAGAAACAGAAATATGAAATTCGTGATTCGCGCCAAAAGAAGATGAAAATATGTTAGTGATAAAAAATTTAAATCTCTTCTAATCTTTTAGCTTTCTATATTTAAAATTATGATAATTTTTGATTAAAATTTCCCTTTTAGTATTTTTAACGAACAAAAAAATTATTGTATTTTTGCATCTTTTTACGGTCGCTTGATAATAAACGTAGGTTACCCATAAAACAAGTATAACATAAGTTTTTTCAATAAAATATACAGCTTTATTTGTACGAAAATATTTTGATAGTTTAAATAATATCTATTTATTATTTTTTGTATGTACATATAACATTCTGACGATGGTGTGAGCCGAAATAGCGATCAACAATATTTTTTAAAAATAATTTTGTAGAACTAAAATACTTTGCTATTTTTTTCACCGTGTTATAATGGAGTTCTAGTGAATGCCAATTCAATCAATACATAAAATATTTTTTAATCACTGCTTATATTTTTAAAAGAGTCTTAAAAAAATATTTTAGTTAATTTATAACTAGATCTTTTTATGTTACTTCTAATTTTCATTGTTAAACGAAGTGAAAACCATATTTTAGGATCATCATTACTATCATCTTGTACTTAACTGTGAGTATAAGTTTAATTATCATTTTAAGACTCCGAATTGTTATTGGTAAAACATTTTTATTACATTCGAATATCTTTATGATGAAAAATTGGTTGTCTTTCTCAAAAAACAATTGAAATAATCGACTCTCTAACTCATTTGAGACATTTAAATGAAAAATATGTATATTTGTTATCAGAACTCTAAAACGATTGAACTATTCTTGAAACTAAAAGATATCCGTAGATTATTTATAACATTATTTTGGTTTGCAGCTATCACGAAAAGAACGGTTAAGTTGAACGAAGTAAAATATAGAAATATTTATTTTAATATATCAATTAGATTTTTTTTAAATTTAATTTCTTATCTCTAATTTAATTTCACTTCTTGTGAGTACTTTTATGGACATAATTTTCCTGGTCGTTTTCTTATCGAATTATTTATTAGTCTTATAAACTACCTAGTTACTCAGTTTATTGTTTTGCATAATCCTCGCAATAACATTAATCACTGCATCGAAATGCATTTCCAAGATTGGATTCAGTTTCCCGAGGGGACGTTTAGGCAAAACAAAATTAATGTTATTTTTTAGAAAACGGTTTCAGTAAAGTACTTTTTATTGCATAGGTCACGTGCTCGGATATTTCTCGGGGGCCAAAATGTTATATTCAATAAAAACAATTTGAATATTTTAATTTGCAGGGCGTTTCGCTGTTTCGCATTTGGGTATTTATTCCTTTCGATAATAAAAAGGGGCTAGATTCTTAAAACGCATAGGGATATATTAAAATCGTTTCATGACTATTTGCTTTGTTGTTTTCCTATGCGAAGATAATCTTTGATGGAACGGGAATAAAAATTTCATGCAAATTTCAAACGCATGTATATCTAAATAATTAAAGCAAATAATATTTTTCTGATTTCATGCAAATTAAAAGGGACGTCGTTATTACACGTATTCAGTAATATTATTATGAAATTGAATATTCAATTTCAATTTTTGATACATTGCATGCTTAGATAGTTTATGATAGCTTCGTTACTTTTGGAATACAATACGTCGTTTTATTACTTAGGAAACAAAAACGATTGTTTATAAACAAAAATGGTATGTGATAGTTGATACAATCCAATGACTTTCAACAAGCATAGTAGATATCATTGTATTAAGACTAGTTGTTATCATTTGACATTTATGGCGGATCAAGATCACTGTAAAACCCTTTCAGTGACAAAATATGGTGGAGGCAATTAATGTGAGTTCAACCCTTTGGTTAATGGTAGAATGCTCATTACAGCGTCCCATCATCAGCCCTTTTGTTTACATTTAGCCCTTTGATGTCACCAGGGTGGCGATATAATTATCGGATTATGTAAATAGAAGGCAAATTTTACGAGACTGCAATTGTAAATATTCCAAATGTGCGAAGCCTGAAATCATAAACTCCATTATTAGATGTATTTAAAACCAAAACTTTGATCACTAATCGATTATTGAGAGTAGATTCTTAATTGTTCAATCGCAAAGTTATTGCAACACAAGTTTTTTTATTTTAAAGCTTGGATTAATTATTTAAATCGTTCAAGTTAATTTATACGTCAACCAATTACATGTACTTTTTTATTCACAAGTAAAAAATGCAATTTTTTGATTTTTGAAAGATTGTTTGCTGAATAATAGGAACAATCTTTAACAAATCTTAAACCGCAAGAAGCTAACATAATATGTCATCGTGCGTAACATGTTCATAGTAGTCGCATGTCATCATGTATCTTCCTGTCGCAAGTCAGATAACTTCATACGACAACTTTAACAGAGGTGCCCCGTATCAGCCAATGTAAATCAAGGCATTGTGCCATAAAAATATAGATATTTTGTTATATAAATTAGGTATTTTAAAAATGTTCACCCCCAATTCCGATATTATTCTATTTAAAACCTAGACTCTGGGGCCGAGAGAATAAGTCTTAAAATGTTGACTGGGCAGTTAATGTTATTTTATGAATGCACGATAAGATGTTACTTGGTAGGCAATAATGAATAAAATGATTTGTGAAATTATAACCGTGTCCGCAAGAATCGTTTGAATATTATTTTTTACAACTTAAATTTTTATTTTAAATAATAAAAACACATTTTTTAGTACTTATTTCCACAATATATTTTTTGATCAGGACCGGTTTCGCTCATCGCGAGCATTATCAACTGATGGCCAATGATGATCAATGCTCGCGATGAGCGAAACCGGTCCTGATCAAAAAATATATTGTGGAAATAAGTACTAAAAAGTGTGTTTTTATTATTTAAAATATAATGCCTTTCCATCAAGAAGTGACAGTTAACACCTTAAAAGTGATTAAATTTTTAAACCTAATAATTATATAGAATTTTATAAAAATTAAATTTATAAAATCAAAAAATGTCTTCATTTATATATGAAAACTTTGTCGCCAAAGACTATGCTGGCCAACATTTAAAAAAAACCTTTAGTAATGTCTGTCTGATGTGTAGCGCATGCAATTTTTTGTCCCTCTATCTCTTTGCTTTTACATTAGAGGAGAAAGACTGACTAAAACAAAAGTCAAAAAATACTTTCTTAGAGATAATTTTTATACAGAAGAAATGAGACGGTTTCATAAAGAGTTACGCATACGTGCATTCAAAAAGTATCATTTTAATTGAGTAAATATTATTGTACTTGAAACCTGAAAAGTATATTTCTTTTCAAGCGGCGCCACTGTGTGAAAATGCGGCCCATCACAAAGTTAACTTCATAAGTTGACGTGAGTTGTCTGTAAGATAATTATCGGAGGGGCTGTTCTAGAGGGATAATAATAAGCGAGGGTTACCTCTGTCTAAAGGGTGTCGGGTACCATTTATCATCAAACTCATATGATTTAGCTGGTCCAATGGACATCCCTTTGATAAGCAAAGGTGTGCGTGAATGGTTTGATGCGTATAAGAAGGCTTTTGTGAGAATACAGGGACATATTTTTATAAAATTAGAATTGTAAATAGTAAATAATACATTATTATTTTTTTGTTTTTTATACTATAATATATTTTGTTTAATGAATAGTGTTCCTGCATGTTATTTATGTATATTAATATAAAGACACTATGAGTATATGCAAGTGATTGGTTTTACTACTATAAGCGGGCGCTAAATGTTCTGGAAAAAAATCGGATATGAAAATGCTGAATTTCCGATGCTGTTGTCGTTCATTGTTTACAAACACTTCAGTCAAAAACACAGCTTAGTGCAATTCATAGCGACGTTCAATTAAACTCTTTTATATCGACCAGCCTTTGCTGAAAGTTTTATCCACTACTACATACAAACACAGTAAAAAAATCTTAAAATAACGATTGAGCGTGGAATGGTGAAGATAAATACTGTGTGTCAGCTGAAAAAATTTAAGCTTCAGATTTTTTTTATGAATAATATTTTAATAACAATATACTTAACAGAAACACATTAAATACTAGATTGCTCTTTTTTCACATGTTCGCATTATGGGCATAGTATCTTATGATATGATCGAAACTAAATTTAATATCAATAAACGAATGAACAAACTCAATTATGTTTTTATTCATAAATTTTTGACCGTGAGCTTAACATCGTCGGATATGAAAATATTTGCAGTATCATGATTCTCAATTTAAAATTTGGCTTTCACGTTTCTTTCGGAATGGCCATATAACCGCAGCATACGAAAATAGCGTAGAGCGTGGTTGGCTGAACCTTAAAATGTATTTTAGATTTTTACTTTTGTATATTTGGATCCAATTAAAATGAATTTGTGACTCACTCATAAAAAGGCAGTAAAAATTGAAAGATCCCGCAATTCGCCTAACGCGTAAAAATAATCTTCGCTACCGTGCAACAAAAAGAAAATAAATTAGACGTGTTTATTTCGCCTCCATATGAATCAAAATAGACGACTTTTAACAATGAAAGAAGCCTATACATAAAAAGATTTTTATTATCTTTCAGAATAAAACTGATATTAGGTGGCGATGTGCTATAATTTTTTAACAATGTCGTAGTCACACCAACTATATGTCGTTCCGATACATTGAACTTCCATTTTGACACGTTAAGCCCAAGAGGTTATAATGTATTTAGATTCATTTTTTCAGATGATAAAAACACACACGAAAATAGATGGCACAGCATATTTTCGAGAAAAAATAATTGTATTTAGAAAAAAGTATAAAATCATTTGATAAGTGTTACCTCCACGTTTAATATACTGACAAGAACCGGTTTTGCACATTACAATCATTATTTGAGCTCGAGTTAATAATGCTCGCTATAAGCGAGCATGGTCTTGAATCCTTACAATACTACTAAGCAAATTGCTGTATATTTAATAAAAAATATCGCGCATTACCACAAAGAAGTACGAATACAAAATCTAAACATTTTATCATAAATATAAATCGTTTTTTCAGCACAAAACTAACAACATTCTCCATTTGAACCATCGTAAAAGTTTATATAATAATATTCAAAGAACATATTTTAGGTTCTTTATTGCATACATGTTGTTTTAACGGGTGCTATCTAAATGCGATTTACGTTTTTAACGAAGGAAAAATGCTGCTGATAACTTAATAAAAAATTACGTAATGTAGAAAAAAAATAACTTCGAACAAATATTTTATCAAAAACATCAAGGATTAAGATTATTTTGCGTTCAGCGGTGGAAAAAATGTATTATTTGTTTTATCGAACACAAAAACAGCATTGTTCAACACACCAATTCAAAAAAGAAAATTCGAAAATAGTTTCGAGGATTACTGATTTTTTTAATCGTTTTCCAGTTACAAATTTTAATGTCATAGAAAAAAAATTGAAGCATTGTGTATTTATTCATTACATTTTATAAAATCATTGTTAGCTTGGCACTGCAGGTGTTGAAATATGACCAGGAGCAATTTTTATATTTTAAACATTTTAACGCACCATGAAGGGCATATCTTATAAAAAGCCGACGGTTTTTTGTACGTATATTATATATTTTTTATACTTGTGTTCTTGTTGGTATCCAGTCATATTGAAGCCCGATTGGTCACGATACTTATTATTATAACACTTGTATAATATTTCTATAGTTCCCAAACGGCGAAGTACGATGACAAATCGTTTATAAAATCGGAAGGCATTTTTTGTAGCGGCCTTTGTACACGAAACCGCTCTTGAAATCACCTTCTGGACAATGTTTTAAGAGACCGTCCCACATGAGGAAATTACACACCTGAGTCACCATTATAAACTATCTTCGAGATGTCATGAAAATTAAAGCATTTTCAATACATTTTTACAGAATGTCTATCTGTGTATTGTTTGTATGTTGATGTATGACAGAAGATTGCATTTATACTAATAAACAATTACACCTAAACCAAGCATTATAATTTACGGTTTGCCTGTCAAAATTGAAGTACTTAAACCATCTATTTCTATTGTTCGATTTATTGTAATTAAAAATTAAGCCTCTAAGCCTTTCAACATTCGGATTCGCAGTTACCAACTCTCTTTCTAATGGAATCAATAAATATTGTGTCAGGAAAATCTAATCAGTAAATACTAATCTATCAATGAAAATTAAACAAATATTAACATGTCACTTTTATGAAAAAAGCTTTTTAATCAATTCTAAATAAGTAGTCAACTGTATCAAAATGGTGGTTCTTCTAATTGAACCATTTTTACTTTTTTGACGGGGTCAACTTTTATCCTGTTTGTAACATATACATTAAATGTATAAAATATAATAGTAAAAGTTAGCATTAATACAATAACAAATTAGTTTAGATATGAGAAGTTAATATGGACATACTGTAATATATCCCTATATTGTAATAATATTATTATTGCCGTGTAAGTCGGACTTTGTCTGTGGTGACCATGACTGTCAACTTTGGACAAAATAACAGCCGTAATCTTTATCATGACATACAAATTTTTATGAAATTGGGTTTTTCACGATTCTTTCGATATAATTCGTTTGTTTTCAGTCAGGCGCGAACTAATTTTGTGCAAGTTAGTCCATCAAAAGTGAAACATTTTTTTGGATTCAAAGGAAAGTGAATTTGATGCGTGCAAAATGGGCTATTGTGGTTGGGATGTTCGGCATGATTTTCAGTTTTATGAATGGAATGTTATGTCTTAAGCTCATCCTGTGTACTACAAAAAAGCTTTACTTATTCACACACGCCTATAAATATCGATATCTAAGGTATATATATTTATTGTTACTCCTCGTCGGATATTATCGGAATCAAAATAATTTGAAGACGCATAACGTTGTTACGATACGAAATACACCCTGTTAGATGAGTTTTAAGTCAGCTCGTGGGAGAGGGGAAAACAAAAAAATATGTGTTTAAATGCATAAATATGTGTCTTCATAGTGTTATTTGGAACTTTGAATAAGTTATTCAGAAAGTGACAATATGTCACACAGAATATAAACTTATTCATCGATCGTGATAGTCACGCCGGGGTAAAATAATAGTATTTGATAAAGATTGAAGAATGCGAAAGATTACTGCGTTAATGACAGCGTGACATTTTGCCTTTCCATCAGGCCGACATTTGTTGTCTCCAATTAATTTAGCACTATAAACAAACCCATCGAGAATATTGAAAGCGAATCTCTCGGTATCGAATGCACCGAGGATTGCGACGTATTGAATATTTTATGGCAAAAAATTAATCGCCTCTTTAATGACCATATTTATGTGGCTTGATTTCTCGCAGACATTTCTCGCAAATTATCGGAGAAAAAATATAACAAATGACATGGCAACACTGTGCCCGCTCGGTGTTTCTGATAAACTCGATAATCTATTAAACAAATAGTTATGCCAACATTAAGTTTAATTAATACTTAATTGCACTTTATTAGACATAAATCTTTGCTATTAGACAATTCTTGGACATTCGTTTTAATATTTATTTGTAGGATGTTACTAGTATAAATAGTCAATGCACAAATATAGTATTCTTAGTTTCAAAAAAATAGAAAATACTTGTATATTTTGTATCAAGAAAAATAAGATAGAAAAAGCTTTATGAAACGATCATCCAATTTCTCCAGTTTCTAATTAGTAATTTTGGTATTTTTTTTCAACTAAAAGTAACATAAGTAAATTTTTTTGGCTCTGAAAATTTGTATTTTTTCTTTTGTCACAATAACCTTATGTAGTAAAATTGTTTTTATATAAATATATAATTTTATTAATATTCGTATAACGGAATTACCAAGCAAATACAATAATAATGAAAATGAATTATAAAAGTATACAAGAAATCATATAAAAATATTTAAAGCATGAAAATAGCTTTATTATGATTTGAAGTTTTTAGTGAACTATGTGACTTCAGTTAGCTAGAGCACAACTTTTAATGAAATAGATTCTGGCCTTATACATACACTTCTTTCAATCGACTGTACATATTCAAAAGTTACACTTGAAGCTTAATCAATAAATAGCATATGGGTATGCATTAATCAGTTTTTCTACGAATAAACATTGTTTAATTTGATTTTTTTACACATATTTACGTTGTGAAATTACTTATTAAATGGATTTAATATTCCAAAAAAAAATTCTTAAAGATAGCCATATTTATTTATAAAAAAATGTAATTTGTTACCTGAACGATCTGAAATATACAGTGCAGTGTTGATTAAAATAAGGGAATAATGGAATAAATTATATAAATAGCCAATTACAAATTCGATGTGAAATTCGGTTACAATACTTGTTGCAAACAAAATAACAGAATAGTAAATAAAATTTATTTCGTTGCTTTATTCTTGATTGTAAATATTTTTTAATCATTTCGAATTATATGTAATTGCGTCAATATCGACCAGTATTTCTTCAAGTTATTTTGAAACACAGCATTGCGAAAGAAAATCGTCCTCAAAGATGATGCCGACATGACATATGGGAAAGGGCCGCCGGTAATGACGATTATTTCATTTAATAACCCTGTCAGGTATTCGCCGATAGGAAAATTTTTCTTTCAATCACAACGGAAAGGATTTTTCATTCAATCACTGGAATCCGCTGTTTGTTAGAATTCCAAAGAATGGCCGTAATTTCATATGCACTGTCGATGTAATATACACACTTAGGTATATACAAAATTTTAAGTATTGTACGAAATACGCACAATATTTTTTTAAGCCCTAGTTGTATATATAATGACGTATAGTTTGATTCTTATTCCTTCATAATTCAATTTGTTTTTATTAAAATATTAATGGAAAGATCTTAATAACTGTTAAAAGTCAATACACGAAGAAAAGGCATTCGCTTCATATTATTTTAACTATAATACCCTCTGAATTTGGTTGAAAATATGTATGTCTTTTAAATAGATTTACCCTCACTACCCGGTAATTAAATAAACCAATAATATTAGCAATACTTTAAGTGTTTGTCGTCGAAATTTCATCACTCGCATTTATTCCGAAGAAATAAGTTTTCCCTCACTATTTTTAATCCAAAACAAACTACACTGGATCTCAGGGTTGTAAGTGTTCCATTTAGTATGGTTATAACAAAATTACGCAAAACGATGTGTTTTGAAAAAATATTGAAATTTCGGAGAGGCTTTTTTGCTTGAACGAATATTTATCCTACGTGGGTGCCTTTTGATAAAACATCAGAAAATTGAGTGCTGCTTTCTGTTACACGCTGTAGGTACATCTACAAATAAATCATATTCACATACTTGGGCAGAGTAGATTTTAACTTTGATATAAGCAGCTACGCGATGAACCGGCTTGGCCTCGAACATTCTATCACATAAGTCCCATTAATTTTTTCTGCAATAATAATAATTTAATTGTGCCACTCACGCACTGCGAACGCTGTCAATAACCGTGTAGACATACCCTACCTGCCTTGTCAAAAAAGCATTAAGAATTTAGCGACAGAATTAATTTCAAAATACTTTTTTAACATGTCCGCTTAATATAAACGTTGGACATTTTACGAGATTCAATGAATACGTTAACTAAATTCTAATACATAGAAAAATAACATTGGTTTTTCTCTCTACAATTTCAATGTGTACCTTTTAGTAATCATTTAACTTGTTGTTATTTATTCTACAATGACATACTAAGACCATGTTTCGTTGATTGTACTAGTGGTATCTTCTTATATATAATTAAATATTTTTCTTTAGATTGTGATGTTAATATTTGAATAAGTAGTAAGATTTTTAATCATTTTCAAACTACAAACAGGTATAAATATACAACAGCAGACTATGTAATCACATTTATCAACTTTTAAAAATAAAAAGCTATGGTTAAAAAAATTATTAGCTTAACATTTAAGACTGTTTATAATTTATTTACCGTTTATAATATTAAAGTCAACGAGTTCCGTTAAAATTTTTGAACTCACGAAGACGACAGTCATTTTTACAAAACTATGCCGAATAAAATTATTCAAAAACAATCCTATGAATAATTATCGTATGTACTGTCAGAAGGAAAAAAATAAAAACAAATATTGAAGGCAGTGTGCAAAATTACATTGACTAATATTGTATAGACAAATTCCTACTCATGTATAATATTTATTTATATCGGGAATATTTATTGAATGATATTTGTGCTGTCAGTAAATGTTATAATTTAGTAGTAAAGCATTATAAATAACGATCAAATGATACTTAAGTGTTCTCACAAAGGCCACGCGTACAAAACATAAATCTTCAATTATTCTGGGTGATACTTAGGCAAATTTATGTCCAAATAATAGCCAAGGTACAATGTTGGACAACGTTGGGTCGAAAGACCTTTTGGGCCAATGCCATAATATAATATAAATGAATGAGGATATTAAGGGCGGGGTAGAGTTAGCTTTAATTGTAGTAAGCTATTCATAAATTATGCAAAACTATCAAATCTCGACATTCTTTTGGTAAAGAAAGTAAAATAATATATAAGAAAAATATATTAAATATTCTACTTACATGACGAAGACTGCATAACATTTATTTAAAGGAAAAAAATTACAATTAAAAATGAAAATTTTATATCATTGAAAAAATCATTTCATATACAATATTTATAATCCTGCCATAGTATTAAAATCAATTTGAGAATAATAATGTTATTGTTCTGATATACGTGTCGATTGGTTCATTGTATTTTTAGAACAGTGCTCTCCAAACTTTTTCATATCGTGGTTCTCTAAATATAAAAATATAATCCACGTTTCCTATGAACTATCAGTGTGAGAAACACTGCTCTGCAGCGTTCCTCATATTTGGTCAAGTATTTGCATCGCCAGACGAGCACTTTTTATGATATTTATTTTCCAATTGAGTCATGGGACGATGTCCAAATACATTTATACCTTTGATATAGCACCACAGTAGATGATCGATTAACGAACATAATCTATTCCAAGTCTATGTTCGTTATCCGAATTGTTCGTTAACCGATCATTGATCACGTCAATTTGTTTTACAGTTAAAATAAATGGATTAGAAAGATTTTTTTAGTTCGTTATCCGAATATGTGTTCGTTATTCGAATACAAAAATATTCCGTGATAGTGTTCGTTTTCCGATTTGTACACTGTCCGAACTGTTCGTTAACCGATCACCCACTATACTTTCCACACCTGTCCAATCCGATCCAAAAAAAAAACCGAGTGTTCAGAGACTCATAAACCTTATTAACAACCAAAATGAAAATTTAACAACAAAACAACAGAAGAATTTCCGTTGAATATTGCAAGCCGTTAAGATATAAAATATCATATATTTAATTTTTTCGTATGATGACAAATATAATATAAAAAAAATATAATCGCGAATGACAATCTGAAAAAAAATATATAAGCAGATATTATATTATCAAAAACCATTTATATTACAGTCTCAAAATATCCCTTTTATTTCCACGAAACGTGATTATAAAATTATACCCACCAACAACTTTTTGCAAAAATATTTGACCGTTCCCTTGTACCAATCAAGTTAAATTATTAACAACTCCGATTATCTACATAAAATATTTCGATAATATTATTTGGCCGCCCACATCGAAAAGTATAACTAAAAAAGATTTTACTGTATTGTTTTATTATAAACTCCGACTGGCTGAAATTAATAAAGTTGAGTACAATATTTAAGGAGATGATCAGATCTTTCATATTATATCATTATGATACCGGTTGCAGAAGAAAATAGAGCCAAAACGGAATATAAAAAAAATGTTAGGTGTTTCAATTATTAACCGTTCTTCGTCTTGGAAAAATGTAATAGTTACAGCTCTACATTTCTAAATATTAAATCGTCAAATAAAATATTATCCCGCTAACAATTAAAAACGTGTAAGTATAAATTGTTTAATTACTGGCAGGAAAAAATAATTTGAGATAAAATCTCTTATCAACGCCTTTAAAAGGATCGTACATGAGCTGTTTCTCAACAATATAAAACATAAAATATCATTGAAAAAGACACAATTTGTTTAATTATACTTCCATATTTAATAATATAATTAACCTCACCGGTTTCGTTTATCATAATAATAACACTTAATTAATATTTAAGATAATTATAAACAGTTAAAATTAAAAAGAAATTATAGAAATCGATAACTAAACTTGCGATGAGCGATACCGCTCATGATTTTAAACTGTTTAATTTATAATAAAACTTTAAAATTTTAAAATATGCCCAATTTGAATTTTTATCTTCCCACCTTGGAGTGTTAGTGAACACCTTAAAAACGCATACACTCATATAAATCCCATTTGTCCGAAAAAACATCTTGTGTATAATTCTATAATCCAAACAAATTTATTGGATAGAGTAAAAAATAATCTTACCGTATTGCCTCTGTGATAATTTGGAGGTGTTTCCAATCTGTGATTTAAAAGTGAGGCCCGGTAGCAAATTGGGGACTGTTAGTTGGCGCGTGCGCACAGCGGGGAGCGCAGACTCTCATTAGGGGGTCGCTCTGGGGGATCGCGGGCTATTGTACCCCGATTATAGGGACCGGATTAGGTAAAACGATGATATCAATATTGATTGATTGTTATCACCAGTGCTTATTATTTTTCATATAATACAATAGATTTTAAAAAAAATGAAAAAATAGCTTTATTTGAGAAATAACTATTATTAACAAAAAATCATATATATTACAACATATTTTAAGAGAGAAATATATTTTTTTATTTAGCTTTGGATTGATTGGAAAATTATTCATAACTGTATTTTTCAAATATATACTGTCATCAAAACTCTGTTTTATTTGAACCATAAAGGTTTTTATACAAAATAAAAATTCTGACATTGTGTATATTTATTTTTAAACATTAACAATAATTATAAAATATATATATAAATCCTGCTCTGTAATAAAGCTTAAAATTGAAATGTATCCTTTGTAGGTTTTTTATTTTCAGGATATTTCCTATTCCAATTTTTCAAAAGTTGATTTTTATTCATATTAGCTAATTTTCACATATCTTATTTTCATTTCACGCGAGTGTGAGAGAAACGCCAGAATATAATTTACTTGCGAAGGCCTTCTGTCGTCGAAAGACAATCTCAATCTAGTTATTCAAGCTGTACTTCAAATCATTGCTTATAAGAAGTTGTTAAGAATCTGATTTTCCTATTTTATCATCGACATGTATATTTTGTCGTGTTTTTTTGAAATGCGTTTTCGATAATTATATTAAATATCATCGCATTGTTTCTGTAATATACTCTACCTATCCTTTATGAATTGGTTTAAGTTGTCATGCTACAAACTATGATTAAATAACATAATTAAATTAGAGGTCGTTAGGTAGCTATCTATTATTTCTGCTTGTATAGTTAGTATGATTTGTTTCCATAGATTGATAAACAATAACAAAAATACCTAAGTTCGAGAGATACCATAACTGTGCATAACGAATACACACAATGTATTATATTTATTCACTTGGGATTTTTATGACATTAAAGTATCTAATGACAATGAAACAAAGAAGATATTAAATAATATTATATTACCTTAATAAAAACACTCATTCTATTGTTATAGCTATTGTTCGCTATGTAAGGTAAAACAAACATTTTATAAAGGGAGTAGTTTCGCAAATATAGCGTGTTGCATGTTGTGGTTTTTCATGTTTCCCCAATATATGACCAAACTTGACGGGAATAAGCTAATAGAAAACGCGAGAAAACTTTAATTTATTCCGAAAATACTACCGATCTATATTTTTTTTAATAAAAAAAAACTGTACCGGTTTTACCCAAGTTGTAAGTATTTTAAATGACAAAAATATTTACATAAATTGTCGATTTCGTGTGCTGTATTTAGTGTCAGTTTTTTGAACATTTTACAGTAAGTTGATTGGCAATTTATATATTACGCAATTAATATTCTTGTTTTGGCTATCATTTAATTATAATGGATATCGTGTTATTATATCTATATAACCTTAAGCAGAAAATTTATGAGTAAGCAATGCTTTTTAACTTTGTGAAACTGGCTACAATTACTGAACTTTTGTATTACAAGACAATCTGTTATATGCTAAGAAAAAACCCCCAAAAAAAGGTAATTTTTAAAATCATAAAATTATTCATTATATGAAAATTTTATTAGTACTACGAATTAATCAAGCTTCACGGCTAATTTGAAAAAACAACTTCCGTTATTTACTGTTGTTCATATCCCAGGTTAGGTACATATTATACATAGATATAATACAAATCAGTCATTTGAGCTTCCGCTTTTATTTTTTTACAAGTGCATTTCAATTGTGGGTCGAAACATCACGCTTCATTAGAAACTCAAAAAAAAAAATGTTTTGTTCAAGTATGGCTTATATTATGAAAATATTTTATATGTGAATAACAGTATCCTTCTTTTATTTCCATTTGCAAGATATCTACGCGTGTCAATTACAATAGTCAAAAAATACACGCTTTGTTATTGCTCGGTCTCTTTTTCTGAGAATGACTCGTTGTCAAATAAAATACTAAATAACATTTAAGAAGTATACTCTTTAAAACGTTTTTTTAAATGAATTGTAACCTATTATTTATAAAAAGAAAAAAAAGGTGAGTAATTATAGAAACAATATATTGGTATTTCAAATAATAAAAACACATTTCTTAGTAATTATTTCCACAATATATTTTTTGGTCAGGACCGGTTTCGCTCATCACAAGCATTGTCAGCTGATAATGCGTGATGAGTTTTCATTTATTTTTGCTGTATATAGTAAATTTTTTATTATTCTTTAATATGGATTTTTTTATTGACTGAGCCTAGAATAAATCAATTAAATTGTTCGTTCATTAGTCAAACATGTGTGTTATTATAATTTGGATAACATGACAAAATTGTGGAAGAATTTTTCTTTGATATTTTAATTTTAATTTCTTTCATGCTATTTTTTATACAACCAAAGTTTGAGTTTGAAAATGTATGTAAATTGTTTTTTTATGAAATTCTCAATGTAGTAATAAGCATGACTCCATTATTTTGTTGTTTTCGCTGACTATTATAAGTATGTAGTGAACACATTTCCTTAATTAAATACAATAGCAATAAAACAGTTAAGCATGCTGTGATTTTATCATTGATGTGGTAAATATACGAACATTTATATGGTAACGCATATTAATTATCCTAAATCTTGTAAAAAAACAATAAAATTCTTCAAAGCCAGCAATTATTACAGCTCTACAAATAAGCAGAATTTTCTATTTCAAATAGAACGTGTTGTGTTGGTAGTTGGTTCGTTAGTACCTTTACGCCTGACATAAGTTATGGAGCCGGTGCGTGAGAAATTTTAATTCTTTACAAAGCACCAGAATGGTAATTAAAATAATCTGATTGCGTTTCAGAAAACGAAAAGAATAAAAGAAAATAATAAATAATGTTCAAAATAAAATACGGAAAGCAATTTCGTTGTGACAAGGGATGGCAATCCCGGCTATCACAAGTGATTTTATTTTCGTATTACCGTGACTAACTACAAAAAATCAGAATTTAACATCACGAGAGCTAAAAAGTTAAAAATATGTACTTCATGAAAAATTAATCAATATTGTTTCAATTTGGCCTTGTCTCATTTATAATGATAACGCAAAAAAAATAATTAAACAGAATCATTTCCTTGCCTCAATACTAAAATCAATAGTCACCATACATATATGGACACTTATTTTACTCTTTGTAAACTCTTATAAAAATCTTTCAGATTCATTACAAGCTCTTGTACAATACTATTCAATATTTTGGTTAAATTGTATAGTTGATAGAATAATCAGAAAGCAAATGTAGAATGAAATTGTAAATTCTAAAATATTAATATTAATCCAGCATTTTTTTTTGGAATTAAAAAAAAATATTACAAGTTAAGAAATAACCCGTGATGAGAGAAATCATTTTTTAAAACTGTGATATAAGTATAATATTAAAAAAAAGCGGTTTAGTGTTATCAAAAGAATGCTTTGATACTTTATTTTTTAAGTCCCGGTAATTTTAAGGTTCATAAATCCCGGGAATAGCAAAATGATTAGAATCACAAACCCTAGTTGTGAATCATGTAAGGAATGAGCGAAACACTTTTTAACGCTTCACATTTCCAAATGCGAAGATAACATATTACGTGATTGTTCCATTTTGTATTTATTTGTACAAAGCTAATTTTGAAATCAACAATGCGCTATGAGCTTTTAACACGCTACTCTTGTCATATTTCACCTTATCAAACATTTTATACCAGAATTATGTAAGAATGCGTGAATAATAAACTTTTATTACTCAACATAAGATTTTTAATACCTTAAATAATTATCACAGGATATTATTGTTTTCATATTATTTATTTTTTTAACTCCGT
Source organism: Himalopsyche japonica (assembly GCA_028555115.1). Taxonomy (NCBI): domain Eukaryota; kingdom Metazoa; phylum Arthropoda; class Insecta; order Trichoptera; family Rhyacophilidae; genus Himalopsyche; species Himalopsyche japonica. Next base: position 536,634 of record JAHFWJ010000722.1, read on the forward strand.
ATTTTTTCACGCGTTATTTGAGTTCAATAGCAATCGCTAAATATCACTTCACGAGTGTTGAAATAAAAGGATAAACTTAGGAAAGGGCTCATTGTTAGTCATACACTCTTTACGACGCATTATAATGTAAAAGATGAAAACTTCTATTCTCAAAATAAATTTAAAATTCGAATACAGTGTATTCATACAAAATATCTAGCATATTTATAAAATGATTTATATTAATTGAGGATATGATGGAGGATATGGATATATATCAAAGGACAAATGAGATCTCCCTTGGATGACTGAGTGAGAGAAAGAAAAGATATTTAATATGTGTATGAGAATAAAAATGCAAAAACGTTTGAACTATGAATATAATCAATAAATCTGAATTGACAATTTATAAAATAAAAAAAATGTTTGAATGAAAGAAAACTGGCAAAGCCCAGCTGGAAGAAAATTGTATTTTGATTATAATGTTGTTATATTTAAGTATAAGAGAATCTTTGTATAAATTGATGATAAATAATCGAAGAACATTTTTAATCAGTTCAATGCGAAAATAAAAACTGGCCATTAAACGCACTCAGCAAAAGAAAATTCTATGTGAAAATTTATTGGTATTGAAACAATTTCGTTAATTAAAAAAGTTTTTTTTTTATAAAGCAATTGGAAAACTTATATTATAGCTAAGTTATACCAATTTCATTTAAACTTAACGACGTTAAACAAGCTTTGGCTACAGTTTGCTCACCTGACATCTATCGAGAAAAGTAAACAGCTCGAAAGCAAATAATGAATTTTCTTTTATATTGCGAACATTAAAACACAGCAGTTGAACGTAGGTGAAAAATGTTTCAAACAAAATACTTAATTCGCATATTGTATTTTATAATCATACGGGAATAAAAAATCAATAATTGTGATTTATAGAAAAAGCACTTATGATTATCATATTGACATACTGATAAGAGCAGTATTAGCTGACTACTCCTCCGATTGCGTGATTTGAAGATGCGTGATTTTTTATGACTAGTTCAGATCAAATCTCATTACTTGAATAATGTTCACATTTTTATTTACTTTTGAATTCCTATTTATAGTGCAAACAAAACGGTATTCAGATTACTTTCAATTGTTTTTTTTTATTTTTTCATCTCACTTTTCACCATCTGCTACAATTGAATTCATATTTAGGCTCTTGTTTCTTTCTTACCAAATTTCAACAAACATTTACAAACTTTTTGAAAACAGCTTTACAATAAGTTAACAAGAGAAATATTTTATCATATAAAAATCTTATTTATGTTGATTGTTTGATATTTGTGGTCACAAGTTTAATTTCTGTTTGTATAAATCATAAATAGTCAGCCTCGAGTCAATTAAAATAGTAAATATGATGTTGACTAACTATTAAATCACATTATAATGTTGATCGGCAATGGATATATAAACATTCATAAGAAATGATCATGAGAAAATCTAAAACTGTCAACTGTAATATTATTATTTTCTCGTTTCTTCGGGCATAAAGAATACGGCAATCGCAAAAGACGAGACTAAACGAACAGGTGGGCATTCAGAAATTCTTTTAGCCGCACGATTGCGTAAAATAATATTCATTTCGAAATCATTAATGTATTCGTTATTTATGTGGACTGTTTTATAGTGACTGAGATGTCATATTCGCAATATTTTTACCGCAGATGTGACAAAAAAATATTAATAAAAATAAAATCTATACAAAATGAATACTTGAAGTATTTATTTATAATTTTTTATTGGAAAAAATGTGTTTGACTTCACCGGAGGAAATTGCCGATTGCAAATCAAATAAAATAATTATATACGAAATCGCAAACAGGGCAAAAGCTTAATATTTCTTTTTCGGCAAAAGTTTATATAATCCATAATTTTTTTTAAATAAAATATATAGTGTAAACAAAAACATCTTGCTTGTTTTATTTAAGTGTGTTTGTAATAAAATTGAATATATTTAAATGTAGAAACCTATTTAAAGATCAGTCCAAAACTAATTTTTATACAAATTTGAATTGTTTCAATTTTGTACGATTCCACATGTTTTGTCACAAACGACCCGGGTTTCGCCCTCCGGCATCTTTACTGATGTCTGTTGCATCCGTGTGATGGAATACCTGAAGATGCCGAATGGTGAAACCCGGGTCGTTTGTGGCAAAACATGTGGAATCGTACAAAATTGCAACAATTCATATTTGATATTGAAATTCCATCAAGCACCTTCAGTCAATATCATAAATTAATTTTTATACATATTAAAGATGTATATATATATATATATCTGTACAATTAAGTATCATTATAATCTAAATTGGATTTTTCCACTCTAATTATTTAAAGGAAAACTATGACTGCTGTGTCATATGCTGAAATGATGTCCATTTCTTTGTTATACCATTATTAATTACAACAACCAATAAAAAATCATTTTCATCTACAATCTATCGGGTGAAATTAAGATTACAGCCCATGCTAAAGCTGGTCCTGTAAACGGTGTACCTTTTGTAAAGTTGCAGGAACTTGTAAATAATAAGGTAATCTGGCGAAGAGATTAACTAAACAATGGAAGCTCGTCGAGAAGGAAGAAATCATTTCCGATATACTGAACCAAAAAAGCTTTAGCGACTTTTCAATTTTGTACGAGACTCATAGTAATTATTTCATACACGACATTAATTTTCATTTAAATTCTTTTTACTCAATCAGGAAAATATATTTTTTATTGTAATGATAATTTTGTTTCCTTTTTGCTCATTATGTCGTCCACAAGTAAAATGTTTATGCAAATCGTTTGATTGCTCGACTGTGACGCTTAAGCTCTTCTGTTCTAAAATCTTTATTATGATCCCATCGTGGCTAGAGAGAAATGTAAGAAGTATCTATGGTTTTATCTCACTAGCCGTATTGTCATTTTATTGCGACATTATATGCAATTTCCTTCCATCAGATTATCGACAACAAAGGGCATTGCTTTTTAAGTGATGGTATGCTGGTTCGGGAGAGATTTATTACTTTAAAAAATAAAAAATATTTTTTACACGTTTCGTAATGAATTATACAGTCAGTAAGTTATGCAGAAATAATAAGATATCTGCTTCTTTAGACTACTTTTAGAAATGTAAAAATTTTGGTAACGCTGGAAATACTTTTTGTATGTTATTTATTTTAAATTTGTTTAGAAAGTTTAATGGTGTCATATACTCGAGAAAAAAAACGTTTTGAAGGTAAAAAACAGGCACGTTGACAGAGATAGCATCATTAATCATAATCTCTTTGCCTTGATGGTGATTAAAAAAAATGATTAAAATGTAATTCTTAAATTATATTTTATAAATAATAACTACGTATTTTTGCGTGGAATATAAAACTTTTGGGTCGTTTAACAAGTAATTTTAAATGTTAATTATTTTTTTAATGGCATTTCACATAAAAAATCGTTTTCCAAGAAATGACGATTGAAAGTTATCAGGACTTACATAAAATACAAGTTCAAATTATACGATGTCTGGTAAATTTTCGAGTTCCTTTAATCGATATAGATTTTACATTTGTAGCATATTAATTCGTTATCTTTGTGTAATTTGAATAAGGGCTTTATAAAAAATTATATAGTCATCGAAAAATACATTATGGATCTTTTGCTTCAAAGATTACCTCCCATGGTTCATCTAATCCGCCAACATTGCATTTCTTTATCGACGAGCAAATCTCATTTGCCTGTATAAGTCTAAAAAGCTATCTTATACCTTATCGAAACTAGCCACATCACTTCTATGACTAACAACCCTCGATAATGTAAGTACCGATGCAAAATTCTATGAGAACTAAGCTACCTTCTTATGCGGAATTCTTGTCGTGATTTTGCTCGGAGATATTTTCCTTATTTGGCAGGCTACAATTGTTTTACAACTATTATTTATGAGAATTTATTGAAATTATTGGTGATTGATGTTGTTCTGAGGTAACTTAAGTGTTCAAAAATATGCGTGATATTAGTTGTAGTATATATTATACATTACACAACAAGTAATAATCGTTTGCTATTTTGATATTGCGTACTGAAAAAATATTTATTTGACGATTTTGTTTGTCGCATCGTAATTTGAAAATTATTCATTTCATTGATAAGAAAACGTTGTTGTAGTGATTCAATGTAATGTGAAAAAATGAAAGTGAATATTTTGTCAGCTTTTTACATTAATCCGGTTTGTATCATATAATATTATACATATAAACAATTATTTATATCAGAAAATACAAAAATAACGCATCTTTTATACGCATCGATTATTCAAATTTAATAAAAACATTATGAATATGTAATGCAGCCATAATCAACATGTAGTCCGCGGACCATGTGCGGTTCACTAAGCTTTTCAACGCGTATTAGTTGTACATGATTTATCTTGAAATCGAAAATCATACGTATATTTCAATAAAAATGATAAAAAAATATTTTTTGGTATTTGTTTTGTGAATTGTTATAATGGAATATTTATCATTGTTGTCCCTCATATAAATGTTTGGTTAGATTATATTTTGTAGTTAAATAATCAAATTGATTAAAATTAAAAAAAAACAACGATTTGACCGTTTTTTGTTGTTTTTGTTTTAAGCTGTCAATAGGAAAATATATTGACAGTAAAATCATATAAATAATAACTTTTTGTGTATTTTTGAACTAGGTGGAAAAATATTCTGGAAAATTTAACCAATAAATAATATTAGTGGATATTTAAAATTCCCTTTTGACGAATATTAATAGTAATTCACATAGCAAATTATTTATGTAGAGATTTCTCACTGGCTATTTACATGATTGAGCCAAATACATAATCATATTCCATTCAAAGTAGGTTTCTAGCAATATAACTGGTCAATAAAATATAAACCATTGCTTTGACAAGCATTTATTGCTTTGATAGATATGTGAGTACGCAGTGCAACATACGAGAACATTCGCAACAAACAGGTAACTCCACTTGTACTAGCCGAGTTAGTTAAAACTGTTGCTTTCAGAGGTTTGGACAAGTTTTGCTCATTTCCGTTTTGTTTATTTTGTCTTCTTCAAAAATGCTCTTTACTTATTATCTATCTATAAGCAGTTTTTTGAATAAAAAAATAAGAAAGGCGATTAGGACGTTTTAAAAATACACACGTTTTACGTCAAGATGAATAGCTAAATAGACTTTCAACATATCTCGATGTGCGTTCAATTGTTTAAATACAAGCTTGTAAATTTTTTGCTTATATTTCAATCAATTGATGGACACTATTAATTAATGTCCTTTTGCAAAATTTTATGTCTTCCTGCTTTGCGTAATCTGTGGGTTTGTACATAATTTTAGAATGGATTGAAATTGCAATCAGTCTTATCGCGTATGTAAGGGTAAAAAAAAAAAAATGATCTGCTTAAATGCGTCTCCCAAACAAGCTATAAACTATAATTTAAGATGTTTTTGACTGAGGGTGAATATAAGAATTAAGTTGTAATTTTTTGAAATGTGTTTTGTATCTTATCAAAAGAAATATATTTTTAAGCAAATTGAAATTGAAACAGTTTAAAAAAAATATGTGGACTATGAATCCCTTTTTTTTAAATTAGGATGTACACCCATTCGCTGACTATAAAATGAACTACAAAGTGACTAATAAACTCAACCGATTTTAGCGCCATTGTTAAATCAATTGCGGTGCTAAATAACAAAACGACAAGAATATGACTAAAGATTTTATGCTAACCTTTCATTATTCGCTGGCGGATACATTTGCATTTTCTGAATGAAGCCTATCTCATACAATTTCTGCCAATTATACCTGACGTTCGCTTCTGTTTTACTATTCGAAGATCGAGAAGCCTGCCCACGCAGTTCGTTCATACCACACTATCGATTGTCTCTCGATATAATTAATTACGAATTTTTGACATTATCTTAATGATTTACCATCTGATCCTTCCACCGCAGAAAGAGAACGCACAGAAGATCGCCGAACGAGGGAAAGGAAAGCACTATACGCATTGATTCTTAATATGCTAATAAGACCTAAGAGCTATTTGGTATGCAGGTAGATTTTAGACGGATTAAAAAGAATTCGTTATGTATTTTAATCTCTTTCGTAACATTATAAAAGAGTCATAGCCAAATTTATCATATGAATTAAATCTTTCATTATTGTAATAACTACTATAATATGAATATTTAAAAAAATAATAATAACTTCACATTTTGCTAACTTTTGTTTATTGATTGAATTGACATTTACTTGGTAGAGCTCTATTATAATAAAGTGAACAAATAGCAATGTATTTTAGTTCTACAAAAAATATATTATATATTGTTGAAAGTTATTTTGGCTTAAGCTCTCGTTAGAACTATAAATCTTTACATGAGTGGAATTTTTAAAAAACAATTCATAACGACGGATTCGTTGATCAAAAAACATTGTCGTTTTTAGAAACTAAAAATATTAAGAACAAAATCAAAGGAGACAATTATTTCATCAAACACTTGATAATGTCTTCGTGTAAATCTTTTGTTACTTTTTATCGATTCATATTCTACATAGTGGAGTCATGAGTCCGAATGTCTAGAAAAAACTACGAATACAGAAAATTCCAGTAGAAGCCATTTTATTTCCAAGTATAGAAACAATAAAATAATTATATGAAATTCTAAGCAAAAATGTATTCGAAATTGACTTGAATTGACTGATTCGAAGTTGATGAAAAGACTTGATTGAAGAAGTAATTGGTGAGTCATCAGCGGACAGATTATATGTTGTGTGATAAAAGCAAGACGACGCTTGCAGGCGTACCAACTTGAATAAAACCGTATGTTATATTGTAAGGAATGAAACATATTCGTCAAAAGAGTGTATCGTGATCAAATTTTATAGCAAAATAGTTATAGCTTTATAAAGTGTTAGGTAATGCTTAGCAGGATATCAAAGTTATTAAACCGATATATTGAAGAAAGCGATAAATCAAGTAACGGTGAATGCGGGATTGATTAACATTATTCTCATGTGTGTATTTTTATAAAAAAGAAATGAAAAAATGATAGATCGCGGTACCAATGTATTTAACTAAATAAACTAAGTAATTCGGTATCTGGAATAACAGCGTTAAGAATTTTAATAAATTGTAAAAAAAATAATAATGTATGATTTATTAATTATATCATGGATTCAAACTTTTAAACTGTATTTTTATGAGAATACTCCTTACAAAGTAGTTTGAAAGTGCATTATTTAAAAAAACAAGCATTGTTATAATATCAAAGAATGAATTGGTAAAATAAGTAACCGCAGGTTTCAATTGTTCAAGATGCAACAATTTATGGCAATAATTGCATATCGAATGAAAAAAAATCTAATAATTTCGTGACAATCATCAAAAACACATCTTCACAAAGCATTCTAAATTTACTGTTGATGCATATAAAGTTGTAAAATTACATACGTCCTTCATAATAAAAAAAAATTGATTGAAAATTATAATTAGAGATTATTATTAACGATATATACAATGGACCCTGCTGAGAAAAAATGATAAAGTCGAATGGTCTAACGGCAAAGCAGACCAAACTAACAATTTTGTGGCGAATTATATTTTTCATAAGAGACTCCTGCGCGACCGCGCACGTGAACTATATTGTGAAAACGTAAGAGAAAGTCATACTATTGAATGATTTAGAAATATTAGCTTTTTTAGTAATTCCCCAACATCATAGATATTTTTAGGCAAATCAATAAGCCGATACATCTTATAAAGACGATAGAGCGTAGAGTTTTGTTCCATGATTAAAGCATCAACATATATTTCTAAGCTATGAGTATATAACTGGAAAGTAAGGATAAAGAAAATATCATCTTTTGTAAGTTTTTAAATAAAATTATAAAAATCTTTTTTACCTACGCAATTACCATATATAATCGTACAAAGTACGTATATATTTTAGTGAGAAAAATAAAAAAAATGAATTGTTTTTATTTGAATCTATCAAACCAAAAGTAAATAAATAATCGAAATTTCTCATTTTAATCTGTTGTTAATAAGTATTTTTTATAATTTATCCAGCACGCAATATATCTACCCTTCCTTTTTATTTATTTTAATGTTTTTGCTAGAAAAAGAAATGTGAATATTTATCAAACAAATGTATTTGAAATACTTATGTGTTTTATAGTGTTAAAGTGAATTGCGGTTGTCTATATTTGGTGAGACAATTGCGTGACTTTACAAAATAGCAGGACGCATGATAACGTGAAGGAGTTTTATAAGAAAAATGCTTTTGAGGCGCCTACTTCGGTTTGAGCTAAGCCGGGTCGGAGTTCGTCAAAGCTTTTAGTCTACGGGACTTTTGAAATTCTACACTTCGGGGGAAAGCTCCCGACTCACCTACCGCTCGGCGTGATGTTTACACAAGTTCATCTGTACCGCGTGTTTGTTGTTTCAATAATTGTGTATTTAGCGTGTTGTTTGACAAAATTAATGCATTTTTATGCTTACTTCAAACGACATTTAGAAGGAAAATATTTTCCCGATTAAGTACCGTTCAGAGCTTGCGTTGCCGACTGTGCAGTCAAACAACTATTAAAAATATCCCAACTTGAGGACTTTGAGACAACCGATTAGGTAATTTTTTTATTAAGTCATAGATTTTCGATTTGTAAAAAATATGTTTTTTTTTCATAAAATTTTATGGTAGCATTTTTTTTTCAACATCATCAAAACTTATTGGATTAAAAAATATAACTAATAATTGAATAAACATATGTCGGTAAAAATAATATAAAATAGTAACAAAAATATGAAACGAAATAACGAAAAAATACTATTATGCAACATAGTACTGAATTGGCAGCATTAGAATTTAAACAAAATAAAAAAAAATATGTTTATATTGTTTATCTGTTTAGATTGATATTTCACTTTTAAGGTGTTAACTGTCACTTCTCGATGGAAAGGCATGATATTTTAAATAATAAAAACACATTTTTTTTAGTACTTATTTCCACAATATATTTTTTGATCAGGACCGGTTTCGCTCATCGCGAGCATTATCAACTGATCAGTTGACAATGCTTGCGATGAGTGAAACCGGTCCTGATCAAAAAATATATTGTGAAAATAAGTACTAAAAAAATGTGTTTTTATTATTTAAAAAAAAAAAAAAAAGATTGATATTTAGAAGATAAGACGGATTTTATTTGAGTGAAAAGTGTTGGACTTGTAAACAAATAAAACCTATAATTTTTTTTTTATCATCTCTATACAACTCTCTAATATGTCAGTGAGTCAAATAAAACAATTTGATTTAACCTATTATAAGTGTGATTCTATTCTATTATTAAAGCGTTAACAGGCCGCCGATCGAACGTCGCGTATTGTTACTATTCTTGTCTTTTCGTTACTTATCACATCCTAACAGACTGACTTTTCTATTATCAAACACACCATGACAGATAATTCGAAAGAATTTAACTACTAGTTAATTAAAACATTAAATATGGATTTATAATTATTACTCAACCGAAGAAAGATAACTATAATTGATTGAGATAAAACTCGACAATTAAAGCCCTGAGAGTAAAATTTAGAAAAGTATAAAAAATTATCTATTTTTACAAATAAACAGTATCGATTTAATATATCATTATGCGGACAATTTTTTTTAATAAATATTATTAATCGATGATTGAAACTTTAATAAAAAAATATTGTAATAAAACCATTTTATATTATATTACAGAAGTGCTTTCGTTAAATTAAATAGCTTATAATCTTGAATCAATTTGAATATTAAATCTTTTTATTCATAGATATAAAAAAATATAAAACACAATACAGGGAATTTGTCAAACAGCTATAAAATTTAATTAAAACATATTGTTCAAAGTAAATTCATAAACTCATTTAAAGTAATATTAAAATAACAATGGTTTTATAAGCTCGCTCCTTTAAAGATTAAGTAATCTTTGAAATGGGTAACTACATCTTTTTCATAGGGCCTTGCACCGCGAAAGTTTCGTTAGTTTAATATTCCGTTGGCCGCAATTCAAAAATTTTAGGAATGATATTATATTCGTATTGAGCGATACTTCGGTACTTGTCAATTAAATCGATCTTGTACGGTGAACCCATCTGAAAATGACTACGCCTTTAAATATGTAACTTTGGAGAATGCCAATATAGAGCGTTACTTCACACCGTCAAACGTTTTTTTTTTAATAATTCAGAAGTAATAATGATTTGATAGTATATTTTTTTAAATTTTAGGCACGGTATTTTCATGATTCTATTTAACTTTAAGCAACTTTATGACCGCTTAATTGTTAAAATTGTTAACATGTATCATATATTTTTCAAAATATTTTTTTATGATTAATGATAATTATAAATTAAATAGAGTTTAAGAATATTTAATAATATTAATATCTAGTTATCAGTTCTAAAAAAATAATTGGTTTTGTTTAACCGACGAGGTTATTACATCTCATCATAAATAGATTTTCTTAAACAATATTTCGTTTCATTCAGTATGCATTTTTTAATATAAATAAAAACATACTTCGATAATAAAATAAAACAATGATACATAAAATGAAAATCAAAGAATTATTGCAACCTCGGTTAATGCACATAAATGAAAATAAACGCGAGCCGGCTGATAATAAACTGAATGTGCACTAAGGCGCCATTTTGTTTATATGCTTTCTTTATAACATATAATTTGCTATACATTGTTGGAATCCTACTCCGTGTTTAATACTTTATATTACAGTCCCACTTTAGGAACGATTTGCTATGAATCGATTTCTTGCATAAAAAATAATTAAACATTTAACGCTAGTATATAACAGTAGTAAGTCTACGTATGATATGCATACATTCGTAAGTTTTGTATACTTTGAATTTATAATTAAGATCTCAAAAGTGTTACGCTTAGAAATTTTATTTATTTACGACAAAAAGATGTTTTTTTTTATGTAAAAGATAATTTATAAAACCACTTATATTAAATAATTATTAAGAATAACAAACGGTCACAATTTGAGAAATAATTAAATTTTCCTACAATTTCAATAAAGTCATTGAATAGGCCTTTTCAGAATTAGCAAATCGATAACCGGAGGCCTTGAGCTTCAGAGATTCGGTCAAATGATAGCGGGAAAGACGACTGTGCCCTGTCTTCGCCTACTTCTAAGCACTTTCAAATAGTAAGATCAAAAGGTATCTTTTGGCGCGATTCCCAAAGGTATTATCAATTAGCGCAAAATTAAACCATTTTGCAGGTATTCATTGTAAACTTTGTAGGTATAACAGAAATACAAATGTGCTTTTTTATACCATCTGCATGCTTTTTATAAAATATAATCCGAAATCATGGAAAACAAACTAAATTAAAAATTTGCAATATATGCATAAATTATAGATGTTTTATAGTACCTAACCGGTCCAAAGGAAAAATTTGCATGTTATCTAATCAAATTTTCGAGTGTTTATTGGTGCTAAGTATGCTGAATATATTATGCTTATTTTATGACATGATAGTTTGTTCATCTTATTGTTTTCATAAGTATATTTACTGCAGTATTGTGTTATATAATAAATGTTACGTATTAAAAACGATATAAATTCTCATTAAATGATCGTAAAAATGAAAAATATTATATCATTATTTTATGAAAATTGGATATTCTCGATACATGTAAACACATTGAATTCAAAACAATATACATACTCGATTTAAACAAAGCAAAGTTCTTCAAAATCTAAAATTTCAAATAACTTTGATTATTCCACGCATTGTGTAACTAACTGTGACACATGTTTCGCCTCTTTCAGAGGCATCTTCAGTTAGTTACACAATACGTGGAATAATCAAAGATATTTTAAATTTTATATTAAAATGAACTTCTACAAAGTTACAGCCGAAACCATCGAAAATATTCATCAAAATTAATTCACCAGAAGTACCCCTTATTTATTATACAAACAAAACACATTTTTTACGGTGCTATCTTTACATCATATGATACAATGGAACCAATCATTGCATTATACAATGTGGAAAGTGCACTAAACAAATTGATTTATAATTATTTAATTGTAGTACATTTGCACCAAGAAGTGACATTTCAAAAGTAACACATTTTTATGTTTTATGTAAAATTTCAAATCAACAATATTTTATAATTGAACAGAAATTCGGAACATTCTGTCAATATATTAAAGTAAGCATTAACTGTTACGCTTTAATACCCTATAGATGGAATTTTATATTAAAAACACATTTTCTTCCCAAATACAACCGGGACACTAAATCGTTTAAAAAAAGACATGATATACACAAAAATACATAAAGACATAATTACAATAAAATATAAACAGTTGATATAGCTTGCGATGAGCGAAACTGGTCCTGAGCATATTACATATTGTCTTAATAGTACTACAAAATATGTTTTTATGATTTAAATTCAACGCCTTACCACCAAATAAGTGACAGTTAACTCATCAAATAATTTATGATCTTGACTAAAGTTGCTTGATAGAATTACATTATCAAATTTGATTTATTGAAAATTTTCAGGATTCCAAGTGTTTTAAATTTTAAAATAAGTGGAATCGTGCGAAAATTCAACAATTCAAATTTAATTCATTAAAACTAATATGTAAGTTGACAATAAATTGATTTTGCTTTATATATATTTTGAGTGAATTCAATTTAATTTGCGCAAACAAAATTTCGATAGTTACTTAAGATAAAGATAATATTGAAAATAAATTTATTTAGAAAAAATGTATTGTTTATCGATTATTAAGAATAGGGATGATGCATTTTCATACACAACCTTTGCGATGCGTGCTCCTATTTACTGTTTTGATTTTATTTTTTACTAGTGCCGAATATATAATAACTAATCAATATATTACAAATATGTATATTTTTGTTTTATTGTTCGAAGTAAGTAGACATAGTAGCTTGATGTTTGATATTAAAGGGTACCGGCGGCTTCCGAAGAGCACGGCAAATGACACCGGTATACTGCTTATCGAGTTCCCGTCGGCTACGTTACAATTCCCTGTTCGGTGTTTTATTCAATTGCAGCAATGTTTACAAAATATCCCTTATATTGATACTGTTGTATCAATTTGAGAACTTTATCTAGGAAACACGATTTTTTTTATAAAAATGACTTAGTATAATTTAAAAAAAAACGATATTAGTTATTTAAAATAATCATTATTGAAAATATTCCATGTTATTTTACGAAATTAATCAAATTTTTTGTCACTTGATTTATTTATCTTTCAATACAAATTTGAATGAAACCTAATTTAACGTAAAATATATAATATTTCCGAAAATGTTTGATGAGTAAGTTAATATGTTTAAATAACACCTTCCTGGGGATTTGAGAACGTTCGAGATTGAAATGGATTGATCAAATTTTCTTCTCTAGTTATGATTTGTGAATGATAAGGAAAAAATGAAAAAAATTATGCTTGCGGCCCATATTTACATTTGTTTTTAATTTGCATAATTTCTATCACGAATCGTTTGTTCGCAGTAAGGCTAGAATACTTTGTAGCATATATTGCTGTTTATCAAAAAGGAATTTCATATTGCACCGCTATAAAAATGAATAAGAAAGACATGTTATTTACAATTCATTTTTATGGACGGGCGCATACTAAAAATACTGAGCATCGTCATAAATATATACCCCAATTAATACAAAAACTTTGCTCGAGTAACCATATTCAAATATTTGTTTTATCACTTTATTGTGTTATAAATGTTGAATACTGCAAAGATTTTTAATATTTTGCTGCATGTGATGCATCCTTTGATAACTGCATCAGAGACTCGAACGCTATAGATCTTCTTTAATGCATATATTTTTATGATTATACAGCTCATCATACATAGGACATCTAAGCGGAAGGATCAGGTCGTTACTTGGTCGTTTTATGCTTCATCATCAGATTTATTGCTTGATTATCCTTTGTGTGAGTGCTATTTTTTATCGCCATATAACGAGCTTGGATTGAAAACTCTTTCGAAATATATTACGAACACGGGACGTTCGTCGATTTATCGCATCAAGTTTTCCGTTTGACTTGCAGTTAACTTTGAAACGTTGTAAGTTTGTTTGATGATCGTATCAAACTGACGTACTTAAAACATGTTATATGCATGTCAAGGAAAAAGTATACAAATCCTTAAAACAAATATTTTTACTATATTAAGAATGCCTTCGTAGGTATATTGTATATTGACTGCCTGGAACAAATTCAGAAGTAAGTATCGATCAGCGTCCCACGTGTTATAGGATTCATAAAACGAATCAAACGTTTTTTGATATATTCAGAGATCAAACAAGTGATTATTTCAAGCCATCTCATAAATTGACTTATATTATGAGTTAATCAAATAATATAATTACAGCAGTCATCAAAAAACCCACGTCGAGAATAATAAAAAAATATATCTTGAACCGAACTGAAAAAAGTAAAAAGTCCATATTTTCGTAGCAATAAAAATATTTTATGTTCTCGTTTTAACGGCCCATTTATGGCTGATAAAAACCTTAAAAACAATGAAAGAACTCCTTTCCCATGGGACCATGAAGATGTTCTTCAGAACTGCCTTTGAATGGGTTAAACTTCATATTGTCATTTTACACCCCCAATATAAATCACTCTCCTGTTTTTGAAATACTTACCTGTTAAATTTCTTTGAAGGTAAGTTTAGTAATGGTGAGGAAGATAATTTTTTTTGTTGTTGTTTCTTAAGATTTTATACACAATGAGTTTTCACAGTATGATATCGGTTGCTCCATTTTAAAATTGCATACCATTATTCAATAGAAATCATCTTTTGTTATAAGCACGTCTTAGCATCATATATATTTTGTACCTAATCTTTTGCGAATTCTTTCTTCACAATACTGATTTTTAAAATATTAAAGTAAATATATTTTAATTGATAAATATTTTGGATTAAGTGAAGAATATACATTAAATAATGTTATATAACATTATTCTAGTTTTGTTGTGATAAGGTTTCAAATGTTCTTTAATAGAAAATTACTTATAGTTTTGGAAGACATTGCATATTAAATATTTTGGCGGGTACTTTCAGCTTTGGTTAGTCACTCATACTTACATTTATACAAAACCTGGTATCCATCTCAACACATGGTGGTTAGTAAAAAATTAAAGCCACCGACTTAATGTGGGTTAGTTTATTTTATGTTGTGATAGGATTCGATATAGCTTACCGGTAATCATGGAATTATTCGGTAGCGGCTCATCATCGAGGAGTCGGAGAGGACGTGCTTGCTTCCTCCGCGACATTCCCCCTATCCCCCCTCCGTTCCCCCCGCTGTCTTGAGACCTCGCCATTCCGAAGAGTTCGTGCGAGACAAGCTCCTGGTTCCTCAGCACCAGATCCTCTACATCAGACACCAAGTCGCCCCGGTGGAACCGGCCCAAGCCGTTGGTGGAAGACATTCATTATTTTTATCGGTCACATGTGGTCGAAACTTTGTTTTTTGATATTGTTAATATTTGATAATATCAGTTGTAACCAATTGTCCTTAATTTTATACGCTAAGAATATACTTGAAATAACGATTGTCTTAGCTGAAATAAAAGTCCGTTAAGAGTCCAGTTAAATGTGATTGAATATTATTATTGAACACTCTAGAGGAATATTTAATTCACCCACTTTTTCAAGTTTGTTAGCTCCTATTCATTGTTTTTATTAAATTTATTGTAAAAAAGAGAATTTTAATGTAAAGTAGGTTAAATAAAATAGTTGTTTGTTATGGTAGTCACTAGTAAAATTTCTGATTGTCAATTTTTGACAGCATTGGCAAAATTTTGGGCTGCATAAATAAAACACATTTGACAGATGTAATTTCGGTGTACACGACTGTCAATCGGTCAACCGAGCCGGCGATAACGACAGCGCGTTGGCGAAAATCGGAACCGGAAGGAGGCTATCCGGAAACGAGCGGCGCCGTTGCGATTCCGGCGTTCGACTGTCGCACGGACGTCGTATTATAATAGTTCCGAATCGCAGTGCTCTCGTGGAAGCTCTGCCCGAGGGAAGAAGACGTTCAGCTTCGCGCCGCGGTATGGGCAGGCGGCGAGTGACGTCCGCGCCTGCGCGCCGCCCCCGCCCCGCTCGCTAACTATTGGCGCGCCCTATTCATAATCATAATATTCGGTTATGACAGCCGCCCTCTTCAGCGGGCCGCCTCACGCTTCTACTACCGTCCGGCAAGCGGCGCTAATCCGAATATCGACACCTAAACACGGTACCATTCAGAATTTTACCGGTCAATTTTTTTCAATTTTAAGTCAATTAATCGTCTTCTTTTATTTAAAATTTTTATACAGTTGTTTTTATCAATCACTCAGTCTTTATATCTTCAACCACACACAATACACACTTTGATATTATAATACCTAAGACAACAAACAACCGATCGCTTTCAATTATCGCGATACACTCAAACTTTCTCGAAAGTTTCACAATCACTCTTTCTGTCTTATATGTATAATACTGTTAATAAAACTAACAATTTTTACCCGGAAAAACCACTACAAATCAAAGGAAAGTCAGGTAGGTGATGTTTTGTTTTGCTTTCATATTCTCAAATGAGCCGTTTGACAGCTGCCGTCATGACGTGACAGGGCCCTGTCGTCAGGGATCAAAGTTCGTGCCGTTTTTCGGCGGCGTCTTGCTCTTTGGACTTTTCGCAAAGCAGGGGAGCTTTCGCTCGCTTTTTTGTCGGTTTTGTGTTTTTGTTTTCGGGTTGTTTTGTGCAACGACGCAACGATGTTGACGAGCCCGCAGTTAGTGGAGCACTGTGGCGGCGGCGACGGGGGAACCGGCCGTCGAGTGGGAACTCTCCTACTCCACTTTGGCACCGCCTGACGATAAATTAACGGAGGCCCGGTAGCGAGTCGATTCGCGGTCTGAGGTAAAAATACGAATGAAAATAAATAATTCATGTCGTTTGGCGTGTATCTACTTAAATATTGGGTTCATGTTTGGCTATGGTTTTAAATGAATTGCAAGTCTTCAATTCCAATAATTAGATATCTTCTGACACATTTTCTAATTACATTCATCAAGCGACTAGTAATTCAATAGCATCTAATTATTTGTATCCGTAATGAATAATAAATTGAGACAATTGACTTTCGTTTTTTTGCATAAAATCACATAATCAACTAATCCTAAATTCGATTTATTGTAATTCATAGAAAAAAATAATTACTATTTTAAAACACGTGAATATCATCACAATAATTATATGTAAATAACGATAGGTTTTCTCTTTATTTCTAACAATTTTTTATTGAAATGAACAACGTAAAACATAACGTCATTTCAGCATCATAAATCAAACAAAATGATTTGTTTTGCATTTTTCAATTTAAAAAAAAACATAAATTTTTCCAAATTAAAAATGCTGTGATTACTAAATCATTTTTTCCAATAGATCAATCAGACAATGTATTTTAGAAAAATTTTGCACATTTTTATTTTAGAAATACCCATGATATTATATAAGTCATTTAATTGAAATTTTTTTAAAATATAGCTATAGTATATTTATAAATAAATAACGACGAAAGTTTTCTTTAGATAGTTTATTCATTGACTCATTTTGTTTGACAAGTTTTATTGTTATTTAATATATCGATAAAGCTCGATATCTTAACTTCGATGCAATAAAAATTCTCAACAGTTAATACTGACCAAACAGCTGATAATTTGTAAGCTGTGCCAAGCTGAGTAGAATCGCTCTCTGAATGCCATTATCTGGTGGGGGTATACGGCGCGAGAGTGGGGGTAGTTGCCGCCCGCCGGCTCTCGCGAGGGGAAGTGAGGAGAGGTAAGAAAGAGTGAGAACAAGTTCAAAACGGAGGGGGATAAATGTTATGATTGCTAAGTGCATTTTATTACCGGCCCGTGAACAATAATGCAAGCTTACACATCTTCATGCAATCCATGTTGGAATTAACAAGGTAATCCAGGTATATATAATATTATGTATATGTAAGTAAAAGGTGGGGTTTAATTGTACATGTTTAAATTGCAGTCTTTTTTGTCATATGGGTTTGAAATGAATATGAGCATCAATGATTTTTTATACCCATTTTTGTCATTTCATGGTCTACGTGTATGCGAGTGGTATATTGTCTATAAATGCACACAACGAAACTCACCCAAGGCTCTATAAATGCGAGGAATAATTTATATTTGTGACTTATTTCGTAAAAAAAAAATAATGAATATAAATTCAATAACAAATTTATCAATTTCTTGTTGAAAAATATTCTAAAAAAAGATGGTGTTTTTCATATTCAGTTAATTCTGAAAAAAAAAAAACATATGTGCTTATTAAATTTTGAATATTCTTTAAATCAAATGTATGTTAAATTTGAAGATTCATAAATAAATTGTGAACAAAAGCTATGTTTGGATGAATAAATAAGTTCATCTTCCATCATTGATATAATTTATGATATTGACTGAAGGTGCTTGATGGAATCTTAATATCAAATATGAATTGTTACAAATTTGTACGATTCCACATGTTTTGTCACTAACGACTCGAGTTTCGCACTTTCGTCATCTTCAGGTATAATCAACTTTGATAGTTGATTAATATTTGTTGTAAAACCCTTTTAAGAATAACGCCATTAACAAGATTAATCTTCAATGAAAACTCTCATTAACTATCACTGGCAATTGTGTTAATTGATGTTAGATCAATATTATTAAATTTGTTTTAACTGCCATTCAGTTATTGCATTGGGGTCTGTGTTTTCCTGTAATTAATACCTATGGTATAAAGACGATGCTTACTGCTTGGCGAATGGCGAAACCCGGGTCTTTTGTGACAAAACATGTGGAATCGTACAAAGTTGTAACAATTCGAATTTGATCTTCCATTATTGTACCTTTTTTACTTAAAAAATGAGGTGTTCCATATTAGTATAATATGTAGTTGTAGAACGAAAATCTTATGAGTTACTTAGACACCTTAGGTAAATCGTATTTTTCTTTCATCATTTAATCCTTGAATTTATTTACAATACATTCTCATTCAACAAACTCATTGTTTATATTCAATATATTGAATTGTAACTATCAGCTTAAAATTAATGATTAAAGAAAAAAAAACAGTTCAGTGTTAATACAGGTAAGCATTCTGAATGCATTCGCATATCATTAGTATTTGTATAAAATAAACTATTCGAAACATACGATGTCTTTTCATTTCAAATTCATTGTAATAAATGATTTATTTCAGATAATAAACGAAAAAGTTTCTACGAAAATATTCCTAAAGATATAATACGACTATAGATATCAAAAGGGTTGCAAAAATAAAACAGCATGGTGTATAGGTACCACATCTCACTCGACAATATTATTTTTTGGAGCGCATCCTACTTGTAAACGGGCTCTAAACAAACATGACCCAATTTGCAACTATGATAAATGATTTATGCTCAACCCTTCGTGATTGTAGACATACAAATTATGAATAGGCTCCATTGTCTACATGTTACTTATAGTGTTTTTTACCAGGAAACATGCCTTTATGCTGCAATCCTTCACAATAGATTTACACTTTCTTAAGAATTATGTTTTGTTCGACATTAAAAGTGAGGGTGGTCTTTGGAAATAAGTTAAAATTACAGGTACAAAGACGGCAGAGTAGTTCAATAACGCCATCTAGCCATAACGGCTTAATGTATGTGCCTTTAAATATAATATATAAAGAAATAATTATTATTTTTACGTAACAGTAATATTTTTGTGCTGTTTACTATTGTATACTTGAAAAAATTAGCTGAGCTTCATACTCGAATTTGAATAACTGTACATCTCTAAAGTCTTATATTTTTTGTCACTAAAACCCCAGATTATGCTTTTGAGTATCGACAGGCGTCCTTATTCTAGAATGTCCCGAGACATCAATGTCGGATTGTAAGAGTCAATACTCAAACTTGATATTGAAATTACATTAAACACCTTCAGTCATAAATTGAATTAAACTAATTATTATGAAATGGGAGTTATGAAAATTAAACTAGTATAAAACTTCTTAGAGTCGTTAACTCTGCTTAACTTTCATCGTCTCGAGCCATATCTCTAAATCAACTATCTTAGTTGTAGAATTTTTGATCAACATAAATGTTAGGATAGTGACAAAATAAAATAATGAAATAACAGAAAAGAAATAAAAAACTTTTATGCAGATTCTCTTCTTCTTTTTTCCACATATTGAATTCAAAAATATAAAAATATTGTGTGTTTATTTCCCTCATGTTTTTTTGTCCCATTTCCATTCCATATGGTGTAGTACCTGTAGGTACGAATGATTATGGTGTTTATCATTTCTTTCAACTCATCTGATATTGAAAACGGGAGAAAAGAGGAGTAAGATAACCCCCGTGAAGGAAAAGTTTGATTATTTATAAAAATCGAAACATGAACTTTTTATCGGTAAGAAAGTATGGAACTTTTTATCGGTAAGAAAGTATGGGCAAAGATATGTTCATCTGAAATGAACCAATCTACTAGCATAATATTTTTTTGGCTGAAATACATTTGGTGTTTTACTCTAAGGTACGAAAATAAAGCTAACGAGGATTTTTCTTATAAAAATATCATGATGGGCAGTGATTATTATGTAAAATCCTACTGGACGTGTAAAAAAGCTTCCCCAAAGCTGAGATTAGAGCTTTGGTCCGTGGCGTAGAGCGTAGAGGACGCTCGCTTAAAACAAATTCGATTCGCGTTGGCTGTTTTACTCCCTCCCTGTCATATAAGCTGCGTCAACATCGCCAAACAAAAAAGAGATTAAGCTTGGGCATTTTAATAAAAAGAGAATGACACAAGTCCCTGAGAAATGACAACAAATGCGCTGCTTGTACGTCTAACGGGATGACAGAACCCCCTTTGAATATTTCCACTGGCGTGCTGGATGGAAGAGATTTGCTTTTTTACTGTATTTTTGGAAAGTTTGACGCATAATTACGTATTTTTTTATAATAAGCTTATCATTTTAAGAAATGCAATCTCGTTTGATTAAAAAAGTTATACTTTTTATTTTTTTACATTTTGATAGTCATAAATTATTTATTGCTGCAGTTAATCAATTCTTTCTACACTAACTGAAATATTGTGCAAATTTGGTTTCAAGTATGTAAAAAGCAGTTTTTGGACAACACATGAAGTTTTAATTAGAATGGCTATGAATATGGTAATGTATTATATTATACCGCTTAAATTTCATTTCCCGTATGCTTTGATCCATATTCATAATGGATTGCATATTGTATTTTTGTTGTTTTATGAATGATCTTTAGAATAAAATCTACAGCGATTGCATTGTACTGATTAAATACTTAAGTCTATGTTATTGATAATTTCAAATTATTATATTGGTTTCAAAAATTGAATACTAAAAATTTAAGAAAACTATGCAAGATTTTTATGTAAGTCGTAACTCATGCCAATCGATCGTAGTTATTGTGTGAAGAATTATTGGATTTTTTAGTACAGTACGACACTGCGTTGACATAATCGTACGTGTAATTGTAATTGTAGCAGTTTATTGTACAAATGTATGCGTAGAAGACTTTTTTGCATGCGCCATATTACGAAGGTATGTAAAATGCTTCTGCTATATTTATTTGGACAGTTTTTTCATGTGACGTCCTGTCAAGAGTTGACATGAATTTTCAAATAAATAAAATGTCAGATGCTCGCTTTCTCATTTGTATGTCTTCTTATGCTTTTGTCTCTTCGAGCAGATTTGAAATACTTACAGCAACTGGGAGCTTAATTCAAATACACTTGTATTTCACATTTTCTGAATTTTGGCGAGAAATATTATCGAATCTACATTAAATACAAATGCTATACGTAACATCGTTAATATTGAGTAGAAAAGTCTTTTCCATTACAATTACTATTTCAAATGATAATCACTATTTACATGTTTCGAATGTAATGTGAATAATTTGTAGGAAAGATTTAAACATGAGATAAAACTTATAAAAATATTGTTACTAAAAAAGTTGAACTATCTGAATGATCAACAGAAAAGTTCACGCTAGGGATGCAAAAATACGAAACATTCAAAGAACGACAAGTTTGCACCAGGATGGGTCAGCCGTCATTTCACCTTAATGCACCAGACCAGTCATGCTTTATTAGATTCTTAATTGCGATTTTTATTTCCGTTCATATGTGTGCAATATTTAAAAAATGTAAGGTATTTTATTACTTGTTCTTCATACATCTAAATTTACTGTAAATTAGACTGATGTAGCATGTCTGAAACACAAATTATAGTTCTTATTTATATCAATTAACCCTTAAGCGTTTTACGTATAACAATACACTATATTTATAAAATAGGAAAATCCCTTAAAAAAAAAGAAAAGTTATTATATTGTTCATAATTCTTTATAATATACCAACGTGTAATATATTTTTTGAATCCATACTCTATTTAAAATAATCTTTTTTTTCTTCAATTTATTTATGTTAGAATATTTGGCTTTTATGATAAGTTTGTCTGACATTCGTTGACTTTTTGAAAACATAAGTAAAAACTTCACGAATGCATGCGCAATGCCTTTGAGATTGAATTTCTGAAGGTGTTTCAAATTAATTCAACCTCACGCCGAGTGGGCGACCGTCATGTTTTTTTGAGCAGAGGAATCGCGTTCTACAAAGGTCCAACCACCGCATCAAACATTGTAATAAACATTTTTCAACGATTTGGTGAAGTTTTTGCCGTATCCATGATTCAGAAAAATTCAGACGTCGCAAATATTACAAGGGAATCTTTTAGCATGGACAGAATTCCAAGCCAATACTATTTTGTTATTAGGATCCGACAGTTTTTCTGATAGGGTTCACTTTAAAGATCATATAAAACGCTACTGCAAAAGATGTAGCACTATAAATGTGTTATTTCTAAAACAAAAGGACTTGTAAAATATGTAGACTGAAAATATACATACGATTCAAATAAAATCCTAATATTTTATGTTTACATCTAATTTTATTCTCTATTACAATTTACTAAGGGAAAGTTGTGGTGAATCAAGAAAGAATAGAAAATATTTTTATATAATGACGAATTATGTGCATTTATTGCATTGGATAATAAAAAAACATGGGCCAATTATCAATACTTAAATGCATTATACAATATTTTAATTATTGTTTAATGATATTTTCAATTTTTAAGGTTATACAAAATTGATAGCTTGGTTATGCCATTTGTAGAGTTCATCATTTCTTCAAAAACCGTCGTCAGACTAAAAGTGTTCTAAGACTTCTTTTAGGTTATTAAATATAGTTTTTTTTTTATTTATAGGCTTAAAATATTTTTAGTGTCATCATCAAGTTCTGGCGCTGATAAATGGAGAAGAAAAATTGAAAAAAAAACATTTTGTAGACCATTTTACGTACTCTTAGAACAAAAATTAAATTTGAATCGTTCAAATGTTTTGTCACTTAGAACTCCTTACCTAGAATTACATGTAAGACTCTCAGTCGATTCCTTAAATTAAATGTCGAAACGCTGACTTTGTAGTGAATATTTTGCTCTTTACTATTGTTTTATAAAAATATATTATCTACCGCACTTTATTATTTCAATACATTACTTTTATTGAGCATTTTCTATGTTCATTATTAATTTCATTGCGTTAGTTCTTTTAAAAGAAGCATATACTGATAGAACACATTGAAATAAGCCGTTCAGATAGAAGAATATTTATTTAATCACCACCATTAAGGTGCAATAAATTACACGAAAAATCGTCCATTTTCCTTAAGCACAGGTGCGATCATTATTATGATAAAGATGTGTTTTTGTGGATGGCTAAACGACTCGCAATACAGCCTCACGTCGCCTCCACAGCCTTCTTCGTCTGCTTCTTCAACTTATCGTCATGAATAATACAACCATCATACCCTATAGCGATGTTAATATTTTGCAGATATCTTTTGATTTTTTATATCAAATACTTTCTTTAATTTTTTTGTTAATTTATCATCATTATTGGTAAGTATGTTAAATTACACGAAAATATGTTCAATTACTATCTTAATGCTTAATTACATTTTATTTAAATATATTTTACGTCATATATTTTCAATGTATGAATACCAATTAATTAAATGATAAAAATGTTTTTATAGACATCCTTATTATTTATAGAAAATCAAATAATATAAATCGAAACAATTTCTACTCCTTGTAACTACATTGGATCAAAAAAATTTGAATCATTTTCAAAAAATAATAATTAAAATTACCGCTACTACTTTTTCTAAGCAAATTAATCGTTCGTTTGTCTAGACCATTTATGATAACTCAATGTTTTCATAAAAGCCATTTCACAAAAACGGCTTTAAATTTATTCAATAGCGATTTTCGTTTCTAAATTAAATTCTATAAAGATGGTGAGGATTCATATAAGTTAATAACTCCGCGTGCAAAGATCTGTCGGTGTGTGTTTTGACATATTTGTGTAATATAACGCGATTTCCCATATGATACTAATAACATTCAATGTTACGTTACAATTGTACGATAAAATAATTTGTGCAGTAGAATTCAGGTTGAGATAAAATATATTATTGAAAATGAATTTATCTCCACGCGTTGGAAAAAGCGCATCAAATTAGGTATGTCTGATCTGTCCTCATTAAGTCGAGTTCATTACGTCGATGTGGATAACTGATAAGTGAGCGAAATTGTCAGTTTCATCTGATACACGTTGACATATCATTCCAGGCGGTCCTTGCTTGTTGCATTTGAATTTTCTTGAAACATTCGCCTACCCATGTTTTGGCACATCTTTGCTTCAAGTGGCTAGGGAAAAAATCGATATAGTCCTCTGTACATGGATGCGGTGCGATATCTCGTTTCAGCGGTGGTCGAAATGCGTCGCAGACAATATTCCTCCGTAAAATACGCGATCAAATTATTTTTACAATAAAGAAAAAAAAAAGAATATATATTGAACTTTTTTACTCTACTTAGGCCTTTTCCGTTGCCTATTCAGAGCATGTTTTCACTAAAATATGTTCTTTTATACGATTCCGCTATTGTGTCATAATTTACCGATTATGTTATAAAAATATCAATATTTACCAGAAGTTTTCAAAGACAATGGGAACTGTATATTTTGGAGATATAACATGTAGATCTCGTACTGTAGACTTATAACTGCTTTTTTCCTAGTAAGATTCTTCGTCATTATAAAATTATAATTATTTTGAATACTTTTATATTATAATAAATTAGACATTTTTATCTCACTTAGTTTAACATTATAATTAAATTATGTAAGTATTTCATTGTTAAATGTTTACTGTGGAAACAGAGTAAATAAAGAAAAACTGACTTTCGATACTGTTATAAATCAATATTTGTCTTCTGATGAATCAATTTTTAGGAGAAATATATGGTTACGAATTGTCGGATAATTTTTGAAATCAATTTATTCTCTTTATGAGTGCAGTGCAGTTGCAGTGGGTGCCTATTTGGGTTAGCAAGACAACACAACAATGAGGATGGACGGGTTTCTTTCGACGCTGAGGTCAGTGCATCATCAAGAAGACACGTAATATAGGGCCAAGCAAAATATTTAAGAATTATCTTTTGATAGAGAGTTAGGAAAAAAAAATATTTGTGATATATTAGACGAAATACTTATTTTGCTCAATTCAGGCTTAATTTGTTTTTAACTAGAACACGTTCGCTTGAGCGCGTACGCTGAATACTCGATTATCAAAAAAACAGGATATCGTTGATTGTGTTATGTGTCACAATATAAAAATATAATTTATAATATCGACTGAAGGTGCTTGATGGAATTTCAATATCAAACTTGAATTGTTACAAATTTGTACGATTCCACATGTTTTGTCACTAACAACCCGGGTTTCGCCTTTCGGCATCTTCAGGCATGCTATCAGAACCTTAGTTCTGTTGTCTGCATCCGTGTGAGATGTGGAATCGTACAAAGTTGTAACAATTCAAATAAAAAATATTTTTTTTAAATTTTTTTAAGTTTCCAAGCATTGCTGCTTAATTTTAATATTTTCAGCCAAAATAGTATATCTTCTGCTTTACCTTATTTGTAATACGGAACGTAATTCCCAATTGTTTTAGCCATATCATTTAGCTTCTTCGTTATAAAGGTGACCCTGTGTGTGTATTTGAGGTATCCATACATTTAAAAACAGCCTATATGCGATTCTGACTACAAATAGTAGCTCATACACAATATACATATCATATACAACAGCTCACATTTCAATATTTTTTTTAGTCATTGGAAGCTTAAGAGGATGGATAATATCGAATTCTTATAAAACTTCTTTAAGAGTGAATTGAATGATATGTGTTGATTGAATTGGCATTCACTTGGTAGAACTCCATTATAACACGGTGAAAAAAATAGCAATGTATTTTAGTTCTAATAAATTATTTTTTAAAAAAATAGCTATCAACCATATTTAAAAAAAATAAAAAAATTTTAGAACTAAAATACATTGTCTATTTTTTTTTCACCGTGTTGAATGATGATGAATGTTATGTCTATGTTCTAAAAGTTCTAGTGATTATGTGAATGTTATAAGTCTTTATATTAATAAAATTTTATAGCACACGCCATTTTTCGCACAGCCCTGTTATTTAGTGGTTCAGTTTTTCGAGTAATTTTCGCAAAGACCCGTCGAGGTCTGGACGACATGTTCGTATGGTTCGTCAAAATGGTTTGTGGATCAGTTAGAGAGCCCGCCCGCGCTCGTATGATATTGTTTATGTCATCGTTTTTGCAGCCGCGTGCATTGGTCGTGTCTGTCGCGGACTGCGGTATTGTCGCGCATACATTAAAACTGGAGGCTATAATGTTTAAAGATCGTCTCAAATCAAAAGCGAAGATGACTACCGAAAGTCAGTGGCCTGTCAATAGATGGCGACAAAAACTGACCATACATATTTTATTTATTTCATTGAATAGCTCGCATGTTAAACAAAACGACTTAGGTTTTTAGATGTAAATATATAAATATTAATAAAATATGAACACTATTATTTTATCATATTTTTTTAAAGTGTTTTATGAATATCTCCTTCGCAATTATGCACATTCTTTACAAGGACTTTATTAAAATAAAACAATTGTCCAGACATGAAAATTTTACCGGAACTATTTCTCAAAAAAATATAATACATATAAAAATTGATTAAGATTCATTTAAAATGAATATCGAAAACTTTTATGGTCTTAAAACATCGGATTATAATCCTAAACTCTTTTAATTATCTTTAGAATCTTGGTAAAACTTCCATCATGGTACAATAAAAACGTTGCAGTTTATTTGGTAATATTTGTTTCCGTATATATATATATATATATATATAAATGTTTATTTCAATTTACATTCTGTCTCATATTTCAACATTCAATTGTTATTTTGAAACTGATAATTAATTTGTTATCATTTCTACTAACAATGCTTTTTCGTATTGTACTTCGCATCTATCAAGTCTAGAAAAAAATAGTACGTTTTATATGATCGCCTTTAAGTTGAATTTTGTTTCCGTACAAAAAAAACTCCCAATAAGAGTGCGAGTCACGCATTACTTTTAGTAATTAATACATTTCACAAATATTTGCTCCAGCAAACCACTTTCTTGAAGTGTGCACGTTCAGGTTTTTCAAGAAAATACCTCAGAACTTTTGGAGCCTCCGTGCCAATACGGATTTTTTTAACACATATTTTGTTCAGTAAAAATACTTCAGATATAAAAGTGTTTACTTTTCGAGAGGAGTTATTCCTTTTTGATCTCTCTGTATAATCGACAATCCCATATAAATATAATTTTACCAATGAATACTTTTTGGAATTTTTTATCATTCCATCGTTAGGCATCAACCATTTTAAGAAATTGAAACGAAAAACAGTTGTTTTAACGAATGGATAATAACGACTTTAAATTTACACAAGGTTGATTAAAATCTTTCAAATTCACAAATAACATATTTATGCAAAGTGCGCGCCGTTTTTCACTGAAATGCTATTTAGTTTTATTTAAAAAAAACGGATAACTTATATACTCTCGACTAGATACCTATATATTTTATACTTTAAGATTATAATGTAATAATTTTAGGAAATGACATACTTTTACAGTTCACAGGATTGAAATCACAAGTAATATATTGAAGCTTATATTAAAGAGCATTTGTTTTTCACACGGGTATCAACCTTTCTTACTTTACTCACTTCAAAGATCGAACGATTCACGAAACTTGTAATACGTTCATCGGCTTACAGTAAGTCATTTGTATCCGCTAAATTAACTTTAATTGAAGGCCACATGAATGTCTCAGACAATCCATACGGTATACATATAATATGAATATGAGGTAGTTTTTTTTTTCAAATACTCCATCTAATGTGCTTAAAAGACTTAGGAAAAACTACCTGTAAAACAATTTAAATCGAAAACGAAAATCATATGCATTGAATAATCATTCTAGGAAACTTTCCCACCTGGCATGGTGTAGTGAAAAAGAAAAAAATCGCGGGAAACGGCTTCGAGCAGATACCAATATAAAATGGTAGTAAATTGTATCGTGGAGACAGATCGTCTGGCCTCTGCGCTCTTTGCAAAGAACACGTGTTATAAGCGGTGAATAATCATTTAGGGTTACTACATTCTATTTGACTATGGAAGTATTTTATATTTATAATAACGCTTACCCGATTCTATTTCGAGTTATTTTGCTTTTTCAGTTATTGAAATGAAATATTCTAACTAACCATTGTGAAGCTATGTATTTTTCTATTTGTCATGGCTTGAATCCAATTAAAACTAATTTACGATATAAATTAATGATATTTAATTAGTGTATCTAATTTCACATTGTCTAAATTGTATTTGCTAAATACATGCAGCATTTATTTTTTAATATTGTCTGTTGCTTACAAAATAAAGTCAATCCCGAATAAAACATAGTGTACATATGTTTTTCGGTCGAAATATGAGGAATACAATTACCACATAATTTACGATGTCAATTGATTATTGGTGTTATATAGAATTTCAATGTGAAATGTGAATCATTAAAATTTTGTATACTTCCACGTTTTGTCATTTTTTTATGCGAAAAGAGAACGAGGAAGGATATCAACCTTTTTCTTAATAGAAATTGAGCATCAAAAGATTGAGATCAGCTAGAAAATAACATGCAACCTAGCAGAATACGTATTATTCTCTACGCCACTTTGTTGTAGACTTAAAATACTTGAATTTTAGTAACATATCTATTATTCTATGGTAGCTAATTTAAAACATTGCAATGCGAATATTTTATTCAAATATAGATTTTGTAAGACCTACTCCATACGTTTTTAGACGTCATTTTCGTAGAGCTTCTTAAAATAACATCACTAAAAATTAAAATTTCAAATGATATTGCGATTTTGAAAATATCAAAACAAAATGAAAAATCATTGCATGTTATATGTAAAATGAATTTTTCATTCAATTCAAATACGTTCAAATTTTTTTCGATAATGTCAATCGACATAAACTCAGCGCCCAATCAAATAAATTTGATAATTATCGGTTGCAATTCATATGCCAATACCTGAACCTAGAATATTTTTAGAATGGGAATAAATTTATAGAAACATAAAATTTTATCAAATTAACTAATTACATCACTTATGGTTAAAAATAGCCAGACGTTAGTGCCTCAAATTTGATATATTTTATTATATATGGTTGATAATTACTTTGGCATCTGAACGCGATAAGCAATATAGTTAGTTGAACAAACAGTTATGATTTCATATAAATCATTATGCAGAACTTTTGATTAGGTAATTTTCATTTAATAACTATAAAATTCTGATAACTTTTTTTATAACTCTTTACAAACATAATACAATAAATGAAATAATTTAATCAAATATATATGACTTAAGCTTTTTATTTTTCATGTTATAAATAATAATTGGAACTATAAGTTCAATAAAAAATGCATACAATTAATATTTTTCATGTATGTTTGGGTTTTCAACTGGTTTAAATGTAAAATATCAAATTCATATTTTTGCAGTTTAGAGTGTATCCATTATTGTAAAAAAAGAGTAGTCATATGGTGTTAAAAAGTTATTTGAATTCGCACATAATAGCTGCTTACGGATACGCGGTCTTTTCCATTAATTCGCCATTACAATAAGACGCATTTGATATCCCTTCAAGTCGGCCTATCAAAAGGATACGATATCTGTGGTGTTGCTATGTAAAAAACTGATACCTAATAGCATTCCGCGGTATCAATCTTGCTGATTTTGAATTCTGGCAACCAATTTTTGAGATTTCATGTTTCTGTGTCGATAGCATATGCGTAGGAAGTTACTTGAATCAAGAGATCTTTCTTTACATATTCAAAATAACTATCCTCGGCCATTTTAAAAATATCACATGACACAAAATATAAATAAATAAATAGCAAAATAAATAAAGTTATGCTTAAAAAATATATGTACACTAATTCAAACTATAAACAAAATTTTTATATTGCTGCTAAGACCAATATATCAATTAAACATCAGTTGTTTTCTTTGAAAGCCTTTTTTCTTCTTTTCGGTCAATGTTACAAAGTAGGTATCAATTTATTAACTGCCACTATGAACTCAATAATTGTCTAAGAAATCTTTTAAATAGTTATTTTTTTATATCTAAATTACTATTCAAATAAAAAAACTGGGAATGACATGTAGGCACAGCAATTTGAATGACACGTCTTAAATTAAACATACTATCTTAAAATAGACGAAAACAAAAATCAAATAAAAAATTTGAATAAGGAATCATTCCAAAATGTAGTTAACTTTCATAAATTCGAAAATCGAATCCGCACATCTATGTTAACTTACATACTCTATAATGTAGTCAGGAGTTGCATAGCGAGGACAAAACACAATCGGGGAATCCGCGAATTGTGACACTTGAGAGTTTCGAAGTCGAACATTTGTTCTGGCCGTGTTGAGACAAGATGCCGACAACAGCCG
This sequence comes from Himalopsyche japonica, assembly GCA_028555115.1. NCBI lineage: Eukaryota > Metazoa > Arthropoda > Insecta > Trichoptera > Rhyacophilidae > Himalopsyche > Himalopsyche japonica. The sequence goes on from JAHFWJ010000722.1 coordinate 567,845, forward strand.
AACTAGATATAGAAAACATTACCACGGTTGAGCAATGAATACGTGACAATCAAAAATATACATTAAAAATGTATTTTCACCGCCAATATTAGTCTGTTCTACATTTGATATCGAAAGTTATGGACGTGTTAGAATATATTACCAGGTGACAGCTCTACCTGAGCGAAACAATGAGAGTGTACATATGCAATTTTGCAGAAGAAAAAATAAAGAATATATAAATTAGCAAGCATAAATATATTGTTTATATAAATACCTTTAAATGGTACAATCAAACTGACTGTCTGTTGCTATATTCATATGGAAAGGTATGAGTTGATTATATTTGTAGAAACACCAGCTGTAGAATTTGAATATGACATTGAAATTCTATCAAGATCTCTTAGTTTATATCTTAAATTATTAACCAAACCATTTTAAAATAAAATACATTCATGGTTAGTAAGTCAGACAAATTGGCCGTTGAATGAATGAAAAAAGTTTCTACATATATCAAGTTTTAAGTTTCTTTGAACTAAATTAAATCTTAGTGATTTTCAATGATTTCTTTTAGTGCTTTTTTCAATTATATCCAATTGAAATGAAGAACTCACTATGTTAAAATTAGGCTATGATTTCAATATAATATGCTCTTTCAATGTTATTATATGCTAAATAATGTTTATAGCAAAAATTCCAATAGGTATTTGATAGTGAGAAAAATATTGTGAACGAGCTCACATATTCTTAAAACATAACAAAACAATCTTGAAAAATATCGTTAATGTTCGATATACATGGCTATTTTTCTTATTAAGAAGCTATTATTATGTAATTTTTTTTATTTGAAAGTTCAAGTAATCAATTTAAGATGGGTTATAAATTATAAATATTCAATTGAAATTTGTATGTGCTTCTTCTTAACGTTTGATATAAGGGTACATATTATTTGTAAAAACTGTTTTTTTGCATTATTTAACGTGCTGAATTTAAAAATACACATATGGTTCGATTTGTTTACTTATATGATTTCATAAAAAACATACGCATGTCAAATGAATAAAAGTAGAGCAATGCTAAAAAATGTCCGACGTTCTTACGGTGTACGGGTTTTCTAGCAAATTTTGATATTCTTATACCCTATTTTCTTCGAATAATATTCCTTAACGGTGGCATTTTTCTTAGTTTATTTTAATATGTATCTTTTGTATTGTGTGTATTGGCCAGAAGAAACAATAGGATAATATCTATAATACCATTGAGCTTTGACAAAATTTAGAACGATCAGTGTGTTGTTTTTAAAAATAAATGTTAGAAATATTTTTTTGCACTTTTATTTTCGTTATTTTTTATTCACTGTTTTCTTTTTCGTACAATAAAAGCATACTTACAAAAAAGGTAATAAAAATTCAAGAAAACAACATAAATCCATAATAATATAAGCCACACGGTCCTTTAATATAACCTTCAAATATGAATTGCTGATGGGTATTTTTTCCATCAAAATAATCCGAGGATCTATTTTTCTTCCCGGTCTCACCTCGAAGCATCTGCGATATGAATTATTTAGTCTCTTCTTGTAGCGAGGTCGTACTTTTAGTTATCATTGTATGATTGCGGCATCCCTGGTTAGAATACATATATTTTACAGATCCAGACAACAAAGTTGGAGGAGATATTTATTTTATTTCAAACAACGTACTTTTAATAAAAATACACTACAAAATCTTACCTTTCCGTAAGATTTTTTAGATTTCTAGTAATAAGTACGAATTGTGTAATAACAGCATATTTCTTCTTAACCGTGCCTTCAACAAGTCCTTGTAAGGTTTTCCTCTGACACTGGCAATCACCTTAGAGAGTCAATCTTTTTAAAAGACTCTTGACCACCTCGAATGCCCAATTTAGGATGTTTTAATATCCCACCTCTATTCGTACGTTTTATACAATTTATATTATTTTCTTATTGGTATAATAAATGTAGCCGTTATAAAATAAATATTTAAAAAATAATGTCTCATTCTCTAGCACACTTAACATCTTACTAAGGCTACAAGAATAAAGCCGTTAAGCTTTGCACCCAACGACAAAGTATTTCTCACTTTTAAGTTATTAAGTGTCACTTCTTGATGAAAAGGTATAATATTTTAAATAATAAAAACACATTTACAATACTTAATAATTTTATGACCAGGACCGATTTCTGTCGTAACGAGGTGATCCTGATCATAAAATATATTATGGAAATAATTACTAAGAAATGTTTTTTTTTATTATTTCAAATATAAAATTCTTCATTAATAATTACTAAACGGTATTAAAAATGTACAACTAACAATTACAAACTTTTTAAACGGATAAATATGAAATCGGCGACTAAATATGAAAGCAATAATCTAATTTTTGTTGGAAAATATTTTTCTTGAAAACTAAACGGCCACCTTATGTGCATGCAGACATGAAGATTTATTAAAAAATCACACGTTCTTACATCAATATACATATCACTGCATTCAAATCTAGACATTTCTAATTATTTTGTGAATTTATTTATTCTTAGAATTTTTGCATACATGTTTCTAATATTTTCACTTTATTTAAAAAAATAAGCGGAATACAAGGGCGATTTACTAATAGTCAGTTATTGTAGAAAAATCAATGTTTCATTATATTTATGATTAGAAAAAAATATCGAAAAAATTGTCTTCATACTGGATTGTTTAACATATTACGTCTCCTTTAGTCTAATTGTAATGATATGTATTGGTGTAAAAAAACAAATTGGAATCTTGGAAAACCGTACAATTATATCGAATATTTAAAATATTTACCTTATTTTTTTATCAATTCGTCTCTTCAATATTTTCATCGTACAATTCATTCTTATTCCATAAACATGAATTTTTAATAAAATATAAAATACTCACAAGTTTTCTGTTATTTTCCTTTATTCGGTCCTGAACATCTCGATTGTCTCAATCGTCTTTGTTTTGCTTCATATTTTGGAAAACTATTTCTTTCTCTTATTCTTTGCAAGTTTACTCCAGTTGCATCAGAAAGGGATGAGAGTATGTTTATTCCCACAGTTTTCCACTCAATAATAACACGGAATATAAAAGGAACGAATATATCGCGAGTCGGAGTTTCGCAAATCCGGTTTGTTTTTTGAAGGAATGTTTGCCGAGCGATATTTTTCAATTTTTACTTAGCCTCTCCGCCGCTGTTTTTATTTATATTTATAGGCGCACTTTTTTGCCGATGAAAATATGTGACGAGAGATGCACTCTGCCGTGAGATCTTGGACACCTTTCCAAATGCGAAATGTTCGCATGGAGCCCTTGCAAAACGAAAAAATGAAATGATTTTTGCCACCGCCTTAACGTGACCATTGTCTTAAAAATATTTATCGATATTTTTTTATTATTGTTTGCATAGAAATTTTTAAGCTTACAAAAATTTGTCTGTGGGATCTATACATCGAAATATTAACTACATTTGTCAATCACTAAAATTCCTTCTTCACAATTCAATAAAATAAGTTTATGGTACATATTATTATGTAATGGTTAAAATTGATAAGAAATACTTTTAATTCGTTAAGTAGATAATTGTACCCTTAAAATAAGAACATCAAAACAAGCTACTTTGCGATTAAATAAAAATACATTAATATTATTTGCCAACCATTTACTATCGGAAAATCACTAGTTCAAAGCGAATGAAGGTGATAAATAATTGCATCAAAAAATGGGGCTTCAAAAATTTTTTTTTTAATAATTTCATAAATAAAAAGAGTCTAGTTGAGTTTTTTCCAATTATTACATTAGCAGTTTTAGTGATATAATGCAATCAGTCAATAATACAATAATTTTAGTGTGTAAATAAAACATGATCTGATATTTAAGCCCACCCATATATTATATTTTGAAGGTGCTTGATAACTTGTGAAAACCTCACATAACAAGTTCACAACTTGACATTAGTTGTTATATTATTGTTTCAAAATTTTTATTTCATTATAATCAAAGCATTTTTTTAGAGTATGTATTTAGATAATAGCATTTAGATTGGGGTCTACATTTTTCTTAATTCCTCTTGTATATGGTCGACGCAAACGGTGTGACGTCTATCATTTCTATTGTGTTAGTATAATCGAATTACTGCAGATATCTAATGACAAAACCCGAATCATAATTGAAAAAATCTGTTGAATTGTGTCTTACTTGAACAATTCAAATTTAAATGAAGTTCTATCATATTTTATCGAAGAAGTGTAAGTAAATGAACTTATGCATGTCAAATCGTTCGAGATTATGCGATTTTTGACCAAATGATTTATTTAAATTAAATCTTTCATTTTCGATAGAGTATATTATTTATGAAGAATCTTTAAAAAAAGACTATAATTTTATCTGGGCCGATTAAATTAAGTACTCTTTCTCAATTACTTTCATTCACATGCTTGAATTTTGTAAGCCTAATGATGTTTTATTTGATTTTTTTTATATATATATATATATATATATACATATATATACTATCCTATATTGGTACAAATGATGAATGTTACAAAACATCATAATAAGAAGTTTATTTGGTATCATTGACTAATAAAACCCAATCACTTATACAGAGGTTCTCAATCAAACGGGATTGGCAGATATGATAAAATATGGTGTTGCAATTTTTTTTATTGAATTTGTCATTTCATTTTTTGGTTTAAAACAGCAGTAATACGTAACACACATTGATGTAAATTTATTTTCGACTAGAAGAAAGTCATAAAAAGATTTATAGAAAAATCTCGTCCATTTCAATGAAAGAAAATTACAAATTTTTGAGTATTAATTTGAAAATAATTTTTAGCTTCCGTATGTGTATTTTGAATTTAAATGAAACATTGTTGATATTAAAACGATTACTAGGATTAATTTATTTTGGTATTTTTATATCTTTCCAATAATTCAAAAGTTTCTTTTGTCCATATTGACCCCTAATAAATATGGATATGAATAACGATCCAATATTTTTCAAAAGAAATTTTTATGAAATATTTTGACAAATATCATAGAAGAATGCTCCTCGTCATAAAGGGAACATTCATCAACGTTTCATATAATATTGTAGAAAAAATCACTCATAAAATTTACGAATCGAAAGAGAGGGAGAGAGAGAGAGAGACAGTTTTAAAAAGCAGTGAATATATTTTAATACGTGGGTAACAAATAATTTTGATATCTTTCAAAAACTGGCTACAAACTGAAAAAAGTTGTTAGAAACAATCATTTTTTTATAATCCTAAAATCATATCACAATACAATGCTATTCATCGAAAAACATTAAAATAGTTCATATATGTGAGATAAAATTTAAAATATTTGAAAACTTACGTTTTTTCTACTATGTATTGAAATTTTTTTAAATATATTTTTTTATTAGCACTTTGATTACAAATTTGATTTTTTATTATATTTTCATTTGAATTAATTCGTGCATACTTTAATATATGAAGCTTAAGTAAAACAAAATTTATTGCTTACCGTTATTCGGATATGCCAGTATGTAAAAAGAGACACATAATTTAAACAAATTTAAGTAGACCACTCTCACAGTTGTCATATTTTTTTTTCCAATATTTATCCGCAAACCTGAAATAGTCTCAAGTGTAAAGCTCTGTGAAAGTTTTAGCAGTTTGTATGAACCAAAAGACGATACAACATACAATCTTTTGAGGGTGATAAATTTAAATTGACATGTATTATTTCCATTGCTACAGCACAACATGAGTAAAAGCAGCAAATCAAAAGGACACCATAGACATCGCGCGACAGAATCTCTCAGATAAACCAATTGGAAAATATTCAACTCTGGCACGGAAAGCTTTTTTGAATAAAATAATATGGCGAAAAATGTATCAGAAAAGATATAAATTTTCGAAAAGAGCATTGTCAATCAATCAGCGGTGAGCATTTTTTTCATTAATTGACGTTTAAACAATGAATAGATATAAATCTTGTTACGGTTGTTAGTGAGTTGCCCAATACAACAAATGCTGCTTGAAAACACAGGTCTATATAAAATATTATCGTTTCGTATTTGATTCATCGCATAAAGCAGTTGTCAAAAACCATTACACTAAAAATTTGATAAATGACATAAAAATTGGTAAACTGAATTTTATATTCAACGATTTCGTTTCAAAAGAACGAGGCATCCATGTGCGATTGGTGAAACGATTTATCTCCATCCACCCACTATGAAAATATCATCAGCAACGTTTTAGCGATTACTTCAGGTCTAATAAATCTCATGTGTACCTATTATGTAGCTTATGTACAACTTCTAGAGTTGTTGGAAACTAAATAATTCAATAATTATTGATTAAATTTATAACGATTGAAACATTTTATAGTATGCATATTTGTCCAATATCATCCACTAATTCTCCACGGAAACAAAAATTAAACATTATTTTTAATAGTTACATATCTCTATTACAAAACCTAGATTCGGTTACGTTTATCGTGAGAGATTTTTCATTTCACTTTTTTATGATAAAATCGTCAAATAAGTATATAAAATGTTTTATTTCGCTGACATTTATTTTGTAAAGTTTTATGAATATTGAAGAAGATAAAGAAAAATTTGGCTTAGCAATTATATTGGGGAAAATAATTTCAATTTTATGATGTAATTGTGTGTGAAATATTTTTTACTTTGCTTTGAATTTTGTTTTATTTTATAATATATATTATTATAAGTATTTCTTAAAGTATCATTTGAAATTTGTTTTGATGATTTTTTTTTATGTTAATGATAAAGTAACGATATAAAATAAGCCAGATGTTTCCTTACCTCTGTCATAACGTATAATTGGCAAGCCCACATGTTTTTATTTAAAACGGACGGAATGCCTCCGAGTTATTTGAATGCAGCTCCCTGTCCTAGCGAACTACGCATCGCAGGATTTTGTGTCTGACCTCGGGAATAATTTCCAAGAAAACATCAGATAGTATAAAACAAACGTCATCTATAATTCAAAATATGCAAATTGAATTATGGTTCCGAATCGCTGGTCGATGAAATAAATTCTGAGAACCGATCGCAGAATACCGTGAGAAATAAATGATTAAGAGGCTTTAAGAACCGGAAAACAAAGCAATGTGTATGGATAATAAATTTTAAATGTTGCATTAAATAGCTAATAAAATCTGTAATCATAAATTTCACTGCAAACATCATCAGATCATTAAAAAAGTCTATTGAAAGGTCTGAGATAGTTTGAAATTTATTATTTTATGACTCTATTTTTGCAACTAAGCAAATCATTGATAAACTGAATCAATACAAGGGTTTTCGGCCAGATCATTTGTATTTTTACGTCTTTGACTTTTTAATATAGTACATACTTATTGACATATAATATAAGGAAGTTATTTCAGATGTTTTCTAGCAAAAATAACTCCATATAATATGGCAGTCATCCTCCGCCACTTACTACTGAGAAAGAGTTAATGGCAAAAGGACTCTTTTAGGAAAAACTAAAATAGTATTAAGTTAATTGCTTTATGTGTTTCAAGATCAAAACAACACTGGTTTCAATTTCTCTTGAATACGAATCCATAAAATAGTTAGCTAGTGTGATGAAAGTTCCTTTTAAAATCTTGGAAACTTCAGCCGTTTAAAACTCTCAGGACTTAAAAAAAAAATCTATTGCTGGTTTAATATATAATATAAAATTGGGCCAACTACTTTGAGAACAATGTTCATTTCAAAGTCGAGAAAACAATTAAATTATATACGCATCCGAATATAAAAAAATATTTATTATTTTTTGCTTAAAATGTCCACATAGTGTGCAATCACCCAAGCAATCCTCGCGATTGAAAACTCGATTACCGACGGTAAAAACACGTTTGAAGAAAAAAAAAATTGTCAGTTACCAGGATAAAAATGAAAGATCTTTAGTTTTATTATTTACCATTCAACCCTCTGAGTATTTTATGTAGAGAAAATGTCATAAAATTGACAACCCATGAAAATTAATTTTTATATACCTGCGATTAATGTATTACAATACATTGTATTGTTGTGATTTTCAATTTAAATTAATTTGAAGTGAGCATTTTTAGATTATATTGTATTTAAAAGTGGAAATATTTTTTTTATTATTTTACAAGAGCGAAATAATAATTCTTCAAATATGTTATACATGCAACTGTTGATGATAAAACGTGAAGATATGTAGAGAAATAAAATGCAGGTTATAAATGAATTTTAATTAATAACTACTTATAACGGAATAAAGGCTACAGAAACGTTACTTACGATGAAGAATCTATCTTAGTACACGAGTCGATTTGCTAACAAATCATCAACATTCTGTCCAAGTCATATGCCGGCATCATTATTTTCATAATGTGCACTTATTTCGATTCAGTATCACAGGTGCGTCGTACGCACATGCCATAGATATTTTCAATTTAATATATCAATGGTGGAGATGGCACGGAAAATTTTGAATGTTCTCAAATAATATTAATTTAAATTTCATGTATCTCCAAATAATATCTATGATATCAGGGTTGGTTATCGTCATGAATACCGGCAAATATTTCATCGATAAATACTTATGTTAATCAAGTGTTCGGAGTAATAGAGAGATGCATCTTAAATTCTTTGATGCCTTAGCGTGAGAAATGTGTGAACAGTTAGAAGAAATCCAACAACCAAATGTTGAAAATGAAAGCGAAAGTTCTAAGGAAAAAAAAAGAAAAAAATACAACTTCAGAAGATCTCTTTCATATTACGAAATTGAAAATTATATTCAAAAATAGCTAAAAATATTAGTTAAAATAACTTGATAGATTCAAAATTAAATGATTAAAAAAATTACCTTTCCATACATATTTGGACAATTACATAGCATGCAAAAAACCTTGCTTTAAAAATTAAATTCAATTTATTTTCAAAATATAATATATATATGAGGGCCGCTAATGTGATTTCATATTAGCCCCCTACAAAAGGTTTGTGTCAAATCGAGATGTGGACAAGTGGCGCGTTATTGGCGACTCGTGGAAGGCAATGCGATTTTTTTATATACGTGCTTTACATTAAACATTTCCTTCGATAGTCAAATCGAATTAAGCTGACGATAGTACCACTTACAACATGCGTAGTAAAAGGTTGCAGAGCATATATAAGAACTTTAACTTAAATATAGATTGTTTTCGAAAAAAGCTTTCGCGGTTGTTTAAAAAATGAAAAATTCCTTACACTTTATATTTGATTCTATGGAAGAATTGTAGTAAAAACAATTTGATATAACAGAAGAGAAATCAATATTTTACTTTACAAATATATATTGTTTTTTAAAACTGATTTAAGATAATACTGACTGAAATATAAGAAACAACAATTCAACGTGAGTATATTAACTTGTCTCGTTTAAATATGACATGTCTCTTACTTTTCCTGTATAAAACAATTAGAGCGTTGTGACAAAGTCAAATTAATAATTATTATTTAAACATGTTACTTGCAGTCAAAGCAACCACCAATTTATTTTAAAAATTTGGAGAAAACAACCTGCCTTAACTAGTAAACTTTTGATTAAAATACATGATGTTGAACTTGACAGTTAAACTGTTATATGTTAATAAGCTTTCATTAGTATATATAAACATAATAGACTCATTCCATTTTGTTGCGCCTCATTTGATAAAAATTGTATTTTATAAGTAACTAGGTTTTATGATGATTCTCACTTAATAGATTTGCAAATAACGTTAATAAATTAGCATTTGTTGCATTTTCAAAACGTTTTTAGTTTTTAAAACTCCACCATTATAAAACCATTCATTCAATGAATTTGTTTTTTAATGCATTCGTTTTAATGCAATTTAATACGATATTCTCTAATTAGATTCTATGTAAAAGATATCGAACATAAAATAAATATGTCGCTTAGTATTGCGAAGAATTCCTAATTTAAGTATGTGAGTTTTTCTTAGAATGGTTTGTAGGCAGATCGACTTCTTGCCGCACGTGGCTGGTAACTACCCTTATGGGATTAAATCAGAAAATGCCGACTTATGTCCGGAAAAGGAACTAGTACAAGAAATCCAACCGTCATTATAGAGTTATTAGGCAAATCTCACCGAGGACCTCATGCGGCTATTTACTGTTTGTGTATTTATTTATCTCATAGTTTCTGACTGTTTACGCCATCACGTGTTATGTTATACGTTACCTTAATCAGTCGTGATCGTTTAGATTAATATTTTCTCTCATGTATTAAAAATTAATACATAATGATAATGATAATGCTAGTTTTTATTTGATTTTTATAGTTTAAATATTCGCAGTTAATAGAAAAATCAACAGATTAACTGAAGAAAACAAGATTTATTAAAAACAAGATTTATTTAAAAAAATATTAATCTTTTGTTTCTAGAAGCAATTAATTTTGAATTCAATGACTTTCGTTTTTCTTTTAAGTGACTGAGCAAGTGTCATCATTTTTTTTTTCATACTATTTCAGTCTTATTCAAGCACAATAATGGTTGGTTCAAAGATCTTCAACATCATCACATAAATGTATTTGGCAAAAAGCTTTAACTGATGTAATGAACTTTTTTGTAATCTTGGATATTATTTAAATATACATATTCCAACTGGTAATACCTGTAACTGATTTTTTAGGTAAGTTATTACTTCAAATAACATTAACTTTTCTATTGTTGACAGCACTAATATTGAAATGTATAGGTCACTTTAGTTTATTATATTACATCTGTTTTAATTGCAAATGTAGTAATAAAATATTGATGCTAATACCGTCGTAATCTTTAAGCCAAGTTCGTTTAGGTCTCGGTTACCGGCGGAAAAATCAGATTACGTCCAATCAATTTGAATTTATGAAGAGAAAGAGAAAAGTGGCCGATGTGAACTGAGCGTCCGGGCCAATCTGCGGGCACATTGGAAGCCCATAAATTTCAAGGGTAGGCAGGCCACCACACAAAGGGGACACTTATCAATTTCACGATTGTGGGTGCACTTCGTTCTTTTTATACTTATATAAAATTTTAAATATATCGCGCGCATGTTATTCCTCATTGAATGCGCAGAATTCGCAAGAGCACAGATTTCGATGAGGGTCGGATTCGAAACCGACGAACCACTTGGCATTTTAATATGTTATGAATTACTTTACAAAAAAAAAAAAACTTCATCGTACTTGTCTACAACTTCCATATTTAGAATGTATAAAAAAATTAGTTGTATTTTGTAAAAGTATTTCTAAATCTACTACAATGTAAATGTCAAATCCTTATACCTCATACGTTACAATACTTATTTATAATAAATATTAATTTCAATATATGGCTGTATAATAGATTATACCATTTTAGTTAGTAAAACTTGATTGCTTGATTTTAAATAAATGTATCATTAATTGTAAAATCAACAATCTTTAGGATACAGAGCGTGCGAATAAATTTTAACGTATCTTATACAATATTTATGAGCAGTAATATAAGTAAACCTGATTTATTTTTTAATAATACTAATTAAAAAGCTTTACTCGGAATAGACTATCCAAACACTCTATTCATTTTTCGTTCCAAAGGATTGCAACCAAAAAAGCTCAAAGTATAAGATTGGTATTGATTCTGTGAGAGACGGAAAGAATTAATATTAGCTGCAACACTATCTGTAATTTCCTCTTTTAAACAAATAACATGTCAAGTAATTTATCATAAAAAATGTCTTTGATCCACTGAAAAGTTATCATAATATCAACTTAATGTCTAATAACATTAGACAAATATTAATATCTTCTTTCGTCAGCTGAAAATTTCAATTAACTCTGTTTTCATTGAAATCAAATTGTAAGAAAAATACTACACAAATTTCTAGGCTGAATTGCTATTTCTACCAATAAATCATGTGAAATCATAGTGGCATTGTATTGTATTATTTTTGGTGTTGTAATGTAATATTCAAAAACTTTTTTTTTTGTAGACGATATTTTATAGCAGATTAGTTGTAAACAAAAAAAATAATTATGTATGGAAGCGTGTAATCATTAAAGTAATATTGTTTCGTTTAAGATGTTGTCATATTGTAAGATTCTCAGTTAAATTTATTTTTCCCAATGCAGACCTGATTTAATTCAGTGATAGCGGCCAGTACACGGCCAATGTTTTGACTGAGCTATGGGGTATTTAATAATGAGCATCTTACATTTTATTCAGATTCTTTCACCGTGAGGAGTAATGATCGGAGGATATCGCTTCCTCTTTCTCACGCTGCATACGGCGAGTGAGATAGAAAAAGACGAGAATAACGATCCCAAGGATGACCGAGCGCCTTCAATATTTGTTCCAGCGCTTAGAGACAATCTGGCCAAAATAATTTAGAGTGAGAGTCAGAAGAAGAGTTAATTAATGAGCGTGTACATTTAACAGATGGAGGAAAATAAAATAACAAGGCATCGTTAAAGGAATATAAAAAAAATCTGTTACTGATGACAATTTTTTGAAAATCTTCCATTCGCTCAATGCTTTTGTCCATTATTGTGAAAGAAAATTCAAAGTAACAAAATAAGTATTCCATTTTTAAATATTTGAAATCAAATGATGTCATTATTTTCTCAATTTACGTTACAAAGTGTAGGTCAGTGATAAATTATAAGAATAGTTCTCTGTGTTACAAAGTCACACGTTCAAATCTTGATACCACACCCATGGAAATATAAATAGTAGTCGTTAACGTTACTCTACTAGATGAATGAATTTGATCGCAATTTCGAGAATCTGCTTAATTTTGTGTGTAGTAAATATATTCTTTTTATTGATGAAAATCACGATACTTAAGGCATAACTGCTTTCAACAAAGTGCCATAAATATAATGACAAAATAATTGTTTAGGATCATGAAATATTTTTATTATTAAAAAAAATATTCAAACATCTTAATAATTCCAAAGAAAAAACTACAAAAAGATATCCAAAATATAATATTTTGTAATTTCGAAAAATTTGATATTAACTCCTTCAGAATTTTTGACTGGATCATCTGATCACTAAGAGATGTTTTAAAGTTCTTTTTAATATATACAATGGTGACATGTACACAGTATACAACGTGAAAAATATTAAAACACATTAACCAATTTCGACAAAAAACATTCGACAAAATATATTAGTGATTGATGTACATAATACAGCGGATTACTTCATATGTATGTGTGTTCTTCATATACTTCCCCTTTAACCACCGATGATAACGAAAACTCAGAATTCGAAATTTAAAAAGCTTTCGTTTACCAGGAAACGAATTTTTGTTTCCCAAATGAAATGTTAAAATTTTCACCAGAGCTTTGTGTTTGTGATTTAATTATACTTTTTCCGTTGATATCAGCATCATTTTACTTCCCCCTCTAATTAGTGCGACAAACAGTGACGAAATTAGTTAGTCATGTCGCATACACAGCAATATTTTACAACAAACATTCATTCGTACACACCAGACGATTGATTCGAGCATAATTTTCTGCAACCACTATTTCATCTGTCACATAAACAAAAGAGAATTCTATTGAAATGTCATGACGAGGTTAACAAAGATGTGAATGTAGTATCGATTTAATTTTCAACCTGTAATTTTCTGTCAAGAAATTTTATCAAATATAACACATTAATATGGACCGTGATATCGACACGTGTTTATATTAAATATAATAATACAATTATGGTATAATAAATAAATAATAGTTTCTTTTCTAGATTATTCTTTAATTTGTACAAGGATGATTTCCACCTTGGAGTATTGTAGATTGACCATTTCATTTTATATTATAGTGACGTAAGGCAGTTTTTAACAGTTATTTATTTCATTAGTACATTTTACTTGCATATAATTATAATGTAAAGCGATTAACAGACATTGTTTTTCACCCATTAATACAGTGGATTGATTTCTGCATACAAATACGCATTGTAAAAATAATACAATCTTTTTATAAAGTTAATTTTGATTTGGTATATTTTTTCATAAAAATCAATTTTTATATTTTTGACTTGTTAAAACAAAAAAAATAGTTTTGCATGCACATTATATATATATATGTGAAATTTATACAAATGAATAATATATATATAAATATGTAGTGTTATTTTCACTCCAATGATAACTGAAATATATAAAACTAAAAAAATGAGGTATGCATTATTTGGTATGAAGTTTTTTCGAATATTAATGAAAAATTTAAAACCCCGATGTGTATCAAAAGAGCGTTAAAATAAATTTGTTATGACAAACAAAGCAAATCGTGATTTCTAAGTTGCTTTAGAATACTTTTAGACAATAGTTATATTTTGGAATCTTATTATTGTCATGGGAAAATATTGAAACATTTAATTTTACGTCGGATCGTTTAACAATGGGAAATCGATGGTAAATAAACAATTTTCGTTGCCAAATTTAAAAATTGAAAACAAATATAAAATCTACGAAAGTGCATTATCATTATTTACAGAAAAATGAGACTTATAGCGAATAAATGTTCAATGAGCCGGAAATATTGTGATAACCACGTAATCGTTAGTTGTCGTCACATTTTTCCATTCAAGATAAAACAATGCTGTAGTATGTACTGTCTTCGTTAAATGAAATAAAAAAAAATTGATAAAAAAAAATTTTGATATCTTTTAAAGTATGGCGTTTTCGCTAATATTTATAATGTTAGATTAAATTAAAAAATGTTATTAAAAAATTAAAAACTTGTATGATAATTACGTTGTCATTTACATTTTTTTAATGCATGGGAAGGGCTTGGTGTTAATCGGCATATGAGATAAGGTGAAAATAGTTACACAGTTCTGATCAAATAACCTAATTTTACAAGTTTGCGGCTATCATTGTAAAATATCAACCTTGCAAATTAGCATAAAATAATCTTAAGTCGCTTACAAGATATATACATAGATTAAAAGTACTCTCGACGTTTTTATTATTAATTAATTGTAAGTCTCATATCAAAAAATATAAAAAAAGGATACCAAGTTTATCGATAAAATTGCTGCAAAGAAGTCAAATAGAATTCATTACTATGTTTTGCGAGTAACGATATAAAGTAAATATTAGATGGCTGTGTTAAATATGTTCAAATATGTAATAAATACGTTCATAAAATGGCTTTCTGCGTTAAATGTATTCTATAAAAGATAATACTACCACTAACTGACACCATTTATGATCTAATCTGTAATTCTAACGGTGCGCAGTGGTCGTTCGCGCATATTAGCGCATTCACGCACGCGCACGCGCAACACTATCTCAGCCCCGACATCTCGCGTTCATTTCCGACAATTTGAAATCAGAAAAGCCACCCAAGTTTTTACCAATGTATCCATGGCGTATACTCGGGGAGATCACTGAGTACAAACGTCAGCAGAAATATGTACAATTCTTGACAAAAGTAACAAAATGTTATGAGCTATTAAAAAAAAAAAATTGTTAGAATTCATAAAATAATACAACCAGCATCTTTAGTCTATGAAAATACTCTTTTTATATTATAAAATTGAATTCATCGTGAATTTTTCAATTAGCAAAAAAATATTCACAAAAAGTTTTTAATAATTAACATATTTATGGATTATTATAATTTATACGTTTTTTATTATTATAATGATTCGTATGTCTTATAAGTTTATTTTAGTCATAAAACAAATCGATCTCTACGACCTGATACAAACAACGGGTCTGACAGAAATCGCGACTTTTTATCATCGCAATCTAAACATCACTACATCTTTAAAAAAAAATGGTTGCGTTGAGCATAAAACGAAATATCAACACAAAATTTAATATAACTTTTTGTTCTGCTTTTCAACTATATTTTTACTAAAAATATTTTTGAGAGTACAGAAATGAGTTTTTTTTTTGTTTGAATTCAATAGCTCTTTCTAACACCCCCAACACTCAAACACTGAAAAATAATATTTTTAATTTAATTTTTAATAACTTTATGTTTAATCAATTTATCTCAAAAGCTTATTGAAAGAAAGAATCAGGTATGTTGTATCATCCGTTTGTGGCGGTTAGAAATTTAATTTTAAAAAAGGAAACTTGTGTGTTATTATGGATTGGATTATTTACATGTTTTTTCACTCATGACCCGGGTGAGAACTGACTTAGTTCTGTTGTATCCGTGGGATACATGAAATTTAAAAACCAAAATTTGTGAAAGCGTACAAATTGAAATAACATCAGATTTAATGAACATCATAAATTGTAAAAATGTTTTCATATTGTTTGGTTTTAAAATCGTCTAATTAAATAAATAAATTAAAAATAT
Source organism: Himalopsyche japonica (assembly GCA_028555115.1). Taxonomy (NCBI): domain Eukaryota; kingdom Metazoa; phylum Arthropoda; class Insecta; order Trichoptera; family Rhyacophilidae; genus Himalopsyche; species Himalopsyche japonica. The sequence goes on from JAHFWJ010000722.1 coordinate 584,196, forward strand.
GATCGTGTATGGAGTATTTGTACAAAAACTGTAGTAAATTCGCACTCATAATTGCAGAAGTAAGTGTATATTTGGCATCTCGACAGTTGTCATAAGGAGGTTCTGTAAAAAGTTGAAAGGAGCACGCGCCCAATGCAGTCTATCTTTAGAACTATGAGAGGTGAATACTTCTAATTGTTTACGTCTTACATTATTTTTAAACTCATAATTTTAAGTCGTTATTTATGTGTTACGTTTCCAGATTTTTTTAATTGGATTTATTTGTTATTGGAACTGTTGTGAAAAATTTTATATTTTGGATTGAAATATTAAAGTAATATATATATTTATAAAATGTCCTGGTAGATAATTATTATTGAGTTTTCGCAAAATTTTCTTATTTTTAATTATAAATAGCAACCTTATAAGTGGAGAATTATAATAAATTAATTTTCAATTATGGCATATTTCAAGTTCTTCACAAAATGTATCAATTATAATTTAAATAAAAAGTAACGCTATGTTGAGATTTAAGTCGAACATTTCAGTTTGGCATTCAATAATCGGGTGAAAATTTTGATTATGCCAGCAGACGATATTTGATGATGTTACATAAACATAAAAATCAATTGACTTCAATCATTTCAGTTATAAATTTTAGGAAGTGTCATTAATTGACATTATAAAAACACTATGTTGCGCTTTTAATTATAAGTATTTTCATCAGTTTCATATTTTTCTGGTTCATTCAAATTTCGTAAAAGGTTAATATAATTAAGGACAACATAATATTGTGGTACTAATTAATAATTATTAATTATTCTACTGTCATAATAAATTATAATTTTTATCGAAATCGTAAATTAACAATTCAACAAAAAGATCATTCATTTCTTTTTTAACGATATATTAAAAATATATCACTCACATCTCATTGATAATCGTATAAATACTGCACCCTTTACAGAACTTTTAATACCGCATACATAAACTTGATGCAATTTGATGCACCTTCCATATGAGTCATCTGTTTTCAATACCAGTTATCGTTAAGGGTAATATCTATAAAAATAACAAAAATGATACTCCAAAAAACGGTCAATAATGAATTTATTGGGTAAATATAGTTTTTGAAATGAATTTCGTATGAAAAAATAATTATTTACTATGTTTTATTTACTTTTCATGCAGAAATATTGTACGATGCTTTTGATGTTATTATCAATACTACATATTTTCATTCATTTAACGGGTTGGTATACTATTGTCTTATTACAAAAACGATATTTAAAAACCTTTTTATTTTGCTTTACCCAATAATCGGATAACAATTCATGACGTTTTGTTCCTTGACTAATTATATAACTGTTTAAACAGTTTTTATTTAAGAAATATTCACTTCAAACTTTACTTTTAACTTGTTTAGATATTATCAAATACAATTGCTTCTTCTGGTCATAAACATCATGAAAATCTTATATTTTATAAAGGGATATTTGATTAAATCATATAACCTCTACATCAAATGTCACAGTCAAATGAATGATAAACTAAGAGTCATATATTATTTTTGCACTGGAAATGAAGGCACTGTAAACGATCCATGCATTCATAACGTTTTACCGCTTCTCAAAAATGTGGCTTATGATTGAATTTTAATTTATCTGCGGTCCATTTGTTATCGATTTCAACCTGCTATCCAAAAACCGTTGTGACGGTGGAACTGTAAGTGCTTTGTGATTATGATTTTTTATGTATATAAACCTAGAATTATCCCTACAGCTTAGAATTTATTTTATGTTTTGTTGATATTATTGATTACGATGATTTAAAAATATCGCGTATTATTTTCTCAAAATAGAAGTTCTTCAAAATCAAATATTTACATATGATTTTCTTTTTTGAATTAGCTATCTACATTATTGTAATCCGACAAAGAATCTAAAACTGATTTAAAAAAAAATTAAAGATTGATCCAGATTTTCTGACTATAAAAAAATGTAGCGCATTACCATAATCAAGTGATAAAAATTTCATCGCGAAAATTACACCGCACGAAATTCTACTATCCTCCTTCATCAGTCCTTAGTCTTTGGAGAGATCCTCGTTTGCTTTATCACCGCAACCAACCAAGTGGCAGCCTCTGCGAACAAATAAACGCTGTCCCTTGTATGGAAAAGGTATTCAGACTTCAAATACTTGCAATTGTTTGTTGCATGTTCTCTTTACTTTATATTCTTTGCTTATTTAAGTTTAGTACCACAGACGGCTTCCACAAAAGATTCTTTCTGCAATAAGGTCAAAAGGATTATAATTAAAGTGGACTTCAGTTTTATTTTAAGTCATGAAAAAATCACAAACATGTTTTCAATTAATAATATTCGATTACATAAAAAGTGAATTCTGTTTTCATCCTAATATAATATTTAATACAGTTGATTTATTTTACATTAGAGCAATCAATTTATGTCGTGGATATAATTTATACCTAAAATTAAATAATATAATTTTTTTTTTAATTGATAGTAATATACTACAAAATTATAAAATTAGATGAAAAAAACCGAAAATAATGTTAATACTAGAATAATGTTAATAATAGAACTTGGTTAATTTATATTATAAATATATAATTTTTAGCCCGGCATTTTCATCATATTACTACGGTGAAAATAATATTCGCGATATAAAAATAATGAAATTTTTAATGAGTTTTAGATCACTTTTGATTTTGTTTTTTTTTCCATACCATATTCGTGGCGTAGAGGGGTGTATTGACAAAATACCAGTATTGTTTTACAAAGAATAGGATGGCATAAAAAAATATTCTCTGTTTTTTTAAATAATAATCAAGAGTATTCTCAACGAAAATGATAGTTTGTCTTGTGTCAATAAAAAATAAATCATTTTGATTAAATTTTCCAAGCTTGTCACTCCATAGTATAGGCTATTTCTTTAAAAGTATCATCAATATAGCTTTGAATTAATGTGTCTGACACTATAACAAACTCGTTATGTAGGTTCTTAGAAGGTCCAGAAAGGCGCTTAATAATCTTTCTTTCGTCTATAAGGGGCTTCAGTGAATACTTTATAGTCTCGCAAGATAGGTACAGCCTTCTAATAAGCTAAAGACACCGGTAGGCAACCACCGGCCAGTCCATAATAATTAGTAGCTCTGCCGGTCTCGGCTCACTCACACAGAAATATAATAGACCTCGTAAAATAATGAATGAAAATATCGTCAACGCGGCAGGGTGCCATTGCCGAGGCGTATAATGCCCAGCTACTGATAAGCTTACTATATATTTTATTGACAGATATTTAAATAAATATTACATTAAATGATGTGATTTTTTTATATAAAATCTTTCTTGTTATGTCGAGAAGAATTTATAGCGTTGCTTTACCTGAAATTTGCCTCATTAAAAAGATATAAAAATCAATTTTAATTAAAAGTATTAATATTTCGTTATAACTGTTGAACTATACATATATTTCAATAATTAGATTGCGTTAACGATTGAATATTAAACCGAAATTGTAAAATAAACAGTTAAGTTACGTGAAATAGAGAAGGGAAAGTAGACAGACAGCACAATGCTAAATTATTTTTATCATTAATATAATATACTCTACTCGTCCTAATTACAAAACTTCTCATCGAGATTTTTCGAAACTTTTTAAGATTCATTATTTTATCTAACTCGAATTACACTTTATATATTTAAAAAAATCATATGTAGTAGAATTTTATGTAAAACATTTTTTAATATCAGCTTAATCAAAAAATATACTTCAGACATTGAGACTTGGGAAAACACGGTGCTACAATATATACAATACTTTTCACTTACTGAAAATGTTATACATTTTTATAATTCGCTTTATTTTTTAAACATTATTTAATAATAGGTTATGTGTAAAACGAGGAATAATTTATTCGTATATACATCCCTTAGTTTATGGTCAATTTATACTTATCTTAAGACATGTGAGAATTACTTTTTTTTGAACATCTTAGAATTTATCATTTTTATCGAAATTTTGTATAAGATGACAGTCGCCAAGACGTTAATCGCTGTTTAAAAGATTTTCACCAAATATTTAGATGAATATTTATACAAAGAGATATTTGTTGATGATGCTATTATGCCATCCGCATATGCATACTTAGAATGTAATTTGTATGGTTATTGCTTTGACCCATTCAATTTTCTTATGGCACGTAAATATGTACAAACATAATTTAAATCATTGGTACATGTAAGATTAATCTGGTGATTTGTTATAACAATAATTGATTGTTGAATTGTGTTGATTGAAAGTATATAATAACGGTTATTGGGTTAAAGCATTATGCATGTTTTTTTTAAATTTAACCGTTTTGAAAACTCAAATAATTAATTATAACAGATTAACAGTTTGTTAAATAGGTGTTGTGATGATATTTGTATGCAATGTGCATCACTATGATGATTAAATTCAGCGAATTGCAAGTAAATAACAGCATCTCGGTATTGTATTTTTTTAACAAAAAAAATCAGTTTGATCACAGAGTACGACTACTTTTATATAGTGTAGCAATATCTCATATATTTATATGGAATATCACGTTCATTAGTCTAGTAATTGCCAATAGCTAACTGAGGTTTTTTTCAATGCTTAACATATTCAGTTACCCAACAAATGGTTTCCATAACATTTAATAAAATAAATTTATCATGTGTAAGCATTGAATTTGTATAAAAAAATTAAAAAAGGGTTTTTTTTTTAAAATCTTGAATTTTCAATATAGACAATGTATAGTTTAATTTAAGATTTTATGGTTTAATGTATTGCTAGAAGAAGTGTATGGAAAGTGTTTATATATTTTTTGCAAAAACAATTTTCGAAAAATTTATATTTAAGATCTCATGATCTTATCTAGTTTTTTGATATTTCATATTTTGAATACTTAACTTTTTTTAAGCACATGTTGTCTTGCATACAGCAAAAGAATATCAACGAACGCGAGTTCTGGAGAAAAGTTTCCGGTTAAATCATTTCAGAAATTGGTCCAAATTAAAAAGTTTGACTTGTAGAAAGCACAATTCGGTTATTTCGTTTTTGAATAAAAGTTAAGCTGTTGAAATTGAAAAACATAAATAAAATCGTTATATATATAAAGCAGTAAGAAATTTATTAAAGTAATGCTTCATATCATCATTATACTTATGCTATTTTTGTGTAGTTTGTTTTTTGTCACGTTTCGCAATTTTTAAATTAATGCATTATAAAATATAAGCATACAGATTCATTCACAAATGTGTATGTATATTTTTGCAATCACCCTATTTGTTAAGGTAGTAAGAAATTTTAAGCACGCTTTTTACAAATGGATTGCAAGCACTCAGTTTATTATTATATATAATAGGAATAATATGTTTTTCTACGGGGATTCTGCTACTCGCAAACGAATCAAATAAATGGTTTTATTTGCAAAAAGTGAACAAAAAGCTGCCTCACGGCAAACCATAACGGGCAACATGCCCAGTGATCGATGGTTTATAACTATAATATGGTTATAACTGCGGCATAAACATGTTGCCGTATTATTCTTGTTTTTTTTTATTTGCCCTCGCGGCAATGAACGCGATTGAAAAAATGCAAATTTAATATAATCATTTGGACGGCGGTAGTTCCTTTAAAACTCATAAGAATCTTTTAAGAACATTATCATACTTATATATTCTACGTGCGTCAAAATGAAAATAATAATGGACTTTTCTTTTATCTCCAGCGTAACCGAATGTTAAAATGTGCACAGTTGGAATTTATTTTTTACATTGAGTTCAATATTGATTTACTACTTTTTATCTTGTTATAACTGGCTTATTCATTGCAACTTTCTCGGCGTCACTAATTATTATTTCTAATATCAAACATTGCAACTAAAATTTTCATTTAATGTATTTTATTCATCCAAAACGCTTAAATTGCGGGACACAATAATACACGAGGTCCTTAATATCAAAAGGAAGTTAAGGTGATATATTTATTAAAATTAAAAACCTTTTAAGAAATATCAAGACATTTACTAAAAAATGTGAATAAATTTGCGATTATTTTTTTGTGATAAAAATATAATGTGCATGTAAAATTCTTTGTTGCATTCGTGTGATAGAATGCCTGAAAATGACAAAAGGTGAAACCCTGCACGTTAGAGACAAAAAGTGTGAAATCATAAAAAGTTTCAACAATTCAAATTTTTAAATATTTATTTGTCTTTGTAAACTCAAAATATTGAAGAAATTTGTAGATAGACTCTTACGAAATTACCCCGAAATAAATTATTTAATGAGAACTTGTTATAAATGAGTAGCTCAGCGTCTCAAAAACTAGTATAATTCCAGTATGGTGTCAAAAAAGCACAGGAATCTTGATTGATTCATGAATATTTCATTTTATTTTGTGTATGATGTGAAAATATTTCTATTTGACTTATTATTCTGTATTATTCTACAATTAAATTAAATTAATATTGTCTTTACATCATTGAATTCAGTTAAATTATAATGTTTTTTGTACGATTTTCAAGTAGAGTATGAAAGACAGCATAGCATTATAGTGTGAACAAAAAACTCCAAAATGTATTTTTTTTTGTAATGATGGCAAACCAATTGATTAACTTTTGACTTCATATGATTTAAGAAGGACAAATAAGAATAAGACATAATATTGTCTATCAGTATTTATTCAATATTTCAAAAAGTAAATAAATTGATAAAAGATTTGATTACAAAACAAACGTTATGTTAATAAATTGAGTTATTTCAAGGCATTTGAGTACATCAAACAATGTTTTTTTCCCGAGAACACAATATATATTGAAAAAATCCGCTCCGTATGTGGATCATATGTATGGCACCTTCAAGATTCTTCATCACACAGGAATCACTTTATTTTCTTCCACAGCATAGCACAGCATATCAGCATATGTTGGCTACGTTGAGTGCACCATATGATGTGGTAACCTGATTTCAAGAAAAATAAAATATAATTTAGTTTTTCATCAATAAATACGATATTGGTACAATTTTAATACTATCATTATAAAGACAAAAAAATAAACATTGGTATAACATACATCGTATAACAGTAAATCAAATTGATGCAAAAATAACAGTACACCAAACAATATGAATTTAATATATGCAGGTTGGAACAAAATTACTTATTCAACGTAATTAATTAAATTTTAGTACAGCAATTTATCAGGTTAACATGCATAGAAACAACACCTCTCTGGAGTCTTAAATTTTAAACCCGTGGTAATGGATAACTTAGTATACCTATTGTTATGTTAATAAATATCAAGACAGAGAAATTTATTTTGCTTGTATAATTAATGTTAATTATTTTAAGCCTTTAGCGTTCTTTGAAATTGATAGTGTTCTATTATACAAAATTGTTTAATTAGAATAAAATAATATGTCTATGGTACGTGAGTATGTAGGTACACGTATACTTTTAAATTTAGATGTATAAGTTAATACAGATATACATATTATGCTGAGACTGAATTTTTACAAATAAGCTTTCGAACCAATATATTGCTTAAATCTTATAATAAATTTTTCATACGAAGTTATTTTTCATGTTTGGGCAAAGATTTTGCTAAACGTGTAATGATGAAATTAACGATTCGTTAAATTATGCATACACATAATAAATAATTTATTATAGGTAACATATTAACATATATAGGTAACATATTGACATATAAAGCATACATATCTTTTAATAGAACATTTAGTCACATTTTAGCTTGATATATTATATATATTAAATAACTTATATTTTATTCCGTTTACAGTTACTTAACAATTGACCACGTCGAGTTTTGTATTAATTCCTGTAAGCAATGGCTCCCGTTTAATTAGAGTGGCTTTACAATATATATTAATAAAACTTCTTCTCTCAGGGTAGCGTTTTCATGACACGATGATTTTTCATCATTAACTAATGCTTTTTATTGTATGCCACTGCAGTTTTTTTCCAATGCAGTTTGCTTCAACCAATGTAATAGCGTTAACCAGCTTTAATATGCGTATTTTTCTAGAAATCAGTGTTGCAAATTGTACATTTTTTTCGCTTTATTTAATATGGGACGGAGCAAGTATTTCAGCCAAGATAGCAAGGATAACAGATTGACGAGTTTGCGAAGAATGACAAAAGCTCCGCAGAGATTAGAAAACTAAGAAAATAAAGAAAACCATTTGAATAAAAATGCACAATTTTTTGCAATAACATATGAAAAGTTAATTTAAGCTGACGTTTGTTGGCGATGAGAACGCACTATTATAAACGCTAGAAGTTTTATCTCAAGTAAAACTGAATTTATAAATATATTTTATTCTTATATTATTCGAAACAGGATTTTTATTATTATTTCAAGTGTAGTACAAAAACTTTTTTATTACTTTTGTGTATACAGTATTTATTTCTGTTTTTCAATTTCTGGCCGTTGGAAATGAGTTGAAGCTCGCTAATATTCTCTCAAATTTTGGACCTCTTCGACATTTTAAGTTCTATATATTGCTTGCAATTTGTGATGAAAACTTACAAATTGTCATGTTTTGATAATATCCAATAGTCTGCTACCTAAAAATCGGTATGTAAAAAAAAAGTTTGTGTGATAACCGAAATATTTTAATATCAGGTAAATAGCGACAACCTGAAATGGCGTTCCATTTTGGGTCAATAAAAATCTAATAATTACTGCAATAACTAAAGAAGGAACATGTAAATAAATATATCATTTTGAATATAATAAATGACTGATTTTAATTATTCGTAATTGTAGTCTACCTGGGGCATTCTAGTGTAGTTCTACGAGTGGCAGAGTAATGGAACCGAATAATAATTAACACTACCACTAGACAAAGAAGTGTTCAGTTGGCCGCGTCATTAATCTATCACTGAAATATCGCGGCATTTGAACCATATATTTGTCACTAATCACGATACAACAAATCAACTTGTAATGTAGAAAGGGTTAATTAATTTTGGTTGGGGAGAAAATTTCCCCCATAGAAATTGTAACGGTCGTGAATATAAGTTTCTTTTAATAAACATGTTAGTTAAAATTCTTTAAAGTATAATTTACATATGTGTAACAATATAACTCGTTGCAAATTTTTATTATTATTTTAAACATTTTGTTATAAAAGTATGTTTTATGTGAATGAAAGTTACTGAGTAAATCACTTTTAAGGTGTTAACTGTCACTTCTTGATGGAAAGGCATTATATTTTAAATAATAAAAAATGTGTTTTTATTATTGAAAAAAAAAAAAAAATACTAAGTAAATATTCAAAAAATATCTAGAGCCTCATGGTGACAAGATATTCAAAATATTACGTTGTTTTAATGAAAACAATGAATTTATGAACAGTACAATTCACCACCAGTACAAGCACCAACATTCGATTGACTAATAAAGAGTATGTTTGTTAGCTTATTATTTTCTTTATTATTGTCTGTGCAAATGGAAAATTATCGATGAATATATAAATAAAGTCATTTTCCAATAAAAATTCTATAACTCAATAGTATAAAAAATATTTCTTTGTATTAATATACTGCATGGTTTTTATAAAAAACAATATTCATTTAGACAAATATGATTTCAATTCATATCAGCAAATAGTTGTTATTAAAAAGAGTTGAACGAAAAGTATTATCGGTTTTTTGAGACTTTTTTTCAAAAGAAACAATTACTCACTCAACCAAAAAAATCTGTATTTGATATTTATATACGGTATACAATATTTATTTTTGATTAAAAAGTTTTACATAGAGAATTTTTGAATCATATTCAGAAGAGTAGTCACTAGAGGGACCGATAGTGATACAGTTGACATTAATTAAGGCTATATTCATACAAATGCAGAGCTTTCCTTGTTTACTCGCTACTGTGTATCATTTGACCTTTGTTACTAGTCCCGTGTTCGAGACTCTGCCAAAGCTCCAAGCGCGTTGTAACTATCTGCATTTAACATTTATTCGTGCATTTCAATTACTCGGCTGTATGATTTTAATGTCAGATAAGATAACTTGGAAGTAAATTATTGCCAACCGACCTGCTGATTATCCCGGGGAGTATATTTGTCCAAGAACAGTTTGCCAGAGGTAATTGAATGCGCAATGCTATCGTTAGATCATTATTTGATATCTCTACTAAATCATTTGTACTAACTTTGATAGTCATATTATATGTAATTTGTGCAGGGGCACAACATAGATACAATGGTGTTTGAACTGTTTGACTGTAATCCAAACGACTTTCGGTTATATATTGGATAAGGAAATCTTTATTTCTAAAAAACTGATTAACTTAACTTTGCTGTGCTATTTTAAATATTTCATGAAATTTACTGGGTATATATACCGAGTAAATTTATATATATATATATATATATATATGTACAGCGATTAACCCTAGAAATTAAAATCATATTGTTTATCACAGCTTAGTATAGAGCTGTCTAGAAAGTGTTTAGCTCGTAAAAAATTGTTTGTAAAAAAATCAGTACATCATTAATTTTAACCTATAACAATTATAATAAAGAGATTGTAACCCGTGTTTGAAAGTGATTTGTAAAAAAATATATTTTCAATAACAATTTCAACTGATCAATGTTAAATAAAAGAAGTTTTCTTTGAGGTTTGTAGTCACCATTGTTCAATTTTTCCTTTTTTTAAACATAATAGGTATTATTTATTTATTCAACACTCATTTATTTCGTTTTTTCTAAAAAAAAATACACAGGAAGCATATTTATTGTTTCTTTATACTTACCAATTCATTTCTTAAGTTTATGTTTACAATACTATATTTTGTAAGATTGTAATCAATAAAATCACTCAAATAACAATACTAATACAGTAAAAAAAACCTCTGTCACTATGGTATAGTTTATTTTCAATAATTGATTATTCAAATGTAATCACATGCATATAAATTATAATTAAAGTTAATTGGAAAATTATATCTCACCCTAATTAAAATTCAATCACACAGATGCAGACTATTGATGTTTCTAAAAACTATGCAAATACAGTATCAACTAGATGCATAAAATATGAAATGTTTGTTGTATGCAATAAATTTCACTGATTATCGAATTGTGATCATTTAAATTTCAAGTCTTTATCTGGTATGATTTTTGTTGAAAATCGCGATTTTAGACTTACAACGAAATCATAGTAAACTTTGATTGTCTGTGTCGTGTGCTTTGCTATTTCATTAATTCGAAAATGCGAACTTCATAAATAGGGTAGAAACCCGATAATGATTGTTTCTTAAAGTTAAAATGCTTCAGTTTTAATAGTAATTGTGGCAATTCTACACTAAAATTTCGAGCAAACGGTGAACACTGCAAGGTGGTGAAATGACCCACGACGCGCCACCAGGCGCCGCGGCTCAAGTCTCATCGTTATCGACCGACATGGTCGTCTGTCCTCTTATATTAAAATGCAGTGCGATATTACGTCGTGGCTAGTCGGTATGGAAATTTATGAGTGCATTCAAAGTCTGTGAAGTGGAAATCGTATACATATATGTATTATTTAATTTTTTTAATAGGGTGATGTATAAGTATTTTATTCATTATTTTAAGTAGTCTTGAATATACTTTTTAATTATTTTAATGTATATTTTGAGCTCAATCAAATAAAATGCGAATTAAGATTTGTTGTTTTCATTTTTATTAAAATTATGGTAAAAAATATCTACATTTTGTCTAAAGTCAAATAGATTAAGAAATTCTGCAAACTAGTCAAAAATAATTATTAATATTCATATTAAAGTATCTATTCTATAATATAAAAGATTTCATACTTAAAAATATAGAATTGACACACGTAAACATTGAATTGAAATTGTTACAGATGTCAATTGTAAACTCAGTTTTGTTTTATCAATATCGGTTAATTCGTGTGTTTTAATGTCGCATTTAATTTTAGCAACGCTATCAATCTATTTTTATTCATTTAAAAACCATTCTCAACATATATAAAAAATACTGCAGCGAATTTCGAGAGCTTAATCAGTAACGGTGTGTATTGCCAATTACGTATTTTAAAGCAAATTTTATTGTATATTGTCTAACGTGGTATACTATTATTTCACAAACACACTGGTCTTGTCATATCATTATTGTTGGCGATCGCAAGGTGCGAATACACCTTACGCACATCGAGCAGTGTGAACTCGAAGATCGCTACAGACAGCTAGTGGCTTTTAATAACATGTTCACCCACAGGTTAAGTGGGTAGCGACCTCCCCCTGGGCGAGTGGTACAACTTCGATATCGTCCGATTGTTAGCAGCATTAGTGAGAGAGACTAAGAATACACCAACTTAATAAACAGCTTTAATAAATACGTCATAGAAATAAATTAATTTTTGACAATAGAATATGACGATAGAAAAAGAGTTTTTTAAAAGTAAAACGGAGTTACCTATTCAGTATTTTATCAAAGATTTGCGATCGAGCTGATGATCTAAATTGCGGAAAATTTGAAGAGATATCCAGCTTTTTTCTGGGTTTGATAGTTTTATATTATATAAAAACATTTTTTAATAAATATCTAGATACACAGATTATGAGCGAAACCGATCCAGATCTTAACATATATTGTGTAAATAGTACTAAAATGTGTTTTCATTATTTAAAATACAATGATTTTATATCTTAATATAGATTACATTATCAATAACCATAACATACTAAAAAAGACAAAAAATAAATGAATTTTAGTATTATGTCGTCAGAAAACCGCCACAATATTTTTTTATAATAAAATAACTGTATTTATGTCTGAAAAATTTTACAGGTTGCCCATCAAATATATTGAATGCTAAATTTTGAAGTTTTAATTTGTCTGCGGGAATTTTTGGTATTAGAGTTATTATCATCTCAAAAACTTGTCTCGATATATTTTATATCTGTAATTATCGCCGTGTGTGTATCTTGAAATCTTTTTTAATTAACAAGAATATTTAAATAAAAATGTGGAATAATTTATTCGATCGTGAATATATAATCACTTTGTTACACTCATGTGGAGGTAAAGCGTTCCATTGAGGACTGTGCGTTAAAGCTGAGAAGCCTAATGTATCGGCAGCCAATACTTGTTGTTTCCTCTTCACCCTTCTTCACCACTCTTGACTTCGAAAGACCACCGACTAAGGGCTGCTTCATCAGGAATATTCTGATGTTCACATTCATAATATTTTATAAATCTATCGATTCAACTGGCATTTGCTTCGTGGAACTCCATTATAACATGGCAAAAAAATAGGATTGTATTTAGTTCTTCAAACTTTAGAAAACGATATATAATTGACCGATATTTCGGCATACGTCCTCGTTAATAGTTCTAATGAAGGAACTATATATCTTATGAATTTTGTATAACTAAAATATATTGAACTTTTTTATCGTTTTTAAAAAATATCATTTTTGACCTATACGTAAATTCGAAGTCATTTCGTGACTTTTTTTTAAATTTTAATTTGAAACTATGCATATCTTGCAAAAGTGTAAGTGCAATCTTTTATGCAAAGTTTGCTTCAATTAACACGAAAAAGTATAGCCTCATCTTTAGCATTCAATAATTTGATAAAAATAAATTTAAATATACTAACCATTAATTATTCTCGTTGCAATATAAATACAAATTATTTTTAATAAATTCACACGATAATGATACCCGGTGTTTATCTTAAACTTGATAAATGCAAATTAATAAAGATTATCATTTTATGACGACAGTTTGAAATATTAAAAGATTATTATGACACCATTATTTATTGCATCCGCATTAATATTTTAGAAGTGTTTTGAATTAGTTGATTTACAGCTCTAATATAATATTGTATTTATGACAGCCTCGCATAATAAGTACAATATTTTTATTATTAAAACATCATTCGGATAGCAACATAATAAAGGATATTAAATCCCGCTTTATTAACACGAATGCTGGAATTTTATTATGATATCATTAAAATAAAATATTTATCACGGTCAGTGTATCAAGAAAGAAAAACACTTTGAATTTAATAGTTTTATTATGGCCTGATTTATCTAAATATTGAAACATATTTCACCAGAATATCTCATAAGGTTTCTATACCATAATGTTACTAATTGACAGCTGATATTCTCTTCATATCTCGCCATGACGTTGAGAATGGCTAGAATATTTTTTTTCTACAAACGCAGTGGTGTTCTACAGAACTCTATTCCAAAAGGAGCTTAAATATTACAAACGAAGCAATAACTTTAGCATGTTATACGTTACAACTCAACTATATAATAAATGAAAAAAATGATATATAAAAATAAATTAAGTACTCCTTCCACTTAATTTACTCACGGCGAGTATTATCAGATAGTGATTATTTGACAATGCTTGCAATGTATAAAAAGGTCCTGATATTTAAAAAAATGTATAAGTCATGCAATCCGAATCTTATATTTATATGCGTATTCAAATTCAATGCCTTACCTATTGAATTTAAAGTTTCTTCCCCTTTTCCATAAAGTGATGATTTAAAAAATATAAATAATTAATTTAGATTAGAAATATTTGCAAAAAATAATAATACATGGATTAAATAAATAAATATAATTCTTTGTATGTTGCACGTCTATGTTTTTAATCGAATAGTTGTTGGGAAGTACTCTTTCTTAAAAACTCTCATAAATTGTCGGATGCACGTTTGTCCACTGAGATGCAACATTTAACACATTATATCCAAAAGGAATTTGATTTTAGTTAAATTGAATCACTTTATAAATATGTTGATACAATAGTGGTTTGGCTTAAAATGTACCCATACGTGTCAATAAAGCGAAGACTATTTTATATATTTGATGAAACAATTATTATAGAGGCACAATATATATATCTACATACATTGAATCGATTGTTCGTATTATTTCACCATATTGTGGTATTTTTATAAATTGCTTTTTACTGCTGGCTTATTGCAGTGACCTTCTAGTTGAAGAAAATAAATTAATTTAGCCAATTAAATATTATTATTTAGAAAATTAATGAGACCGACGTAAGATAAATAAGGTTAAGTAGTTAAGATTTTATGATATCAATTAACAAAAATGAACTGAGTATATTTTATTATTCATTTAGAATCTCTTTATATCGTGTTAATTGTAACTTCCTTGTTTTCCACAATTTAATATAATATTTAAATAATATAAACACAATACTTGCAGTTATTTCCACAATTTTAGCGACTACTGAAACCGATCAAAATCTCAAAAATAAAAAATTGTTGAAATAATACCAAAAATTTTTTTTATTAGATAAAATTTCTTATAGAACTCAATATTGTGAAACCATGTTGATTATTTTAATAAATGATACTATATTATTCGATCATTTAAATCGATTTATTGGGTGTAAAAGCTGAATCTTAAAAAAAACTATGGAATTATTATCATTTCAATATAATAACCTTAACTCTTTTCAACAAGAATACCCACAAAAGTTTTTAAAGTACTTATTTGAAATAACGAAAAAGTCACGCATTCAAATACGAATTATATTATAATTAATAATTCCTACAAAATTTTTACAGTTGGGACTGTTTTGTTCCCAAAGTGTTAATAAATAACCCTCGCAAGTAAGAGAGCATACTCTCAGAAAAGAAGTGTCTCACTTTATATCTTGGTCGGAGGGGTTTCGGATTAATGACATCTCGTCGATTTATTGCCGTCCTAAATATGTTTTTTGGACGGTCGCTTTTTATGCTTTGTTTATTTCCCTCCCCATCGAAATGACTGAAAATATAAATTGGTCAATTTATACATCCTGTACAATCTCGACTATTATTTTTATAAGAGGCACGATTTGTGCGCTTACCTTTTGAGACAAGAATGAGATGTTTCATTTTATGACACAGTTCCAGGTTTTTAATGCACATTATCTAACTATTGATACTTCGATGTTAAGTTTTTTGAATACTGTAAATCTAAAACAGATTGGAAAAAACATTTTTTTTAAATTAAATATATATAAAACAGCTGTATTTTTATATTCAAATTCTTCATTGTCATGTCCATTCTATTTGGTGAGAAATGGTTTCCAAATGAAAAAAAGTAACCATACCTTTTCAGTATGAAGTGGATTTTAAATGTGTTTGAAGAAGGTAAAGTGGTATTGTAACTAGGTGTGTATTGTAACTAAAATTTTCACATACGATTTTACTCGATAATCACATATTGCTACCTAAAAACTGAAATTATTCATTCTCCGGCAACACAACAGCAGATTTATCATTGTTTTCCGCTACGAATGATATGATCAGGGCCGGATAAAATTTGTTTGAAGTGTATGGACAAAAAAAAATTTTTTTTTTTCGTAAAATTGAGAGCTATACTATCTCCGAAACTATGTTGTTGGTAGAGGCTATCGTGCTTAAAGTTATCCATATTCGTATCATATTTTTTACGACTGTACCTAGAAAAGGCTCGCAATGTGGCTTGGTTTTTGAAGGCTTATTTTTGATGACATAAAAAAAGAGATGGTTTTTCAAAGGAAGATTCTCGGATATTAATGCAAAGTAGAGGTGCTTATAGATGTTGGACAGTTTACTTTATGGACAAGCTGAAATCATTTTTTTAGCTTAGCTTTTAATTAGGTGTTTGACTAATTGAAAAATGTCTTTACAAACGTTGTAATGTTTAGTATTCCAAAATAAAAGATTTTTTATTACTATGATCAGGTTTTACTTAACTTAACAAGTATATCTAATATTAACCATGGGAAAAAATGAAAAATCAATTGAAGTCATTTGTCGCAATTGAATATTTAATACTTAAATATAGACTAACCATTTTTTTAGTTATAAGCGTTTTTTATTCATTGCAACTAAATAAGATGGGGCACAAAACTGCATTGCTACGATACGTGCCAGAACACAAAATGCAAGGAAAATATAGACTATCGTCTGTCATTGCTGGCGTTAACTAATACGCATGTAAAGAGTTTGCATTTGAATCCAGAATCGGCCAGAAGTGTTAGAGACACAGGACATCTTTATATGGACACAGCAGCATTTTATTGATCGTATGAAATGGTAAACAAGGCAGTTTGCCGTAATGCACTGTTATATTCAAATGTCAATCAATCAATCGTATTTTAAGACACAGATAATCATTCCACCGTCTTATAGTAAAATATTTTTGGCATGATATCATAAAAGGTAGGCATTTTTCTCGCTTATTGGTAACTGCCCGACATATTAAAGACAGCGGACTTTAGAATAATTTAGGTCTGCTTCGTGAAAGATTCCTGTTTTTATTTAGTAGTGTCGGTTTTCAGATTGAATAAAAAATAGTATTTTTAATAGCGTCAGCTAATAAGAAACTAAACGGCTAAAATATTATTCAAAGTTTTTGAGTAAGAGAAAAAATAAATTAAAAAAAACGTCACCCATTACGGATCATCTACGAATATCTATTTGAAATATGGATTGGCCAACAATATTTGGGACTGGTTATTGAAAACGGCTATTTCATCTCATATATAGTTATCAAGAACACATTTGTTATGATACTTCTCATTTCAATTATTGGATAAGACTGTTTAGTTTATTTAAAAATATTTACACTCTTCCCGTCCAATCGAAATATCAATTGGTTTTGTGGTTGATATGTAACAATTACACATCTCTGAAACTAAGTAAAGGTTAAAACTATATGTATTGTACGGGTCTTGAAAGACAGCACCTGCATATCACATCTCGTATTTTAATGGTATTCGATTTGGTCAATTTCATCAAAGTAAACTTAACTTGTTAATATCAAAGTAAACTAAACTTTACGTTTATACGTATGGTTTCGTATAATAGATTTCAATAACCAAGAATGAAAATTGAAATAGTTTTAACTACTCTTTGGTTAATCATTATTATGTTGAGTTATGAAACTAATACATTTGCTCCAATTCGTGAAATCCCAAATAGAAATGACATGCAAGAATGTTTACGTTTAAGGTTATTACGTGTTAAGAATGTACATCAAGATCTGTAAATGATAAATATGATCTTTGAATACATATTGTCACAAGTTTCTTGAATCACTTATCCATCGACATACGTGACTTTATCAGCGATATTAGAATTACTTTGGATATCATGTTCTACTGAATTCAAAGACGGTATACTTTCGTATGAAATCTATGGTAAGTTTCATGCAAATGACATACGTGATCTTGCCATTTAATGACAATTTTAATGGCCCACTATTTCGAACCAGATGATTTTGTGTAATACTTTACACACTATTTTATGGCATTTTACTGTTATTAGTGAATTTCTTCAATTTGCATGACTGTTAAGCCGGATAATGAAAACATTCTACATTCCACACGCTTCCACTAAAGTCATACGACACAGTCGATTAACGTACCCATTTAACAAATAATACTAATACGGGACTATTTTGTAACACTGGGTTTTAGTCCCAACTAGTACGCTGGAATATTTTTATTAGCGATGATTTTGTATCCACTGATACGAGCCGTCAGCAATACATCATTCTTACGATTATATGAAACAAAAAAGAGCGACAGTGATCCACTCAAACAAGTTTTGGTAAAATACCATCTACAGACATCTGTACTTGAGTGAGTAAAATAAAAATCATACAAATCGAATTAAATTTTATATCTAACTTCCTTATTCCAGTTTTATTAAGCAGTATTGTATAAAACTTAAACTTTTATACAAATATTGATAATTTATGATATCGAATGAAGGTGTGTGATGGACATTCAATGTCAAATTTGAATTGTTACAACTTTGTACGATTCCACATTTTTGTCACTAACGACCCGGGTTTCGCTTTTCGGCATCTTCAGGCATTCTATCGCATGTATGCAACAGAACTGAAAAAATAAACACGTAGCATCGTCTATATACCAAACTTATTAATTTCAGGAAAACACTTACTCCAAGGCAAGCAGTAAATGGCAGCTAAGATAAATTTAATAATATTAATCTAATAATAATTAACACAACTGCCTGTGATAATTTTCATTAACAATCTGGTTAATGAGCCATTCTTGAAAGGGTTTTACAACAAATTTTAATCAACTAATATTAAAATATAAATGGGGTTTTTTTAATGGAAATATCTACTAATTGGAATCGTACAAAGTTGTAACAATTAAAATTAAATATTTAATAAAAGATACAAATTTTTATATTATATACGGCCGAAAGAAAAAAATCTGAATTTGTTTGAACATATAACATATTCAATTATTACGGGTAAAGCAACAATGTTTCCAATCGATTTCTTCCGAAACAACTAAAAGTGACAGACATATTTCTTTTTATAAATGATAATAATATGATAACTGACGTGAGTCCAATTTCAAACAAAATATCTATTTGAATGGGTAAATATTCACATAAACAAAAAGCAATAATAGTAGATATAAATATGAGAATATTTTCGTACCCTTTTTGAAAGGGGTGCAGAGTGAGGTCGCGTGCCATTATCACAATAATAACACCCTCTCCAGAAATTTTATTGCAATAAAAAATATAGCTTACGAAACTTCAGTGATGTTTTTTCAGAATTATTGTTTTGTCGTAGAACATTAAAATTGTTTTGATTCTTTAGATACAAAACTGATATAAAAGTGTTCCTTTGAAATTTATTTTATTAATATTATAATATATGAATAAATATTTTATTATTAATGTCATCTGGTCAAAGGTTATATGAAATCAATTAAAATACTTCAGGTAATAATAATAGGTTCATAATAATAGGTCAATGTGTAAAAATTTTGGAAACAGTTTGATCGTTAGTAATTATTATTTAAAATATTTTGTAATGTTTCATTTGAAATCGTAAGTAAATTGCTTGGAAATATTGATAAATTATTAAGTTTGATAAACTTTATTAATTCACTCCCCGTCTAAAATTAATTGCAAATATAAATACTTTATCGTTGCTGGCTTTATTTTTTTCAGTGAAATTGTAATATAAGTCATCGCTTTACTCTTTTGATTTATCACATAGCGTGGTTCATATTGGAGTGTCATATAAAGAGGGATATAACAGCGGGAAGTCAATTCGTTTACACCGGAAATGCGTTTTTATGACGCGTCGTGTCAAGTGAATTTGGTACCTAATCGGTTTTATTTCGTGTTTTCCTATTGACAGGTATATCGTTTTTACACGTGCCTCATAATCGACAATCATCAATTCATAATTCTTTATTGATGTTCTGGTACAGTTTTTACTTTTTGTTGTAGCCATAGAAAATATAAAACTATTACGGAAATAAGCATTTATTAAAATTTAAATATCCCTTTTTTTTGACGAAAATATTTAAATTGGGTTACCGTACATCTGTGAATTGATACATGTTCAATCGTCTTTAAAAAAACAACATTTACTACTATTTTATATCAATTAAATTATACAATTTTAAATGGAGCATTGAACGATGATTTATCACAGGAAACTCGTCATATCAACAGTTAAAAGGAAGTAAGATTAACTACACCTAGTCCTTTTTTTACGCGATACATTGGTACCAGAAAATGGCGCGTAAAAAAAATCGCGTAAAAAAATGCAACTTTCACATAATTTGATAAATTGGTTCCAAAAATTAAAATATCGCGTGAAAAAGTACCAGAAACGTATGAAAAACCAAAATTTGCTATTTAAAATTCGTGCAAAAAAATAAATATATATTTCATGTCTTTATTGCTTATAAAATATAATGAGACTCAAGCAATATAATTTTTTCACTTATATGAATTAAGTTTTAAAAATACACATATTTTTTTTATTTAAAAAAAATAATGAAACGTACATGCCTACCATCATATATAAATTTCTTTTTTAAAACAAATTTGGGAAAAAATCGCGTAAAAACGAGTGAAGCGCGAAAAAAAGGAACGGTGCCGTTCAAAAAAATCGCGTATAATCGAATTCGCGTAAAAAAAGGACTGGGTGTACTAGAATATTATGATTAATATACCGACTTAAATCCAAATTGTATAACATATTAATGTTAAAATGGATCCAGTAAACCTATCTTCATAAAGCAATAATGAGTGAGTTAATAATCAATTAACACCTTACTACTTTGATATCGTTATTAATTGGAAATATATATTCATATAATTTAGGATGTTAAGTTGTAATTTTTTGTCAGGTTATTATTACAGCAAAAGGTTAAGCCTATCAATTAATAATTATGTTTCTATGGATTGATCTGAAGCTATCTACGCATTTTCCGGTTGCTGGCATAAAGGTGGTACCGTAATAAATAATTAACACAGATATTTAGTTTTAATAATATACAATCATCTTTCAAAACAACTTCGATACTAAGTCGTTTTTTGATGGTGATGAATTAGCCACTTAAACGCTTTTTAGATGTGTATAGTTAAGCAATGTGCAGCGTTATCATAAAATAGAGTTGTGCAAAAAAAGTTAAATACACTGATAGAGTTCATAATTACACCCAGTCCTTTTTTTACGCGAAGTCGATTATACGCTATTTTTTGAGACGGCACCGCTACATTTTTTTACGCGCTTCACTCGTTTTTACGTAATTTTTTCCCCAAATTTGTTTTAAAGAAGACATTTATGTATGATGCTAGGCATGTACGTTTCATTATTTTTTAAATACACAAACAATTGCCAAATATTAACAAGTGTATCGGATATTATGCGAATTTATGTTTTAGGGTGTGTAAAGAAATATAATGCAATTGCGTGAAATCATTTTTTACGCGATTTTTTTTACGCGCCTTTTTCTGGAACCAATGTATCGCGTAAAAAAAAGGACTGGGTGTACTTCGAATGTTATAAGATTATAACTGCTGATAAAAATTTAATTTAAAATCCATCAAAAACTCATAACTAATATAATGTTATATTATAAAAATAAAACAATTTTTACAAAATTTCTCTCGTTTTCATGATATGAATGGATTCACACATAAGTAGACTGCGAAGATACGCTGAAAAATATAGGATAAACTAACATATATTGATCAAATTTTAATAGTTACAACTTTGTACAATTCTACATGTTTTGTCACTAACGACCCGAGTTTCGCCTTTCGGCATCTTCAGGCATTCTATCTCATCAAATTTATCAATTCCATCAAGCACCTTCAGTCAATATCATAAATTATATTTATCAATCAGAATGATATAAATTCCAAACAGGAGAAAGTATTGTCAACAAAATAAATCTCGCAGGTAAATATTTCACATACAATTTGATAGTATTTATAATTATAATTTCAGAGTCTTGCTATTTTTGATATGCAATGATTAAACTTTGAGTACTGTTTTGTAAAACGTTCATCCGTGGGGATTCAGCGTTTAATGTGTTAATATGAGCTCATGAGAGGCGGCAATACGAAAGCTCGCAGAGTTGACCGCAGTATGTAAAGAAAGGTCACGAATTCAAGCAAAAATGCCAGAATCCCAAACAAAAGAATTACTGTGCGAACAGCTACCGGATGAAACAGTCTTCCCGCACTAAGAATATTCAATAATGTATTGTGTTTTCTATTATGGAGCTCTATGGTAATTTTAATAGTAACACTAACGCCAACGTGCTAACATTTAAGAAAACATTTAAGGTAGGTAAGTATTTAAAATATTTCATCGATGTGTGAAACTTGTAAGGTTGGTACGATATGTGCAATGAATAGTTAGAAAAGTGGATACCCGATAATTTTTATAAAATTTGTTAAACGTTTAATTTTAAATGTCATATAGTCTAATCAACTCATGAAGAGTAAATTATATTAGATTTTTTTTTGTTAATCCACTTAATTCCACATATATAATACTAACGAATGTAAATGAACGAATTAAATAATAATGAAAGACATAGGTTTGCGATCAGTAGGGATTAAGACAAAAAAATAGTTACTTATTAAAATATTTCAAGAAAAATATGTGTTTTATTATGATTTAGTTTCTGAAATTAAAAATAAATTATTCCAATTTCTGATTTCCATTGCGTAATACAATTTGTATTTTTGCAACGTTTTGTATTTTTATTTCTTTTCCACAAAACACATACTGACTGTTAAAAATATTCACGTTTATTATTTAATATTATTATCAAATAATATTTACTCTGTTTAGCAAAACACAGTAAATATTATTTGAATAGATACCCTCAATGAAGCTTTTTTTAATTATGTTAGTAAATATTGAATATTTGATACATCAATAATATTTTTCAATCAATTCGAATAAGTAATATGACTAGATTATTCAAAAGAATCACATATGTAATTTTTTGGATTATGTAAATTAAATATTAATAATTGAACGATGGTTTTGGAATTTTCTCTTAAGTTACAAATGTACTGAAAATGCGAGCTTTTTGCTTAAGCCGGTTGAATGACACATTTAGAAACAGATATGTCTAATGGCCAAAAAGAAATAGTCAAAATAAAGCACATTCGACAACTTAAAGAAAAATGTAGTAGACTATACTTTTCACATTCAACAGGACATGATTTTTTTTCAGTATGGCTTCAATGATAAATTTGATATTTTTTTTCTCAAAAATCATTTAAAAAAATCTATTTTTCCATTTAACTAAGATTATGCTAGAGTATATATATATGATAAGAAGGTACTCATAAATGATATGCTTAGGAGCACTGTCATGTTCATAAAAATATCTTTCTTTATAAGAAATATAATTAAGGCTTCAATCAAATCCAAAATTGGTGTAAGATTTTATGCTGTTAGTGAAAACGTATTTGAAACTGCAACCATCAAGGTGAGCGGCCGAACATTTTATTTATTTGTTTATAACGGAATGCTTTATCTCTTGTGACTTTATTGAAATAGTGCCGAACCAATAAGTACAATTCAACCTGATTTGTCGTAATATCTACTCAATAAAACACGATGAGTGAAAAATCTCACCGTAAGACGTACTACATTGGCTAGAGGGTGATGATGATTTTTTTATTAGGATATATTTTATTAGGATGTATTTTCCACTTAAATTTTTTTAAAGTTAAAGTTATTAATTTGTGTTATTTTAAATCGATTGTAAGAAAATAAATATTCAAATTTTAAGATTACAGCATTTATTATTGCTCCTCTCTTACCAGTAATTATACACAGCGAAAAGTAAAAAAAATCGCTTCTTTTTTGAATATTATAAGATTGCCTGAGTTAAAAAAATAAAACAATCTAATAGGCTGTTATAGTTAGAATGCAGTAAAAATAATCGTCCACACATGTTTATTATTGATTAAATTTGAATTACCCGAAGGATTTACGGAAAAGTTTAATTATGATAGTGATTAATCTTTTTGAAATAATGATTCGAAATAATTGACGTTTTCCATTGTCGGTCGTTCGAGGATAGTTCATAGAGATAATTGAATGTAAATTTCAAATACTGCAATTTATATGATAAAAATAATTCATCATAATGCTGATTGTGGTAATATTTATCAAGTGAAACTTGAAAAGCTTAACAATTTTTCTTAATATATGATTCTATCTCATCATTTTATCATGAATATTTTTACCAATTAAATGTTAATTTATTTGATAAAAAAATACTTCAATTATAATTAGATGATAAACCCTCTACTTAGAGTAGTTTTTTCCTACAGAATTCGTTTTTTCCTACAGAAGTGCAGTTTATAATATGATGCGCCCGCGCAGATGTCGAAGAGCAGTGCTCGGTACCTGCGCGCGCAGACCGGCGCACACCTTATGTGGCTATGCTGACAAGTTTGTTCCGTGTCGGCCACTATTTACGCGGCCGCCACTCGGCACACACCCCGTATAATGGAATATATTGCAGATATTGTATTTTATAATCAGGCCTTTTGTATGTAGACATCCTGTATACACAATGGCTGAAGCTTTATTGCTCTCGACCACTCCACCGCGGACTGGGCTCGAATTGTCGTGAGACGTGCAATTCGAAGGTCGAAATTAAAAATTGCATCTTAGATTTAACATTGCCAGCAAACAAGGTATAATACTCACAAACTCTCATGATTTCCACTATACGGATTGAATATTTATGTATATAATTACTCTTTACTCAGAGGAAAAAGTTATTTAAATTTGGACGTACACCTATTATTTGTGAACTTTCAAAACTATCTCTCTATCATACCCGTTATACCACGTGGTATCTTCAAGATCCCTCCGTCAGTATATTCCGATGAACATAATGCTACAAGGAAAATAAAACACAATTATTATCATCTCATTGTTTCTTTCATTATGTTGATATTATAAGATTGACATCGAAAGATTCATTGAACATAAATGTTTAAGAGAAAAAACAATAATTTTATAAATTTGCCAGAAAAATAATTGTTTACCGGTTTTATCTACAAGAAACATATTCAATATTTATTAAAACTTTTTCAAGTTAATCCTACCACATACAATACAATGAAATATGTTATCAATAATTTCTTAGTGAATACGAAAACAAGGGGCAAGTCGACAAATTGTAATATGTGCATGTATTTATGGTTACTATCAGTCCAAAAACTTGTTAACTGCTTCGTTAGTGTTCTAAAAGTGAACATTTTTATTTTTAATTTCCTATGGTATTAATTTACTTAATTTCAGTCTATCTTCAAAGCATTATTTTTCAAGAAACAGACACAAGGATTCTTTCTTTCCTCCTCCATAAAAGAGGTTGAGCCACCGTTAATCACATTCAATCATAATTTCATTACAGATAAGCTGAAATATCTTTTTTCAAAAAAAAAGTGTATTAATCAACCAATATTTCAAAAGTTTTTATCAAATTTAACCAAATTGACAGGAATATAGAACTGATTTCCGTTAATTATTTTAATTCTTATGCTTTTGTCAAGCAAGATTTTTTTACAGCCGACAGATTTTATTAATATCTATTTATATTGTTCGTTAAAAAGACCAGCAACTATAATTTTCTGTCAAAGGCTCGATACTTGTTATAAAATAATAAATACGGTCAAATTTTACAACACCTATAAAAGCGCCAGTCGTATACAAAAAAAGAGGAATTAATTATATAATGGAAAATGAACAACATTATTACGGAACGTCGTTTTGATTTATTGGCATTTTAAATTAGTAAATTTGACATTTTAATTTCGTAAAGAGAGTGCCGTAAATTGTATTATTTCCACTGAACATTCTCAAAACCAAATCAAATTTTATTGTCAGTAAGGCTTTAATATAATTTGACTGGTATATAAAATGTCTTTATTTAATTATTTAGATCAATTTTTCTGCTGTAGACGATGCTTAATTCATTCTTTAATTTTTGCCTTATCCACTGTAAGCCATCGGGGAAAATATATGCAATCGGTATTTTTCTGCAGGTGTGAATAATAAAAGTAAAAATATAATATTTATCCTATTATACATTCTTTCTTCCCAATCTTATTCGTTGTATTGTGATAGTGTAGAAGTTTTCATTATTTTTCATCGAACGTGTGATTGCGAGAAAGAGTACCGTCCTACAAACAAGTGTTTCTTTATTATGTATCTTTATTCTTATATCTCATAATGTCCTCTGATAATTTTACCAATTAATTCAGGAACATTTGTTATTCATATAAAACTAATACCGATGATGAATGAGCCGAAGATACTACTCCTAAACGCAAGGTACAAGTAAAAACTAAGAAGACATTTTTATATTTATTTTTATTTCATATTTCATTCACTCGGGTGAAAGGCAATTCACAATTTCAATTTAGCTGCAGAGCTACAGATTGGAATCAATATTTTAAGATTTTTTTGTAAAAGCCAAGTTTTTGTCAGAGCTGAAAATGTAAACTTTCCGCAAATACAAACGTGTAGAGAGTGCAGAGTATAAAAATTGATTTTACATGTGTTAACACAGTAGCTGCAGTTGTCTCACTTGCAAGTTTCAGGCCTTTGTTATTTGCGGCAGGCAAACTGCAACTTCTAGTGGAAAGACATAAGGGTTAGATGCTTTAGTTTAAAATATCTACACAATTCATTTTATGCGCTTTGAAAATACCTATCAACAAATATATAACGCCCGTTGTTATTTTTATTACTCCTTGAAACTATCACGAGTATTAAGCCTTATATTGCTAAATCATTATTGTACCATTACGTCTCTTAGACATTAACTTCAATGGTTCTTGTCTGTTATCTTTTCCCATTTAATAAATAGTTTCATTGCTAGGCATGAAAGAATTCTCATACTATAGCTGAGTTTTCAACGTCGTTTTCTACAGTAGTAGCGGTCACGAGCTCAAAACCCAACAGCAACTGTTAATAATATATAGAATTGTAAAATGTAAGTCAGCCTTTTTTTGTATTAAGTTCAACTCGGTTGTGCTTTCAAGTGTTCAACGTCGAAAATTCACCACGAAATACACACACATACATTCAATTTTCAATAATTAAAATTTAAAAATCATTTTTCCTTATGATTTTGTCATTGAAAAATAATGTCTATTGAAAATGATCTTAAACATATTTAGTTGTTTTCAAAACAATTACTCATTATCTATTTTTTCTAATGAGATATATTGAACAAAATTGTTGGAGTTATATAAACGGAACATTGTTGAAGTATTATGTTGATGTCGGAAATGATTTGAAAATCGTATCATTATAGAAAAAGAATCAATCATTTCTACTTGAATATTCATTTTTTGTGTGACAAAAATGCCTTATTGGTCTTCTTATATTAGTAAGATGGTTGATCCGACCAAACAATAACTCGTATATGACCCCATACAAACACAACAATATTTCATTTAAGACTTTCGGCAAATGCATTCGCTTCTGGCGGAGCTTTGTTCTACATTTTTATCCATCCCCTGATCTTCATGTGTGAAAGCAATGTTACTTTGGAGTGAGTAACAATGATCAATATTTGAAATACTTGTGTTGGATAAATTGAGCAAAGCAATGGCGAATTTTTTTTTGAAAATCTATAGCTAAGGGCATATTTATTATTGCAATTGTAATACAAATCATTCATCTTTGTTTCACGACTGTAACAGTCAGCTATCAATTTTCTCTAAAAACGGCCTGGTATATATTCTTGTTTATAAAATTAATTATTTTTTCAACTTGAATAGGATATATTTAAATGTTTATTTATTCCTCTTTAAATAACAAATAAAAATTTGGTCCGATAAAAAATTGCAATGCATTCAGTTTCACAAGAATTTTTTCAATGACCATTTCAGTTTCAATCCATCGTCAGGTATCTACTTTAACACTTTAATTTTTTGTATAACGTTACATATAAACCAGAAAATTAACATCCTTTTAAACGCCTTTGTTAGAGCATCGTAGTCCTGCAACAGTTATTAAATATTTGACGATTCTTGTATCGAACAAAATACATTTTTTTCTGCTTTTAAGATCTTAAATCTTGAAAAACAATCAATTTTATTTTCTGTAAATATCCAAATAAAAAGTATGTAGTAAATATTTACTAAGATTTTTTAAAATTTATACGAAATTTTATATATCAAGCTGTGTTTCTTATAAAAATCAATTCGTTGAAATGGAAAACTTGATTTTAATTACTATAAACATTGCATCGTTACATCGAATTGCACCTGTAAACTGAAAATGGTTTTTAGTAAAAACTATCATAAAACAAAAAAAAAAAATGAGTAAATCATTATTTAACACTCCACACATTTGTCGAGTTTTGAACAATCGAAGGCTACGACACAAAAATTATGTTTTTAAAGCATGACTGTTTTGAGCATATGAAAATATTTTAAAACAATACCTTCATAACATGTAATAGCCCCATTATATTAATAAAAACCTTCATCTTACCCATACTATGCTCTCAACAAGTTTAATAATAACATGAAAATATTCCTGTCCGCACGTCGGTAGCGCGTCGTCAAAAATGAATCTGCAAATATCAACGCAAAAACTTTAATGACCAAAAATTCATATTATTAACAATGCAGTCTTATTAGTCTCAGATATAAATGACTCTAAAAGGCAAGTTTCTTGTGCTGTTTGGTTTCGTGAGCAAAATGAAATTGAATACTGGTTACTGCTTAGATCGAAGACAATACATTGCCTGCATACCGAAACTGCTTTACTTATTAAGGCCAGAATGATTATTTATAGTCACACACCAATTTACGAAATTACCAAAAATGTTTTCTTTAGTGTGTAAAGTACCAAAAGTTAATCATGTTTGATTGAAAATTCCATACAAAGCAACTCCATAAAAAATTTACTCATTTTCTTTATTTCATTCCCTTGAAACTTATTTCATGACCGAAATTTTTATAAAAAATGAATATCATTTGTGAAGTAGTATTTATTAAATTCCAATTATCATTGCCATATCGTTAAACGAACAATACTCAATCACATTTAAAATCTCACTGACAAAGAGATATAAAAAATACATATTTTGTCAAATCGTTGTTTAAGAATTAATCACTTATTTAATTTCACCACCAATCAGTATTGTCATGTACTTGTATATTTTTTCATTTGCAGTACTTGCCAAAATTCTTCAAACAAATTAAATAATAAAAACACATTTTCAGCACAGTTTCCACACAATTCGTACAAGATTTTCAACCAAAAATGGACATGACAAAATAGAAGGTCAAATAACTGAGAAAAGAGTATATATTTTACTCAGCAATAATATTTGAATGTTCGATTATACGTTCAATTATTGGATGATGAATTACGTATTAGTTTCACCGTTTTTTTTTTAATTAAACGAATAAAAGTATGAGCAAATAAAATCAGTTCTTCAAACAAATAGTTGTAAATATGCTTGTGATACAAATATTAAAAAAAAAATACTTTATTATAAAAAACTGGTGCCTGATTGGTCTAAAATTCAATATATGGTACTTTCTATAGAAATTGCTGAGTATTTGACCACGCGGCCAAAATCCAGATATAATACTTTTAGGTCAGCATCACAGACTGCGAATAACTCAGTAAAATAAATTGCCTGTTTATTTCAATTATTTTCATAAAATTTCTTGAAATATAATGAAGTCTTTCTTCTTTATAAGAATAATGGATGGCTATTTTGACCTCAGACATGATTTAAACGTCGGGTTTAATCGTAGGCATATACGAGTATGCGATTATGCTTGGCATTGAATACGGAGGAGGCGTTATACTGATTCAAGTCGCGATCTGCATTCTGCAGTTGAGGTAAGTGCTGAATGAAAATTTATAATCTGGTCGTCATGTCAGCTCTTAATTAGGTGTTTAACAATGCCGGAGAAGGAGCAAATGAATTAAATACGGCTTCCCGTAGATTTACAATGGCTATCGATCGCCGGATGTGGCTGTATTATTGAATCATAAATTGTCACAAATTAATTTGAACATAGCGCTTCTTGAATGACATCAATTAAAATATATTCAAGACTTAAGTTTAAGAGTTTAGCTGAGTTGTTACATTTCAGATTTATATTATCTCGTAAAGCGTGCTTCATTAAAATATATTTTCTTTTTTTTTGATGATTGTCAATCATATTGAATTTTAAGCCATATGAGATAAATTTATTTTTATAAGTCACTGAAAGTTGAGTCGACTCTATGACATAATGGTACAAGTTTTGCCTAAATAATGAAATTTAATTTATGTCAATAAAAAAAAAATTTGCATTTGGATTATCTGAATTCATTTATCCTAAAATTGATTTCGATATACTTATACAAATTCTCATCGAGTTGTATTTTAGAATTTTCGATTTCAAATATTTGCCACATTGTCTTTAGATTTAATACTACATTTAAAGGACTAGAATCGCGCACTCTTATTTTAGATTAAAAAGCCGTTAACTTTAAAAATACTGATAGTTTCGTTTTGATGACCCTTCAATATAACGATAATTTTGATAAAACTACGATTTCGAGAATAATACATCGGAAACTGACCAATATTTTTTTTTTTAAAGTGATCTGTTCTTGAAAGGATTTGAAACAGTGAAAATTTTAGTCGGCTGTCGGACGATCAAAAAAGCGTCGCTTTTTTGAATCTATCTTTTATATCGCGTTACTTCTTCTTACGTTCTTCCTTTATAAAGTCATTGAATGATAGAGTAGCATCTATTTAAATGCAGCGAGAATGGAGAATGACGTTTAGTCCGTCTGAAACCTCTCTGTCATGACAAAACGACACGTCACTCGAGGACCTGAGAAAATTATGCACTTCTTTGAGAGTCCATTTAATTTTGTTCTTACGCTATGTAAAATGTGTGCTTGGATGCATATTAGTACTTTTTTGTATTTATGAGATTGATTTTACAAACACTGAAGATTAGTATAGATTTTTTATTTTTTATTTTAAAGTAATTATAATATGATTACGTATGAATACCGAGAATCACACTTCGACCTAATCAAGAACTTAAATACATAAATACCGTTTTTAATTCATAAGCCGAGGTGAAGTATAAATACCATGCGAAAAATAGTCACTATCAAATATTTTTTATCATAAAACTAATATTAGAAATGCGTAGGTTTTATACGAAAAAAAATTGTTAAAATTATTTTTTTCTGATTTTATCACTACAACTTTTTAGATTTTATAAGATTTTGATACCGCCGTATGACTTCCAATGCTTTTAAATCAACGATGATATGTTATATAAATTAAGCAATCAGAATTCGTTCCGTTTCAAAATGACTCGTGTAAACACATATCATATGTATAGATAAAATCTATGTTATTTGTAGAAACACTTTAAAGCATAATAATACCAGTGTATACTTCAAAAAATATACAAATGTTAATTCGATTTTCCAGTAAAATAATCACAATCAAAATGCAATGTAAAATGTATTTATTCATTTATAAAATTTGCTCGTCCTTCACTTGGTCAAGTGACAGCTTCAAGGAGCCGTAGGACATCGACTCTTTATCTGGGAGACTTGACTTGGTTTAAATGGCTGCCTCATGAGTGAAAGAAGGTTCGACGTGTCAGCTGTAAGGCTTGAGGTGTCGCAGGGCAACTGACGCAAGAGGTGTTGCGCCATTATTTTCGATGGAGATACCATCTTTGTGGCTGTCTATTTGAGGCCTTTTTAGGTATTTAAATTGAATTTATGAGTGCTATTGGAAGTAAGTTTGGACATTTAAATATTATAGGAACTGGTCTCTACCATTTGAATGGTAATTTGTTTTCATAACATTTATAGCGAATCAATTAATAGCACCAAAACTTGTTTTTTCAAGAATACTTTCATAAATCCGCAGAATCTTTTAAGAATATATTTTTAATAACGTGTTTTAATCATGCTTTTATATATATATATTTGTATAATTTAATATTTAATTTTAATGTAATATTTTCAAATCTACATCACCTAAACAAGTCGTTGATTGAAGTTAATAAATCACCAAATATCTGAAGATAATCTGAGTGCATTAAAAATAATTACTAATTGACTAAAAACAACAGGTTTGTAAAATCTGAGGTTTTAACTAAAAAGAACATTTATGGGAAATGTCACTATGAAATAAATATTTAAAATATTGATTGAAGGTGCTTGATAGAATTTCAATATGACATTTGAATTATTGAAACTTTGGATGTTTCCATATATTTTATCACTAACGACCCAAGTTTCCGTTTTCAGCATATTCAGGCATTCCATCATACGAATGCAACAGGTTAATTCTATTTCAACATGATTTTAACCATATTAATTTTAGTTATGTAGTATTTTATTAATTACGTGCATCATTTAAAAAAATGATCGCCAATGTAAAAAATAATTCAATTAAATAACTTGAGTTGAAATAACTGAATGCGTTTTTTACCAACTGCTCTTTTTTAACCATGGCAGAAAAAGCTACGTAGTAATTACACTTAACCTACGATATATAAAAATATTATATCTGTCACCGCACAACTTTTATCTACGTATTTTTTTATGTTTAAAAATACTTCACGTTTTTGAATCAAATTAATTAAATAATCGATTTAGGCATGGTAGGCAAAAAAGATACGATTACAATTAACTAGTCAAAAGCTAAGTCTTAGATTGGCGCTTCTAATCTTTCTTTCTCCGAATTTTAGCGATAAATGTTGACTTATTGATTTTGATGAAAAGTTCATTTAATAACAGACGGGAGCGGGTCGTTTCATAATAAAATATTGCTTTTGTGAAAATCATATGAAACTTATTCCGCAAAATCAATACGAAAGCTTCTCTTGGTGTACCGAAAATCAAGCTCATATCACAGCTCGAAATCTGTCTCGTTGTTCTTGGACTGTCGCATAACGCATTACAAAACTGCAATTTCCAT
Source organism: Himalopsyche japonica (assembly GCA_028555115.1). Lineage (NCBI taxonomy): Eukaryota > Metazoa > Arthropoda > Insecta > Trichoptera > Rhyacophilidae > Himalopsyche > Himalopsyche japonica. The sequence continues at coordinate 617,570 of JAHFWJ010000722.1, forward strand.
ACGCGAATCATCCCAGGACAAAGGCCAGCCTGCCAACATTCCCCGCACGTCAGACAACATCTGAAATCGGGAGATGGTCAAAACAGAGCTATAGGACCAAAGGCGTTCGTTTGTAATTCAAGGGGCATATACCATGGCCACAGCTGTGTATCATAAAACAATGATAATTATTTAGAAAATGTTTTCAACGAAAATCTTAAGGAAATGTTTTATAATTCCACGAGTCAGTTTGAGTTAGCAGTCGTCTACTTAAATGATAGAAAATGCATACAAACCGGATGAATAGTGACAAGATCAATGTCAAAATTTTCATTATATTTGTCTACCGTAACCAGATTCACCAGCTTTCGTTTTCTTTCTTTAAGTTTTTTAAAAATGGAAGGATATAACAGAGGATATCTAAAGATTTTAAGTGAATGGATATGTATAATCAATGTAGTAATCTTAAAATAAAATAATAATTTATTTATCATCCTTAATTCAATATTATGAACAACTCGTGTCATTACGTATATATAATTATTAAATTGCAATGCTTTTATTTTAACGATTATCTAATATATTTATTTCCTCAGAAAAACTCATAATACAGTAGTGACTTTCACTTATTTTTTAAATAAATAAAATAAAAAAAGTATTCTGAAATAATTGAGCAAACAATTATGTCACATTTACCTCATTATAACGCTGATATTGTTTGAATCTCATTTCTTATTACGCCTAGTCAAAGAAATTCGTTGTAGAACAATCATTTGAAAAAAAAAACAAATCAATTTAAATTTCATATTAAAAATGAACTTCCACCTAAAAGAATATAGGTGTTTAATTTTTTTTAGTACGGCTATGTTAAGGAATATTTTGCATTCGCCGCTTTTTGGATTCTTCTCATCGTCGGTTACTGACAAGGGAGCGAGAGGTTTGGCCGGCAAAGCGTAACGCAATGCCAAACTGTTTACTATCAGATGCATTTTTCATACAAGTAAATAAGTCCTTATTATACATAATTTGAAAATACAAGTAATTTTTATACAATAATAAATCATACGTATGTAATCGAAATAACGAATCTATGTAAGTATCCAATGAAAGATAACAAGCGATCTAAGCCATAGTCTCTCGACCTTTTTACAGTACATCCGCGGATCATCAAAAAATCAAAAAATATTTTGCGGACCATCAACATTGCAATAAAATAATAAATATTTATGCAATTAATTTTACAAAACCGTATGCTGATATAATAATATTTAAGTTTATTAAAATAGATAGTAACAAAAAAATACGATTTAAAAACACAACATAAAATTCAATTGTTTCGGCTTATTCAAAAATCTTCGCGGACCACCCAAAAATCTCCACGGACCACCGGTTGAGTAACTGTGATCTAAACGATATTATAGTGATCTTTTCTAATAATATACAGAAAGTATTTTACAATAGATCGATTTACTGAGGTACGGTTCCATGAATGTATAGTACAAAATTATTTGGAAAAGGATTGAAAATAACACAAAAAATAATATCGTATTTATGATTCGAAATATTAATGGGAATTTAATAATTTTAATGACAATATACATGAAACAAAAATCATTTCTATGCATGTAAATGATATCACTGTGTATGAAGAAAAAATGGTTCGATTGACATAAATGATGAACAGTGTGGTTCATACATTTGCTTGCGTTAAGAATGAAGATCCAACTTGCCCATCCACAAAAAACGAAACTTCTTACCAGTAATTAAATATTATATTTTGTCCGAAACAAACATGACTGCTACGAAATGTTGTCGTCTTGCGACCTTCTACAGAAAATTCTTGTAATCATATAAAATGATTAATTCTCAATTCCATGTTTGTCAATTCCACATTAAAATTGCATACAAGCCTAATATGCGTGAAATGCTGAAAGAAACAGAGTTTTCAACCAATAACAGCGAATGCAAGCTTCAAGTGAATTCATTCGATACATTTTTATCTCATCGCATCATTAAAACTTTATCATTCATTATTATCTTAAAAGTAAATTATTTTGGGTGGAACAAGTTTGATACTAGTACTTGCATTGCTTGGTAAATGCATTTAAAGCAGTATGGATATTAATTATGGCATTGAAGTTTTTATACGTTTGTAAAAACCATTAACGTATACAAAAAAAGTCATAATATGCAATACTTAATTAAACATGTCATTATAAAATGTAATGTTAAAGATAATTGAAAGTTATGGGTATTTAAGTGAACTAAATAATTTACTTCTGCCATGAGTGTATTGAGCATATTATATTATATGTATGTAGTTTTACCATTAATTAATAAAATCGTAGTTTATTTGTGACCATTTACAACAAACAACAAAAAACTTTGCTGCAGTTGGTAAAACGTAAAATAAAATCATATTAAAAACATTTAAAAACGGTTTTCTGTTTTCCCTTGAATATATATTTTAATTTATAACAAATTCATGAGATTACTCATTAATAAAATGAAAAAGCCTTCCATAAGTAAGAGTGGATTGGTTGAGATCACATCATTAAACTACAAAAACATCGAACTGAGAAAACTTACGAAATTAAAGTTTGTATAATATTTAGTCAAACTTATTTATTGAAATTGTTATGGTATATTGACACGACATGTGTGTTTTACAATTTAAAAAAATCTTTCTCTTAATTTCATAAATCCGTTACATATGCTGCACTTACAAATTATATTTACATATAATACTAAACAACCAATGTTTTTGAAGAAAACAGTAAATTTAACTCAAAAAAGTATTTTTGTAACGCCAGTAGCCATGTTGATCTTTTGAATGATTACATTATATATTATTATTTAATTTATAAGTAAATATAAATCAACGTACATACCTAGTTTGAATTGTTGAAAATTTTTACGATTTCATACGTTTTGTCATTAACGATCCTGGGTTTTACTTTTCGGCATTTTTTTGTTCTATTCTATTCATGTAAAAGAATATCTTAATATATGGCACAGTAAAATGTTTCAACAATTTACAATTTATGTAAATATCCATAAAACACCTTCAGTTGATATTATATTTATATAAATTTCATTATGTAATTTATGATGTCGACTGAAGGTGCTTGATAGAATTTCAATATCAAATTTGAATCGTTACAACTTTGTACGATTCCACATGTTTTGAAACTAACGACCCGGGTTTTGCCTTTCGGCATCTTCAGGCGATCTATCACACGGATTCAACAGAACTGACATATTACCAATGTGGAATCGTACAAAGTTGTAACAATTCAAATTTAATTTTATCATTCTAAGAATAGCGTAATGATGTCAATACTAATGACAATATTTAACATCCGTTTATAAATATTACACAATTATACCTATTTTCTTATCGTTTTGTTTCTTAACATGGGATAGGTTAAGCGCAATTGATTTTTTAATTCAATTCTGCATATTGCCGGTATAATAGCTATACACGCATACATTGATACCTCAGTGACAAATAACTGGCAAATTGTTATTAAAGTCGATTTGTTTGAGTGCTATTTGAGTAATTGGCTGTTTAAATTTATAGTACTTGATGGAACAGGAAGTTTCCTTTATATAAATTGACAGATTGGCACATGCGGGACTTAAATTGACATAAAAAGAAACGCAAACGTCAGATAAGCCTGTCGCTGATTACATTATACAATCATCAAACAAATAAACGATTTGATGAATATTCGGTATTATTCCAATGTTTGAAATATTGTTTAAAACTATTTTTTTGTATGTAAATATAAAATACCTATCATATTTATTGAATTCGCATTTGCTTAGCAAAACTCGATTTTTAATAGGGAGACGTAATTTTTTGCTAACTCATTTTCAATTAAAAGCTTGTTATTTGTCATCTTCAGAATATGATTAATACAAATGTAAGCTACGTCTTATTGAGTGCTTAATTTTTAAACTGTTAAAATATAAATTTTTGAGATAGTTGATTTCAGTGTGCTTAAAATTGATACTAAAAAACTCAAGAGAGACTTTTTGTGACAGCTTATTAAAATAATTGTTATTATAAAAATTCAGCTATCACGAAAATATATCACGTATAATTAGAATATACTTTAAGTTAAGCTCACCAGAGAACAGGTTAGTAAGAATGTGTGTTTGGTAAATTAAAACATAATAACTTGTCCTTTTTATTTTTAGCTAAAAATACTCATTTAACCAATTTTTTAAAGTTTTAGTGTATATATACAATACATTACCGTCGAAAAAACTCAGCTAACACTATTCCAATTATTGCGATTGGTACAATAGTTTGATTCTAAACTAATAATAAAACGCTTGATAATTATTTAGCAGTTTGATCTCATGGAGAATTCCAAATACATACGTAACGAGAGACACAATAGAATAAATACTTGTGCAAAAATAAATCTAGTTTTTCTTATTCTCACAGTACTTTTATCGGCTCGAGACATTCATCATGATGTCTCACTTTATATTTAGACCACGACGAGAAGAAATTGTGTTTGCATAAAAACGATCGTAAACATGCAAAACAATTCCAAAGAATTCATGTACCGCATTATTTTTAGAATTTAATAAATTATTTCACTCGTTACGAATTCGTTATAACTATTTCATTGTTAATGAATTCGAGACAGTTTTATTTATAATTAGTATTAAACAATTGAGTTTCCAGGCATTCAAAGTATGTTTGCACAAATCAAATTTTTATGAAGCATTTTTTGAAATAAAGCAATATATAATTTGACACATTAGAGTACATTTTATGAGGAAGAAATGTTGGATGATCATCACAATATAAATCTAATGGTATTAAATTTGAATTTTTTAAACTTCCACGCGTTTTTTCACTCACTTCAGGCATTCTATTACATGAATACAATAGAACTGACGGTTAAATGCCATAATACATGCAGAGTTGTACAAATTTGTATTATTAAAACTAGATATTTAAATTCCACCAATAACACTAAGTCGATATCTTAAATTATGAAATAGTGTTTTTAAAAATATTAATTGAGTATGTTTACGTGCTCAATAATGTTACTTTGGATTTTGACATTTTGACATTCATTAAGTTTTCATTAAGCCATCTGAAATTATTTAAACTTAACCAGTGTAAACACAATCAACAAATGCTAACAATTTCATTTTTATAATAAGAAGAGATATCAACCGAATGTGTCATAGATCTGTCCTTTTTATTGCATATTATATCGTAAATGATAATTGTATGTGTAAAAATATGAATCTTTTATATTATACATATATCGTTAGCATTTTGAGTATCACTGATATGAAAAAGAATATGATATGCCAGTAAAAATCATACTTTGCCAATTATAGGATTTATAAAATGTTTAGATCTAAGAAATACAGACCGTTTATTTTCTTAATGATAATAACAAAAAATATACAGAGAAGCACAATAATTAAGAACCCTCTCGTTATAAAATATTCATTTCCAAGAACCGGAAATCTCTAATGAATAACATCATTACCATATCATATTCTTGACTGTGGCGTACTGAATTTTGAATACCCTGGGATAGATTGTAAAAATTACTTTTTAATAAAAGCCATATAATTCCATTAACGGATTTTTGCTAATCAATGAGAATGGAAAATCTATTTTTTTTTCAAATCCACACATCAGTGTACTTCAACATTTTTACACCTGGGGACCGGTAAAAAAAGGAAAAAAATCGCGGACCACTAATACTGAAATAAAGATTATTTACATTACATAGCTAACATGTATATATATTACAGTCTGACACAGTAAAAAATAATAAAAACATTTTTTTTTCAATAAACTAACGCAAAACCTGCTGTTGCATCTTTGATAATATATTAGATATTCTTTACTGGAATGCTGTCTTGTACAGCTATTATAAAGTTCCTTGGTGACACATCATTCTGCCAATTATTATAATTAATAAATAACGTGCAGGCTAAAAATGCTACATTTAATTTAATATTTTTACATGTCTCATTTCTTAAAATTTGGCATGCAAAGGATCAGCATCGCCCGCGGACCACCGGTTGGGGAACACTGCTATAGATGATTTATTTTTGAACACTTTTTTCTGAACACTATATTTTGATTACAATTTCCACATATAATAATTAACATTATTTTTCTTAGTAAACCACAAATATATTTAAATAATATATCACATTTTTTAGTATAATTTCTATATTTTTATATTATCAAAAGCAGAACCAGTTCCGTTTATCGCAAGCATTATTAACTAATACTATATAATTTAAGCAAGGCTAAGTATACAAAATTTTGAGTTTAAAATTACAAAATATATTTTAATGAAGTAAAATTCTCTACAAATAATTTAAGACTTCTGAAAATTAAGCCACTGAAATGACTGAATTAATTAGCTAATCATAATTAAACATAGCAATATACAATTAAGCCACTGAAAGTTAAAAACTAATTATAAAATACCCAGTAGCAAGAATATGGAATGAAAATTTTTACAATAAATTATGAACACACAGATATAATAATTATATCTAATCTATAATTTTTAATAAATATAAATCCATCCCCATAAATAAAGTTAAATACGTACCACTGGTACAAATAAGAGCATCCTCGCTTTTTCGCCTCAAGGACTTATTCAAAAATGAAAAATAATAACACGAAAATTTTAAAAGCTTCTCAGATATAAATTATAAATGGCAGAGAGTAATAGGATATTTTAATCCAAATATCGGGATGTTATGACACGCGCGCAAGGGAGCCCCACGGCGCCTTACAGCCTTGCCACTCTTGGAAGGTTTCTTACGGAATTAATATGTATAATTTGATATGACTGTTTCACAGAAAACTCTGACAGAGTTGAACTGAATATCTAAAAGTCTGTCTAATTATATACATTTTTTTCACGCTAAAAAACACAATGATTACAAGTAATAAAATACTCTATGTATGATATATTTTATGTATGTATAATACAAATAAATACTATAGAACAGTGGTTCTCATGTACGGCCACCAACAGTTTCTTAGTAAATATTGATATTTTTAAAAAATGTGCTTTTACAAATGAATTTATAAAATTATTATTACGGAAGAGATAAGTGGTAAACAATTTCCATTTCTATCGCTTTTAAACAAATAAATACCAATATGTTCAAATAATGTATTTTATTTAGTATAAACTTATAAGTTAATCTACTTTTTAGTAAATTCAACTGCTATTTTATCACATTTGGTGCGGCCACGAGACATTTCCATAAAACCGCTGATGTTTATAATGCGGCCACAGTGAAATTTCACGTGAAAACCACTGCTATAGAATAAAGTGTAAATTGAGGAAAATTCTTTTAAGCTTATTTGATACCAATAACCAATATTGCATTGCCGATACTCCATTAAAAGATGTTAGAAGTCTTGTTGGTAAACAACAATATAAAATATTTATTTTAGTGTATTTCAGAAAAGAAAAAATCCAGAGAAGTTCAAAAAAGAGTAGTTTATCTACTTTTAAAATAATATATTTGCATTAAGAACAAAAGCGATTCAAATGATTCTAACATTACTTTGATGTCAAAACTCTTGTGTTTGAATTGTTGGTTTTATCATTAATTTTTCAATTTTTCAAAGAAAAATGTCAATAAATTTATGTGTTTCAGACAAATTCTCGATTTAAAGAATATCTCGCTGAATCATTAGAGGCCAAATAACTGATATATTCAACATTATATTCAGGCATATAGATATGCTTGTTGGCATTCCCGTATAGACGGAGAGTTATTAAATAATTATCCAGTCTGTGATTCCGAACGAAGAAGGGTTAAAATCAGACTTAGCGCGCATAATCTGCCATTAAATTGTCACAGAAAAGGATCAAATATTTTCCGCCGTCGCAATTTCCCCTTCCAATCTGATAAGATGATTACACTTAATAATATTACATTTTAATCAATGCTTTTATGTTTTAATTCGCTGCCTGTATTTTTTTCGAAGTTTTAAATGTTCTCTGGCTTAACCAATTATATTTGAAACGTAGATTTCAAACTTTTATGTTTATTTAGCACGTCTTACCGCAATCAATGTCTCATTGATTTAAAATAGTAACTATGGAGTTATACATATATAATATGATAGTATTATATATGAAAAACCAAAAATAATGTCTTATAATTACAATAAATTGTTTCATATCAATCCATTGAACAATCAGATTACTTTGAGCAAAAAAACAAAACATTTACAACACTAGACTTATAAAATATCATTTTTTTAAAAATACATGTAATACGAGTAATCATGTGTATACATTATTCAACAGTTAAGACAAAATTAATAAACACACAGCCGTTCACAATTAAAAATACTAAAACAAAGAATTTTTTTTTTATGAAATCGCAAAATGAATAGGTTTAGATATGACTTACTGTGGTATATATTGTAATAAAATAGGACATGACCAACAAGGACGATATTTTACAAAAATGCAAAGTAACATTTTTTCAGTAAAAAAATCAAATATCAATAAAGCATATTACCTTTCTTTTTCTTCTGAAAACACTATTTCGATCACGTTATAAGAAAACTGTATACAAATAACACAAACAAAAAGAGTTCGTCGCGAGTTTTGTTCTCCATATCAGTTTCATGTAACTAAGTATGTTGAAGGAAGCAAAAAATAAATAATACATGTTTTGTAAGCTTTCAAGAGAAAGATGTCTGAGATGGATTACCATCTGATATTTTCAATTAGCGCACGAATCATTTAATTCTCGATTAATTTTCCGCCCCTATTCAAACATCAGGGACAAACTAGGCAAATTTATTTGATGAATTATGAAATAACTAATATTATAATACGACTTAATTTTTCCATGTAATCATTCTCATAAAATAGTTTTAAGCTTAAAGTTTTTTATATCGATTTGAATATAATGTTACAATTTTGTAAATTGTGCTCGGCTTTTTGTGTTTTTTGACCACAAAGAAAATACTAAACACGTCATTATAAGAATTAAAGATGAGACTTTAGAATCAAATTCTCCAATACCAATCTAAATTGGCTTGATCGAAGAATTATATCTAAATTTTTCAATCCAAATATTTGAATCCTTACTCGAGCAGTCAATTATAGAATTCCAAGATTATTGATCACTCTGTTATTACAGCTGGATCTAAGTGAACTTTCATAAAATATCCATTACGTAAAACATACAGAAATCTAAAAATTATTAATGAAATTTTCCATACTAAATGAAACTGGAGCACATGAGAATCGCAACCAAACTCAACGACATAGATCACTTTACCACAACTACGTGCGGTTAAATCAAACAAAATGCAGGTTATACATAGCTTTACAACACAAAAGAAACATTTATTTTCACGATGCTACTTATTATTCTAACAATTTTTATTTATTAATCTCGTAATTCAATTATTAAAATTATTTATGAATTACTTATAAAAAATATAATTTATGATCTCATTCAATCCTGCATGCCTTTATTAGCCCCAATCAACCCCACTCAAAGTATTTCCCTATGAATTGACTTGTACGCAAGCATAAAAATACTGTATTTCATTCATCAAAAGTCAGGGGAGAATGAGACTGCATAAGACCCGTGCTGTTACTCGTGTTCACTAAAAATTTAATTCACCCTTCTACAGGGGTAGAAGAATCCTCTTCTCCTTTTCGAATAATGACTTCAGTTTCAATTAAAATACGAATACATATACAGAAATAATTTTGGATAGATAAAAGGTTCTTAATAATCATATTTTTTTCATAGAATTCGTAGAAAAGTGGTGCTTCAGTATATGGAGAATTGTGTCCAATAGGTTTATTAAAGCTCCATATTTTGAAAGTATTTATTTATTCATAAACAGTAATTAAAGTGAATCAATTTAAATATATTCATAGAAGCTCTCGAATTTAAAAAAATGTTCATTCCAATGCATTTTATTGTGTATCAGCCTAGTCTTGGATAACTATTAAAAAACCACTGCTGACAAAAAAAATCAACTGCTTATTGTTGCTGTATAACAATGTACGTCCAGTAAGAAAAACCAAGCCAGTAAGAATACGATTTAATAAACACTCAATATGTAAATAGGATTAGGTTAATTAGGTTTTCATAAACGTATTTTAACTTTATTATCCACAAATATTTCTCAAATCAGCATTTTTATTTATCGTTAAATATTTTAATTATTTTTTTATACATATCAGCGTTAAAGTCTCAAATATCACGTCCAATCATTTTTATGTTTACCACGAGCTCGAGTTAAAAATGTAGGAAGCTTTCATAAAAAGGGCATCTAAAAGTTTCTTTTGATTTAGTCTAAATGAAAAGTGTACTTGGTTTCTTTCTTTATCAATCATATTGCAGACTTACAAAAGAAAGCTTTCCAGTAGCCGTATCTTCCCATTCCTATCTCTTTTGTTTCCAAATCTTCCCCTTTTAGCAGTCTTTTAATAGTTCAATTTCACAGTTTTACCTTTGCTTCACTAGAGAATGTTTTCATCTATTATTCCAGAAGTAGATGAAATGGAGTCTTCAAATTAATTACTGCTTAAAAATCATTTTTTTAATTTCAAAAATATTGATTAAAAAAAAATCTCTTTTAATCCTAATTAGATTCATAAGCTATAGAGTGCTTAATTCACAAAATTTATTATTACAATAAACAGACAAAATTATTTGTAAAGCTTTTTGTGAATAAATTATATAAAAAAATAAATCAAGGCATATGATATTTTGACACTTAAAATATATCAAACATGCTATCCTGAGGTCAAAAAACGTAGTTTATTACATCTTTAAAATGAAATCGTAATGAATTTATTAATATTCAGTTTCCTATCTCTTTATTGAGACAATGTATAAAAAAAAATATACATACAAATCTAAGTTCTGTACGATTTAAGATATTATATAAGGAATGTAAGAATAATATTTTTACTATAATAGTCGTACGTGGCACTCATTTGAAAGATTTCACAGAACTTGATATTAGAAATAAAATAAAAATATTTGTTTTCCTTTCGCGATAGAAATTTCAAAAGATATATTCATATTCAAACATTGGTTGATCGACAAATTGTCAGAAGGCCGTTACTTATTATTACTTCGACAGAAATGAATCCAGAAATCAAAGAGAAATCTCAATCAATTCCCAGCGGGCTAAATGCTTCGTTATTCTTTATTCAATCACACCCTCGTCCATTGTATGTAGTTTTGTTATAACTGTCATTATTATTTTCGACACTAAGACATCAAATCCAGCAATGTCGATTTTGTCATACTATGCAATTTTACTTTTGGCAATAATTTTAGGTGTTTTTTGATATAGAAAGTTTAATGATAACAAGCTATGATATCATATTCCAGCTGATTTGGAATGCATTATCCATGCATGATATCATTCTTCTTTTCTTGGCAGTACCAATCTACCGATGAACAAGAACAGCAATCTTTAAATTCAATGTATGTAATGTACAAATTTATTTTTCCATATCGCATACTTTATATTGCTTCATTATTTCACATGAAAGGCGGTGTGATTGAGAAGTCTTTAAAAATTGATTTAAATTTTTAGTTCCCTTTTTTTAGAGTTATTATAATTAAATAGTTCTACATAATGAATCTGATTTCTACTATAAAATATTCAATGAAAAAGATTTTTTTTAAGCCAAACAAAACTTAAATAACTTTACTCATAGGTGGCATTTGATATTTGATGTGTAATTTCTTGGTATGATGTACTAACAGCTTTTACTTTCCCTACCTTCAATCACATCGTCCAGTATGATCCCCCGCTAATGCTTAGTCTGTCCCAAGAGATAACGTTAATCGGAAGTGTGTTTCATATTGACAGGATAATAAAACTCTGAAAGACATACGTATTATTGCGATTTAAGAATGGGGCGTCAGGCGGCTAATGAAGAGATCTTGGTTGTTTCTTTTTGTTATTTATTTCGAAATACGCTATGGGTCTCGAATATCAATTAAATCCACTAAGCCTGAATAATAAGAAAATATTTTATAATATAATATTAATTAAGGATACGTTTACACATTTTAATCTACTAGAAAAAGAGTAGCGATTCAGTGTCATAATCATTCAAAATTCGACTGAAAAACCAAAATATAGAATTCGTAATCAAATGCTACAAGATTATTACACAGTATCTTCATGAAAACAATCCTTAGAAAATTTCGTTTTTATATAAAATAGATTATGTGACGATTATGCGTTTGTATAGTACAATGAAAATATTTAATTTATGGAAATAATTTTCAGCAACCTTCCCCTCTTTCTACTATTAGAAATGTTAACTCATCAATCAAAACTGTTTCCAATAATAAAATAATAATTTCAATTCATACAGAAAATATATTTCATAGACGAATAAACAAATTTCATAATTTAAGTATATTTTATGACTTCGTTTTTAAAAAAGAGTTTTCATAAAATTCATAAAAAAGTAATGAAATAAAAGATATTGGCTGAAGGTGCTTAATGGAATATCAATATTAATTTTAAATTTTGTCGCTATATATCCGGAATTTGTCTATCAGCATCTTTAAGCGTTGTAGAACACTTATGCACTCAATAGTTGGTAAATAGAGTTAATACGTTCTTGTGCAATATATAATAGTTAGTAAAGTAATATATATTAAATGTAAACAGTTTTATTCAAAAAGATCCTTACACCTTAGAAAATTTACGTGATTTATTTTATATGCTAAATACAGTAAATTCTAAAATGAGGTTTATCTATCAAACTTCGCTGAAGTAACATAATATGTTGATTTACCAGTACACTTACCTCAATTTGCAACCATCGCTCAATGCGCCCTGTAAAATAAAATCAATAAATCGATTCACTAAGGCAGGTCAACGGTTTGGCGATACATTGTGTATTTGAACGGAAAACAGCTGGTTTTATTGATGTTGCTTTTACTTATAATATAGAATGTTATGTAGGGAAACCACCATAAGGTCAACCCTCCCTTTGTCGAGGACAGTCTTCCGTGATGAATCAGTAGCATTTTGATGCAAGGGTATAAAATATTTTTTTCCATGATAAAAGCATTATGTGTGATGAAACTAAATGTGTAAATATAAATACATAATACATTTAAAATTCATGAGCTTTCAAATTCCATGTAAAAATCCATGTTTCTCTTTCTACAATATATCTCACTTCCCGAGTATGCTGTCCTAATTTCCTCGCTAAATATATCTTTTTTTCAATAATACTCACGTTTCAATGTGTAACTTGTGGACGCTTAATAGTCTATTTAAAAACAAATCGTTTTTGACGAGAATTCTTTTGATAATGTTTGTTTAATTTTCTAAGAAGTTGGAAAAGCAGTTGGCTAACTGGACTCCCTGTACTTCATTTAAAGAATTTAATTTCTGGATCTAAATTTAAACACCACAGATAAATTAATCAATTGAAAGTCAATATTTTATTTTTCAACCGATTTCATATTATGAAAGTGTTATTTCGAAAACTTAAATTCGTGGACAACATGTCATTTGCATGAAAAACATCTAAGAAGATTGAAATTTTAATCATAGCTTCAACAACATTATTTGATAATGGTTTAGGTAAATTATGAAAATTAATCGTAAATTAAAATAATGTAATTCGGTAACTGCTTAATATGACCGTTTTGTAATGATTAACTTGACGACCGATACTGAAGCACTTGAGGGAGGGCTACAGTACCTGGCCATCTATGATGTTTTGGGGAGACTATTGAAAGATTTATGTGAATAGCCCTCTGTGAAATACTTCCTAAATTCGACGATTTGACAGCTCACTTTTGTTGCCAGAAGTTTTATTACATGTGCACCCACACGAGGCATGGTACCGCAGATGCGACTCTCCTCCTTTCTATCACTGCCCATATTTTTATATGAAATCAATAGTTTCGTATAGCGGTCGGTATTGATATTATTCGTTTATGGCAGTCATAAATTCTTGCAAGCTTTGATAACTTAATGTCGATTGGCTTTGATGTAACTTTCACAACAATGCAGAAGAATGATATGTCATATTATTTTTTTTGAAAGATATTAGAAGCTCACTTTGAAATTTTATTAGCAAATAAATTAGTTTATATACCCAGCTTCAAAATTTATAATATAGAGATTTTATTACACAATTTAGAGTATATTTTTAACTGGTATTTTTATAAGTGAGAAATAAATAAAAGCAATATGTTTTATTAAGAGTCAATCGTAATGTTTTTTTTATGTGTATATTTTTCTTAAAGGTATGATTATAATATTGTCGAAATCATTATACAATTATTAAATTATTTAAAAATATTGAAAATAATCGGTGAAATGGCAAATTTCTAACATTTTATGAATAAACAAATTCTGTAGTTCACAAAAAATTCCTGAACAAATCACTTTTATGCTGTCATTTTATAAATAAAATATTTCATTCAAAAGTATTTTTTTAACATCGAAACCAAATTTCATACTACATTTCATCTCATCTTAGATCTTTAGCAGTAATTTTTATCATTATATAATACGCAATCGGCTTGACAAATTCGAATGAATATATATAAATACTCATGGACATACGACAGCTTTACAATTTTAATATGTGATAAACTTTTTATTTATTGACATAAATATACACTACAAAGTTGAGAATAATTATATTGATGCTTTGTTTTTTTTATTTTATGTCGGTTGTTTTGAATATATTAAGCATTTTATAAACATATTCGACCATCGATTTCAATCGATTATGTCGAATTCTTTTCCCCTAGTTTCTTCGCACTGCATGTCCCAAGGCGATTTGCATTGACACATTGCTGTATTGAATATTTTATGTATGATGGATATTCCGTGTCAGAGATGCATTACTCGACAAGGATTTATATGATGTACTCACCAAAAACTTTTATCCGTTCTGGAAAATAGAGCCTGTAACCATAATGTCGATAGTTTTGACAGAATTGAGGTTAGGAAATTATCTTGTAATTTAAATAATATTTATACAAACAATTATTAGCTTTCTTGGAACACTCTTTTTTGGATGCATTATTTTTAAGTAAAGTTTTTATAATCTAATTTATTGAGTTAAAATAACATGCATAATTTAATAAATAATTCTGGAGAACGAGATACGATCAATATTCGATATTATTATATTATTCCTGGACAGTACGCAATAAAATTACTAGTCCAAAATTTTTAATTATTTAGTACTTAATAAATATGTGTCAATTTACAAGTGATAAATACGTATTTTTGCTATTTTCTCTTGTCATTACTGAAAATTCTTCTTCGAAACTGAATTTATTCAACGTTGCATAAGAATATTTATCTTGTAAACTAATTAATAATTATCGAAAAATGTTTGGATTTTGTATATAAAAATTAAAAATTAATCGGCTTAACAAGTTTGAAATCTTAATTATTTCTCTCTATTATTTCTCAGTAAAAATATTCATAAAATTTTTTTAATCAGGCTGAAATTGATATTTTCCATCCAAAGTTGGTCTCAAAAGTAAAATTATATTCAACCATTTAGTAAAATATATTTGTAAATTCATTAAAAAATGCACACGTAAATTTGTGTTGTATATATTATTTCACCCAAATAAATGTTGATAGTTCATCAAATTTGCTTTTGGCAGTCGGGCACCGCAGAAACCTTTTAGAGCACTGGATATCAATAGGCCTGCCGCAAAACATTCGACATCAATCATTTTTACCTCAAATTTCACTTGAGAGCTTTCCCAACCGTTTCAATCACTAAAGCATATCCACCTTTCATTTCTGTATCGCGAAAAACAACACTATGCCGCACCAGACGACCGCCAGATACAATATTGCACACAAAAAGTACACTATCCTAACGAAAAATCGCATTATTTTTTTTTTATACTATGATATATTACTCCCTTGAAGTGTACTATGGCATACATGTGTTTAGCGTACGACTTGTGTGTAAGGAAAAAGTCGTCTCATTATAATCATTTTTTTTTCATTCTGATATCTTTTTTTAAACATATTTTGTGGTTATTAATGACCAACACATTGTACATGAAATCTCTTTCTACATATGTATATTTTATTATCTATTTATATGCTACAATTCTTTAGTTGTTTTAATTCTACTTGAAAAACGTCGAAAAAAAGAATTATGATAATAATAAATGAATTGAAAATATATTCTTTCAAATAATTTGATTCTTTGAATATTTTTGTCAAAGTTTTCATTTGACCCTACTCCACAGCATTAATTCATCATCAATTTTCAAAGAAAGTTTAAAGAAAAAAAAAGGTATTTATATGACGTTTTGTGTAAATAATATGCTTGTATGTGCAAATAAATATTGCTTGAACTATTTTATAAAAAAACTATTTTAAATATGATTTATGGCAGCTTACACCAAGCCAACTTTAAGGTTTATTTTACGAAGAGGTTCCTTTTAGAAAAAGACGCCTTTATACGGGGCTTAGAGATTTCAAAACTTTTTAAAACTGTCATCTCTCTGTTTAGTACATTCAAAAGCTTTTCTTCTTGAGCTTTAAGACTTTTCTCAAATAACACACGCATATAAAGACGGAAAAATGTGATACGAATATTATTTTGATTTCTAATAGTATATTACAGATATAGAAAAACTTATTTAATATAGTGAAACTTATTTAACTTTAAATAAAATTTCTTGAAATACATTGATATTTTTTTTTCAAATTATTCTAAATTATATGTATAGAAATAGTTTAAAATTGTATTGCGCGTTACAGACAGTCATCGAGACAAATATATATATTTTTTATAAATATTTTTATCTGATTTTAAAACTTAAATATTGTTATCATAAGAAAATATTAGAAGTTATTGATGTTAATGCCACATGTAGGAGAAATATTTTTTCTTGTATTATTTTCATTTACGTTCTCAGGTAGGTTTTTTTTATAAAAAAATAATTTTAAAAACACTTCAACAGATTCATAAATCGTATTTATGTATAAATATTCGCTTTTTTAAAATTGAAAATAAATATTAAATTAAAACATATGCTTAGAATTTCTAAGACCTATTGTTGAATTTTAGAGCTGTAGTGTTAAATATACTGTTGATATTGAAAATAAATGCTACTTATTTTTTACAAATATTGCGTTAAAAAATGTTGTTTTTAGAGTTTGTGCCCTTGAATTTTGGGAAGCTTTATCAAGGGCGCTCAATCATTTTTGGACCATAAGAGCTATACACAAACGTGTAAAAGGATTTCGGCCAGGCTATTCCCTCGGCGGGGCAACGCTTGGCTGTCGATATTCATATTTCAAGTGATGTTCATCTGATTGAAGGATGGGGTGTCCGCAGGGGACGTCTATGTGGAAGCCGATAGAGAAACTTTTCTATACACGCTTATAATAAACTTCAGACAGAATAATATATTTGAATCGTCCAATATATCTCGCAAGAAATGTATCATTTTTCCTCCTGTTTATCAGCCTTAAATTGTAACATAACATATTTGTTTTGATTTTGATTCGTTTGGTTTCAACATAAAATAAAAAGTTACACAATAATTTAATCTTTACATAAAACACATCTTCGCAATAAAATTAATCTAAGAATAATCTATTATTATTTATTTTTACTTCATATTAAAGGTAGGCTTTAGCTTTATAATTATTATTTAAAGTAGTTTTAATGTGATTTAAATAATAATTATATGTGATGTGAATATAATGACTTCTAGTTGGTAAGGCATGATATTTTAAATAATAAAAACACTTTTATTTCCACAATATGTTTTATGATCAGGACTGTTTTTGCTTATCGCGAGAATTACTGCCAAGAACTTCCAATTTCACATTAAAAAGTTTATTGCAATCAAATTGATATGATAGTGGAATACATTTTCATTTACATATTATTAATAAAGTCATTAGGCGCAAGTAAATAAACGAAATGGACAATAAACAAATAGTATTCAAAAAAGAAATCATTCAAAACAAATTACACATGACTTAAAAAAAAAAAAAAATTATGAAAATTAATAATCATAGTGACTTATCTGCTGCCAAACTGTATTTTAACTCAAAGCAGCACTGATAAATAAGCTTACCACATAATAAACTATTTAGTCATATTTAAATACAGAAAAAATCAATAAATAAAAAGGTTTTTTTTTAAGATAGTAACAAGACATTTCGAAGTCTAGAATATACAATTCTGTGTGATTTAGGGTCAAACACCACACGCAAATTTTTTATTGTAAATACAAAATGACACACTAAAAATTGTGTTACAATATAGAATACAAAAATAAAATTTCAATACGAAATGAAAAAAAAACAAGCAGATGATTATGACGACTTGAAGACTCATTAAAAATCAAGATTTTAGATATATTATAGTAAAAGCTCATTCCGTTCCATGTTATTCGCAATGAAGATTTCCTGAGAATCGATACGTCATTAAATATTTTTAAAGAAGGTACGAATGTAAACAATACAAGAAAGCAGACGAATAGTTAATTACCAAGATTAAATCAGAGGCGCCTCCATGATTGTGAGAAACTTTTACCCTTTCAGTAACTTTTATCTATGAAGTAATTATTCAATCAGTTTTTCTTGTACACTTTCTTCCCACTAAAGTTTCCCATATATCTACGTGATGGTATAGCAAATAGAGTCCAGACACGTTGAAATTGCTATGTTTTGTGGTGCAAGCTTAGGAGTATAAATATATTATAGCTTTTGAGTGGCTGGGTGGTCGGTTTAGCCCGGATGAGCGACTATGAATAATCAAGCGGTAACTGATTACTAAGCGCAAACGTAAATGCATGGCGCCATGAAAGGTGTCATACAAAATAAAAATGCATTTGTGCATAGTTTATAATCATCAATGAGCGGTATCGTAGAACGTCGATCGTTTTCATGACTGAGAACGAAGAGTGAATGAATTCATAAGAATTAATTTAAAACATTATTAAGCTCGTCAATGGACGTCAAATATGTAATAAATAAAACCTATTGTTGAATCTTTTTCAATTAAGGGCAATATATCTCCATATATTTTTTAAGCCATTATAAAAGAAAACAACAGTAAAATGTATGGTGAATTATAGTTTTATTTAGACACGTGCAAGATTTGATTTCCGATTCTTCTTTAAAATTTGATCATATTGACTCATTAAGGAACAGATGAGTTGTCCAACGATAATTGACCTTTAGTCGGTCAATTATCAACTATCTTTTTAGACAATGTGTAAAGGTGGATTTCAAAATAGATTTGTATTAATCAAATCGCTTTCTTTAGACACTTTTTTAAATATTTTAACTTATTTAGCTTTGCAGAAAAATCATTACTCAACAATCCAAAATCGAGTTGGATTTTATGATGAAACATTTGAAATCTTGAGGATGTATCTTTATTATGTCTTTGTTCAGAAGATTTTAGTGCCTCTACAAGATATATTATATATTGCATTGTAAGATCTTTTCCAAATATGCATTTATAAGTTTTTAAATAATCATTCTGAAACTTCTAAAAAATGAAAACCTATGTATTATAGAATAAGAGAAAGTAGTATAATTTCTTCTTATATTCATGCAAGTAGGCACAACAGGCGTCACATAATGTCGCGTCGATTCGCGACTTTGTTACTGTCGTGTAAATTTGGTTGGTATTCATGATGCGAATTTTCATCGGCCTTCGCACGCCTAGGACGCGAACCTGGCGACCGTAACGGTACCCGATGCCATCCAAAATCACCATCGGAATACCTGATGCCTGTGACCCGACATCATCACCATACATGCATCAGGAATCATTGTCTGAAATCATTTCAGTGGTGTACAAAAAGAACATATGTTTATAAATTCTCTGTTATTCTTGAACTATATTGAAATCAAATTTCACGTAGAAGAAAGAAAATTTCATTTTACTACGTAATAAGCGATTCATAAAAAGATATTTCCAACTATTTGAAAACAGTTTGTTCAATAAGTTTTACTTTCATGTGATCACGGATTACGTAGGAAAAAATGAATTGGCTTCAATGAATTATTTCAATTCGTTTTAATGACTTACTTCCCTTGCTTTGAAATATTCTAATATTTTTACTTGTAGTTACATTTTATTAAAATCTAGGTGTAGAACCATTTTCATGACTTTGCATAATATAGAAGGGTATTTTGCGTTGTTTTTAAAATAGAGTGATAATAAAATAAAACAGAATTTTCATTATTTTTTTTAAATTTCTGTTTGTATAATCAAAATTTCAATATAATGAATAACTTATTCTATTATATTTAGGCTTTGGGTTATTGAGGTAATGAATAAGATAAACAGTTTTATCAGTTGTCCATAATTTAAAATATATTAATAATCTCTACAGTAATATCTGGAATATTATATACACTATCAATAATAAGATTTTATTGAATTTTAAGGCTATTACATTTGCATTCTGGGGGTTTTATTGATTGTTTTACTACGCCTGTGCAAAAATGCAACTATGTCGCTTCCACGTTTGACGATGAATATTGATTGACGAGCAATGATCAATCGGTCGAACAACGGCGCATCCGTTAATATTGTGGAAAGAAAAAATCACATTGCATCTCAAGGTGACGGTGTTTTGTTTGCATGCGATGATCTTGGAATTTAAAAGTGCATTATCTGATTGATGCAAAATACAATTGATTCATATTGTTCTATCCAGGAAAAAATAATACAGTCAATAATAACAATGAAAATGATAAAAAAGCAGTTAATTTAATTTAATTGAAGGCCACATGACAATAAAGCTCTCAAAATTATCACGTATGTATATTTCTAGGCTTGAAGCAACACACTTATTATTAATCCATAACTTGACTGAAACGAAAAATGAGTTACCATTTGATCCAATGAAAGCTTTACTACGTAAAATTTAGGTTCAATAGCACAAACCGATAGCCTATGCTGCTGCTGACTTTCTCATATCTATTTTATCTGATAAAATTATTAAAATCTTAATCACTTTAAGCGTAAAAAAAAATATATTGTTTTTGTAATTGGCAAAAAATAAACATTTTTAAATCTTTCACTTGTGTGAAAGATTTAAAAATGTTTATTTTTTGCCTTTACATAAATAACTATTGTGAATATTTTATCTATTAGATTATCTTTTATAAGATTGTTTTCTTAATTTCAGAAAATTGCAGAACCATTCAATGAA
Organism: Himalopsyche japonica; assembly: GCA_028555115.1. Lineage (NCBI taxonomy): Eukaryota > Metazoa > Arthropoda > Insecta > Trichoptera > Rhyacophilidae > Himalopsyche > Himalopsyche japonica. The sequence continues at coordinate 638,807 of JAHFWJ010000722.1, forward strand.
AAGAAAGAGTATGAAAAAAAACAAACAATCGCCGTTCATTTAATTAGCGCTCGTCTGCATATTTTGTTTTTTAATAAAAAAACATCTTTAAGTATAATCTGCTTAGCACCCTCAAGTTTGCTAAACCTTTTGCTAATTAATCCATTAGCCTTTTTATAAGCTTTTATCTTTTAATTACAATCAATACTACACAATTTTAAAGAAAACAAAAACATTATCGTACTTCTGTAAATAAGAATTTTTACAAATTAAGAAGAGTAAAAATAAATATTTAAATTAAAACAATTTCCTTCGAAAACGAAAATCTTTTTTGTATTTTTGATGGAATCGAGTAAATAGTTTTTATTTGAAAGAAAATTACAGACACATGATAATTAAATATAATGAGGATTCATTCATAATTTACATATACATTTTCTTAATTGAACTTTTTCAATCTATAAGCAGCACTGTTAATAACGGTTTCGTTATAAAATGGCGCAATAAGTAATCCAAATTTTGAGGCACTAATATATGTTTAGTGGAATTTCAACGAGAATCGACAGTTAATAAGATAGACCCAGAGCTTAAAAATTCTGAAGTTTGATTTATTGTTATTTTGGCATCACGCCATCGTCATAACTATACATAAGAGAAGTTTTCTCATCGATTTATACAATTTTAGTAAACATATATTAGTGCCTCAAAATTTGGATTACTTATTGCGCCATTTTATAACGAAACCGTTATTAACAGTGCTGCTTATAGATTGAAAAAGTTCAATTAAGAAAATGTATATGTAAATTATGAATGAATCCAAAAATGGAAAAATTCATACGTTGTATTGAATTCATTCATTGTTACATGACACTACTATTCAGAAGCTGAAATTCAAATAATTGTTCGACTAAATCAAACACTATTCAAGCACAAAAAAACCGGGCGCATATCACTGGAAATTTTTGCATGCCTCTACCAAACATTAATCAAATACTAACAAAATTACCGGGCTCATCGATGTATGTACACATTTCTTTAATTACCAGTCTAGTTTGTAAGGTCTTCACATGTTGATGAATTAAAGATTCAGTTGGTTTATAGATGATTATCGAAATTTGGAGACATAAATTATGGATTCATTTTATTCTATTCACCCATTATATATTATATTTTAAGGATATTAATTATTTATTTTATTTGAGAATGAATGTAAGTATGTTTTTTGTAGATTTATTTTCCCTATGTAACTAAAACTATCGATGAATATATAACAGCAGTGTCAATAGTTTGCCGCTAAAGAATTCTTTATTTATATGGGTTATACCCACGTAAGAGATATGAGATTTTTCGATACCATATATTTGTGAGGATAACGTGAAAGAAAATTATTTCATACAATACTACGTTAAATTATTCCCAATAGTATTATGTGAATTCAATAATCTTAGTAGTATTGCCTTGACGAAGTTAAAGCAACCGAATATCTTGGTGTTCCATTCAGAGGTTTTTTTAAATACTTTTATTTAACACATCAAAATCATCAGTGAGATCCCTACTGATCGGAAAGAACAAAATACAGAGGTTTGTCGAAATGGAAATTGCGCGACGCCAAATAATACAAAAAAGAGTGCACAGCACAATAAAAAAACGACATAAAAATACGTTTATTCAATTTCACGGGTGATTGCACATTTGAATAATATAAACTGAAACTGATAAGAGTTCCTTTAATATAACGCGCTTACCTGGATATCGCAAATTTGCCTCAATTCGAACAGGAAAGCGATTGTTTCAAGAATGTATTTATGCATTTCCGAAAGAAACGCAATAAAAATAATTCATTATTATGTTTACTTTTACTATTCAAAGCAGAACCTTGTTTTTCTGAAATCTAATTTACGTTAGCGGAACGTTTTTCTTTTTTTTTTTTTTGTGAAAAGACTTATTTTATGTTATATTCTATCTTGTTTAAAATTCACTCGTAAAAAAAGTTGATCCCTCTTAATTCAATTATATCTAAAATTACTTATTGCATAAATATGCAATAAGTAATTTTTTCATTAGGGACGCTCTAAATTTGTTAAAATGTTAATGAAATAAGTTGTAGGTGAGGTATTAATTCATTTTTTTTTCACTTGAAAGTATGTTTTATGAAATTAAGAGTAAACTATTTGAATCGGCTTTGCTTAGTGGTACGTATTCAGGATATGAAATTTTCAATAGTTTTGTCGCATAAATCGAGTTGAATTTTTTTAATGACTTTCACTATGTTGACTTTGAGGGCGTCAATTATTTGCGGTTTATTTACAAAGATTTAGGATTTAAATGGCTCCAAAGGAAGAAGCCTAAATGTGTTAAATCGAACGGTCTCGATTGATTTGATAATTTTCACACGGTTTTCAACGCTATAATCCTTTGACAACAACTTTGATAGATATCATAAACAACATGCCTGGTATAACCTAACAATTTTAAAATTTTCTATTGAAAGACCCTTTAGTTTGCAATACAACGATCGTATGAATTTCTTTTTTTTTTATTATATTCACGAAAAAACGTTTATGACAATTTATACAGCTTTATGTAATAATTGTTTTTATCAGTTGATATACTAGTGTCTTTTAAGGTGTTAACTGTCACTTCTTGATGGAAAGGCATGATATTTTAAATAATAAAAACACATTTTTTTAGTACTTATTTCCACAATATATTTTTTGATCAGGACCGGTTTCGCTCATCGTGAGCATTATCAACTGATGGAATACAATTTACAAACAAGTCTATTTATACAAAACAAAAAATTAAGTTCACGCTACACAACCACAACCATCGCCACACAATTCTCACATAATTGTGTAGCGATGAACAATGAATATTATAATATAATTCAAGATACTAGCAATGCAAAGAATTTAACTGATGATTATAATCAGTATTTTTTTTCCGTTTTGTATCATTTTAAAATTTTTGTGAATCCAAAAATGAATAACATAATTTATGATATCGACTGAAGGTGCTTGATGGAACTTCAATATTAAATTTTAATTGTTGCAACTTTGTACGATTCCATATGTCTTATCACAAACGACCGTGCATCCGTGCGATGGAATACCTGAAGATGCCGAAGGATGAAACCCGGGTCGTTTGTGATAAGACATATGGAATCGTACAAAGTTGCAACAATTCAAATTGAATAAATAATACTGATAAAACTTAGAATTATGAGCTAATCTACCACTAGCTTGAAAAAGCAATGATGTGCATCAAAACAAATATAGCCATATTTTCGTGAATCTCTAAAAATGTTTTTATCGTTTGAGTTTAAAGATAAGCGGAGACATGAAAGCTCTTCAGTAAATAAATTGCTTCGATGCGACCAAAAGAGTATTAATTTTAATTGCGTGTTAAAATAAGTTTTTCATAAGTCATCACTGAACTTTTCAAAAACATAACCAAATGTTTAATAACTTCGCAAAATTCCTAAAAGGCTATATAGTTTTAGCAGTAAATTAATTGATTATCAAACTATGAAATACTTTTACTATTATATAAATAATGCAATTTCGGGAGCTAATAATATTACGTAAAGGTAGACACGGGTTGTGTATGTATTAGAAAAGGGTAGATAAACTATATTTTGTACGGTGTTTGAAAGTGTTCAGACAATTTCGAATGAAGAAACTTGGATCTTTTGAAAGTTGGATAATCAAATTGTGTCAATTGAAACTTTGCGGCAACAATTTGGTGTGGCGCTCATCATTGCCGGAGCGTATGCAAGCGAATAGTCTGCTTGGGTACCTTCGTCTTGTGTACGCTCGAGCGCCATAACACGGGAATACCTCAATAAATTGATAAACTTTATGCTCAAAACAAAATCAATTAAACTTGTGAAATATCGCTCGGTATGTACAGACGGCACATTCGACGGCGGGTCGCGCAATGTCACTTCCGCCGACGCCTGTATTTCGTCGATTTCAGGTTTTATGTACATTCGTAAACTGCGCAAACGATATGAACGCTTAATTCAAATAAATCTAAATAAATTAATTTGATACAAAAAAAAAATCATCAAGTATTGAGTATTTCTAAGACTTTTTACGTTAGAAAGTAAACATATTGAAAATAAAATTAATCTAACTAAAAACGTGAAGTTTTTGAAAGTTTACTAATATATTTATCGTGTTATTGAGCTTTGACAAACAATGATGACAAAACAAAATGTTTTGAATCAAAAAACAGTGTCTGTGGCTACACTTTGAATATTTAATGCTTCTTTTTGGATATAGTGATGTTAGAACAATAGGGCAATGAAAAACATCAGGAAAATAATTGCTCTCTCTGTAAATCGTCATCAAGGTCGAGTAGAATAGATGAGATGTGATAAATACATCACAAGCTACGACTTCTTTAGATAAGCGTACCCAGGTTGACTAAAAAAATTGATAAATGAAGAAGAAATTTTTTAAAGACAAACCAGTAGCCTCGCATTCAAATATAACGATGATCTTAGGGTGCTACTATTCAGCTGCAGTGGCCGACAGGAGTTTATAAATTTTCGGGACAAATATAATTAGTTGAAATCGAATCACAATGAGTTTTCCATTTTTCATAACCATAGTATTTAAATTAAATCTCGACACAAAAATTTATAATCTTTTTGATATCATTTTTTTGTGTTATTTAATCAAAAATAGAGTGTATACATTTTGCTTAAAACATTTTACTTAGGAATAGCAGCGAAGTGAAGCAAGCCCCCTCCGCTGTCACAAACTTCCCTACAATACCACCCCTTTGATGTACCAAGTCATTTAACTACATAAATAAGTGGTGTGTTTTTGTTCATTAGGTTTCGTTCGTAGAAACCAATTTAAATAGCGACGTTATTCGCGTCCGACTGCTATTTCACTGACGTGACTGTCAGGCCAAAAGTTTTGCATACGAAGGAAATGTTCACATATAATTTTTTTTTGAGAATTCGGCATTAGTCAAAATATATATTTGAAATTATTTGATATCTATAATTACTTCTGTAAGTTCGATTCGCTTATATAATATTATATAAATCTAATAAATTAAATTGTACTTAGCTTAATCGTTGAGTGAGTTTTTGTAGAATATGTTAAATAATATTGTATCGATGAATATTTAAGCCTTTTTGCATCTATGTCTAAGAACGCATTTAATATAATCGCTAACTGTGTAATTCGCATCGGATTTTTATCCAAGAATCGGGAAATGAAAATTGCGGGTGGAACGAGATGAACCATTTGAACGCATAAAGGTTTTTTGAGCTATGACGGTCGTTGGCAAACAACAGAACTACGTTATGTTAAGAAGAAGTACGCGTCCACATCTATGCTGATTACAAATTTACTGCCATGATAGCTAGCAATACTATTGCCAATTGATGATTAACTAATACTCCGTTATCACAGCAGTCGTCATAAGCTCGCTAGAGAGATGTGATAGAAAGATATGTAACAACCCTTTAAATCAGCATTCACCACAAAGATGCGTGTTTTGGGCTTTCGGTCTTTTTCTACAAGACGCATTGTAATGTGCCATTTACTTCTCCACAACTCTGCGTAAGCAGTATGTCGTCGGTCTTACCCTGTATTTTTCCATAGCTATAGCGTTTCTCATATTTTCGTTTTTATTTTCCGTATAGTCAGTTTGACTTCTAGCCTCAATTGAAACTGTATATGAGAGCAATAAGATGATTTAAGCCCTCAACGAAAGAACCAATTAGGACGCAAAACCAGTGGTCTCAGAGGCTGAAAACAAAATGAAATCGCGATAAAATTAAATACACGATTCTAGATGTGCTATCGAAATATTATATTTATTTGAATAATTGTCATGAACTTCAACTGTTACTTTCATCTTTTTTTGCATTCTTAACAAAATATTAATACATGTAAAATTTATTTTAAAATATATGCTATAGTTCAATTGAGTAAGCAAAATCTTTCTTATTGACATTCCATGTAAAAGCGCAATCAATAGTTCACACTCTTAATTCAGTTATAAGGTATATCAAAATATTTTCTTTACCAATTTAATGGGTGAATTTTCTAATTATTTTGTACGAGAATTTAAAAGCCTTTAGAAAATGAGTAACCAAAAACGACACAAAAAAATGAAAAATTAACGAATAAAAAAAAACACAAATTGATGCTGTAAAAATACGAAAGGATTTTGTTTTTAGCATAGCCACCCTCACAGGACAAATGCAATTCGATCCCTTCCTCCAACGCTCACTCGAAGAATGTGTGAATCAGATATATTCAATTCTCTGCTTTATTAATAACTGTTAATTAATTCAGACTTTATACATATCATAACTATATTTTTCAAATATTTTCATTGCAATTATTTGCTAAACTAAAGCCAAGCAAATCAAAATAAGAAAGAAAATAATCAATATATAATAGTGGCCGTAACAGTTTTATACGCATATAAATACAACAATGTGTTTCTACAAAGTAGAAATCATTAAAAGGTGTTATGATTTTAATCATGATAAAATACAAAGAAAGATGTTTTTTAATCTCTTCTATTATAATTAATATGTTTTACAAAATATAAATTTTATACTACCCTTCTCAGATCACTTTGAAAACTGCAATTATTATTTTAAAAAATGTGCTCTCTTGATATCTAAATAAAAATTATAAAATTCAATGAAGTATATTTCTAACACAGAATATTTCTAAAAAGTATGTCAGTAAAATTTGTGTAACCCACTCTTGTTGAGGTTATAAGAAAAAATCAGGCTATGCATTAACATATAAATTAGCTCTCACAATATTCTGTTGACCCTGTAAACTTTTATATACTTTTGATTGTCACCTACCAGCACACTGCAACAAGCCGTATTAACAGGTGACAAGTTAGCAGTGATAGAATTAAGCATTGGATGGATATCAATTTTCTTTATTTGTTATTGAGATTATGTACTGTATTGGTAGCGATTAAATAAACAATATTTAATTTTTAAAACTTCTAACACTATAACATCAGGATCTCTTAAGCAACCCTGCAGTGTCACAAAACACCCTTCAGTGGCAAAAAGACCATGACGCGGGGGCTTACGGCGACTACTCAGAATATAACGGCAGACCCCTTTAATTCAAATCCGTTAATTCGACGGCAGGACACTGTATGGACATTAACGGATTTTATCTCGTTACTATAACGATGCCGGTCGCTTTGGCAGTCCGATGGAAACGCTGTCTTTTCTTTCCAAGGGGTGGTAACTGGTAAATGCTCATAAAATTTCCAAAACTGCTAAAAAGCTCACACCAAGATAAAAAAAATAATGTTTTACGTACAAGAAAATATAAACTAAATCACAATTATTTTGTTAGCAAATAATAATCGAATCATTTTTGTAAAATTCAATTCTATGTCCATAAAAATGGCTAAATTGTTGAAATGACTAAAGATATGATTTATGTATTCGAAGGTTGTGTATTGGTAAAAAAGTAATGATATATTTTATATATACACAATGATTATATATACGAATACTGATAATATGTTCAATTTTACTAATTCTTTGCACTTAAACGTGAAAAAAATATTACAGATAACTACGTAAATCATAGAGTTGTCATTAGCAGTATAGTGTACTACTTGAAAACATTTTTTACTCGGATGAAATGTTTTTTTTGGGTAAATACAAATAAACACTTTACTGGAAAGATTCGTGTTATGATTTCAACATTAAGAAAATTATACAACTTGTCGAAAATATTGGCAACATATGTAAATATAACTAAAACTTTATGCCGCAAAGAAAGCATTTCTCAAGTCAAATTAATATTGCATGATGGTAAGAATTTTGGAAGCCACAACGTATTTGGAAGAAGACCATTGTCCATATTTTACCTATAATGGCTTCAATGTAATGTTTTTAATTTTTAATTTTGTTTTGTGTGAAAGATGCTGGTTGTTTGACGTACGAATATGATTAACCGCAATCCGATCGATCTTTGAATCTTGTAATAATGCCATTAAATATTAATAACTTCATGTAGGTATTAAAAAGATAGAAGCTCGTCTTTTCTTGCTTAGCGATCTGAGATAGGCCGTTTTGTTTTTCCGGTTGTCTCTAATAATTCAGCTTCTGGCGTCGCAACTACACCAGCCTTTTTCTTGACACTATAAATATCATACCTAACAGCTAGATCAAAAGAGGTCGACAACGCTGATTTTCTGTTTTGTATGTATTCTCAAATTTAAGCAAAAATAATCGTTGACATCTTATAAACTTCTTAATATTTGAAATTTAATCAACTTTCAAATTAAGAAAAAATATGTGACTAGACATATATTCTGATGTATGTACATACCTTTTTTTTTACATAGGAGCTTAATCAACTATAGATTTTTTAGGTAAGTAACGAGAAAGTCTTTAAGTTTTATACCAGGTAATAAAGGCTAATTCGAAACACACAATCAATTGCACAACGATCAAAATAAAACTGCGATATTTTTTCAATCATTAAACAACATTCATACATAGACAGTTTTTTACGTACAAGTTCAGATGGCCTAATTTTTCTCTTTTGGAAACATAGTGTTTTAGATTAATGTTACGTATGATCTAAAGCAGACAATATAGACGTTGCTTAATAAGTTTTGATGGATTTATCTGTTACTCTAGGGAAATAATTTTTTAAATAAAAAGCTAATAACTACAACTTTCGCCAAAAAAATATATGATTTCAAAATTGATCTTTGGTTTTCATCAAATGTTGAGTTATAAGGAATAATCAATGAATAGAATGTTTATTGATTATAAGTACACAAAAATTGACTTTGCTTTTCCGTATCGTGATCATAGCTTGATGATAACTTTTGTCAATGGTTTTATATCACTTGTTTGGGCAATCGACCTACAATTATAAATATGTCGTCAACACTCGACGACAATGGGCGGCGCCTTTACCAACATCAGATCTGATCTCACGTCATGCAATGCGCAAGAAGCAAGAAAAGTGCTTATTTATAAGTAGTAGCCGCCATGCCATTTTAGCGATATGCGAAGCGGAAATCAACAGCTCGTGCTTTATATTACAACCAAACATATTACATACGAAATGCAGGATTCCACTATGACGCCACGTCAACAAAACTTCGTCATTAAAATTAGAAATCGTTCTGAATATTTCTTTTCATTATTACAATTGTCGACTTAAGCGGAAAAACGTGTTAAATTGAGATACTATATACAATGAAAAACTGTTTTGCAAATTAATCATTTTATTTATAAATTAATTTATGTTCCATATAAAGCAGTGGCACAGTGCAACCGCTCAAGAATTTTCGCGAAAGTGTCGCTTTGCTATTTTTGACCTGGAAAATTTATTAAAATTCATAATTTAATAATTTTTGATATCGACTGAAGGTGTTTGATGGAATTTCAATATCGAGTTTGAATTGTTACAACTTTGCACAAATCCGTGTGATAGAATGCCTGAAGATGCCGAAAGGCGAAACTCGGGTCACTAGTGACAAAACATGTGGAATCGTACAAAGTTGTGACAATTCAAATTTCATAATTTAGTGTTTAAGTATTTTTTCTACGGATTTTAAGCTTTTTTATAAATAATCTTCACAACAGCATAAGCATTCTGATAAGTCATCAGTATTAGATTTGAGTTGTGAATTTTGATTTTACTCTGATGATATTTAAATAAAGCGTTTTATATCACAGCTAAAATTATCGTACATTAGTCATAATTTATATTTTACATTTATTTCTATTTACTTATCAGTAATATTTACCTTGTTATTTAATGATATACTTCCAAACATACTCTTTCACTCTATCTTACCCATGTTTTATGTTCCTTTTCATAGTCTCAAATAAAACTTCACAATGCACTTTACATACAATAATCTAAAATTCGCTTACTTGCAAGAAAGCGGTTGTACTATTTAAAATATTCTGGCCATTGTGTAATGTAAGCAAAAATTTATTAAGCAAAATAAAATCGTTGCTCGCGAGTTTTCCGTTGTTTTTTCCCGCGTATTTAACCATAAAATGTAACACAGTTAGGTCCTTTTGCTGAGATAGCTAAGAACGTATTGCATGAGTCAGCAATTCGAACAGCCTCGCTAACTATCGCCATACTCAGTTTTTAAAAACCAATAGTTCCACATGTATCATAAATGATAGACATATAAAATTTACACATTTTCGATTTTATATTCGTAAAGTTAGTCTTGAAATTATCTAACTGAATTGAAAAATAGTTATCGATTGTTATAGATAAGATTCCCTGATTTTTCTGCAGTTATTACAGTAAAAAAAAACAAGCAATAACTTTTCCATATAAATCATAATTATATCCTCTAAAACAATACGGTTTCTTATTTAAAATTCATTGTCATTGTAGCGGAATAAGTTAAGAACCAACCTACAATATAAATTTTATAATATTATCAATATTTATATATTATCAAAAATCATATCCATTATAAGAAGATAAATAAATAAAGGTGTTTTGTATGTGGAAGCATTTTCGACAGAAAAATATATTATTATATAAAACACACTGTCAAATGTATTCATTATTTTAAATCGTTCTGTAACATAAAAAGAGAAAATCAAGTATTTCATCGTAACGTGAATTCAGATTTCACGATAACATTTCTAATGAAAAACTTTGATGTTATGAATAAATGAATTCAATCGATTAACTGCCATTTTAAAACATGTTATATTTCTTTTGTGCAATTCTACAGTCATCTCGATAATATTTTTACGGAACGCAATATACAATGAGTTTACATGAAAACCGTGAGTTATATCAACACGTTCAATACCCATCTATCTCCTTTAATATTTTTTTTTTGTATAAAAACCGTATGAATTCTCATCGTGGGATTCGATATAGAATTGAGTTCTTGAACATATATCGTTCTTCTGCAAGTTTAAATAAAATTCATCATATTACTTAGTGGAATGAATTAAATGAATTAAATAAAAATCATTATATTACTTAGTGGATGAGATGTTTGACTTTGCTGTTTTTGTAGCAGCATGTAAAACTTTTGAAAATGTTGGTCGTATACCAGTCATACAGATACTAATCAATACTTTAAATACCTCAAATAATATCAAATTCACTCTTTTCCTATAACATGATGAATGAATATATCATAGAAATAAAATATACAAAACCTTTTAAAGATAACAAACGAATACAATATATTCACCTAAAACATAAAGTGCCCTGTGATCATATATAATAAACTGTCGTAATTTCACAAAAAATGTGTTTAGTGATAGACATCTTAACATTTCAAAATAATTTATCGTTTCTCTAAAAAAATTGCTCAGAGAATTTCGAGAAAGAGGTAAAATATTTTGAATTACCCATTAACATTACAAAGCCATTTTTCTTGACATAATTTTTTTTTATTAATATAAACTGAAATTTATATCAATGCAGTATGAATGAAACAACTTTCAAAAAATTCAAGCAATATTAAAGGTGCTACGAATTTCAAAAAAATCGAATGACGTTCGTTTTTAAAGATGAACAACTAGTTTCCTTGAAGACTTGGATTCTCTAATACGTAAAATTCGAAGCCAAATGGTATAACTTGGTAAGAAATTTTTATCAAAAACGAATACACACATACGATAACCATCGTTAATTTAAGTATAAGTTTGGTATAACATAGATCACGTGGTTGATACTCTTATGGAAGTATTCAATCTTTTAACATCAAACATAATTTAAGGTCACCAACTTTTTAAATACTGTTGCTGCTGGTTGTAATGCATGAAAACTTGGATACACTGACACAAATAAACAAACGCTGCTCTCTTGCTAGGTATTCACTGACAGGTGTTTGGGAATTAGTTCTAAAATAATATTTGAGGTAATTATTGTCGTTTTAAAAAATAGTTTCTTCCAAATAGTTTATTAAAGTTTGCGGGTGTTAATCGGGCCTACGCACAAGTAATGCGTTGCCACAATAAAAACGCGTTCGACGTCTTTTACAATATCAAAGATATCGCGTTACACTTGTAGTTCTTATCACGGCGGCATCTCGCTTTTCTCGCCACTGCTCCACCGCTTCCTCTCACCTGATAAATAAACAAAAATGGACCTGACAAGTATTTATTTCGATGCTTTTTTAATGTGCGTAATTTCCATCGCCCGTCCGATGATGGCATGTCATAAAACATCGTCCGTTGTGTATTTATCATTTTATTCTTGGAATAATATAATATTGACACAGCTTATACATATTAAACGGTTAGCGGAAAAGATTATTCAATTGAGGTCGCTGGGTTTTTTCTTCATTTTTATTTGTCATCTAAGCATTTTTGCAGGATGTCAATTGAAAATGACTAGCCAATTTCAATACTGTTATATTATCAAATTTGAATTGTTACAACTTTGTAAGATTTCACATGTTTGTCACTAACGACCCGAATACAAAGGTGTAACAATTCAATTTTTATATTGAAATTCCATCAAGGATCTTCAGTAGATATCATAAATTATGTGATATTATCATTACGTGCCTGTAATATTTGCATTCAAAGCGATTAAAGGACCTTCCATAAATTATCGAAAACTCAGTTTTGATTCCCAGTTTCAAAATATTAATATTTTAGAACAATTAAAATGAAACATTGTAAGAATGAAAAAAATGTGAAAATTTCACTGATTCTAAAAGCGATAAAATACAGAAATTTGTAAGTAGAAATTCTCTTAACAAAACCATACAAATGTACACATAATAATGATACCTCACTCATATCATCTAAAGGATATTATTATATTTACTTCTTATAACTATACTATTAGATTCTCGACAATATGTAACAAGAACTCTGTCAGCAGCAAGAAAAAATCTTATAAATTTTAGGCTTCCTTTGTTATAGTATTTACGCCATTTGCAGTAAAATGAAGTAACCTTGAACAAAATTAAAATTCATCGACCGAAAAAGAAGTAGCCTAGATCCTGCTGCGTCTGTAACTATTTTCCCTGGCCTATCAATCAGACTTAGCACGATCGAATATTCTAGACCAGTCGAGAAGGCTTCTGGTACACCATCTGAATAATATTTTGTATTGACATTACTCATTTCGGTAGGTTAATAACAACGGTCTGTGAATACCTTTAATCAGGTGTAATCAAACGGTGCTTGGTGATTATAATAAAAACATGGGAAAATATTTTTTATTTTTTCAGTAAATATATCTTTTATTATTTTTTAACTGTTAATAGTCAATTCTTGATGGGGAAGCATCAATCAATTGACAATACTCACGATAGTAAAACCGGTCTATAAGAATATTATGGAAGTAATAGAAAGCAAGTTGTATTATTTTATTGAAAGATCAACTTCAATATATTTTGTTTCATATACCGTATAAATTTATACAAATGTAGAAAATGCATGTTTATATGCATTGGTAATATAGAACAAAACTATCTGCACATAGACATATTCCTTTGTTTTTTTTTTTTTTTTTTTTAATAATAATAAAAACACATTTTTTTAGTACTTATTTCCACAATATATTTTTTGATCAGGACCGGTTTCGCTCATCGCGAGCATTATCAACTGATCAATGTGTTTTTATTATTTAAAATATAATGCCTTTCCATCAAGAAGTGACAGTTAACACCTTAAAAGTGATATTCCTTTGTGGTGTAATTACTAACAGAAAATGCGCCAATCACTAATTTTTTAATCGCATAACATATCTATCCGAAATCAACTGAAAGAAAGAAACATCATTCACTCAAACTAAAATTGAAATTAATTCAACTTCATATTGACTGTACATTGTGGGTTGGATCCTCTACCATTAAACTACAGAGCCCAATATATTAAAAAGGAGTTAAACAGAGCTTAATTGAGGTATTATAACTTACCTAAAGACTGTTCAACTGTAAATACGTATTGTTAAATATCAATATGCAGGCCTCGGTTTTGAGCCCTGAATAAGTTCACTTGCACGAATCTTTGAATATTTCCAGAGTCTACAGTCCTTGGGAAAGAAGTGACACAGATGCGGTCAGCACTAACATTCATTATGAAAGTGATATGGTAAGGAGATGCCGTGAAGTGAAATATTGTTATTAAGTTATACTATGTATTCGGGAGCATTCTGTTCGCGTACCATAGAGTAAATCAAGACGTGCTCGCATGCAATAGTAGACCCGCTAACAAAATGTGAGTAAGAATGGTAACGATAATCACAATCAAAAAAATTTGTGATTTAAAGAAGATTATAAATAGGTTTTTTAACAAAAAAAATCCATCACTAATGTGAATAATAAGCTCAAATACATAAATAGTGAAATATCAGTTTTTATTCCCGATCACTGTGACATTGTATGATTTGGAATGTTGATCAATGGATAATGACTGTTTTTATAGTTATATATCTTCTAACCAGACCTACATATATAAATGACTTATACATTTGATACTGAATAATTTCCATAAGTAAACACACCCGATATCATTTTAACGTTTACTAAAAAAGCACTGATATGATAAATATTGTCCGAAAAAAGGTTCTTAATAACTATTTCTGTCAAATAAAATCAACGAGTTCGTTGTTCACCACTCGCAAGTTGGCTTATAAAATTTGTGCTGCTATATTTTAATTCGAATGAAAAGAAGATTAACAGCGTTAGGTCAATTTGAGTCGTTAACGACTCATATTATCACACTTCTCTTAAAAGAAGTGTGATAAAATGTTAAGGAAATTTCTCGCCATACGATGTGCTATAATTCTACATAACACTGCCTGATTGAAGCATAATCGTACAAGTATATATGCAATATAATAAACTGAAATATTACACTGTCGAATATAACTACAATCACATTTCACAATTTTTAATAATAGCATTATTTGACATATTTTATACATGTTTTCCAATATTGGTTTTTATATGATGAAAATGGAAGTGTTTTAAATATTTGTGTTATAGATAACATAAGAAAATTGTTCGATTATAGAGCGAGAAAATAATACAAATGATTATTTTAAAATTTTTCTGAGTTCAAGCCAAACACATTTTGATTTAAGTGCTATTATTATAAAATATTGTGAAGAAAAAAAACGTAGCAAAATAATATTTTATAATATTACAGATGTTTCATTAATATTGTTACGCTGTCTGTAGTTGGATTATAAATTACTACTAAAAAAACACAACATAGTTTACCTATACATATGTATACACCCAGTCCTTTTTTTACGCGAATTCGATTATACGCGATTTTTTTGGACGGCACCGTTACATTTTTTTACGCGCTTCACTCGTTTTTACGCGATTTTTTCCCCAAATTTGTTTTAAAGAAGAAATTTATATATGATGCTAGGTATGTATGTTTCATTATTTTTATAAATAAAAAAAATATGTCTATTTTTAAAACTTAATTCATATAAGTGAAAAAATTATATCGTTATATTCTCATTATATTTTATAAGCAATAAAGACATGAAATATGTTTTTTTTTTGCACGAATTTTAATGAGCAAATTTTGGTTTTTCATACGGTTCTGGTACTTTTTCACGCGATATTTTAATTTTTGGAACCAATTTATCAAACTATATGAAAGTTGTGATTTTTTTACGCGATCTTTTTTACGCGCCGTTTTCTGGAACCAATGTATCGCGTAAAAAAAGGACTGGGTGTATAAATTTCATTAATTTATAACCGTTTTAAATAAATTTTTAATTTCTACGATTAATATTCTCATGATAATTATGAAATCTGTTACTAAAATTCTCACTGAATAATAATTTAAATAGCTTTATAATAACGTTACCTCACGAAAGATTACGTGACAATAATTCTACCATCTAAAAAAATACTTGTGAGTATGACTTAGGAATGGGATT
Organism: Himalopsyche japonica; assembly: GCA_028555115.1. NCBI lineage: Eukaryota > Metazoa > Arthropoda > Insecta > Trichoptera > Rhyacophilidae > Himalopsyche > Himalopsyche japonica. Next base: position 654,694 of record JAHFWJ010000722.1, read on the forward strand.
TATGGTCGTAAACAGCTTACTATAGAAGAATACACTGTTCATAAGTATGTGATATGAATAATTAATTATCAATCAAAAGTAATTTTGTATGTCAGTTAGGCAAGCACACGTCACCTGAGAACTAACTAACATTTTCCGTGACATACGAAAATATAAAATTATTAGATTTTCGAAAGAAACTTTCATCAATATGTTTGGTAACATCGTTTTAATATAAATAATGACATGGATTTTATATTAACTTTATTTACCTTTAATATACTTATTGCTCACTAGATCGATAATAATACTTACAATTAACGAAATCGTTCATAATCATTTTGTTACATAATACATTCTGAAAATAAAAAAACTGCTTTTTTTTAAAAACATTTACCATTTATATTACCATAAAACTTAGATTAATTTATTGAATCAGTGTTTGTTATATCTTCCTTATCTTCTGCCCATATTTTATTGAAAAGAATTTTACATACTGATATTTAAATAAAATGGCCCGCAAAACGCATTTAATGGTAGCAATATAAAAATATTTTTGTTCGTTTATAGCACAACTTATTCTGTTGAAATTGTTTATAGATAAAATCTCACGATTATAGCGTATTTGGGTCATTTTGTACTTAAATAAGATAAACATACATTGGTGTTGAATATCGGAAATCGCCGTTAATCGCCAAATTCCCGCAAACAGTAGCATTTTACATACAAATCGCTAGAGAATACAAAATTTTATATGCAGCACATGTTCTTCCAAAAATGACATACAGAACAAAAGCGCATTGATTCAACCCTAAGTTTACCAACGTTCGATTATTCATTGAAATATTTAAAAATATTGTCTAATTGAAAGTTGAAAACTGCCAAGACTTTTTACGACACTTTATATAATACGCTTAAAAAATATTATACACAAAAACAATGATTTTTTAACGTATAAACAAGCATAGTAAATAATATATTTTTCATTTGATCATCTTTAATAGTAATTATTATAAGACAGAAGTATAATATGCCATACTTAAATTTCCAAATGAAGATTAATTTTTGAATTCGTATTCGTGATGTTTTCATTCCATCCTAATCAACGTATATACGATCTTTAAATTGGGAATGAGATCAAAAGAATTCTTGATACTGAATTCCATGAGTTCTCGTAAAAATATTATGTTGTCAAGAAATTTCATGACCAGTTTATAAAAAGCTACACTGATCATGGGCACGGTCTGTAATATTGTTTATTTATTAAATATGGACATGTAACAATTGAATGCTTGACTAAGGATTTGTCGCCGATTAGTAAATAACCGGTCAATTTTGGGTTGATGATGATTTCGAAGGTGTGACAGTGGAATGGGTCGCCGGGGAAGGTCGCGACGCTCTCACGATGCCCGGACATAAATTCATAAGCTCATTTCGATAAGACAATAATATAAACATAAGTATAGACGATGTACAAGAGGTGATTGTATAAAAGCTAAAGAAGGTCAATGAGTTTTGTATTGATAAACGTTCAATATTTATTCGAAAGTTTTTGATAAATATTCTAAAGAAAAACTAAACAGATTATTTTTAATTTGCCATGAACCATTCCATAAAAATCACATGTATGCAGATTACATACAAAAAATCCGAATAAAATTATTACTTTAATTAAACAGTCTTATTTATAAATTACATATTCTATACGAAAGTGCCTCTCAAAAAACTATTTAAATATATACTGTATTTAAAAAAGATATTTATGATCTTTATATAATACATCACTTACCAATGTGAAGAAATACGTATCAGATCTAGTTGCACAACCATTCAATTTTATACAATAATGAATTTTCCACAAAGTCACCCACGAACTCATTCAAAATATCAATATAGTATTCATTACTTTAATGTAAACTTCTGTGTATTATCTATGAATTAATTGACAACAGTATGCATCATTAATCGAGAACAAAATAGTGAAATACAGCATATTAATGGTGCCTGCGAAGAACTGTAATCTTGGTTTAATCTTAGGATAAGATAATTCTATTAATTATAATGGAATTCGTTAGGATGGAATACTGATTATTCCTTTCGAATTATTCTTTTCGATGCTGGTTGAAAAACACTAGATAGTTTATGACTCACAACTAGTTGACTGTCGCCTGATCGAGTCGCGTGCGTTTGCGAGCATTTATACACGCACATTTATATCATAACATTCATAACATAAGTTAATAAAATTTCAATTTGTATTGACAACATGTAGCGAAATTAAATTTCAAAAGACACTCAGAATAATGAATGATTTTTTATAATATTAAATAACTTATTTTCGCACTCGACAATTTGTATGTTGCAAAATTTAACAAATAATTATGTTTCTTTTTAAACACAAATTTCCTCATTTTTTAAGTTTTTTATTCAACTAATTGACATTAAGGAAATATTTAACACAGGACAACATACCAGTGGCGTTTTAAAGCGATTCATAATTATTATATTCAATGTGAGAAAAAGTTTTTATTTATTTTCTAACATGAATAAAAAAAGAAGGATTACTAAGTACATTGGAACCCCAATCAACAGTTCTCGCATAATAGGTTTTCTCGTATGAATCGTTAATTTTTTATAGTACCGTGAAACACCCATAAGAACAATGTTAAATAATTCCGTATAAGCCGTTCCCTACTTACCGATTCCTCGATCTATCGTCTAAATGTTATGGTTCTGTCTCAAATATTATTCCGATTGACCGGTTTTCATAGATAAATATTTCTATCCAATACAATTTATGAGTTTGAGTACATAAAATCTTATATGTACATTAACCAAAGAAATTGATGATGAAACATCTATATAGTTCGCTCAAATGTCTTGATATTTTATTTAACAAAGAATTTCACAAGAAGAAGTTTAAAAAACTATTCGATTATTTCAATAAATAAGATTTAATTAATATAAATTTTACAAAACCCTCTCATTTTATGTAAAACCATATTTTGGAAATGAAAGGAAATAAGCAGTAATGACTATGTCGTTATGCTTAGACAACTATCAAAAATTATATAAATAATCGTTATTAAATTAAATTGACACGTTCAATCATTAAAAAAAAAGAGTTAAACTGAGTAAATCAAAGTCAATACATATAGTTATTCATTTAAAATTGAAACAGTTAGCTTTTTAAGACAAGGAGCATCTTTCAACAATAAGTCCTCAAAATATTAATGTTACGTTAAATATACAGTTTTAGCAGTTTCCTTTTGCCCAACTTACTCGCGGGGAGGCAAAAATTGGTGACATTACTCGCGGAAGCAATCTGCGAAGCTGGTTCTTCCGCCCTTCCCGGCGACAGCCTCCTGTATCAACCCCACACCCGCGTAAACATTTCATTACAACAGCACGACGTATTTTCGATCAATAGGTATCAACATACCTGCCAAAGGCTGTGATACTCAAACTCGGAAGAATTCCAAGCGATACTATTGTAATAATAAACTATTTCAATCATCAAAAACTAATTTATTTACCGGTTTAAAAGTATACAGTTCGATTGTTATTTTTGTTATTTTGTTATGTATTCAAGAGCAAAAATATTATCTAGTATAATTTTGACTACTAGGCTACTTTAAGGACTGCATATTTATGTGGTAGTGTGTACAAAGTTGAGAATTTGGACTAGAGCCAGAAAGTATTAAAATCGATTCCGTTAAAAACCAATGAAATGTATATTAATTGAATCAAACTTCCGCGCCGTCTAGTACACGATTTTCAAATTACTGCGAAGATATAAAGCATTCTCTTTTCTTCGAGCACGCTTTCGTACTTACGCAAATGATCAACATTTCCACAAGCAATGTAATATTTGCAAATCACTCGAGATGATACTCGCCGCGTAACTCCGATATTAATTTTACTAATGGAACGATCCGGCCCACAGCCCGTCACCGCTCCTACAGATTGCTTATTTTATTATATGAATATTCACAGTGGATAGAACAGGGGTACGTAATCTTTCAGAAACTTGAAAATGGTTACTTTATCAGTTCGACGGCGTTCCCGTCACAAAAATAGATTTTTTTTCGCGGACGAAATTCAATGAACTTAATTATTTAGTAACATTTTCAAAAACGTAGTTAACATATGATACTTATAAACACAATGCTTTTAAATCTAAATTTGACAGCTCTAAAAATGCTGTTAATTATAATAGTTTCATAGAAATACATTTTTTTTTCATAAATAAAAAATACTATATTTATCACGTACATATATTGTGACCATAATATACACTTATGACCACCAGCATAGTAAAAAGACGCATGGCATGGTTTGAGCATGCTTTGAATATGCCGCTTGAAAGCGCTACAAATCATTTTTTGTGGAATCTCACTGAGTGTTAGCGTCTCGGTCGGTCCTACAATATTCATGCTGTGGGAAAATCATAAGATAACGACACGATGCTATGGAGTTAGGAAATTTTTTTGATGAATTTCTAGATAACTAATATTTATTGCGTTGAAGCTATGTATTTACCTAATATTATGTATTGGTAATAGTATCAAAATATTTCATTTTCTTGCCTTTAGGTTTTTAGGGAGAAAAAATAATGTAACTTAAATCTTATAAATTGGATACGAATGATAAAGTTGCTTTAAAAGACAACATAAATTTTTAACAAGATAAAAAAATATATTCTGCAAAAATAAGCATGTTGAATGCTTAATTGATAAAAAATAGTTCAATGTTTCAAAAATATGATCAATACAGTATACATATATTTTGCTTTTAAAAATATTAATGTGAATAAATTATATAAAATATTTACTCGAATGTGTCTATATTAATATGTGTATATATATATGCACGTAAAAATAAGACATTCGTGAGAGTTTATATGGTAAAAACATTTTTTTTGTGTTCGTAAACCAGTATGTTGCGCACTTCTGCAATAGACAGTTTTCAATATTCATGAGGTAAATATGTGTGAGTTACCTATTGTGTGTGTAAACGAAATACACTGACAGAATTGCATGAACCTACTTGCTATGATTTGCGTTTATTGTTTGTTTGTGTGCACATTTCATGTCTGTTGGTTTAACTAGCGCAATTCATGAAATAAGAGCCATAACCGTTCATTCTCAGAATAATTCAAAATCGCAATTATAAAACTACTTCTATCTTAGCATATTGTGGAGATTTTGTTTAATGAATGTTTGCATTGAAGCAAAAAGGCATGTGAATTAACTAATAAATATTGCCATCAATTTTGACCATTGAATCTAGATAATAATCCTAAATTGTGATTGTAAGAAAAGTAATAAAATATTTTGAAATGACATTGGGTAATATTTAATTTAAAAACAATATCCATTGAGAAATAAAGATATATTTCGAAAATGCATACAGCGAACATCTATACGGTTACAGGTAATGAAAAACATTTCATTAAAATATATTATAAAATTACATTTTTTTAAATTATTACAAAATCGATATAAACGTAATCAGGCTAAAATGATATCCATATATTTTTTTCAAAGACAGCTTAAAATATCTGGTCATAGATTATGTAAGAGTGTTAAAAATTTCTTGCCTTAATTTTAAATTATGAAGCATTTTATGACTAGATCAGACTTGGCGTGAAGAACTACATTTGCATATCAATTTTATGCTGGTGTGCGTCGGTTTGTATATTTTTTTATGTTGTGCGGAAAATATGATCGCGCAGATTTTCCAGTGAATTTAATTTGAGAAAGTGCCACAGCCTAATTTCAATCCTCAATTCAAATATTTTATGCCGCGTAGCATATTTATTTATTCGGTCTGCTGATTACGTCAAATTGTATCCTGCTTCGATTGAAAATGTAATCGAAAAATCTTTTTGACTGTAAATATTCAATACTATTCAAAATTTGTCATTTCATTGTATTTTGCATGTATATTTTAGATTTATTCCCTTTTCAATAGTATCGATAATAAATTGAAATTCAGAATTTATTCTTATTTATATTGGGCATGTTTTGTATAGTACATTATTATTTCCGATTATTTATTTGTATACATAAAATTGATCGCAAAGACAGGTGTCGTGTAATATATTATTTAATTTTGGTAAAAGTGACCTAGTGGTAACAGCGTCATTTGGGTTGACGATAGTATCAAGTTCAATTAAATTATAATAAAAAATACTCAGTTCATAATCCCCTCGATGATCAAACCCGCTCCTGATCATAAAATGTATTTTTGTTATTATTTCCACAATATTTTTTTTACATCAAGAAGTGACAGTTAACATCTTAAAAGTGAATATTTAATTTTGAATTGTCACAACTTTGTACGATTCCACATGTTTTGTCACTAGCGACCTGGGTTTCGCCTTTCGGCATCTTCAGGCATTCTATCACCCGGATGCACCTTCAGTCGATATCATAAATTATGAATAATATTTGTTTTGAAAACGGTAGATAATGAAATGAATAAACAAATAACTGTTACTGTTTTAAAAAAAACACAATGCTTTATATTTTTTCCTAAGGAATAAAGACAGGTAAGTACAAGGGAAATGTAATAGTCACAAGCATGCTAGAAGAAAGCTCTAAATTAGAGCAAAGTCTCCCGGCGAACGCCGTATAGTAAAATTTATTACAGGACTTAGAAATATGGCTCCGCTCAACTTTGCATGAAAAATACATAAAATTAAATCGCAAATGGATGTTGAGAACGTAGACATCTTTTGCTTTACATACTTCACGTGCAATCAAATAAAAACGTGTGAAAGGTGAGGATTTTTTTTTTACCAATTTAATTTATTTTATTGTGTACGCATGTTGGCACGTTTCTAAAACTCTGCACATGCATATAAATTACCTATACTGCCAATTTAAGCACCGTTATGGTACCTCACGATCATTATTATAAAGATTTATCTCTTTTGATCAAATGAAATCCGGATATTTTATTTGCTGTAGAAATAGTGAACTATTCTCACAAAAAAAAGTTTGATTTTGAAACATAACTGTTTACGAAAATCAAGTTGACAACAGAATTGTAAATACTTTAATTTGCCATGCAACTGTCAATATTACAAGTAAGAATGAATATTTATTTTTATTGAAGAAAATGTATGGAGCTTTCTTTTTGCTACTTTAAAATGGTGACTGGTAAAATCGTTAATAATAAAGCATAGTAGATTTTATATTTACAAAATATTTTTTGAATATTCAAATATATTTGTTTTTTTGCAGCATTTAAGAATCGTTATGTCTTAATAAGTTTCGATTTCACAAATTTAAGGCAATGGATATATATCTTTAAAAAACAAAAAAATTACCTTTGCTTTTTGTGTTGATGTTGTGAAGAAATGAATAAGTTGCATCGATCAATAGGATTTTAAACTGATCACGTAGAAAATTTAATTTTATATTAAAACGGGCGCATTCCAATGATGGGAAATAAGGTATGCATGAAATCACGTGCTCTAACCATAAATTGTCTAGTTTCCAACTCATAAAATAATCAACTTGTATTCTTTGTTCATAAAGTTTAATCGTAGAATTAAAATCCACTTCTACGATAAATGTATTACAAATGACTTTATGAAGGAATTTTTAGTGTAACGATAAAATAATTTGTACACGTTTCATTCAGAAATTCATTTATAACAAGATTATGACTTGTACAATATTTATAAATACAGAGAACAAATGCTTTTTAACATGATTATGTGGGAGCTCACGAGCCACTGAGAATAATTTTAATGTACGCCATCTGTTTTTATTTCTTGCAGTAATTATATTAAACCTATCGGCAATAATTCCAACCAATATTCCAATTAATATTTACAGCATATTATCAATCTCAAATTTTTGCTATAAAAACGTGTACAAGAGAAAACTTTTTTGAAGAACCTTTATTTGTTTTTTACATGCATAAAAAATACTGATGCTTTTTTTCCCCCACAAAGCTATCGGTACATTTTGATCTTGAAACAGTTTTTTATTGAGTCATATAAAATCATCAAATATATTTTTTTTAAGGTTCAAAATTATTTCAAAATTTTGGTTGTATTTCTTGTAAGGATTTATACTATATTGCGTACAATACATTAAACATATTTATATCACAGTATGCACATACATATAATATTATATATACATATGTGAAGTGTGAAATATCGTCAATGTGCATATTTACTCGTCAACTAATGTATAAGAAGCAGTTTCAATTCTGATTTGGACAGTATAATTTATATTCACTTCACTAGTCAATGTATGAATTAACTTATAAATATATTAGCTCGCAAGCAAGCGTTAGGGATTAGGTTATTTTAGGTTAGGATAGGTTAGTCATATGCCAGGCTATATATATCAGATAGCAATAAAATTTATGTTTGATTAGACCATTGATATATTTTTACTTTTAGGAATATTCTATTAGTTATTTTATGTTTTTTATTATTACTGTTCATGTTAAAAATAATAGAACAAATTATATCCGAGAAAACCTTACAATATTGGATAATGCAAAATTTTCTTTCTGCTGATGTTATAGCAAATATTTTTTTGTGATATATAAAAATTCTACGTATAAAATATTTAATGCAGGGAAATAATGATAATGGAGTAAGGTTTAACATCTTAACTACTTCTTTTACGTGTGAATGATACGTGGGGAGAGTAGAGTAAATGATAAAGTGCTTGATTTTTTGTACGCATACTAAGTTCTTGTACGTTGTAATAATAGAGGGGAATTTTTTCACGTTCCATTAATGAAACAATTTCTCATAAAAGAAGTTCAAGGTATACCGTATTACCTACAAAAATATGTATTCTATTTATGTATGGTATAGCAAAGTAAGGAATGAAAGGTAATTTTGCCAAAACGTGGAGTTTTCTTACAAAAATAATGAAGACTATAGTAGTTTCATTTTTGCTAATTGACCATTTTGTAATGAAGATTATATTCATTTTAAATAATGGTTCGTAGCTTGATATGATGTGTGCTAATTTAGCATTCAAGTACATTTTATCATACTTTGTTTTACTACATTTTATCCCCCGCTGTAATTGTCTGCATTGTTTCAAGCGATTTAATTTGCTTAAGAAATATTATTTTCGGATCTGTATCCAAGCTACAACTTTTATTTCTATAATATATGATGTCGGAAACGAATCTACAAATGGACGCTTAATAATGATTTCCATTAGATTTGTGTTAAAATGCTTGATTATCTGTTATGTTTTTATTTCCTCGCATTTCTTCGATTTCACTAACAGTGTCTTGATGTAGTATTCCAGATAAGGCTTATTCATTTTTTGTATCATTTAAATAATATACATACATCTGGTAATATTCCCGGTTAATTCAGAAGTAAGTTTGTAGAAATTCGTTTTTATAGAAGAATTTGTTATTCCACATGTTGTTTCATACTTAGTAACCCAACAAATGAAAACCTAAAAAAAAATTATCAAATTTATATTTGCATTTAGTTTCTATCTTCGGCTGTTCATATGATCAAAATTAGAAGCGGATATAACTGGAAAGAAATAAATAAATATTCGTTCTTTATGCTGTTTTTAAAATAAAAACTGTGTGACAATGATGAATTGCCTATGTATTGTTATAATGGCATCATACAAATGAACGTTGCGTAGTTTGAATATACGCTGTATTTTGTATGCTAATTATTATAACTATAGCAATTATTATTTAGAATCACAAAATAATTATTCATTGTAAGGCCAATAATGGCATTATTATTTAATCTGAACCATAAACAGATTCAATTGTTGGCATCATTTTTAATTTGATATAGTGAAAAAGATCACACAAGCAATACAGTTAATCAAAACGGCGTAATCTGCTTTATGATACATTATTATTTGTAAACCGCCGGAAGTACCTGCGATATGTCGAGCAATGGCGTCATCTATGCCCATTAGTTACCTTATTAGCATCATAATATCCATTTCCGGCGCGGGTCATTCAAATTGTGGCCCCGTCGAGTTCCTTTATCGAAAAAAGGCGGCTGAATATATCCAGTGCCATTTATTATTTTGAAAATGACTGTTTTGTGTAATAAATTTTTATTTTATGCTGTTTTTATGTATGATGTTACATTACAATAATGGTTAATAAACGATGAGTCAGTTAACAGACGAATGCAAGCAGTGTGCGGAAAGCGTGAATTCGGTTAAACGATTATTTATCTTTTTTGTAAGGACAATATTTTTATGTGACAATATTTATTTGTTACGTTTTTCATGCTTTAATTAACATCATAATTGTATTCATATCAATGTTGAATATTTTCTTGTCAAATACAATTCGACCGTCTGTGGTAGAAATAATATTGCTCAACAAATATTCATTACTTTTCAACCATAAATGATTATAATATAACACGGTGAAAAAATAGCAATATATATTAGTTCTACAATTTTTTTCTTCATAAGATATAGTTGATAGCTATTTCAGCTCACGCCCTCTTCAGAACGAAGATTATAACATATATTGAACGTAAATAAAATCATATATATTTTTTTAACAAATAAAATAATACAAATAAACTTTTTCGAATATATTAATTTTTTAATCATTACCCTTTTTATAATATAAATAAATACTCACAAACATGCCTGTCTATACATTAAGTGAACCATTTTTACCTGTAAGAATGGGAAAGATATAATGTTTGAATAATTTTCAAATTTCAAACAAATATATATACTTTAGCCTTCCTATGTATGATTCTATGTAGATATGCTAAATGTATTTTTTTTTACAATCTTAAGTAAGTGTCATTTAAATTGATGAAAATGAATATCTTTTCGTCGAAAATAATATCTAAAATGCTTCACTCAAATTTCTCATACTCAGAAATAAATATAAGTGATCTTATTTCATCGTAATCTATCATACGCCGTCCACATTGCCCCCCCTTACAGTTATCAAACCTCTATTGATAAAGTACGGGCCTCAAGTGATACATTGATAGATTCAACCCTCGACAGGACCACCGTTTGACCAACTACCCTTCATAACTCTTAAAGCTCACCCTTTGAAAGCTTTCATATTGAAAATGTACAAAGTGTTTCACAAATTTAATGTAAGATTCATAAGAAACATTTAAAGTAAATGATTTTTTAACTATTTTTTTTTTGTCAATAATGCTGAGATGTGTTTTTAGAAAATATTAAATGAGTGTAAATTATGACTTCAAAATTGTACATCATTCAATTATTTTGTATATTTCAGAATAAGTATTAAGATAAATAATAAATAGCTGATAAAAGTACAATACTTGATATTTTATTTCAATTATTTATTCAAAAACATTGACGCATTTCAAAACAAAAATGTTACCGACTATTTCTGCTCTCAGTGTGAATAATAATTCACTCATGTTACAATTCATTTCAATATTTATTGTTTTCAATGATATTTCAATATGAGAGAATTACTGCCTTTAAAGTAATAATAAATATTTTTTCATTTTATTATTTGTAATTGATTACCTTTAAAAAAAACGTTGCACTGAACACCCGGCATTTGTAAACCTACAGGATATATTTAATTCGTTCGTTTGTCAAATATATATTTTATCTTCAATATTTTTACAAGCGAGATATACGAAACTGCCGATAGCTAGGCGATTTAACGAAAAAAACTGACGTCGTTTGCTATTATATTCCATAAAAGAACGGACGCGGGTGGAGACCATTCATTTCGGATCATTTCACAATATTTTTCCTATCTGATATCTATTGTTATCATTCGATATTTATTACAAGAGCACACAGTCTTTGGGTCATAAATGTGATTTTTTTCTGGTGTATGTCATCAATATCATACGCCCCTTTTTTCTGCCCACCTAATACAACCTAGAAAAAAACTTTGTATTTTGCTTCATCTGTTTTATCGTGTTATCATAAAAAATAATTTAATAAAATCTTTCTCGTATGATAACACATAATATTCACTATCTTTTTTCATTTGTTCTAAAATATTATGGAAAAAAAGTAATTAATCATATGTGTTGTGCGATAAAAACACTTAATTAAAATACAAACAAAACTGAGGATGAATATGATTTTCTCCGACAAAACAGTATAAATTTAAAATATCACAACACAATGAGTCAAGCAATGAGTGTGTGTTAATCTATTTGACTCAAATGTATCTTTAAATATTTAAAAAAAAATGAAATTTTATATTAATTAATTCATACGTTTTTTCAGACGATAACCCTAAAAATATAATTTAAAATATGACTTTGTAGATTTATATGGTTTGTCTGAGTTGAAGAGGGTATTGATATATTTTCAGTACAGTTTGCATAGTCTCTTTTTTTAAATGAAAATTTCCTATCTTATAAATTTTCTTCAAAGTAATATAATAATATCCGCATTCATTATTTACGAACACATCACATTCAAATGAATAAGTAGTACTCGAATGTATACATAGAAAAATAAAACACTCTTAAAACGACCACGAAAAACTTACTTTCATTTTTGTCGTGATAAAAAAATATTGTGGAAAAATTTTCAGAGAAGATAAAGAGATTTCTGGCGCTGATGGCTCGATTTGTCATGATTAGTAAGTGACCTTTTTATGTTGCATATAGCCAACGGTCGCAGAATTTGATCAGGGTTTGCCAAATTAATACGGTTTTTGGCAAGACTTGAAGAACATTATTCTCAGACTAAAAGCTCTTTAATTTATTATATTTAATTTAAAAATGTGTGAAATTTGACAGATACAAAATCATGTATTGTTAAGTTTCAGAAGATTAGCCTATTTGTAATTTATTTATTTTTTACTCAAATATTCCCATCGGATATTAAAATGCTTTCCAACAACGCATTCAGTAATAAAAGTTTAATATAAAACACCTGGTGTGATCATCCTTCTTATCGTATGTTGAATAAATTAAAATTAGTATATTCATTAATTCGTATTGTTCAATCGCTTATATTGTATGTGTGATATTATATTTTCCACTTCATAAAAAAAGCTGACTTGCTTGTTTACTTAACGAATCGAATCATACGTTAGCAGACCTCCATGCAAAGATGCCCTCTGGGCCAACTTATTAGAAGACTTGTCAAAACAAGTTTAAGACAACATGAAATATTATCGCGCGGTGACAATCTGAATTGTTCTTTAAATTATTTTATGAAGATACAGCGAGTGTGAGTAATTTTAAGTTCTGAAATTAATTCATGATCCAACATTTGGCAAATTGGTCATTAATATAAATAATTAGAATTGACGTATTTTTAACAAACGTTACGAAAATTATGTTTCTTTTTATTTTTAGTTTACTTTTTGTAAAATAAAATGGAATCAATTTTTTTTTTATTTTCAAGTAAAAATAAATTTCATATTAATGAATTAGTTTTTTAATATAGTCTTCGATGTCATGGTTTTCTGCGGAAAATTTATAGCTTAGCTTATTTACCGGACTTCGTATGCATAATTATAGTTAGTTGCCACAAAACGAAATTTGTTCTTAGAATATCTTTTATTGAAATAGAAACTGGAAAAATTCTTACCAATCTTTTTCCCAATAATTTATTTTATCGAGATGAAATACTTTCAAAATGAAATAACTTTTAGATTTCTATTTTATATGTAGCTGTTATTTGCATATGAAAAAGTCAAGAGGAAAGATACTTCAACAAGTAATATATATAATCTACGGTAGTCTTGCGTTTACCTAAAATCTTATTATACTCAACATTTTTACACAACATGAATTTTAAGCTATCGTAATTACTTATAGTGTTATTTTATGTTAGACAATGTGCGCATATAATATGTGCTGTCTCCACAGGTCAGCGATTTCACTTCATTCCGTATTTTTTTCAAATATCTACATACTATTAAATTAAACATGACAATTCAATTAGACTTAAAAATCACTTTGAATTCTATTGTACTACCACTGTTTTATTGCTTATAAAATTAATGTGGAAGTGTTACTTTTACACAATTTTTAACTATCAGCATTAAGATGTATACAGAACAATTTTTGTATACGATTAGTGAGCGATTTGATTCTTGTGCATCTTTCCGTTATATCCAGATATACTTAACTTACTATCACTTCCAAAAAATTACAACATTGAGAAATCATAAAGATTTACTCGTTTATTTAAAATTGATTGACGGTTCAAATGTGCCCGTGTGGATTAAAAAAATTATTGATAAAATTATTTTTATTTGTCTTGTTTTTTTTAATCTTTAACTACTTTATTTCAAATTGAATGAAGGAGTGGATGAATTTACCATAAACATGCATCATTCGGAATTTTTAAAAATCTAGCTACCCTTACCCCTGCCCATCTATATAAAATATTCAATAATATACACATATTTCATACATAAATTGAGATGAAATATATTAATGATTAAATGAGACAAAATCATTATTATAAAGTTAAGTATTATATAGATATATAAATATATACCAAATATATATATATATATAAACTCATTTGTAGTCCTTGTTTTCACAATATGTTTTTTTATCAGGACCGGTTTCGCTCATCACAATCATTATCAACTGAGTAAATTTATGCAAAAAAATTAAATAATAAATTAAAGTTGACAGCTAATCTCTCAAAATTGAGATATATGTATATGATATTTTCAGACCAAATGATATTGAATTGAAATATTAAGAAATCGAATCTATAAAGGAAAAATGGGAATCAACTAAATAAGTTTTATTTAACAATAACAAAGTTACTCTAGTATTATTTTTATATACATAAATATTAAAACAAAGGTATTTTTTTATCAGAATATTGTTCATAAGCCATATCTGTGAAAGGTTATTACAGTTCATAATTTCGCCATTAATTTAGTTTTTTACTACCGAACAAAGGTAAATTTATTCAATTGCTCACAGAAGCGAAGAATCATAAAATAGAACTATTTCGAATTCATTTGTATGATGACTAATTTAAATATTCATTGATATTTTCAAACGAAAATACCTTTTGTATAGCTCGAAATATTAATGTTTCCATAGTGAGTTGAACTGATGTTAATCGATGTGTATCATCTTTTTAAGTTGCATATATAAATTCATCATAATATTAATTGTTGAATGTTATATTCAATAGGTATGATTTTTAAGGAATTTGCTAAATAAATATTCGATTTTTAATTAGCAAAATATGCCAAAAAGATTCAATTTTACACATGTATTGTAATTGTAATAGCTTTTCATTAAGTCATTCACCTAAAAGCTCTATACATATTCATCAATATGAATTGCGTTGTAATTTTTATTTCAACTTAGTGTCACATTAATAATAAAAAGACCAACTCGACCATCTGTTAATTAAGGCTTAACCAGGCTAATGTAGATAGAATAAATCAGCACTAAATAAAGATAAAAAATGATTTTACTTATAAAATACAACAGAAAAACATATATTTTTTTAAAAATTTAAAGTAGTGTATATTTGTACAACCCGTATCTGATAAAATCATGTAGAATTACGCGGTGAAAAAAATAGCAATGTATTTTAGTTCTACAAAATTATTTTTAACAAATATGGTTGATAGCTATTTCGCCTCACGCCATCGTCAGAATTCATGTGGAAATATTATGCCCATTCA
Organism: Himalopsyche japonica; assembly: GCA_028555115.1. NCBI lineage: Eukaryota > Metazoa > Arthropoda > Insecta > Trichoptera > Rhyacophilidae > Himalopsyche > Himalopsyche japonica. The sequence goes on from JAHFWJ010000722.1 coordinate 670,321, forward strand.
CACGTGGCACACTTCGCCCAATATTATCCAGTACCTTAGCAAACATTAATCATATATACAGTTATTTAATTCTACCATCACCGTCTAAGGATCCATTACCCTAAGCATGTTGGTTTAATGTATGTCCTGATACAATTTTATAACAAGCTATTTCATTAAAAAAACTTATTTACAACCTAAATAATATTCAGAGCCCCATTGATTACTTGAATTAATGTAAATATTGTTACGCATTAAAATACAATATAATAATATTACTGTCAAAACGTGTACTTCTATTTAGATTAAAAAATCATTAATATTATTTACGTAAAGGCGTACAAAAGGTTTTCACACCTGTGACTTTGTTCATTTCCGGTGCAAATAATTTATTCGAAAATTTATTTTAACACTTCTCACATATTAAGGTTAGTAAATTTGACTTTGTACTTTAGTGGTTAAACGCAATGATCCTGTCTCAAATATAAACTTTTTTACAAGCTAAATGATATCATTTTTTACATCTCATAATTTATGACTATAAATATTTGTTGTGTTCCGGATGTTTATTTTTGTGTTTTAATATAAAGTTCACTCTCGATAAGGCTGGTTTTTTATTGTGAAAGTGTAAATTTAGATTAACATAGTTAATTATTTACATTTGTGACTTCTGGGCCCCTTCAACATTAATCACGTCCATAAAAACAACTAGAACTGCATCTTGATAATATTATAACGACTCGAAATATTGTATTTAACAACAATGTAAAAGCACCGTATAAATATTTAAGTAAAACGAAAAGGATTACTTCAGGCATGACATTTTTGGATTGTAGTATTTATTATTAAAAAAAATAATATATGAAAATCAAGACTAGAAAAAATATTACTTCGAACAATTTTTTTTGCAAGTTTTTGCAGTTGATTTGGTTTCGATTATTATTATGAAAATTATTTATATTGAAGAAGATATCAAATATATGGTAAATTATCATTAAATTTAGACACAAAATAAATTTAAAACGAAATTGGCTGTTGTAAATAAGTTCTGAGAGCCTTATGCGAACAATTATGTATTTATATAAAATCGTAATTTTAGCAAAAAAAAAAAGATTTTTAAAAACTTGAGTATGATGGTTTTTTTATGTATTATTCATTGGGTTCTCATCTCATGCTTCAACAAATAAAAAACAATTTAATAACTTGCCTATTGAGTTGTGGCCGAACTCGAAGCGATATTTTTAAGTCACAATAAAATTTAAATTTTATGCAGGATATCCGGCTTTTAGTATGAGCGTCTTTATTTTTTATCGAAGTGAAGAAGTTATTAATTCAGAAATATGTATGAATGTTTGTCGTATAATTTTACCCTATCGAATAAAAATATTTATTAAAAATGCTTATAAATAATATAATATGTTGGTATAAAAACTTTCCTTATCGATTTTTTATAAAATTTGGAATATAAAATATTAATTATTGTATTCGGTCAGAATAAGGAGCGTGTTACTCAATACATCTATTTAAGTGGCGTTGCTTTACGATGACGAGTCATTACAACTTAATATTGTGATAAGAAACCTGAGTTTAGAAAACACATACTCTTGGCGGGCTCTAATAGTATAGTTCTTTGATTCTACAAGTGAAATATATAACAAAAATATATAGAGTTAGAATGAAAAAAATGTGATAGACGCGACTCAAGTCAAGTAATGCAGATACCGTAGTTGAATCTTAACCTTATATGCTTCTTCTTCTTAAAGGATAGATTTCGTTTTCTTGAATATTGATTACAATTACGGTGATCTTTTTGATGCGGTTACCCAGACAAGATTTAGAAGGAAGTAAAGAGTTCGGAAAAAGATAAAAATTTTCAGACCCTGGATGGTGACCACGACAACGATTTGACAAGATATTTTACAAAACATTTTTCTCCATTTACTGGTTTTCTTTTGAAAATCATTACAAATTTGCTTAATATTCGTAGAGAATTACAAAATATTTTCATAGAAACTAGTGTAAAATTTATTTTTCACTTTTAAAATCTTAATTTTAACTTTTTGATATGAAGACAAAATAGTTAAAAAATAAAAACCATCTAATTTCAATGAGATTTGTACTATATTATAAATTCAATATCAGGACTGGTTTCACTCATCCCTAGCATTAACGACTGATATATTTCAAATCAAAACCATAAAATAATGAAAAGTTAAGCATTAAAAATATATTTAGCTTGAACTCCATTATAACACGGTAAAAAATATCGATCTATTTTAGTTGTAAACTATCGATGTCCATTGTTATTTTTTCACCGTGTATTCAAAATAAACGTATATTAATTAAAATAGTTACCAAACAAAATATTAAGAGCCTCTTGAAATCAAGTATCAATCAGTGGAAAAAGTACTTAACATTGCAATTCATTATTTCGCAATAAAAATAAATTAATAATTTTTTCGCATCATACGTCGCTTTATACCATTAAATGTTAATTTTAACTTAAATAATATATGCGTACGCTAATTAGATTACGGTTTACAGTCTCATATCAATTAGTCGCGTTCACCGTGAAATAGCGCGTTATAAAAATAAAAACACGTCAGCATATTATAATATTTTGTGTTCTTAGCTCATACATTGTGTTATAAAATGCTCAATTAACACCTCCCAAGAAAATCATTTAGTCGTATTAATTTCACACATCAGATCGCATGAAATATTTTTACATCGCGCAATAACAATAACTCTGAGCAACCTCAACGTTTTTCACCTGTGGCTGGGGTGACCAACAATATTTGAATAATATATAATTTTATAATTGTTTTATTTTCTTTAAATAAATACGACTACATTTTGATGCAACTTTATTTTGAAACGTACCATTATTTTTCGACCCACATGATTACTGAAAATGTTTAAAGCTTTTTCATAAAGTATAGAATAAAAGCTCGCAAGCATGTCAAAGCAACAATATTATATTGATCTATAAAATTTTGTTCATACGATCTGGATTGAAGATGGGTTGAAAAGAATGTGGCATTGCAAACAAAAATATTATATGTTTAGTTTATCGAACTAACAATCTCGCAAGCTAATGTGATGCTCATATTAAATGACTATATATAATACTAATATATATTGTAATAATGACGTTGGCTTCTCAAAGCTTTACGATGACTAAGTATGGTTTTGGTATCCTGTAGATTTGTGGTGACGAACTATTTTCGAACATTATAATTTCTTATATTTAAAAAGCAAAAGGGTATATGATATTATGGATTACGGATTATTGTTAATTCGGCATAAGATTTATTACTTTAATCACTTTTTGATAAATTTATTTAATTTACAATAAATGATATCGACTGTAGGTGCTTTTTGGAATTTAAATATATATATATATTTGAATTGTTGAAACATTTTACGATTCCATATGTTTTGTCACTAACGAGCCGGGTTTCGCCTTTGGGCATCTTCAGGTATTTTATCGCACGGATGCAACGGAACTGACGATGCTGAAAGGCGAAACCTAGGTCGTTAGTGAAAAAAATGTGGAATCGACAAGATATCATCAATTCAAATTTCAAAAAAAATATATTGTCATAAATACTGTGGGCCGGTTTTTCTTAAAATTTTGTCACCCTTTTTTAAAACACATACTAACACGCGTTAGGTTAAAAATAAAACTATGCTGTATCATAATACCAAAAATATATGATAAGTGCATACTTTTGGATAAGGTATGCATAAATAAAAATACGAGGCTAGGGTTACATGTCAAGACCATTACTCAAATGTTTAACTCGATAACATCTTTACGTTTAATTTATTCAACAGGTGTAGATTTTTACACATAACGATGATGGGTGCTTTTATTTTTTTTTGTACCGTGTATGAACATACGCATAGAACGATTATAAAGATAAAATATTATGTATTGTACACGTTTTGTAAATAAATTAATGTTTGATTATACAAACAAGAAAAAAGAACAGATTTGAATCAGGTGAATAAATTCATACATATTTATTTCAATGCTAGTTGTTGGTGCATAACGAATAAAACTAAAAAAACATCTTTATAGAAAAGCATTCTTAGTTAAATAGAGAAATATGTACTCTATTCAATATTTTCCGTATTAACGTAACAGGTTTTATTAGAAATTGTGACTTTTTATACCAGAAAGTCATATCCTATTGTCCGTTCCAATTAAATAAAATAGCATTTTAACATCTTGAATAAGAACAAATAAATTAATATTTAAAGTTTTTTTTTACTTTTTTACCATTTAATGATATTTATTCAATTATGCTTCATAAGGATTAAGCTTTTTGATGACGGTTAAATTTTGAAGCCTTTTTTGGAAGTAAAATAAAATTATCTGACCGACATTGGTTCCAGTTAAATTCCTCTAATTTTATTTATTTCCTCGTTCACTCATCTTTGTGCAAAACGCGTCAAACTTCCCGTAAATTTCTCAACCTCAATTGCTGGAAGACGTCTTATGAAATAACTTCTGAACAAATTGCGTTCTTAACAAGTGAACTACTAATGCAAATTACATGTCGTAATAAACTGTATTATCTCTTGACTTGCGAAATGAAAATTGCATTTAATGGGGTACGATAAATAACAAAAATGTTAATTTTATCGTTAAACGCGCAACGTATTCTGACCACATGAAAATGCAATTGCAAAAGAGATTGATATCCCAACTGTTTACGATGTTCACATGATATGGTTTGATTGGTTCTGATTGTTTCTTATTGTGTTTGGGCGTTTGTTCACATTTTACCATTCCGACTTTAGTAAAGCTTGAGATGATTATACGATACATGCCACTATTCATTTTGTTTCTAATGATCGGCGATGCATAGTTATAATTCATAAATAAATAATTAAATAATTGTAATTTACATCTGAAATAAAACGAGAGTTTTAATACACTTTTCAAGTTTTAGTACATGATTTAAAGTGGATATTTTTTTATTTATTTAAAATTTGTGCATTACAAATATTACATATAATAAGTTTATTGCTTTTACAACCAAAAACGAGGTTTAATCACAATAAAAGGTCACAGAAAATATACATTAATGCATTAAAAGTATTCACCTAAACTCACTTTCGTTCACGCAGAATATGTCGCAATCTGGAGAAATACTGCAAAAAATTGATAATACTCTAATTAATGGTATCAGTGGTAGGTTAGTTCTACACTTTAAATATACGAATATTTGTCCACGAATTCTTAAAAAAATGATCAGGAGCATACGATTTTATTTTATTATGAATGATAGAATTCTCTTTTCATAAGCTAAAAGCAATATGAGACGAGGTAATTTTCTAACCAAGCTTTCAAACTATCAAAAATAACTATGAAGACTTCGTAACAAAAACAAATGAATTCTTTAACAATTGACGTGTAATGTACTGTTATTTTTTTGTACGAATATTTCATTTATATTATATCTATATACACGTATGTATGTATTATAATTTATAAACTGACACAACTTTTTATGTTATTAAAGCATTATTTTTGCAAAATTGTTTAATTAATCGAAGTTGTCAACGATTTTTTTTCAATTGCTAATTGATTTTTTAAAATCTAATTTACTGTGTCCGGCAACTTATTATATTTTTTATTTATCATTTCGGCTATATTTCCGAGGCATTTCTCCGTGTCAAGAATACAAACATTCACATTCGTAAAACTATAAATTATTTGCTTGCTAAAACTGCGATAAATTATCCGTAACCGATTTTTCATAACCGGCCGCCGCCATTATTCGAATAACCGTTTTATTATTATATTTGGTAGTATTGTTACGTCCATTGGCTTAAGGTAAAATTTCATTTGAAAATATATTTTTCCAGAAGTAAATAGTATGTTAATTTAATGGTTTACTCTGTGATACAAGTTTTACTAACGCTGAAGTAAAAGTATGAATGGGATCGCAGTCATAAATCGGGCGGTTAAAGAAAATTGCCGGCCGGCGTCTTCCTCTACGATATTATATGGCCCATGACTTATGATAATGGATCGGACTCGCCTATCAGTAAGTCATGACATGTAATCTTATGGGAGAATATCAAACTGCCGTGAACCGACCCAAAAAATATGACCTCCCCTCCTGTATAAATGTGGATATTGAAACCTTCGTATAAATGATCGGAGAGATGTTTGAGAAATTTGTTGGGGATATTTATATTTCATACGATGGCCAGATGTTGACCACCCATAATATCTTAAAACACGCACCGTTTTTTTATTTATTTGCAAAAATTGCTCATTTAAAATAAATTTCGTAAAATTCTTTCTTCATTGGAATAATTTTGATGATGTCTAATAATCAACTTATTCGTCATGCAGTTACAGAGATATTTTTAAAATAAAAGCTATTTTTGATAAACTCAATCAAATGAGAATATTTAACACCAAAATTCTTGTATAAAATTTTGATGATTCATATCGCCAGAATCAAAAACCTTTCATCGCACAGCAATGCTTTTTAAGCTAAGAATTGAGGCAATGTAAAATTTCAAATCATTTATATAGTTATCAGTTATTGTTGTATTATTTAAACATAAATATTTGCAGCACTTTGAAAATATATTTTACGATTTTTTTTTATTAATATATATGTATATATGACTATTCTAACCATTACAATATTGAGCATAATGTGATAATGATACTGTCGATTTTTCAAGACCATTTGGAATCTGCAAACATATTGAATGTGTAGTTAGAAAATCGTTTTGTGTAAAATCACGTAAAAGCGTTTCAGAAACCATTACAATGATATTTCACATTTAATTTAATACATGCATATGCCGAAATCATTTTTAATTGTAACGCAGACAATATTATCAGACATAAACATTACTAATGGATGTATTTTCAATATTTTCTGTAAATTAATTTTAAGAGAGCTTTTAATTTAAACTCTCTGGTGCTATTTGTTATAATATAACAGCTGCGAGATATCTGATTCACATTTTCTGAAAAAAATAATACAACATCATTTTAATCTGAAACAACAGAAGAAATTAAATTGTTTTGCTCTCAGCGTCGTATATTTCAGTTATTTCCTGTTTGTGTAAAAAATATGTTTATGAATTTCTAAGCACTTAAAAACATAAATGGGGTATGATTTAATTATCAAATATAAAAGAAATACTTCATCACTGAGACTGATTTTATATCAACTGCTTAATGAGATAACTTTGAGAGTGAGATTCACATTTTATATATACTGTAAAACAGCATAGTGAAAAAATAATACTTTTTTTTACCATTGGTTTAAAAAGTACATCAATAGTGACCTGTTTTTTCATAATTCGTTTAAAACATAGGAGCTCATTTAAAATAGTAACGGAAACTTCATGTTAACGAACATGTGTAAATAATATGTTTCCATCAACAGTGACGTCTTAGTATATTAAAAGTCATGTTTTTTTTTAAAATTTAGATTTGACCAAATAAGGAATATGCACTTTATCTCAGAAAAAGAAAATGCTTCTCTCGAATAATTCTGATAATAATGAAACAGTAATAGATCATGACAGTCATATCAATGTTAAATATTCCTCTGAAGGTGTTTCTTTTTCTTGATAAAATGTTTACAACTACCTTGTTATAAATCTAAAAAATCCACCGGTATCCGCGCCAGCAAAATGTGAAAAGTTAAGTCGTAGACATATATTTCTGTTTGATACGTTTATAGACGTACGTTATATCAATATCTCTTTCCTTTTTAACTGATTAAACTCATATGTCAAAAAGTGACAAGTTTTATTATAGGGTATGGTACACGACCCTCGCGATATAAAAGGGAATTGGTACAATATTTTTACAAAGCATTAATATCGAAATTCAAAGAGTTTTTCTGATATCGGTTTTCAAAGGATTGCGAGGGGAAATTTTTAATATTTTTTTAATTAAAATATGAAATGAAAAAAATATTTTATAATCAGTGTAATGTACGCCATCAATAATAACCATCTTTTTATGGCGGAAATAACATAATTTTCAATATCACAAAATATTCTTTTAAATTCTCATAAATGATAAATTTAAATTGACATTTTTTTTATTTTGCAGACTCTGAAACAACGTGTGACGTGTTGTAATAAAGGTTCTGCCAAATTTATCAAACAGCATTTAAATTAATTTAACACCCAGTTGGAAGATATCACAGTAGCAATCAAAAGATTCTTAACGTCAGTCATTTATATCAATGTTTATTGTAATGAAAAAAATAAGAGATTGCCTTCAAGACGCGTAGTTTTCAGACCATTGCGACATATATTGTATACAATAAAGTAATCGATCCACAATATCTAGTATCAATTTCACAAGTATATATTATATATAGATTTATAAGAATTAGCCAGGTATATCAGTAATTCTTTGAACATACATATCTCATTGCTCCACAGAATCAATTATGGTCAAATCAGTTATATATTTTAATACTTAGCACTTGTTTGTTAATTTTAATGTATAGTGAGTGCATAATTTATTCAATATGTACATTTTCATTCATTATTAATTGTTAGCATATTTTATATAATAATTTCATAAAAACTCTATTATCGACACATTGATTTGTGAAAATGTAAGCCGTTTACGATTATAAAATTTTTGCAGCACTCGACTGTTTTATTCTATTCAGGTTTTGAAGGTAAATGGATCTCGTTGACATAAAAGTGAAAGGAAAATGCATTTGAATGACAACCCGAAATATTCGTAATAAAATCACCCGTCATTCCTACGGGAAAACACTCCCTCAAGAATAATATGCCCTTTAAAAGTATTCACTTCACGTCATCGTGTGTAACCACACAAATAACGCGATATACCAGAGCTTCTCATAAATATGTTATTTTAAACCGTGCTCAATAACCACAATGTCATACTGTTTTACATAGAGATGAGAGAAAAATGAGTGAAAAAAATTATATTATTTTTTTGACAGAGAACAAAATCAATCAAAATATCTTGTATTAAAACCATTTCAACTTCCTTTAAGCTGTCTTATAACTTTACCATATTTTTACTATAACCAAACATTATTTTAACATATATTGGAATTTTGCTTTGTTAAAAAAAAATGTAAATAAGAGGTCATTATCTTATCTTGGTGGAAAAGCATTGTATTCAATAATATGAAAATAAAACACATGTGTTTCTACATATTCCACAAACGTACTTGACCTCTCAACAGTTTCATGTCTCGACTCGGAATTTTTGGAATAAAAAATCGATTTATGTATGTGTAAAAGAATGGGTTTATAAATAGAAAAACTATCCCCACTCACCCAATGCTTTCTAAGAAATGGTTTGATGAATTTACTACTCGTTTTATGCTTATATTTTCCAAACAGATTGTTTTGCAAATATCCTATTATTTGTATAAAATGTTAAAATGTAAAGTAATTACATAGACAAGAAATAGATATTGATAACGAAACAAACTGAAAAATTACTGTATACTCTGTTTTTATTCGGAAAAAATATTAATAATAGTACAGAAATAAATGTTGAGAAGCATTGAGTTTTTATATAAAATATTCATGCGGCCTCAAATTTTCTTTTTTATTTGTTTAGATACTCGCAGAATTTCGCAGCTATGAAGAGAAGAGAATAAATAAAAATTTTATGTTTGACAAAGATTTAGTTTTAAAAGCTTTGAATAAATACGGCATCGGAGTTTTTCACTTTTTATCAAAAATCGTGAATCATTTCAAGTGCTTGTTAAGACATGAATTTGAATAATAATAACGAGAATGATAAAGCTTGAAGTCATCTTAAAGTACTATATTTATGAATATTTTATCTAGTGAAACATTAACTGATTCACATAGCGCTTCTCTCTGCTTATTGAAAATCAATATGAGTTTTTAACATTTTTTATTCATTGTGTCGAAAACTTATTAACTTTGACCAAATATTAAAACATCTTCGATCATAATGAAAATAGTACATAAATACAAATTATAGCTCTTCTTCGTATTTTTGAAGAAAAATATGTTTGCAAAAATTTAGTTCTAAAATAATTGCATAGTTTTATCCAGCTTAATTTCAGTGGTTTTATTTAAATCTAGATTATTAATTTTTTTTTTCGAGAAGCCTTATCTTATAGAAATTATCGTTCGCATCGGTCAAACCCTGCTATATCATGTTACGAAAATTGATTTATAAAATGAAATTTGTATACACCTCAAAAGATATAATAAAAATATAATAATAGTTGTTTCTCAATTTTTTCAATTGTACAACGAAAATATTTTAAATACTTTGTAAGTAAATACGTCTTTAATATATAATGCTTTTAAAATATTTATTTTTTCTTGGTGTCCTCTCTAAAATCGATTGTTTGGGTAGAACGTGGTGTTCTTACGTGAAATTATTGCTTCATTTATTGAGACAGTACATACAATATTGTTCAGAGAGATAGCACCGATGCCTTAAGGGGAGATTGAATTGTTAGTAATCCTGGTTTTGAGTTTGACGGTAAAGCAATCCCACCATGCCATGGTCAGATAGGGCAAAGACATCCCTCCCCATCTAGAGCCACCTCTCATGCGAGAATACAGCGATAATCACAACAATTCAGGGCTAGATTAGTGTCTTGATTCAGAAAACGTAATTAGATTTCAATAAAGTAGTTGTTTTTATTTTGTATTTTAATAAAAAACATGGATTTGTGAGATTTTATAGTTTTGAGTTTTTTAGCACTTGATTTTTCGGTCAAACTTCTGAATCAAAGATAAAATGTTAATCGGAATAATATTTTTCTTATTTAATGTAGAATTTGTCACTTCCATTTGATAGACAGTTTATGTTCATGCCACAAGTTAGAAAATTTCATAATTTGAGGCTTAGATGTTTATATGAATTTACAGGCGATTTTTTTTCTTACTCAAATTCCCGTTAGATACCGTAGACATTATGAAGTATAATCACTTATTCATTTTTATCACAGTTAAAAAATATCACGTCTTTTTTACATAACATTGTGCAGAAATTGGTTGCCAACATTTTATAACAAATGAATATTTATTTGGTAGTCCTCCAAGATGGATCACAATAGAAACTTAACAAGTGTGAAAATAGCTCTTGTAATTTTTTTTTTTGGAATTTCACATTACAACTTCAGACAGTTTAACGATTTTCGTTGGAAAAGCAAAACTTTTAAATAATTAATATGGAATTATTAACGAATATTTTGGGCCTATAACCAAAACCTCTAATACGGTTCTATGAAGACTAAAGTACTGTCAGAGTAGAATAATCTTTCCGATACAGAGGTGCTTCCCTCAACAAAGTTGTATGTATAGGTAATTCCACATTTTGTCCTTTCCATAAAGCTCTGATCCCACATAACACGTTTTGCAAACTTCGGTTTAGATTATTGCCAATTAGATGGTAAAGTACTGTCAGAGTAGAATAATCTTTCCGATACAGAGGTGCTTCCCTCAACAAAGTTGTATGTATAGGTAATTCCACATTTTGTCCTTTCCATAAAGCTCTGATCCCACATAACACGTTTTGCAAACTTCGGTTTAGATTATTGCCAATTAGATGGTTTAATAACAATGTAAGGGGATATGGCAGAGCTTTCTTGGAAACTTCCTAAGCTCTCACATATACAGTAACTTCGTCTATTGTCCGAGTTTAATTATTTGTGATTAGTATATAAGCCGACTTAACATATATTGTTTTTGATTGATTTTATTTATGAAGCTTACATATTGGACTTTTAAATTACATTCATGTCGCTAAGCTTGTTAAATAAATAGTCCATTACTCGCTACTAATAATCAATGTATTGAAATGCAAATTTAAGATTGATTTTCCGATAAAAAAATCACTAATAGATCAATAAAACTTCTATTCTTTCGTATTGAATTGAGTACTTGAAAATAAACTAATATTTGAAACAATCTGAAAATATTAATCAGATTTGTACACAATTTTACAGACGAAAAATGTAGCAACCTACAACTCCGAAACATAAAATCTCTTTATCAGTTTCCAGTATCATCTACCTTTGAAATGAAAAACCAAAGGCGATGTGTTATACCCCTTTGATATTTAAATTAATAATTTTGATATTCAACCGGCTGTGACATGATTGATTATTTTGTTTTCTTCACAAACCAATTCAGAAATATATGGAATGGTTATAGCCTGCACATATGAAATGCGATTTTCATATGTAATACGTTAACAGAACAACATGGCTAAAATTACGAAAAGTTCTCATTAGCAATGAGGCCAAGCAATCAGAAAAATGTGAAACAAGTCGGATGAAACCAATGATAATTGTGTGGAAAATAAATTTTACATAGAGAATTCACTCAAGAACCCTACAAAGCATTTCATCATTCCAATTAGTCGGATTGTTCTTTAATTGCAATCAAGCTATCTTTAATCACCGTTGTATATATTTATTTTATTTTTCTTCATAAAAATGGTTTACGCACGCTTCTAATTGTTAACCAGATGCTTGCTTGTCGCAATCGCTCTTTGTATATCTTTTTACCCTACGGATGAATTGATGAATATTCATAGCCGTAATGTAAAAATATATGCAAATTCATTATAAAAACAGTACAATTTATATTCTTCACATTTTTCAATTTCCTATAACCCATTTCACATCTAAACGTATAACGATGGTTAATTGTAGTTTTGGATATCAATAACATACATACTAAGGTTTTTTCAAAGAAGAACGATTGATTTTTTTCGAATGTAATTCAATTTTAAATATTTCAATATAAGAATCTATATCTGAATTATCTACTAAAAATACAACCTCTTTGAAGTGATAACAATTTTGAACAATAAACATTAAGCTCTAAACTAATCAAAAAGCTACTGGATTTGCTGGAAAAATCTAAATTGTAGGCTTGGATTAGTTAATCATTCCTTTTATCAATGATTTTTTTATGTAAACAAATGAATGTTTACCCCTCTATTAATTCTTACATTCAATGCATCATCAAATACAATATTAAATATTTTTACTGACCGTTGAAGAGATCTTGTATGAAATATCACAAAACTAATTGTTATATAAAGTAATGACATTCTTTACGATATATTTGGGTTAAAAATTTTATGTACTCTTTCAACCATGATAATAAGGTATGAATAGATAACATTATACAACGATGAAAACTGATCGTAACTAACAATGATTCAAAGCTTTTTAACATTCAAATGTTCACTGAATCATATCTGCAACATGATCTCTTAAAATATAGAAATAGAAAAATTACAATTACCGCTTTTCTTGCTGTTATTTAAATATTTTCGTAATATCACAATACACATACCTACATATAGATTGGAGACAATTTGCATATTATCTATAGGAAATCATAAATCTTGTGCAGTGTGAGATTCTCATTCTTTGTAATACCACGATCTGCAAATTAACGCTTACTTGCGCAAGCTGAACATCAGTGGCTTCCTAAATAAATATTGCAAACTTTTGAGAAAATATGTTTACTGTATTTTTCTACAAAAAAAAACAATTTTACAGTCAAAAAATTATTGGATTAATTTTTCACAAAAACCTTGAGCATAGTTTTTTCATATAATTCGAATAAATCCGGATACTGCTTTGAATTTTTGAAGTCATTTTTTGCACTACCTACCAAGTCAGTTTTATTAGTTCATTGTAAAAAGGATGCGATTTCGTCTGAGAATTCGGCAAATGTGTAAAAAAAAATAATTGTCTTAAATAGAATTATACTTTAATTTAAATTTGAATAAAAACTAGACTTTAAATATTTTAAAAGCGTGGTGAGATTACTTTAACACTGGCTATGAAACTAAGTTCTATATTTTTGAAACATTGTCTACATATATCAGCTATTTGTGTTCAAAGATATTTTAGAAAAATTAAATGGAAAGAAATTTCTAGAGACTTATTCAGTACTCAATAAACAAGCACAATTACAATCATCAGGATCAAATCAATAGGATCATCTCAATGGCTCGAAAAAAAAATTATCCTATATTTGAATGGGAGGTTCGTGTTTTTTGCAATTGTTCTATGGTCGAAGATATTTCTAAGACTGGAGTGAACAATCACAACAACCGAATTCAACCATTTATAATTACATCATATTTAAACATTTATATTTGTAACTTGTGAACTCAAGCAATAGTCAAATATTGTTCTTTTAACGTCATTCTTTATAAATTTGCGTTATATTTTACTTCAATTATCATATAAACCCGACTATGAGGTCAAACGCTAAATATTCTTTGTTTTTATAAACGTTCTTGACTTATTTGATATGTGTATGGTAAAATTTTTATAAAGATAATATAAAAAATATAACTATAGAAAATGGTCTACTGAAAGTGATTAACGACTTTTTTCATGAATAAACATTCGGACTCTAAATAAATAAAAGATTTGTATTATAAAGATTTTATCTGACAAATAAGAATCAGCATACCAAAACAATGTATGCTTAATTTTGAAGCGGTAAGGACTTGAGAAAATTTTTAGCATATTAGCATAGAGAACAAGTATATAATAAAAAAAATGTTCGAAATTCTAAATTGATTTCAAATCCTCTAGTAGAAAACGTCACTGATGCAAATGTAACTAACGAACAATTTAAATTAGCGGCACAAAAGAACTCAAGCATGCCTGCGGGCAATAATGAACAGCTATGGGTGGAGAAATATCACATAAATGATGGAATGAAATGGAGCACCGGTCGGGACAACAAAGGCCGGTAATTTTGCCGTATTTTTATCGTGATTTATTCGCAACTCTCTTACACACCAGTCGGAATAAAAGTATTCTAAAGATGTCAAATAAAGATGTCTCTGGTTCTGATCATCTTGACAGATTTACAAAAAAAAAACGACTTTAATTATACCCTTTCTTGCATTATTTTAAAGTTAAGACTGCATTCAATTTTAATTTTATCATTATTCTATTGTATCATTCTGAAACTACTAGTAGCATTTATTTTTTGTAGAACATCACTATTTTGATTTCTCGAAGTAAAGTGTATTTATCGAAGCTTTTTTATTCATTTATAAAGTATCTAACATATTTTCAAGCCGTACTGATAAAATTGGCATATTTTTAATTCTTTTTACACTTTCTATAATGAATTCAAAACTGAACTTTGTAATAAACCAATATAAAATAACATTTTGTAATAAAGTCATTTTTAAACAAGTCATCGATCTTCATCGAAAATTCTATTTTGAAAATTTTTCCATTTGAAATCTGCAATATAATTCGTTCTATGCCCAAAATTTTTTAAAAATCCTTTCGATTTTTCGACAAATTTTAATTAGTATAGAAAAATACACCATTAAAGAAATATTTCAATTTGTGGCCTGAGTCTCATTTACCTGTTTGTTTTTTTCTGAAGTGAAGTCAGATATGATATTCCACTGGCTATATGTAAAATTTTTCAATAGGATATCACAAATATTAAATAAAATTGTGTATTTTTGATTATATTACCAATATTCATAGTTACATACATTTTGGAGAGCTACAATCTATATGACATAGCATTTCACCGCTAACATTAAATACCTAAGAGTATCTCATGAAACTGGCTTTACACATGACTGCGCAATACTTTTTTACTGCATAATAATTACAAGCATAATTAATAATTCATACAGTGAAGTCGATATAATTAATTGCTATCTAATGATTTGTAAAAATAAATTTTATATACTCATATAAAATGTTATCTTATTGCATTTCTAAACGAGACCAGTGGGGCTTGTTGTGACACTTTCTAATAAACAATTATTTATTTGAAAAATCAACGCTATCAAATTTTTTCGCAATAAGTAATATTTAAAATTATATAATTACAACAAATTATAACAGTTTCCTCTTCCAATATATATATACATACGAAGATTTTTATTAGATCCATTGATACGTTTGCTGTCATAATATTTTATCGAAAAAATATTTGTATTGAAAGAAAAAAAGTTTATTTTTCATTTCATTCATCATTTCATTTACATTTAATAAACAGTTATTGACAAACAAAGCAATTTAATAACATTCAGATTAACCGATTAAATATGAAACTCACGATTTATATCGAAATGTTCTTTTGCTTGATATTTAGACTTGGTGTCTCCAGAATTTTGCCCAGTAAATGAATATTGTTATAATAACAAAAAGTGACGTTTTACCCACTTGCAACTTAGCCATCATTCCCTACGCGTCTTGTTATCGAGTTTCTCATCGATTGTCGTTGGTATTTTCATATTAATTGTTATTAAACACTTAACCCTACGTGTATGATATAATACGAAATTCCCAACAAAATACATTTATATTTATACTAGGCATATTTTTTTGAACGAACTATGATATTCATGTCATATGTGTAAAGAAAAATTATTATTAATGATTTTTGAATGTGATTGAAATCAATAATTATTTAACAAAACAAATCATGAATTATATCTCAAATTCATTTTGAGATATTTGATTTAAATTGTTCCTTAAAATATTTTATATATTTATGATACAAAAACCATAAGTTTATGAATTAATTTCAGCATTAATATTTTATGCATTGATCCATTCGTTGCGAAACCGTATAAAGAATATACTTTACTGAATATTTCAAAAATCAATTCAGTTGTGCTGGCGTTCAATAAAAGATTATTGAAGCAGAAGAGTAATATTTTAATACAAAAAAAAAATACTTGCACAGAAAACTTTAAGCACCGAAGCACTCTTATATTTTTGCCTATCAACTGTCATAACACTTTAATCTGAATCTCAGTAGTATTTCATTAAAAGTCTCACTTACTGTAATGACAGAATGCTTCGGCGGATGATTATCTTAGAATTTCAATACGCGAAAAAATTGAGCTCAACTCTTAATTAGTTACCAAACTACAATAATGTACAACATCACTATGAGATAAGAAAAATATATTAATTTTTTTTTTTTATTTATTTACACAGTCCTGTGAGTCCTTAAATGTATATATTTTATCATACACTATCTAAAAAAATATGCAGATTGAAAATTTCATTCATTTTTATGATAATTTGCAGCGGCATAATCATTTAAATCTTAAACATTAAAATAACTTAAACAATATTTCATTAAAAGTCTCACTTACTGTAATGACAGAATGCTTCGGCGGATGATTATCTTAGAATTTCAATACGCGAAAAAATTGAGCTCAACTCTTAATTAGTTACCAAACTACAATAATGTACAACATCACTATGAGATAAGAAAAATATATTAATTTTTTTTTTTTATTTATTTACACAGTCCTGTGAGTCCTTAAATGTATATATTTTATCATACACTATCTAAAAAAATATGCAGATTGAAAATTTCATTCATTTTTATGATAATTTGCAGCGGCATAATCATTTAAATCTTAAACATTAAAATAACTTAAACAATATTTCATTAAAAGTCTCACTTACTGTAATGACAGAATGCTTCGGCGGATGATTATCTTAGAATTTCAATACGCGAAAAAATTGAGCTCAACTCTTAATTAGTTACCAAACTACAATAATGTACAACATCACTATGAGATAAGAAAAATATATTAAATAATTCGGTAGACAAGTTGATAAAATATTGATCGAGCCATATATTACAATATTCTTCAGGAAACAAGTCTTTCTTATGAATTGATTAATTTACATTTAATAATAAAGTTTCTTAAGTATCAAAAGTATCAAAGTAACGAAATATAGCCTAAATATTGTTCTGAAATAGTATCTTAAATTTGTGTGTTAAAGCATATCGGTGAGCTCTTCAAAAACAACTCTACGTTACAATAAAAAAACGACATGAAAATTCATTACACATTCAGTTTCAAGTCGAAAATAAAAAAGCGAATCGCATAAAAGCCGACACTCAATATTTACTGCAAATTATTATTGCTGTCGATATAGGGGATGAAGTAATGTGTAGGGATGGTCACTGGTGCAAGGCGGTCAGGCGTAGAGAGAACTGCCCCCGCGGGGAATCGGTGAGGTCCTTCACTACTCTTTAAGGCCTTCACATCAACTCTATTTCCGACTACAGATACATCAAATATCATTATTCAAAAGAACCACATGTGGATTGTAGTAATGGAATACTTTCTTTACACAAAAAGCATAATTCTAACAAATTTTGAGGCGAAGAGAACTCATCAAATTCAAATTCATGTCATCAATATCAAATCATTGTTTTTAATACTCAATGAATTCAAACAGCACGCCAAATTAATGTGACAATATTATAAAAAATGAGGCAGTTATTTGAGAATCTGCTACCCAGGATCAATAGTAATAAATACATAGTAATATTCGTCCGGATTTCAAAAAGTTCAATAACAAAATTAATGAACTTTCTAATGTTCAGATTTGCTGATTGCAAGTAAATTTTGCACGCCAAATTAATGTGACAATATTATAAAAAATGAGGCAGTTATTTGAGAATCTGCTACCCAGGCTCAATAGTAATAAATACATAGTAATATTCGTCCGGATTTAAAAAAGTTCAATAACAAAATTAATGAACTTTCTAATGTTCAGATTTGCTGATTGCAAGTAATTATGTGACGTACAGATGCACTTAATATTATTTTAATATACTTTATCAGTTTTGCATCAAAATTGTTCCGAAAAAAAACAGTTTCAGTTAAGTTGTAAATTATTTACTCTCTAAGGATTTATACCAAATCAAAACTGCGCCTCGCGTTTTTATTGGATTACCATGTCGTAGGCAAATTTAGCGCAGTATAAAAAAAGGAAAACTTACCCCAAGAGTTGTATATCAAAGAGCCGCGGCCACCCGCACACTCCCCCTGGGTTGGCGAGACGCGCACTTGGTCAAGGAACGGTGCATATGCAAGCAATGTCCACCAAAGAGCGCGACTGATGTGACCCGAGGGTATATTCCCGAGATTTCTAAATAAAAAAATACCCCCCCTATAAGTTTTTCATACAGGGAGTGTATTAGAGAAAATAAGTAAAAATGCTATTATAATGGTCATATTATTTCTATAATAAATTTCAATAAAAATAAGTTCAATCGGTTCAATCGATATTCATGTCAACACTAAAATATGTCGCCTATTTTTTTTCTTAAAATCAAAATAAAATCATACATTAAATGGCAGCAGATGTTTTGTTGCGACCGTATAATCGATTCAAATCATAGTTGCTAAGCACAAAAAAAATACTTTTGTAAAATCACAAATTAGAGAAGTAAAAAAAACTTCGATGTAATAAATTTTCAAATAATTTTGCTTTTTGACATACAAAAATTAGGAATAGTGAAATGTAGACCCTTCACTCATTCTACATACTAAACGAACCAATTTATTAGGTGAAAACACTATCACAGGTCAGCTCTGTTGCATCCGTGTGATAGAATGCCTGAAGATGCCGAAATGCGAAGCCCGGGTCGTTAGTGACAAAACATGTGGAATCGTACAAAATTATAACAATTCAAATTTGATATTGAAATTCTATCAAGCACCTTCAGTGGATATTTTAAATTACTTTTAGTTTACATGCTTTCGTATTTAAAATCAAAACAAAAAAATATGACTCCTAAGTAGTAATTGCTAATGAATTAATAACCGGTTATTAAATGCTACTAACAAGACTTATTTAATATATCATATTTGTAATGACATCGAAAACAGTCATTCCTGAATCCGACCCTTATTATAAAAAAACGTATTGGTAGCTTTCTTTACATTTGAGTGTTTTATCCTATGAAGGTGTCTTTGTATGAAGAAAGCCGTGTGTGTCTTCGTTTGTATGTGTGAGAAAGCCTAACGAGGGACAGTCCTCCACGGTCATACATTTCAATACACCCTGTCACCGGACACTGTAATATATGAACTCCCATGAGACTCCGGCAAAAATTGCCAAAAAACTATAAAAAATACATTTTATATGAAGTTTTCCCTTTTCGCATTTTTTCCATCTTAACTGTGACCCCACTATACTCAGTGTGTATATTTTTATACCTACATATAAATATATTTTCATTTAAAAGCATCCAAACTCTCACTCCGTTTTCATATAATAGAACAAGATATATCACGTGAAATGACAGCTATACCTCGATAATGGGTATGCCAGCATAGTCAATTATACAATGTATGTACATTTCTTATTAAGAAGAATTATTATTGTAGGAACACAGTTTTCAGTTCAATCAATATTGAATGATGAGTAAAAAACGCCTCGCGGTGTTGCTCGATTGAAAGTTTTTCGTATATTAATATATATGACAACTATAAAATGTGTCGTCAGTGTCGATATTGCGACTAATTACATGCTGTTCTGAGGAGGTATTTATACATGGTTATATATTGTTGAACAGGTGATATAATAATATAATATTCAATTCCATATTATTAAATATCTTCCAACAATTTTTTTTTCATTTATTTTTAATTTGATTAAATACATTCATAAAATATTGGTCATTCTACATCCTAAGCGAATTTGAATGATTTTTTTGTGTTAAAGCAATATTAATATATTAATCTTATTGCACACTAGCTACATAAAATCCTTAACGTATTTCATTTGAAACATATTGAGTTATGACTTTCGGAATAATTAAATACGATAATAATTTTCATCGTTTTAAAACAGATTTAGACAACTTATTTTCACTATTAAAATTTGCTGTAAATTATAATTACAACGACATGATTAATTTTGTTTTTACTTTAATGTAATCTAATTAACTAATTTAAGATTGGGTGTATTATTTTATGAATAATATAACCAAAATAAAATAATCGTCTAATAATCAAATAAAATAATTATGTATGTTATTTTGCTGTGTTTTCCGACAATACCTACAAATGATTAAAGTGTAATTTTTGAATAAGAAAAAGTAAACCATTATTTTACCTATGCCACATTAGTCACATCTTTTATGAGCAAGTCGACGGCATCAACCATTGTCTGGGTGCATTTTTAGATGGATTCATTTGGAGTCACGTGGATAAATATTTAAACATTTTATTTTATTTTCGGAATATCCATTATACTTGCGGGGCGCGCGTAACTGCGCGGTTGAATTTTTCTTTTATTGTTCTTTCAAAGCTTCATAAATACGCCGAGAAGCTTATATTTAGACGACAGCCAGAAGAAATAATAGACATTGTCGATAAGATACTGCCGCAAGATTCATTTGAGCTCCATCGAGATAATGTTTGCGAGGTTACAATGGATTTTCCAAGATTTTGATAATTAATTACCTCTGAAAGTATTCTTGTTTTGACACATAGTGGTGACTTGGATTTACTTTAATAATAACAATATTATGCTACAAGCGCTAAGAAATTAAGTTAATATCAATTGTGAAAATTCTCATTTATTTATTTGACAGCTGTTCACATCACCATTTTTTACAAACACAATTAGAATATTGGTAAAACGTTTACACTCTTTGAAAAAAGGACGGATTTTTTTTCAATATAAATATATTTGTTATTTACACAATACTATAAATTTATAATAAAAATTAAAAATCATTTACAATACTATATGAAAAAATCAAGTTACACCAAAGTAGCTTTTTTCAGCCAGAATTTTCTTTTCATCAATGGTTTTAAGTTTACTGTTTTTTTTTGTTGATTAATAGTATGTTATATGAAATGAAATGTCAAAATGCAGTTACCTATATTGTGTATAATTTTTATAGAATAGCGATGGATGTGTTCTTAAAAATGTAAAATAATAATACTTCTATGATCAATCGATATCATGAAATATTAGCGCGAGGAAGTCAGTAAAAAAATACTTCGATAGTGATAAATTATGATTGATTTCAAAATGAAAGAATAAATCGTGAGTAAAAAATTTCCTTCAGATTTATTTTTGCAATCAAACATTTTGACTTGAAATTTTTTTTTCAAGAATTTAATTATTACCAAAAATAACACTTTTCATACGAATCTTTTTATAAGTTCTTTTCTAATTAAACTATGAAATCTGTAATGTTTGATAACGTACTGCTATTTTTGATGAAAAAATTACAGCGTAAGATTCATTACCATAGACATCCAATAAATAATGTTTTATCAGGTACAATGTTGATGTTTACTTCTACAACTTGAAAAATATAAAAACCCCATCATTAATATAAATATTCAATGCCAATTTTATGATGAAATAAAAAATGTTTATCAAGTATAAAAATAACGAATAATAAGCTGTTTGTTTTGTATAAATTTTTGAATCACAAGATCGTTTTGTTGCATTGTGATAATATTAGCCAATCATGGAGCTTTTTAAATATGCGAAGTTTAGTCATATCTTAAAGTGAACCGCAAGGCGTGTCAGAGACAAACTTATCACAAAATCACTCGTTTTCAATACCAAATCATCCGCAAGCGCTTACTGGGTGGTTATAAGCATATTTATATAGCAAAATGACATGACATTATTTTAGAAGCATTGTCTTATACTCTGGATTTTATTTTAAGCATATTTTAATCAAAATTTTTACCTTCATTCTAAAAATTTATAATATAAAATGCACTTATATTTATTGAATCAAATACTGAATAACATTAATTTTTTATATGGGCTCTCTTAAACTTGAATTTACATACATATTTTTAAATTTCTTTTTCGATCATTATCTACTATCTATCGAATACTACTAAAATTTGATTTCAAATAACACCGTAGTCTACCTAAATATATTGTCGCCAATTAAATTTTATAACGATAATGGCTTGTTTTGGTAACTAATTACTGAATATCCTGTTAATTCACGCTTCGATATAAAGTAGTCTTTTGTCTCGCATTCTTTTGTTTGAAAGCAGCTGATGTTTCAATATAATGTATGACATTTTGCGGTGGCGCGTTGTGCCAGTAAATCACGGCCAAATAGTTGTCACCACTTAACTCCAGACAATATAACGGTGATTTAAGCATCTTTGACGCATTTTTTTCTTCATTTTAAATGGAAAAGTAAAAATAGAGCGAGCACGTAGCTATGTGGATTCAGTGTAAGTCTAAACGCATTTTCATGTTTCCCTTGGCCAGCGACTTAATATGATTGGTTGAGCATCATTTATATTCGCCAACTAGACGTGTGAAAATAATCTTTATTTTCCGAGGGAAATTTGCCGAACAAAATTTGTCTAGAGAACATATTTCATAGGCTTGAATAATTTTGATTCATTCAGATAATGTTACGTTTTCTTATCTTATTTTATGTTTATATAAAAATATATTACATTCATGCATTGGTTGGTGTAAAGTTCAGTGAAATTTTACAAATATTATAGCATAAGAAATCAAAAAAATATCATTTACTAATTAATCTTGACATTATCATATTTCAAACAATTACGAACCTATGTTGAACTTCAATTCGCACTGAGTGAACTTTCATACTAAATTGTTTAATACTGAATTTTAAATTGCTTTAGAATATTTTACCTTAATGAATTTTGTTTCATATTTTATAATTTAAAACTGACAATGAATAATATTTAATAAAATGTTACTGTAAGACTTTTCTATTTGCTTTTGATATATATTTTGATATTATTTAATTTCTAGTTTTTTAGATATGAACACAGATTTAATTTAATGTCAGAAAGATTATTATATCTTATATATTTTCCTTTCTTCGTTTGATGAAGTAATCAAACAAAAGTGTCGATATGTCTATATCAAAAAAAAATCAAAGCAAAATTCGTTATTATATTTGTATTACCTGTTTTGTGTACTGTTGGTTAAATACAATAGATAAATAATTCAAGAAATACACTGAACGTATAAATGTTTCTATAACTTCTAATAGGATCATTGCTTTCTTTCGAAGGAATTTTATAAAAACTAAATAATGTGTTGTGACCACACAGTATCCATTCATTAATCCAAACTTTAATTTGTCGGTGAATTTATCTGGCAGAAATTTATACACAAATACTTCTTCAACGGAAAACACATGTTTGCAATGAAACACACAATAGTTTTCTGCCATATGTTATTTATGTTAATATATACATTAGATGAGAATTTGTATTTTTCTTCCCACTGTTGAGCTAATTAATTGTAAAGAAAACATAACCTCTGACTGCAGAAAAGTACAGAAATTCAATAAATTATTATATTTTATTTGCGCATATTATTTTGCATTGTATTCAATGCACATTAATTTTGAAACTCAAAATTAAAATAAAAGCACATAAATATTTCCGTGTTAATATTTATATTGTTTGTAAAATGTTTTTTGATTATTTGGAAATAAAATTAAAATACATGCTTTTACAGCTAACACGAAATGCGCCACGCATTCGATAAATGTTATATTATAAAGAAAGTATTTTTATAAAAATAGCAAATAATATTGATATCAAAACCATTTTTTTTAATAAGAAAGAAGCCAAAAATAGTATTTACGTACAATTAATACATACAAAAAAACCGTATATATAATTCTTTGTTGAAAATGCCCACCTCTGCTGGATGCAACGCTACAAATTTATTGGAAAAAGATTATTATTTTTTTTTATATATCAATATAAAACCATTTTTGGAGTCAATTACTATTAATAAGCATGCACAATATATTTAGTGTAGATTCAAAACGGTTAGAACGTGTTGCAAAAATTACTACAGACCACCAATACGACATATATAATACAGTCTTTTTTAGAGCAGAACACATTAAACTTCAACACTTAAGAAGAGAGATGTTACTTAAACTAAAATTCTAAAAATACAGAAAATATTATAGCCATTAATTAATAACGATTAATACTACCAATAAACATCGAATATTTTGGTAAGAGACGGCAGAAATCAAAATACTTATCAAGAGTTGACCAGAAAAAATTCAAATTGTACATGAATGAAGCTTGATGGAATTTGAGTAAACTGGCTTGCATTGTTGAAGCAAATCCTCGATAGTAAATACACATAAAGCAAGTAATAAAGATAAGAGAAGAGCAGAGGGGTCACATACAATTCCAAAAAATTTTTGGACCTGAATTTATATTCATGCTCAACTGTTTAGAGAATATTTTATAATCATAATTAATCAGTTTCCAGAATCTATCGTGTGAGTCAGAAAAAAAAATAGTCACTCGGACACTTAATTTCTTATGTCACTAAGACTTGAAGCTTAATCGCTAAAATACTTTTTTTTCATATTTAGTATTTTCCATTTCAAATATATTTATTTATTTAATTCACTGACCATTCTACTCTTTTTAATTTCTCCGATCAATTACTTATCATTCCACTTGGTTTCATGGCACTCATCAAAAGTTCAGCCAAATCGATTTTCAAAAGCATTAGTATAACTAATCTTCATTCACATCACCATATCATCTTCGCAGATATTTGTCTATTCTCATGTTGAGATACATGTGACATATATCTTTTGATACAAAAGAGTCCTCACGTGCACACACCAAATTGTAACAATCTGCATCATTTGCTCCTAGCTCAAGATTCACGACATTGTTCGTATATATAAACACACATTTTGGGTACCTTCGAACACAAAGCAAAAAAAAATATGTCAGTTAAGTTTTAATACGACATCGTTTTTGATATATTTGTTATATCACAACTCTTACTTATCAATAATGTCAATAAAGACAATTCCAATAATGCAATATTACATAAATTCATAGATAACATCAAAATATAGATATTTTTATACCGTTATTTTCATAGTATTTATAAATTCTTAACAATTCTATCACTCATTCTTGAATATCTCTATTAAACTTCTTACAATAACTTGGCTAGTGAAAGAGTTAATTTATAAGCACGATTATATCTCAATTTTTCCGACTGTATAAATAAGATATTTAACCTCAATCCAATCTTATATTTTATTTCTCTCAGTGTAAATTATCGTAATGATAAAAAATTTCATTACCCATTGACGCGGTGAAATAAATAGTAGGAGACGTATAAATTACAAATAAATTTATTACAATGCAGCGGTAACTAAACTTACCTCAGCGATTCTTCCCGATCATGGCCATAAAATTGGTATAATGCACCTATTTACTTACCCAAGGTTCGGGCGCGAGATCTGCGAAGAAGATTTAGTATCAAGAGCAGTCAGTTAGTGCTAAAATATGCCCCTGGAAAAACCATTTTCAGCCCTGATACATCTGTTTTCGCAAACGGCTTAAAACTTCTTAAATGCTTTATACGTTTTATGCATAGTGTTAAGTTCGTTTTCCCACTCTAGGGTGCCGCTATACTATTCCTGCTTAGCATTTACATTCAAAGCGTATATTTCGTTTACATCATATATTTTACACGAATGTATTCATGGTTTTGAATGTATTTTGAATGAAAACACCAATGATATCCATGTAATGAGTAAAATACACAAATGATATTACATACTTGAAAATAATATATATCCATTATCCTCATTTACATCAGTTATAAAATTCTAGGATTAATTTTTGGTTACATTGTATTATAACACGGTGAAAAAATAGCAATGTAATTTAGTTCTACAATTTTTTTGAAAGACATAGTTGATAGCTATTTCGGCTTACCTATCGCCAGAACTATACTTACACGAACATTGTTGTGTACAAAACGAAGATGTATTGTGTACAAAAGGTACACAATACATCTTCTCTCCTGTACACTTTTTCTTTCCTGTCGTTTTCTACACAGTTATATATAGACAAGCAAATGTTCGTTTAAGCATAGTTCTGACGATGGCGTGAGCCGAAATAGCTATCAACTATATTTTAAAAAAAATGTAGAACTAAAATACATTGCTAATTTTTCACCGTGTTATAATGGAGTTCTACCAAATGAATGCCAATTCAATCAATACATTATATTATTATTCTAATAATTACTCTTTAGAAGGATACTTGTATGCACGTGTTTGTGATGTTTTTTACTTTGCAAAACAGAAGTTTTCCATTTTCAATTTTTCCGTAATCGACATTATTCATAATTGTTTCGAACACCCATGCCATGCCAAACGAATTTGATGAAATTGTGTTTTACTGAAGATTTAATCATAATTAGAAATTAACAGGGCACAGCTAAATCGTCTACTTATTTCCAATGAACAAATAGACCTCCACAAATTGTACATTTTACTTAAAATAAATTCGATCAATCAAACATTTAAATAAGTGCGTTTACTACCGATATATTTATAAAATAAGAATAGGGCATTTTTATTTATGCACAATACTTTCTGTTCAGTCAAAACATTTTCTGTTCTATGAAGCCATTGGAATGTTTACAGAAAAATTGTGAGTGTGTATTTATTGTAAGTGGCGCCACTGTTATTTCTTTTCTTTTTGTAAATGTTTTGATTATCACCATAACGAAAGCAACATCTCGCGGTACACAGCACTTGCATAAGAAATGCTTTCAGAAGTTAATATGGAACAGAGATATGTTTATTAAACATTACTAGAAACATATGCACCCATGCTTAGTAAAGAGTCGCTTATCACTCAACAAAATACAGCGAATTGGTTTATATTCGTGTGAATAGTGTAAGTTTATTATATATTAAATCGTGATATTTGTTATAATTTTTTTTTAAATTGTATTTTTAAAAGACACAAAAATTTTAAAAGTCACTTGTACGTCTTCCCAGCAACGAAAATAGTGAGATGACTAAAAAATATACAATGCAACAACTTATAATAATTATTCCTTGATTGAATTGGCATTAACTTGGTAGTACTTCATTATAACATGTTGAAAAAATAGTAATGTATTTTAGTTCTACAGAATTTTAAAGATATAGTTGTTATGGTATATAATAGTTCTGACTGAATTATTATAGTAGTTCTGACAATGGCGTAAGCCGAAATAGCTATCAATTATATCTAAAAACTAAAATTCATCGCTATTTTTTCACCGTGATATAATTATGTCTCTCTATCGTGTATTATATACCACGTTCCAGTTTATTTGATTTATCAATAGTATGCACAACTTTCCAACAATTAGTTAATTCGCAAAATCACAAAATGTCGATTTTAATTCTATCTATTCCTTTTTTGACACATGTTTGATTTCATATTATTCTGTTTAATGTTAATAAATCATACTAATCGGCCAATCTTATTTTGTGTACGAAATTATATTCAACCCCTGCTGTCAATAATGTGACCCCCGATGGTCATTTCAAGAGATGTTACCCATTCCCATTTTCATCCCCATTATTAATGTACGCCTGACCATCCCTTACTCATAATTGCTGAAGTGAATAATACTTCGCTGGGGCATTATTGTAAAAGACTGGAGAAGTAATTGCTCTGTATCCGAACAAACGTCAATTACTGTGAGACGGTCTTAATGAGCATACCTACATACATTTGGACACAATGGCCTGGGATGAATAGAAATATTACTGAAAATTACCCTACATAGCAGATGTTTGTATTAACTATTCACTTGTAAGAATAATCATTGATCCGACCTATAGAGACATGAAAATCAGTACACAATAATTAAAAAGAATTTATCATCTAATATTCGAGATATGTATAAAAAATCAATCATTCGAATATTAAATTATAACTCAATTAGAATCTTAAGTAGTTCACATACTTTAATCTATATTACCACCAATATTTAAAAAAAATGAATTCAATCTTCTTTTACGTTTCCATACAACTGAATTTATCGCTTTATATGTTCAATTGATGCTAATCGCGTAGAAAGTAGTATATATAGAACAATAGTGAGAGAACACGGTGAAAAAAATAGCAATGTATTTTATTTCTACAAAATTATTATTTTTTAAGATATAGTTGATAGCTATTTCGGCTTACACATCGTTCGAATGGCGTGAACCAAAACAGCTATCAACTATATCTTAAAAAATAATAATTTTGCAAAACTATAATACATTGCTTTTTTTTCCCCATGTTATAATGGAGTTCTACCAAGTGAATGCCAATTAAATCAATAAATTCAATCAATAATATTGAGAGATATGACGAAAGAAAGTGCAGAGCTGGTTAAAAAAATGATGACGTCACATACCAATACAAATATGTAATCAAATTAAAAATATTATATACATTTAGCAAACGTTTCTCAATATAGTATAAAATGTGTGGTATTTTTGTGATTTAATAGAGGATATTTTATTAAGCGTACAAAAACCATTCAGTCGATATTTTGAGTTTTTCACTTCGAGATAAAGTCTTTTAACTCGTTGATCTTCAAAATTTGAGTGCTTATCATTACTTTTCTTTCATTGTTATTATGAATAATAAATTCGATAAAAAAGAAATTAAACAATAATCTGCTTACCTTTTTTTATTTTATAACAATCATTTATACCAAGAAAAGTTTTTGATAATTAAATAAGGTAAACACAAAAAAAAAGTAGTTGTGTAAAAATTATAATATATTCAAGTAAAGAAAAGTAAATATGTCACTTCTGTACCCTTTTGTTAATCGTCTACACGGCTGGAAAATCAGAATAATACAATTTCATATTGCATTTTCTTAAATAATTTAACCCATAAACAGTCATAAATTCAGAAAAAGTGCCCCGGTATATATTGTAAATAATGTTAACAAACTAACAACTTGATTATGAAGTTAAATTCCAGAAGAAACATTTTTGCAGTCTGAAAAAATTTGTATGGATTGCATTAACAACATTTCCTAAGTTTTTATCGATTTTAAATGGAAATTACGATCTTGTTTCGAACATAAATTGACCACGCAGTAAATCATAAAGCAAAGTAACATTAATAATGTTCCACAGGTCTGACGGCAGTGGCTCGCAACCACAAGGGTATTGCAAAAAATGCAATGTCTCTTCTTATTTTCTTTATATGCATCAGGGGTGAATATTTGTATGCAAAGGCTTATTGAATGCACATATAGAGAAAGTATTTCCTCAGAATAAATTATTGATTACGTTTCATAGAAATATAACAGCCGAAGATTACCAAGTGTTGTTGAACATAGTAATACAAAAACCCACACAGTCTTATTTATTTAGTAAAATAAGCAATTAAAAAAAAAAAATATTATAATTTATGAAATTGAATTGAAGACTGTTGCTTGAAAAAAATAAATATTTTCTTTTTTTTAAAGAGTTCATCATTTAATGGAAATAGAATGTATTACAAAACGTTTTTGAGTATATTGTCGTATTACCTTTGAATAGTGAGAATGAGCGGATGGCTTACAGCAAGTTTTAATAAAAAAAACAAATATAAAGATACATATCTATACTAAATTTGTGTTTTTATCAAACTTTACTGTCTATGTTTGGTATATGTAGCTTAAAAAAAATATATACGATAGTTTTGTGTGTTTTTTATCGAGAAATAATGCGTTAAATTTCTTGCTTTAAAGCACAACGAAATGTCGTCATGTCTACGGGAAAATATTCTCTTTTTGCACGATTCTTCATAAAAAATATAGTAGTGCAAAAACTTACGTATACTTCAAGCTTATCTCGTGTAAATAATACATTATCAATACAATAAAATTACGTACATAACATAAGAAGCACCGTCTTTTCTATGTTTTATTTTTTGTGTTTATTCACAACTCACTTAAACAATCGTTACTGGTTATGGCCATTGAGTAAAAAATATTGTTGAATAATTGTTTGATAAAAATTGAATTTATATGAAAGCTTCGTTATATTTTCTTAGTGGTGCGATATTGTGACAAGGGAAAAGCCATTTCGAAGCGATATTTTTTACCAAATGCTGTAGATACCGTCACTGGCTCTGTCGGTAAAAAAGCAGAATTTTGCATTCATCTGGTAAATCTCTTTAATGACGTCCGATTATTCAACTCAAAACAATAACCGAATAAACAAATGTCATGCGAAACAGAACAATGAATTACGTCAGACACACGCTGTATCAATTCAATGTTTGCATTCTACTGAACTCAAAGTAAAGCTGTATTCAGAAATTATTTATTACAATTTTATGCAACAAATTTCCAGACAGAATGTCATTTGAGCGCTGCAGCGCGCATGCTGCAGAAAGGAAATCGAAAAATATTCGCATATTTCAATATTTTTTGTCAAAGGAAAAAAGTATCGTAAATTTTGTTTGAGTGTGCAAAACGAATTTAAATTTCTTCAATAAAAATTGCAAAAAAATAGTGTGTACCATAAGGTATAATAAATATAATTTTTAGATTAGTTACAAATATCTTAATGTATATAAGTCATTTTATTTTTGCCTCACGGTTATTCATTTCAAAAATTAAAAACATTTTATCGTCATTAATGCTGTCACAGTCAAAATTAAATAACACTAGACTTTGTAATTATTGCTGAAGGTAATATTGTGACATCACGTTACAATTTGACTCACATTTTTAAATTCATAATACTTACATTGCTTCTAAGTAATGATATGATATTTGAAAGTCTACAACAAGACATGGCACATTGCGTATCTATCGTTAATGAATTTTACATAATGCTTTAATTGTCGCTTATAACGATATACTGGAAATATTATCGATGTTCTAACAGGTATAATCACGGATTTAAGTGTAAGGATCTTAAGTTTATGATTAGCTAATATATATTTATCGAAACTCATCCTTTTATCTGTACAATTTTAGATATAAAAATATTAATGGATACTCGTCATTTTCCATAAATACTCGTTTATTATATTATCAACAACGACAATGCGTGTCAAGTTGGAGTAAAAATTAAATTAAAACAACAATCGGTACACAATAAGAATTATTTTGGTCTTTAGGGTCATACTAACAGTAAATTAGCGAATGTTGTTTTATGAGCATTTTATAGTGATGCAATGTATTTTTTCATAATTGTATCAAAAAACATGAAAAATTGCAAATGACGTGAATCACAAGAGCCGTCGCTGTTACACTGGGCGAATGAATAGTGCTCAGCGTTGACGGGCCATTTATCACAAAAACTTGACAATGTTCAGCGAGGATGTCGTCCGCCCGCTACCGGAGTTTGATGAATTGCCCCGACTACCACGAGAATCGATTTCACATTTCATATCGATGTTATTGAGATGTCTATCTTGATTCGTTTGCTTTTGCCAGTGCTATTGTTTTTGTCGTATGTAAGTACAAAGACTCTGTTTGAACCTGATTGACCTCAAGTATATTATGGATTTAAATCCCAAATGATCGTATTTAATTTAAAAAAAAAAGTATACTCTACCCAATCCATATATGAGGGATGTGAAATCCTTTTGGGGCATAACAACATATAAATTTTTCAATTGTAAGTAACAAAAATCTAATCTCATAAAAATGTATACAATTGTGAATCTTGTGTAAGGGAAAGATTCTGCAACATTTAATGATGAAGTAGTCAATTGCTACCTTTCTGTCAATGTAAAAACTTTTTGATTTAACACTGTGGATCATTCAAACTAGCAAGCATCAGAAGATCTCTACAAAATACTTATTTTCTATACCTGTACGGTACTCATTTGCAAAACTATGTTTTTTGTAGATATAGAGGTATAGTTTGGAAGCAAGAAATGGCTACTGATTAGAAAATTGTTTGGAGAAATAATTAAAAGAAACACCATTAGTTGCAAATCATTTTTTTATTTAATTATGATTATAAATTTACAGAAAAATCACCATTTTATTCCAATTGTTTTTCTCTAACCTGCATTGTGATTTTATGTTTTCATTTGGTCAGGCTATTCATACTCCTGTAAATAAAAGTGAATTCGTGATTATACAATATATGATATGAATATATGATATATGGTGATAATTTATATATTCAAAAAAATCTCAGGTTATATTTTAAGTGTGTTATAAATAAAAAAACCGCTTGATTATTCACAAAAATTAAGAAGAGAAAACTTTTTATTTTTACTAAAATCAGTCAATTTTTAAGCAAACCTTTCTGGGTAATTAAATTCAATGTATTAGTTAGATGTTCACTGGTATTTCTTTGTTTTCCTCATTTCTCGGTTCCAAAAATGTTTTACCTACAATAGTGAAACATATAATTAAACGAGTCATACATATATTTTCATATTTATCATTATAGTAACGTTACAATTCCTTTAATCATACGTAAAAAAATATTCACTGGAAAAAGGTTCGAGACAGAATAAAAAAAATATTTTTTAAATATTATGTTTTTATCGGTAGAGCATTGCTTTATTATTTTGATAATGATGTTAAAGGTACGCTTGTAAATTTGATAATGCTTCCATGATGGTTAGCATACATCTGGATTTATCTATATATAAAAAAAAAAAATTGAATGTTACTCATAAATTACACTTACCGAAAAATTTACACTCGCAATGATGTGTATCACATTCTCCAAAATCATAACCATTCGTCTTGCAGTCCACGGCACAAAATGGTTGATTGCAAACAGCTGATACGGTAATTGACATCGCTAACATTGCGATACATAGAACAAGGAAGAACTTCATGTCAGTTAAAAGTTAAAATAGTCTTTTTACTAAGATATATGATTAGACAAGTAACTTGACACTAAGTTTTATATGTTTTTTTTATCAGTATCAATTATTAATTAACAATAAAGTATACACAAAGCAAATAAACACAGACAAATAAGATATTGTTTAATTACAAAAAATAGTGTCAAGAGAATACATCAATATTATGATAACATCATATTTCTTCAGAAAAAACAATTAATACAATTTATTATAAATTAACTTTTAGATTAACATTTTTATTGATGATTGACCCAGCAGTCCCTTTTTGCTTTTCTTAGAAATAATATCATTTTAAAGTTTAAGCCTATACTAATTTTACCAATATGAACCGTCCGCTTTAACAAATAATTACTTTACGTTATGAATTGAAAAATGCATAAGTTGAAGATATCTTAAACAACTTAACCGACAAAGATTTATTTAGAACAAGCGTGTACCCTGCATGCGTTGCAATGCCACTCAAAAAAAGAAACCGCGACTTTATGGAATCACCTCGTCGGGAGCCTCTCGCCTTCCGATTGGATAAGTCAGACTTGAGGCGAGCCCGGAGCCAATTAGAAACGATAAGCTTAGGTTATGTTTTTCTTACCGAAATTTGACAGTGGCGGCCGTATGTGTTTTTATTTATTGGAGTGCTTTTGGATACACGATGTTTTTTGTTTTTCTATCTGGTGCGTACACAAATAATTCAGAAGATTTTCCAACATATGAGCAGGCCATATACAGTTGTCCATGTGAGAAGCATGGATTTTCTAAATTTAGTCCACACACTTGTAACGACTGTTATTGTGCCTTATTGATGGTCATTGCAAAGGCGACTCGCACTGGAAACTACAGAAGTTTAAATTCAAATGGCATATCTGTCGGAATCATTGGGATGCGTGGCAACATTACATCTTCTCCTTTGAATTTTCCATTTAAAATTGTAGCTTCAATAATTCATTATTTTTCTTACTGAAACCCTGGTACCGTTGCAAAGACGTGAGGAATTGTTATGTATATGTTTCGGAAAAGAATGATAGGGACGCCAATTTTCAATGCTAAAACATGCGGCGGCATGCCTGACAAATCAAGTGAATTCAAGAATTCTGTTGGATAATTAATGGCTTCGTCTTGATACGTTATAGTATCGATGGACTTATACGTTATCGCTTCTCCTGGTATTTCATTAAGTATGCTGAAATTGATTGCATTGATATCTTTGTTTTTGGCTGCTAATATAGCATGTGCACTGAGCCATTGATGACTTTTATGATTGTGTGTAATATTTGGAAAAACTTTGTGAATCAATTCGTCTATGATTGCGGTTATTTTACAGAAATTCGATGGCAATGTGATACATTGTGTGGATTCCCCTATTGCCATTTTCCTATTTCCTATATCCAACAATTGTTTTACGAAACGTTCAATGGATGCATCATGTTGTAGTTGTACACGCATATTGGTCTTCAAAGTGAATCTATGTACGTATCGCCATAAAACGGATGATTTGAGACATGCATTAAGTTCATCGGCCATTGTTGAACGTGATATAACAGGTAGAGTTTGTCGAAAATCACCAGACAATAAAATGAGTGCGCCACCGAAAAGTTGCTCATTTCCTCTTAAATCTTTTAGTGTGCAATGAAGTGCTTCCGATGATTTTTTGTGTGCCATAGTACATTCATCGCATACAATGATTTTACATGATGTGGGTAGTTTGCCCGTTTAAGAATTTTTGTTGATATTGCATGTTGGTGTCTCAATTATTTGCATATTCAATGGCAGTTTCAGTGCTGAATGCGCTGTTCGGTCACCATCCAATAGAGTTGCTGCAATTCCAGATGATGCGATTGCTAGTGCAATGTTTTTTCGTGATCGTGTGACTGCCAAAACGAATGAAATTAGGAAGGTTTTACCTGTGCCTCCGGGTGCATCTATGAAATTAAATATACCACTTTGACTTGTAATTGCATCCATAATTGTGTCATAACACTATACGTTGATCTGAAACCAATTTCGGAAGATTCGTTTGAACAAATTTAATCAATTCATTCACATCAAAGTGTGTTTCTCCTTGGAAATCACGATCACGTCAGTCGTTTTCAGATGGATTCAGCGCAGCCATTCCCAATTGTATCAATGATTTGTTAGCGATTACTAAACATATGTCCTCAATCAATAGCAATGCGTCATTATACACGTTTGGTGTGAATTGAACTTGTGGATTTTGAATTGTTTCACGCAAACTATGTAAAATATCTTCACTCATGTAGCCTTTGTATTTTTTCAAAAGATCTTTTGGATTGGATGGAAAGCAAATTGTTAATATTACTGCAAATAACGCATGTATTTGTTGTGGGTCAGCAGTATTCGATGAATCAGCGAGTGAAGTGTCCCAATGTGCATCGTTTTCTAGAAGACTTAATTTGAGGCAAGCTTCACGATAAATGAAACATATTCGACCGTCTACTGTTCTCAATTCTTGGAAGGATGTCGGTCCACGTATGTTGATTAACAGTAATCGCAAGTAAACGCATTCTGCATTATTTGGTTGAACAGTGTACAGATGGCCTAATGCGTCGGTTGAATATACATTGTCATGTCCTTCAACTGCTTTACCTTGTTTGAATTTTTTTCTGATGCATTCCATCTATAGAATGTTGGCACTTCAGAGTAATGAAGCGTCTTTGCAAACATATCATCCCTACACAATAAGAAAAATGCAGTTAACGTTGTTGGCTGTGGTGACAATGCTCTTACACGTGCATTTTCTGTTGTGAAGTACACTCGCTGTCCATTTTCAAGGTGAACTGCCAAATGAGTAACTGGTGGATGCCGTTCATGAATTGGAAATGATAAAATGCGCAATATTGCTTCATTGCTACTAATGTAGCGTCCCAGTTGATATTGGTTGATTTCATCGATAGATGCAGTTGAATTTCCCACTCTAAAAACTACCATATCGCTTCCTTTGTTGACATATTTACAAATGTATTTGATGGATTTCACTGAATTACAATACTCGACGTTGATGTGTGCTCTGTACGTTTTCGAGAGAAGCTGTGAATACGGTACAATCCAACAATTATCAACTTCAACCTCATTGTTTCACCCTTTTCTTTCGTGCTTGAGTTGTACTCTGACCTATTTCTTTTCGTTTGGGTGGCATAATTGATTTCACAGTGAATGTTACGTTTTGAAATTCACTTTTGAAAAAAAAAAAAATTGATATATTGAATAAATTCTTTCTATATCACACACGATTTATACGTAATATTTATTTCAATTCGTTCTGTCATGCGACATAAAACCAAAACAAAAAAGAAAAGAAAAAATAGAACATTGAAATACTTTTTTCGAAAATCGAACTTTATTTCAAAATATTCAGTACCTTACGTAAGTACCTACAGGTGAGTGAATGTGACAGATTTGCGTCGTTCTTGTTTTCGGCGTTGCTATGGATACAATGTGTCATAAATGGCCATTCTGTATTACAATAGTCTTGTATGAAAACATGTTTTTCGTAAATATTCAATTAATTTTTGTAATCAAATCAAATTCTGAGTATCCTATCTTTTGCCCGGTAGTCTAAGCAGTAATTCGACAAAGTTTTATCGCAATTGGATTAATGGTGTAGGAGTTTATAAAGGACAGAGAGACATTCATTTTTGTATATATAGATAGATTATATTTAGCTCGTATCAGGAAATGAAATTTTATTTATAGATATTGTCATTTTTTGTAGAATTTTCGAAATGGTTGGATTTGTCCCTGTTTGTCCTATTCTTCTAACTGTCAATTCTCAGTACAAACACATTATAATTACTACATATTGAAGTTACTATTCTGTACAATATATTTCATAAATATGTAAGTGAAACTTATTCGATTGTAAAATTTAGAACAATATTTCATATTTAATTTCTTATCTCTTAATGGAATTTTGATTTGGTTTTATTTTATATTCAAAATTGCGACTAAGTAAGAGGACCTTAAAATTATTATCTCAACTATTGAAGGTTTGATTTCGTATTTATGATAATTTTTATCTTAAAATTTTGCAAAAGTAATACCTTGTTTTAATTTGCTTTGTAACATTCGATGATAATATCGATACGCGAAATCAATTCTCATTTTGTTAGTATTTTATTATGTAAATGTGTCATAGTATTTTTGCATATATAGAAAAAATATTATATTTAACTGATGTTGAAATAATTCATTACCTTAAGAAATCGTTTTAATTCACCTCTTAATTGGTTTGATAATTAATCAGTACATGTAATGCAAATATTACCTCGCTTATCTATATGTTCGATAGTATGTGTGTGTATACGTTTACTGTAATGGAAATGAAGTGCACTTATCCCGGGAACACTGCGGTTAGGTCTAAAACAACAGTCACAGCAGATAAAGTAGTCAACCTTAAAGGTTGGTATCTGCCTACCGCCATTTGCGATTCTCGGCGTGTTAATAAACCAAGCAGGACAAGCAAGTGGTCCAAGCATTAGCACTCCAATAATTGCTTGCTGGACAGACAGACAGCTCGATAAGTTTGTGCGTCAATCATTATTACGGTGGGTAAGTATCATCGTATATACAATCAGAATACTATCAAGTAGTAATAAACGTTCATAATTTACTATTTATACTGTTATTATTATTATAAATAGTATATTATAATCGATAAGGGAAGGTAGTATCTTAAGTTAACATACTTCTTATACATCTCTAATATGTATGGTCGATTACATGATCATATTTATATTTAGATGTATGGTTATTTTTTGTTGGTAAAATGTCCTACTGTAGCATTTAAAGATTCATATTACTCATGTTTTCGTCTCATATAAGATGCAATAAAACAGTGGACATATAAATTCTTCTTCATACGTCCAAACTAAAGTGAACACGCCTGAGAAAAAGTTAGTTAGACAACGCCACAAATAGTATGAAAGTACAATAGTTTCCTTTGGATTCCTTCGTTAAGCACATATGCGCGTGATAATATCAACAACTCCTGTGAGAATAATAAAAACCACATTTATTTGGTTTGGCTGGCAGCAATGCATTCTTTTATGCTTTTACATAAATCTTTGAGCTTTCAACGCATTTACTATTTGTCTGAACACGCGTTACATTTTGACAAAATAGTTGACTTCTCTAAGAGCACTATTAGTCGGTAAATAATGCCTTTTAAATGTATAAAATCTTTATGTGTTTTTTTGATGTCGTCTATTTTAGGAAGAAAATCATAATCGAACTGCTGAAATCACAAAACAGTTATTTTATAATTATTTTAAATTACTGGAAGGTTTCCAATATGCCGATGCTTGGTTAATTATAAAGCTTAAGTAGATATTAAGTAATTTATTGAACATCCAATGTAATCAAACTTATTATGAGTGTAACTGTTAACTTAACTGTATTAGTAGGAACTATAGATGTCCTGTCAGAATTCTAATAGTTATTTACTATGTGTACATGTTGTTTATCGATATTTATTCGAAATAAAAGTAAATATCATAAAACAATATTTTTTATTTTGTACATCATACTGAATAAATAAAAAAAAATATTTTAATATTCGTTTCCATCACAATATTAAAGTTGTATAAAATCACTTAAAAATGGTTTATTTTTATTTATAATCTGATGCAGTAAAAACACTTAGTGAATCGAATAGAAAATTAATTCAAAACATATTTTCAATGTAATATAAATGTTTCAGTGCTAATTGGGTAATGTCAAAAGTTTTTTGGGTGTCGTCCATGGTAAGTTTTTTATATTCCCGAAGTAGTCAATTTGGGTTGGTTTTCGTTCTTGATTAAGTCATCCAGCATTACTCCTGAAATTGTAATGCCATTTTAATTGATGTAAATAAGAATAAAATTACCATAGTAAATTTATGTTATTATATAATAAATTTTGTAACGATCATTAATAAAATATTTTTCACACTATACTATTCACCAAACTGCAATTGAAAATATGTTTACGTCTTTTTGAAAGTCTCGATTATTTATAAGGTGAACAATTTATAAAACTCAATCCGA
The DNA here is from genome assembly GCA_028555115.1 of Himalopsyche japonica. NCBI lineage: Eukaryota > Metazoa > Arthropoda > Insecta > Trichoptera > Rhyacophilidae > Himalopsyche > Himalopsyche japonica. Next base: position 709,852 of record JAHFWJ010000722.1, read on the forward strand.
GGCATCACTAGCTAAATATTACTGCAAAAATACCAGTCAATAAGCGGTGTCAAAAAGCACAATATGTATACATGATATTCCCCACTCATAACTTTGCAAAACATTGAGAGATAACACTAGAAATATAAATTTTCTCAACACATAAAGTATTATTTGCCAAAGGATTCACAAATTTATTAAATAATAATTGAAGTATATTTTGTTTTCTTAAATAATCCACATTGTTTGATTGCAATTCGTAATCATAATATGTTTTTAATGTTTAGGCTAATTTATCAAATAAAGTTTATAAATAGCCTTTATACTCTTCATTAGGAATATAACTAAGCACTGATGATATTAAAAACACGGAATCCTGGCTTACAAAACATAAGACGCAAACATAAAATAGGGTAAGTATTATTATTAAACAATAATTTATTATCCGAATAAAAAATATTTTTTTTTTGAAGTTGAAACCATTTTTTAGATTTGTACTTTTATTGAAAAATAAATAAAAATAGCGTTACAAGATTAGTAAATGACCATTTTTTTTTTAATAAACATTACAACGGTAGATAGTCATCGTATTTCATGTGATATTGGGTTCAATTTTTGAAAATTCCTCATCAATAAAAAATTGAGGTTGATAAATCGTTTATATCAATTATTACTTGTAATTTTTGATGTTGAATCAATCTGCTTTGTGTAATTTCAATATCGAATTTGAAGTTGGATTGTTTAAACTTTGTACGATTTGATATGTTTTGTCACCAACGACCCGGGTTTCGTCTTCCACACGGATGCAACAGAAATGACTCGTCAGTGACAAAACATAAAACGTACAAAGTTTCAACAATTGAAATTTACTACTTGTATTGAATTTCATTTTTTGTATATTAATTTTACTAAATTAATCAAAAAGTTCAAAAATGGTTTATTAAAAACTGTACAATTTTTTATCATTCTAGTATGAGAAGACTTTTTCCTGAACATTATCAGACATTATTTCTAAATATGTGAGATGTTTTATTTTTATTTGCTTATACCTTGCTGCTAACAATCACCGAAATAAAACGAACGAGAGAAATGACTGCAATTTTTATATCATTTCGTTTTATTTAATTTTAATTTTATACTGTATATATAAAATTATCACACTAGGAAGATACAGTGGTAAAAATTTTGAAATTTGGAACCATTCCAAGATTCAATCTAAAAGATTTTGAATTAAACTATGAAATAATTAAATATTCACCATTCTTGTAACAGTAACAGTCTCCATCTTCACAGTTTCCATACCTGTATCCCCTTTTTCTACACTCACTATCGCAAGCACTTTGGTAACATGTTGCAGAAATGCCAATTATAAATAGACAAATAATTAAAATATACAAAATTATTCCTTTCATCTTGGAATGTTGTGAACTCTTGAAAACTAAATATTTTTGTGGTGTATTAAAACAATCGGCATCCTTTTTATGCATGCCGATTACATCACACGAAAATATTTTTAACCACATCCTCTTTAATTTTTTTTTTTGTAAAGCGTCGGGTTTTAATAACTTACATGTATGTTAGTAAAATTCTCAGATACGTAATACCTTTCTATACAAGTGTACCTTTCCAATTTTAGAAAGAAAATTATATATTTTGGAGAAAAAAAATATTTCAACAAGGCCTTGTATTATTCAATGGAAAAAATATTTTAAATGGACCATGTACAATTTATATTCTGTCAAAATTTTACCAATACGACAGCAAATCGATTTTTATTCTTTATTTACTTTTTTTTAATTGTTTCTGTAATCAAAACAATTTGAATATATTTTTTGCTATTTAGAAATATGAAAATGAAATTTTCGTTTACAGTAGGCCTATTACTGAAGATCGAAGCTTGCACCAAGCAATTAATATATTTAAAAAAAACTTACCACTTTTATAACAGTAGCAACTGTCACCTTGACATTTCCCGGAATCATAGCCTTTCTGTATACACTCGTTGTTGCAAACATCATTTGTACATATCGCAGAAATACCATTTGAAAATAAACACAGAGTAACAACGACGACGAGAACGAACTTCATATTGTTTTCTTGAATAACTTTCTTAATGAAACCATATTCATATATTTGGGTTTATTTATACAGTTCAGTTTCCCTATCTACATCCTGTGCCATTAAGTATAGTTTTTTTCTTATCTTTTCTGCGGTTAGCTTTTACTTAAAATAATAAATATGAAATATAAGGAAACAAAACTGAACTAATATTAAAATTTACATAATTCTATTGTATACAAGATGTTTGTCGAGAAGTTTTGGTACGTTTTTAATATTTTAATTAAATATAGTTTTATTGGTGTCAAGACTTTGAAGTAACATTGACACTTATATATTATACATTTATTTAAGTCAACCACATTTTGTGAAGGTAAAATATTCTTGGAATATTATTTTTTCCGTAATCCTATTTTTTACTAATAACCGTAACGTTAACCATTTTTAGCTCAGTAGGAATAAAATACTCTCAAGAAATCGTTTCTTGATTTTTTTTCGCAATTATATGAAAATAAAAAATACGAAAAAGATGGCCAAAGTTGATATTTTTACACATTACTTCAAACTCTCTTCCACAAAATCTCATCTATCTAATTATTTGATAACCGGAACAAAAAAACTCAATGTTATTTAATTTTTTTGTTTACTGATCACAGTTTGTCAAAGTGTTCAATAAAAATGAATATTTTTTCAAAAACCAAAGTATATGATACTATCACAGTCAGAAATATGTATTTCTAAATTCAATACATTATTTCCTGTTACGGTACCATTAGCACAAAACTAAACGTATGCTACCAGTGTGGTCAACAGTTAGAGTAAAATAAATATTTAAAATAATCATTCGATGTAGTTTTCAGCTAATGCGTTGCTGATTATGGATAATGTGCTAATTGTTCAAAGGGCTCATTACTGTAATAAGGTAAATAGTTCATCGCAAAGCTAATCACTCGACGAATCGACGATGAGGTCGGTCTTGATTTGATTTTCATTTGTCCTCGCTCATTATGTGATACTGCGTCTGCATGGATTCCAATACTGGCCTTTGTTTGGTGACAAATAATGTCAAATGTGTATTACATACATCCATCACTCATCAAACATAATAATCATTTAACATTATACAAGTATGAAGACGAGTTACCAAAGCGAATACAGATTAGAAAGCATACGTATTCATATTCGCTACATAAAAGAGTATAATATAATATTAAAAAATATACATCTACAGGTAGTTTTGATTAAACTTTACTCGGGTAAATAAATTTTTTCATTAAAAAAATATAAAATCGTAAGTAAATTATTTATCACAAAAACAAGTCAAATAAAATGTTCTGTCGATGTGTTTACTACATATAATATTTTGTCATTTATTCATGTTAGGATTTTATTTTATTGCGCACAAAATATTTGTTTACTTTATCTTACACCACATTATTATAAAAAAATCGATAACTTACCTTTGCACAGATAACATATATTATATAGTTATGCGACGATGAAACAAATCTATCATGATCAATTTTAACGAGTTTTCCACATATCTGAAGTATGCATGTTAATCAACGTTTCTTGAAATACTTAAATGTATGTTTTCAATAAAACAAAACGTCAGTTTCAACCCATTATTTAATTGTCAGTTCAATAACTTCGATATAATAATACATTTAAATAAAGACCCGTTTCAAATCACAAGCAGAAAATTATTCGCCTCACAAATAATTCTGGTAACCGTCCGTCCATAATTTATTTGCATAACAATTTCCAATCCAACCACCAGACAGAAATTAAATTAATTCATGCAACTGACAAAATAAACTGGCAGTCAATTTCAATGGTCGATACATTTCTAAACAGAACAATATTATGACTAGGTATATAGTATAGTTTGATAATCAAACGTGGCTTGTTTTCTTCTTCGTATGATATTTTCAGTTGATAATGTGGATTTTTGGTACCACAAATATTTATTAATAAGAAAAAGATAGTAAATCTATCCTTCAATTTATTACACAAACAATCTTTGCTCTCAAGACATTTATATACATAATATATGTTTAAAAAGTACTAAAATTTGTGTTTTTATTATTTATGTATACTGCCCTTCTACCGAGAGAAGAAGTGACAAATAACACATAAAAAGACATTTTTATAATTTTAGAAATCCTATACCGAAAATACGATTTCAATATTTCATTAATTATTTATGTTAACCATAAATCCGCTTTCTCACTTTTACCAGAGCAATTAAGTATTTATTTTAATATTGTTTAAATTCAATCACGTCAAATAAATTTTTATGCTTAGTTTATAATTGTATGAATAAAAAATATCAGTCATATTACGGTAACCGCATTTTTTAAAGAAAGTTTATTTCCTCTATCAAAATTGATACTTATAATCAGACCATTACATCATTGTTAAATAATTACTTGATCCACAATTACTCTATGTGGGAAGATATATTTATTCAGTATTTATCGAAAAGCCATTTATTCTTGGAATTATCTCAATTCCACTATTAACAAGAAATATTTTAGTGCGAGGATTTCAAGAATTATAAACAAAGCATTTTAGTATATTTATTCACATGCAATATAATTGACCACTCCTATGCTATCTTTGTTAATCAGCCATTATATAAACGAATCATCGTGTAGGATTGATGTAAATAAAACTAAAATTAAGTCAGAAAGATTTTCAAGCAATGTTTTCTTTTTATGCCAATCAAATTAGGAAACATACGAATGCGATGTACTTGGATATCATAGGTTGTTGTAAGTCCCTTACAAATCTTTTTTTAGAATAGACTGCGTTAGAAATAACAAGTTTCAAATGACTTATTTTTCGTTAGTCATTAGTTTTCAGGTTTGAGCATGCGTCGATGTATTTGGACAATAAATTATTGAAAAATCTTTATTTTTTTAATATATGTTACCAAGCAATAAGACTCAACCAAACATTTTATGTTTGATATAAAGTTATGGCAGGAAACATTCGGTAACTATTAAACACAATCACTTGATACTAACTGCTACCAAATAATAAAAATTATTTTGTTAGATATTCGACAAATGACTCCACACTGATTACATTATAATGCAGAAATAAAATTGAAAAAAACACTTTTGTAATTATTAAATGTATGAGACGTAGATTATTTTATGCGAAGCAATTTATTTTGTAATAACATTTTTTTGACAACAGCTTACTCCGTTCGATTTCACTCTTGTATGAAATGAAAAAATAACGGAAATACGGAACTAAAAAGTCTCAAATTCTGAAAAATTTAAAAGCAAATATCGTTTCTTTCAACGTGCAATATTTTCAAACGTCAGTAGGGTAGAACCCATCTTTCCCATACAGATATCGCATATATTATATCATAACACCCAAAGCTAGCGAAATCACCATATTCAATTTAATTTGGTACTTTTAAACATAAATTAAAATAAATGAATCACGTTAATAAAATCTACTCACCGCGAATCTTAAATTAATCCGATGTTAAACAGGCGTTAAACATTAAAATCGAATTATAACATGATTTGTAAAAACATACACAAAACCGAAGACATCGATATTTCAATGTTTGCATTTGTGACGTCAATGCATTGCTCGTGTTTACATATGAGAGAGCTGTTTCTTTGAAAATATTCATTAATTGAGATGATAAAAAATTAACGACACATGGTATTTAAACTTTCATAAATACAAGAGAAACTTAAGTTTTTCTCATATTTACTTAATAAATAAATACTTAATTGAATCAGATGAATAGCCACGATGAAATTTATTTCACGTTTTTAGAAACAATAAAAAATTACCGTAACTGCGTATTAATCTATTAAGATATATATTTTTATTAAAAAAAGTTAAGTTTTTATAGTACTTTTATCAAATGATTATGCTATGTTTATTACAAATAATTTGTCAGTATTGGATAATTGCACGAATATATTATTATTATCAATTTGTTTTGGTTATTAAATCATTCAGCAAGAACGCATACTATGACGTTATAAAAGAAAAATTTAACAAATTAATCTGACGGTAAAGGATATTTGAGCATGCTGGGAGGACATGAATTAAGCTGATTACTGATGAATAATTTGAGTATGAAAGTTTTTTTTTCAGAAGATTTTTTCAAATGCCATAAATTGCAGTGCCATCAATGATATATATTCAATGATCTACAATATCATAAAAAATGATTTTCCAATCAATGAAATTGGTGATCAAAGAAGAATTCTTTCTGTCTGTGTTTTCTGTGAAATAATAAATGCCTAGTTTGATTTGAAAGTAATTATGTATATTTTTTTATTGATGTAAAAAATTAGATTTTATGGGTGTTTTTATTTCATGTTTCGGATGTATTTCAAACACAACATTTGACTGCATTGTGCCTAATCGAAACAACGCTTTACCATAACAAAATCTACACATAAAATATGGGCAGGAAAATAAATACTTAATCAATTTAATCACATTGTATCGGTATATAATACAAAAAGATACAAAGTTTCATCTGTAAACGCTCTCAAATCAATTCACATCCATTCGTTACTGGAGCATTTTATGCATGTGACATTAATTCATCTGTGATATAACAAAATGATACAATTTTATTTACATAATAAAAGGGCGTTGATATACGATAAGCTGCCTTTGTGAAACTGTCCTTTGTTGACAGCATACGAGTGATTGGAAATTTAAATTAAAATATTATGCCATGAATAGCTACCGTTCCTGGCATCCTCTATTCATTGCCATCACGTCAATACGCATTTTGTATTCAATAAAAATGATAAAACATTTAATAAATTCACCTAGGAATCATGCATGATTTAATTTCATAGAATAACAGAAAAGATGATTTCAAATAATTTTGCAATTTGAATACCTTGTTGACGCTTTTGTTTGACTATGATTTTTCGAATTCAAAAACTACAATCGTAAAATTAATCATAAAAAAGCAGTTTTAGTTCGGGTATTCAATCTTAGACTCTTTTTGTGATGACGAAATTTTGAGATTCACAATTTTTTGCCGTCAATCTTATTTCGTGTTCCAAATTGAACAATGCAATTGATGCTCAGAAAAAGCGATAGAATGTATTTACATCTTTTTATGCTTGTGGACAGACATGTAGACAATGTAATTTCATAAAATACATTAATTCGCACTCTTATTAATTTCAAAATAAAATATATATAAATACAATATCTTGAAAATTTGTTGATGCAAATTATCAATTGTCTCTCAAATATTCACTGCGCAGATTTTGTATTACTCTATAATTGAGTAAAGTATGGCTAATCGGGCAGACCACGTGGACAAGTAACAGCTAGTTGTGATTCGGTGAGAACGGATATGGACAGGTAAATTACAGGTTTGTAATATGTCTTTGTCGTCCAGCGAAGACCTGCTCACCGTACTTCCCGGCTATTATTCATAACATGATACTTCCATTATCCTTCTTCATTACAACCACACTTTAGAGTCCACTTTCTGAGGTAGATACTTGCATAATGTGTATTTTAATTGAGGCGGTCGTTACAATAGAAACATGCGTTTGAAATTTTTTAAGTAATCAAAGTGTCTGAACCGTAACATGCTTTCAGTATGTATATAAATATATTTATAGAGACTTACACTAACTACTAAAGAATTATACTGTCACGAAAAAGAAAATTTAATCTAATTAAATACTACAATTTCGACAAAAAAAAACACTTACTAGACGAATTATTTAAACAATAGCGGTCTTATTGGCAACTTCATTATGAAATATCATTACCTACATCACATCATTTAACATGTAGCATCGAGAAAGTACCTGCTATTATAGTAATATGTTAAAAAAAATTACAAAATTAGTTGAAAGTTTACTATCACTCTTTCAAGCACATTTGTATGGTATTTGTAATAAATATTAACGATCCGTTCACAATACTCACGATGAGAAAAACTGGTCTTCATCTTATTAGAAATATGTAGTTAGTAAACACCAATACCTTATATTAATGCTTTAAAATAGTTGCGGCTATATTATGTATTGACTTGTCTCAGAAAACTTTTGTAAGACGTCTAATCATCAAGTGTATTTTCATAAGAAATTCACCTCAATTACACGAAAATAACACATATCCTGATTTATGGCATGTTTTGAAAAATAAAATCTTCGAGAGTTGATCGGAAAAGTATTTCATTGATAATAACCGTAAGAATTAAAAATAGAAGAATGTTTGCCGCGAAAATAATTTGTGTAATATATTGAATAAATACTTCACAAAAAATTTTCATAATAATAATAATTAAATGTTTTTAAACATCCCGTTTATAGCGGAGGCATTGAATGAGCGAGCACAAACAATGTGAGCCAATCCTTCTCACGATATCAATAGCTTGACCATTTCCTTTGAAAAACACAATACTTTCATTAAATCGGAATGACTTCAATTACCGTAAAAAGTTTAGTTCATTAATTTACATCAAGCACTTGACTTCATTGTTTTTTGCAACAGTTCATATTTAAAATTTCAAATGACAGTGATACTCAAACGTCTTACATCGAGAGTATTTTAGATTTAAACAGTTCAAATTAGTATCTAAAATTAAAATTCTACTACATTATAAATAATTTTCATTTTTTTAATAAAACTAATAAAATGTTGAATATTTTGTAGCTTTATGTAAAAATATTCAAAGCGAAGATACCTAAAACATCCATTTCGAATTTCCCGAATATTTTTAAATAATTAAAATATTACACGACATATTTTGCATTATTTATGACTTACATTTAAAAAAAATAAGACAGATTCTTTCGGTTTCCTGGTAAACGATATGACAGGCGGTCGAGTGTGGGAATCAGTTTGATTCCCGTCCTTTGTTTAAAGCTTTTTTTAATATCCTTTTTGCATAACATTAATATTTTTAAAATTTGTGAACGTAAGTTCAGAGATTATCTTTCACATATTTAATATTTTGGGCTCGATTTAAATATAAACGTTTGTTTAACTTGAATAACAATGCAAGACAAAAAATATATTTCAATAATTTTATATACCCACGTTCTTAAAACTATAAATACTTAACGACACTTAATTCACTATATTTTTTCATTCCTCCATTTAAAAACCATAAAATAAGTATTACATTCTTTCTGACTTTTTATTGTTTGATAAAATTCGTATTAAACATCCCACGTGAACTGTTATTATACAAATATTATATAATGAAATATTTATTGCCTACTTCGCTAACTTGAAGGTTTTTTTTTTAATATTTTAATGTGGCCATTATCTAGCAAGAAGTTTTTAAGTTCGAAAAGTCATACAATACGTACAACACAAACATATTTTCTCTATAGAAATTTATAATTATTTTTATATTTATTAAAAGAAACTTCTATTGGTAATTTGTTGTACTGATGTTCAAATATTTATGAGATATGTATGAGTATAGTCATTGGAAGTATCTTTTCTCATATTGTATCAAACATTTTTTTCATAATTCACTAAGGTGCGTCAATTAATTATACAAATATTTGTCCGTTATCTCTAAGGAATTTCAATCGGATTCTCTATTTATGATTTGTTTGGTCCGCTCTACCAAGTACATCTTGGTCAATTTATGGGAATTTGATTCTGTGTTTTATTTCATTGGATGAATTCTTAGAATGGAATTTTAATACTAATTTAGAATTTTTACATACATATTTTTGGGAGGTCTTAGTAAATACAATCTTAGAGAAATTTGAATTCTTAACACATTTCCATTATCATTTTCAATGTTTAATAATATCGCTATCATTGATACAAAATCACAAAAAGTTACAGCGGTGCTTAAACATTTCACGCATAACATTAAAGGCAAGGTATTTGTTTTGATTAGCATTTTTGTGCATTAGTGTTTTAGAAATTTAGTGCTGTTCTTAGAAATTTTATACTTTTCGTATATAAGTATGTAGGTTTTTAAAATTTATTTTACTTTAAAATATTTAAATGCCAAATGCTTCAATCTTAATAAAATTAACATACGGCTTATATAAAAGGAACAATGCTCAAATAAAAAACCCTTAAATGTTTCTTAATTTTAAATGTATGTACATCCTAACATGAAATAAATGGTTTCTTATTTGAAAAAAACTATTTAAAAAATTACCACAAAAAAAGACATGAATAATGTAAACAAATAATATTTAAATAAGTATTAAAATATTTGCGATGTGATTGTCTTACTTCTCGTATTCGTGAATAGTTATTTTTTTGGACTATTATATTTTGATTATATTGTTCAATATAACTAATTCATATAAAATATATTTGAACGTGTTCCAAAATAAATAAGTTTAGCATATTTTTTCGGGTTTTTTGTTTTAATAAATAGCGATTTATTATAAAGAAAACAAATATAATTAGTTAATTGAATTGGCATTCACTTGGTAGAACTCCATTATAACACGGTGAAAAAAATAGCAATGTATTTTAGTTCTACAAAATATAGTTGATAGCTGTTTCGGCTCACGCCATCGTCAGAACTATGCTTATACTAAAATTTGCTTATCTATATATAGCTGTGTAGAAAAGATACACAATACATCTTCTTTCCTGTTTTAACGGCCCATTATATTTTTTTTCTCGCAATAAAATGATTTTTTTTTCAAAAATTGTAAATGAAATTAAAAAATGCGGTTATGACAATAAGTTTACATGTGGCATAGAAATGGTCTATTACGGAAGCAAATCAGATCCCTTCCCCCCCGTGAAGCGCTTTTATCAATGAACTAAACAACATATTAGTTTGTTCGTTAAGAATCCTTATCGTTAAGAATCGAAATAGCAATCAACTATTTTTTTTTAAATAATTTTGTAGAACTAAAATATAATTAGCTTCAAATCATTATTGACAAAAAGTAAATTAAAATTCGTAAGAATAAAATAAATACCATATATACGAAATATTTTTACAACATCGAACTATTTTCCATTTACAAATAAATATATTTATCAAAGCGTTCAATATAAATAATACAATGTACAATTATACAGAGATAGAATACAACGATTCCCTTATCGTTATTTCTGTTAGTTTTGATTTAACGTTAGCCGACATCACCCGAAGGAGATTACAAATGGCTGCGCTCACTCACAAAAGCCCAATCTCTTTCATTTATCCGATGCCAGTTAATTAAGTCCCCGGTGACACATAATAATTACCTACCTTTAATCCCAACATCAGATTCCTATGATCCCGTGATTGGGTGAATTAATTTTCCTTATAAATCGTCACAAAGTAAATTACTTGGATTTGATCGACAGGCCTAATACAAGATTAACAATACTGGTATACTAGAATATCTATATAATTATTAAAAATGAACAACTCCATTAAAGAAATAAGATGGTTTATATTATCAAAAGAATGTTTAAATTGAAAGTTTGTACATAAATAAGTTTATAATTTTATTATTTTCTCTCGTGTTGAGAATTATATTTTATTATTTTAAAATCTTACACATTTTTTTTCACATGATGTAAGTTGTAAAAAGTGTTTTGAGTGTTATTAAAATGTAGAAGATGCTAGAGGGCTTCGTATAGTATACATCTAAATATTGGTGGTTGTTTGCTTGGTGCGGGGAACATCGTGATCCGCAGTGTGTATCTAATTGTGTCATTTTAGAAGAAAAATTATTCAAACATTAAAAGAGAAAGAATTTTTGATCTAAAATTATTCCCAATAGATTGTTCATGAAAGAGTTAAGAATATTTGAAATAAGTTACGTGTACAAAAGTTCGTCTCGTTGAAAATGAAAATGGTTATTTGTTTACATTCTACAAAGGCTGAAGTGGAATGACAGATTGTTAGTATTTGAAACTTTTTATTATCTTGCTCGATATGAAATCAATATTAAATTAATATCGATTAAATAATAATAAAAAAAAACAAATGATAATATTTCACGCCTTATAAAAAGTGTTTCTTTAATTTGAGTGGATGTTTCAATATTTTCTTCGCTTTCCAATAGCTGCAAGTATCCGTTAAGTAAAAGAACTGCATGATTGCGGATTTATTCATTCATTCAATAACAGCAATTAGGCATAAAAATTAAATTTTCCCGCCGGTCATTCGACGATCCCTTCCGGTGTATTCCATTACCTTCGAGAATCATCAAAACATAACCGCGCCGAAGCAGGAAATTTAGTTTAATTATCATGCCATTGTATGGCTTCCAATACGACAATCTATCTTTCATTACTCGGACGCCATTGTCAACCATTGGTAGTTTTTAATTTATGATAATATCTATCTATCTATATTCTCATTCTTTTTTAATTATTAATTTTTTAAATCATCAAATTTTTCTCCATCAATATAATAATGTACGAAGTCCATTGAATGTGCATTATACGAATCAAAATTGTTATCAACTCTCGGCCGAGTACATATTAAGTAAGATTTAAAAATGTGTTATCTTTGAAAATACCTACGCGATAAATTGGTAGTGGGCTTACTGACCATATTAGTAAAACTGATAAAAATGTAACCTTAACTAAGCGGTGAATACAAAATTATCAAGACTTTTAATTGGGGATTTACAAATAGTAACTATAACGAATTTGACATTACTTCATGAGAAATAATTAATCAATGACACTAAATTTATAAGAAAATATATTTGTATGGAATGAAGATTGATTTAGCCTTTAAGTGTTTTTTTTAATGTTATTTGATAATGTGATTAAAAGATGACATACAAAAATAATTTGATATTAGCCTAAAGAAACAATGAAATGAAAGTATACAAACGCATTTACGATATCTATTTATTTCCATATAAAAACTTTCCTGTTGAAACTGTCTACAATTCCACATGTTTTGATACTCACGGCCCGTGTTTCGCTTTTCGACACCTTCAATAAAACTGACTGACTGATCCGTGTGATAAAATGCCTGAAATGTGACAAAACATTTGAAATTATACACAGTCTCAAAAATTCAAATTTGATAATAAATAATAATTTCTATTTAACCTGAATTATTTTACGTTAAAAATCTTCAGTAATACAATGTAAATAATTCACTGTTTTTTCATAGCTTAATATAAAGGATAGGTTTTGAAATAAATTTTTTATTTCAAATATTACAATAATATTGGTATGCACAAAAATGAAAAACTAAAATAAATTACAAATTGGTCAACGCAATATTTTTTTGATTGTTCGATTGAAACGCTCGATTATCAAATGGTATTTTTTTGGAATAAAATATATTTAAAAAAATGCACTTAAATACATACCTCATTTGTAATGTATTGCATATTCTGTAAACATATTTTATGTATCCCAGATTTTCAATAACGTCCAGAAACGTATTGAATTAAAGCAGCCTTTAGCCAAAGATTGAAATAAAATTGAGATGATATAAAATATTTTTTTAATTCTTAAAAGTAATTAGTCTACGTAGCATTGTTTTTATTTAATAAATGTGCTCGAAAGAGTCTCATTTTGAAAGACTATAAAATACGTTATTGAAAAGGCTTATTATTTTTGATTTTCTGTATCCATTGCATCTCGGTAATGGTAAAAGTAAAATGTGTCTATAATAAACTTTATATATGCGTTAAAAAAACATTTTTTTTCAATGTAAGCTTTTCACATCTTTTTAGCCGCTGTGAACTATTCATGATTACCAGACTTTTTTGGAATATTATTTTATTTTATGCATATTGTATTTAAAAAAATTAGTTTGTGTTATGAAATTTTTCGTAAAGATTGAACAATAGTATCAAAATAATAAAATACTTATTACACTACCGGGTGACACTACAAAATAATGTTTAATAATGTTTCATGAATTTGAACTTGCATTCTAAAATTAGGCTATTATATATTTATTTTTATTTAAAAACACGCATGCTTACATACATGCATTCCGTGTTGTTAATTTAGGAATTAAAATTATTTACATAGAAAAAACAATCAAAGTTAACTTGTCCAGCAAAATCGAATTTAAAATACATATCAATAAGGTCTACTATTTGGTTTTATATATGACTAGACTGAGATAGGGTATACCATGCACCTGCCTTTTTTATTGAGAAGACTTTACACTATATTATACAACTATGTATATGTTTACAGGTGTAACAGATTGTGTGGACCCATTCATCAGTTCTTTCAATGGATCAAAATACTCCAATACAACCATAACCAAGGTCACAGTTAAAAGGGCTACTGTATTACTAAGCGTCACACTTCTCAAGATTATTTTGACAGAATCGATTATAGATTGTAAAGTCGATCGAAATAAATGCATTCACATGCAGGTGAAAATAAACAGATGAAAAATCATAAAGGAATATAGTTTTGTACGTTTTAATTCTCATTTGAAGAATGTTTGCATTTGTAGTGCCTTCCTATTAAGAAGTTTCATATAGAGTACGTAGCTGCCCACTAATACGTTGTTTAAAAAACACAAAAATAATAAATATTTTTTATTTTACAAACACATTCTATGTACTTGCTATCAGCTGATAATACTCATGATGAGCGATACGAATATTTTAAATTGTAGAAATAGTAAAAAGTTTTTTTTATTGTTTAAAATACAATGCCTTTTCATCAAGAAGTAAAAATTAGTATCTTAAAAGTTTCATATATATTTAAGTGTATTAAAAACAAATTCGTCAGAAGTTGTTTGTTCCTTGACATGTCTAGATATATATTAAAATGTAATTAATTAGCTAATCTCAAATTTTGTATATGTGCCTAGTCGTTGTACTGTATTCTACATACGCTGCGCTTATATGTATATTATAAAGGTATTACCTAATATTTAATAATAAAAAAACATTAAAAATCAAACGGCACCTGTAGTGCACCACAATTTTTTAAACATTATTTAGTAAACTTTTATTGATCAGATTAATTCTTTCATCATACTGTCTAGTCTTTTACGGTAAAAACTATATTAATTCGTATAAATTTTCTCTAAAAGAAAACCTTTTCTTATCTCATCATGCTCGTAATAAGCATATTTTAGTAAAATATAATTGCAGTTTCAATTCTATACGTACATACAATAACATTTTTCTTTGGCTGAGCTAAAAGTATGTTCGTACTAATCTAAAACATCCTACTCTTCCATTCTGACTAGATAATCATACAATGTGGATTTTTAAGCGAGGCAGGAATTTCCTATGCAACAAACCGCTTGTATGGATTCAATAAACAAGGATGACCTCACATCACGCCGTGTCATGAGGATGTAATAATAACGTCGGTTATCTTCGCGGGAGACAGCAGGGGGCGCCTCGAAAGCCTTAACATTCAATATTTCCTACAGATCAGCATTAGTAAAAAAACATATTTTCTTATCGTCGTAAAAAATACCACTTTCAGTCCTATAATGAGCGTTCATATTCAGGCAGCATTTGACAAAAAAACTGATTTAATTTCAATCGCTCCACCATCATTCAACGAGAAAAGTTATATATCTCATAAGTTGTTCACAAATTTATAGTAACAAAGTATAAAAGTGTATAATACAATAAAAGTTTCAATCACATAAACGATTAAGACTTAAGGCCCAACACGCTAACATTTAATGTATACCACCTGCAATGGAACCATTTCATTAATATTTACACTAATTATCTTCTGAAAAACAATAAACAAAAAGTGATTTTGCTACGTGTTTAGTTTCGTAAATTGTATAACCTGCTTGGGAAGAAACACATATTTACGAATAAAAGGAATTGTATATTGATGAAATTAATTTTAAAATATATTTTATTGTGTTTATTGTTTTGTACCCAGACTTGGATAAATCTTCGATTAATGATCTTAATTAACTAAACATTAGTATTTTATAAAATAGTCAGAATAAATATATTTTCGTCTTCTTCATAATGACAACCGTTCTTGATCTAAAAAAAACATTAAATATTGGAAAAGTATTATGCATCGTGTTTTATTATTTGAATATATTGCCTTACACAAAATAAAGACGCACACAGTAAGAATTTTACATGGACTTAATAATTATCATGTCTTTTTTTTCACTTTTAACGTGTTAACTGTCACTTATTGATGGAAACACATTTTTAGTACTTAATTTCCACAAAGTATTTTTTGATCAGGACCAGATTGATTCAGTTTATAATGCTCGCGATGATCGAAACCGGTCCTGATCAAAAAATAAATTGTGGAAATAAGTACTCAAAAATGTGTTTTTTTTTATTATTTAAAAAATAATTATGTTACCAATTATTGTTTATAATACAAAATAAAATAACGGTAAAAAAATTGGAAACAACTAACAAACACTCACAAATTTTATTCACATTGAAAATAGTGTTTATAGTTTATATATACAATCGTTGTGCATTACTTCTTACATGTGTTTGTGTTTCTTTTATATCTATTTTTTATTCAATCCTTTTCGTTTTTGTCTTCTGCAATTACATGTGACTTAATTGTCACGTATTTACCATCCATCAAGTAATAACAGTTACTATAAATTTAATACTAACCGTTTTCAACCTGATTCGACTCTGCTCGTACACTGGCAACCTGCTGACTCGTAAGTAAATATAAATTCAGAGTCATTTGTCATATTAGTCGGTTGAAGGCAGGGGGGGGGGGGCTCGTCTCGCTACCTGCAGTATAAGTTGCAACCCGCAACCCACCACCGCTACTACCGGTCGCTACCACTTCCTGGAGCACTGCGCGGTCAAGCTGAGAGAGATTGTCTTATGCTGTCATTGTTTCGCTTATAAATCTAAATAAATATAAAACATACATTTTTCTTTTAATTGTGATTCATACGAATATATTTAAGCGTTATTGATATATAATATTTAATATTGTAAACATATCAAATAGTTCAGATAGTAATAACATAATACATTATGAGATTATCAAAAACGATTTCTCATACAGACAGTTTCTTTGCATCGCATCATCACTATTTATGAGCAATTATTTAATACATTATATCGTCTAAAATATTTGAGTGCAGATAATTTCATCGCAAAAATTTCATCATTTATCATAATTATTGGCGAGCTCTTAATGGAATGAAGCTGCAAAATTAATATTTAGAGTCTTATCAATTAATACACATACTATTTTGCTTGGTTCTCATATTATCTGTAAGCTATTTTTCAGAGTATTATTAAGAGTTCCCAATCCTTTGGCTTTTGTTTACATAATAACTTTCAAGGTGTTAACTGTCATTTATTGATGAAAATTATAATATTTTAAATAACAAAAACATAATATTATGATTAAGATTAAGCATATATATTATGATCAAGACCGGTTTCGCTTATCGCGAGCATTATCAACTGATCGTAAAATTTATTGTGGAAATAATGCTAAAAATGTGTTTTTATTATTTACAATATTTTTATAGATAGTTTTATACATTTTTTTATACAGCTTCATTTGAGCACAACTGTTATCATAAAATTGTAGTAGTTTTTAATATATATATATATCTTTCTCTATTGAATTCTCGTTTTAATTATATACTTGTTATAAAATGTTATGTTACATATTACTTATGAAGTAAAATTATCAATTTATATATATATATATATATATCACGATCTTGTAAAAATGACACGTAGTTTCATCACTCCATGTCTCATTGATATAACCGAAATTCGAATAAATAATGTTGAAAAATATTAAGGATAAATTAAATATGGTTAATGTAGTTATCAAAAATTTATTCTCATAAAGTGAATGATTTGACCGCTTATTATTTTTTTATGTACCATTCGTAATAGCCTCAATTATAAAAAAGGCTTAAATCTAGAACTAAATTGTGTGAGTTAGTTACCTTAACTAAGCGAGTACATAAACAAAATTTTTGGCACAAAAAAGCCATCCTGTAAATCTTATTGTTATATTTTAAACGGTTTTATTAGTCAAAATGATAAAATGACACCGCACGTTTTTCGGCCGTCCATTATTACAAAAGCATATTTTCTGAAAATAATGTAATGAAAGGGTGGTCTTATTGGTGTCAAATTAAAAAAGGTTATTCTCTAAATTTCATTGCTATATGATACCAACCTTTCTTTAGCTGCATTGTTATACAATTTTTAACAAAGAATATTATTAGCCTTATCTCTTTATTACCAAATGATATTAATCTGTCATTTCAACAAAGAGATTTAACAGGATATACTTACAGTAAATTATGACGACTATAAAACACATCTCGAGATTCGATAAACCTTTCAATGCATCGTCACAAAAAATGCTAACAAATGATTGTAATCTATCTTCCATACAATATTTTTTCATCATTAGCTGAAGGAAGATCGCGAACATCTTCTCCGATTGTTGTCATATTAGAAATTGGTAAAAAAGGCGGTTGTTCTCGCAAAGTGTTCGTCAATCCAAATTTTGATAATAGTTTGTATTATGTAGTATCATTTAGAAGAATAAAACATATTTTAGAACGATGACAAGTATTATTATTAAAGCGTGCCTTGTTGGACCCTATCAACTGAGCTATTAGTCATGTAAGAGTATTTCTTTTCAGGCAACACCAACTAGTTATAATAATTTCTTTCTGATGAATAAAAAATGTCAATATTACAGTTGATAAACACACGCGATAGTCGTACGTATATAAAATATGTATTTACAAACGTGTACATAAAAAATTAAGATATACACGTTTAGAAAATGAAAAAAACTTTTTGCACATAACACAATAAATTAGACTCGGAATTGTGTAAAATAATCTGAAATTTATTAATAAAAGGTATTATAGTGGCGAAGTGTTAATTATGTTTTCATTGATTTCAAACTTTTTCTCTGTCATTCGCAGGCTTTTGATTGACGATCAAACATCATTTGGCAACCATTGAGTGAAAAATACGTTTTCAAATGTATAATAATTTTACATTTAAAATATATTTTTTTTAATGTCAAAACGACTGCGAGCATGATACAAATTTTCCTGACCGTGAATTCTTCACCTTGAATCTATCCAAATATACTCAAATTTCATGTTGGAAGAGACCCGCACTTCTGAGTGATATTTTTTTCTTTCCGAACTATCTCGTATTGTAACTGGAAAGCAGTGTTGATAAAAATTGTTTTGTAGATTCCACCAATATTTAAATTAGTTTAAAAAATATAAAAGATATTTTTAAATTATCTTGAGAGTTCATGATATAATATCGGAACTGTGTCTTGCGACCTCTATTCTCTTGGCGGCTTGTTGCTGTATTATTGTCGCCGTCATTTGTCAGACAAATCGCTATACAGATGAAAAATGCATGCTATTATTTTTCGTCAGCACGTTACATTATGAGACTTGGGAACAAAAAACAATTTATTTTTAAATTTGAAAATCATTTTTTCAGACAATGCTTATTTTTACCAAAGATTATCTAAAGGGCAGTCAACTTAAATATATACATTTGTAGCAATGAAACATCATCGGATTTTATTTATTTTGCAAATTATACATGACTGCGCTAACCTACATTGTAGTAAATTTTTATATTGTTTAATTTTAGAAGTATAAATTTACAAGATAAAAAAAAAGATAAATTTGCAAGTTTTTTTATAAAGATTACATATTTTTTTATATGTAGTTTATAGTATCCACGCAGTATTTAAACTGTGTAGGTGTTTCATAAATGACTATATATTTTTCTTAAATGAATCGATCAGTAAATTACACTACAGTGCAAATAGCCGTGAAAAAAATTTGGAAGAATATATCTTCAAAAATACGTTAGCCATCATAACCCACTAACTATACTCTACACAAGCGTTTAAATCAACCCATTCGTGATGATATGGACCGCGGACACAGCGAGAGATGAAATAATGCGAGACTAAATGATATGAATTGTTGATTTCATACAAAAGGAATCATACGAAGGGGTCATATTGTGGTTCGACTAACATTACCGGAAATGGCAACTTATCTCAAATAATAAAAAAATAATTACATATTTAAATTTATATAGTAAATACATATAAATTTATTTCCCCTGTAGCAGCTGTCTTCATACAATCTTTGAAAATATTTCGTATATGTGCTCACTATTTTTTTACAGTTTTTTGTTATTAATGTAGTAATTGATTATACGGTCACTTTAAAAAAATATAATTAGACTGACAAAAATTATCTTGTTTCTATCGTATATTCTTATACGTTTTAAACTTTTCGTATTTTCCATTTTTTTGTGCCATAGCCTCCACTTACATATCAAAATGATCGCACATGCAGGTTTTTGCTTGACGACCGCACATTCTTTGGCGAAGCTCAAGTCAGAAATATGTTTTTGAACGTATTTAATAGTTTTTGTGAATTATGATTAAAACCGATAATTACACGCCATTGAAACAATTTTGGTATGATAACATCACATGTGTTAGTTGCTGAGAGACATATCCGTTAAAGGAATATTCTTCGTGATTTTCATTATATATTTATGAATTAACATTCAGTTATCCAACAACTGTTTTCAAATCAGAATGACAGCAGTCGCGTAACTCTTTGACTGCTAACGTCTCAAATTTCAAAACAATTGATCGCAGTATATTGATAGTGATTATTTCAAAATAAAAAATAGATATTTTTTATTCGCATGATTTATCCTAATGATTTTCATAAATTGGCTGGCATTTAAAACTCTGAATTATTTTTTGAGATATTTGGTGCTGGATTATTCTATATTTGTCTGAGCAAAGAACGAGTTTAACATGGTATTACGTCATCATAAATAAGATAATATTTTTATGATTAAAAAAATCCGACAAAAAAACCTGTCACATTCAAACCATACGTCCCCATTCAATGTCATTGGTACTAATCAAATCAGAGTAAACTTTTCTCCTACATAAATAAATAACAAACTGAAATGATGCAAAGTAATAATTCCGCCGCAGGCCAGAACAAATTGGTAAATTGGCGCTCACCTAGAGACCTGCTATCTTGTTTCGTTACATGTGTGTGCAGAAGTAGAAAAAGAGAAAGAAACAGAACCAAAACTAAACAAAAGCCACGAGAAGCCGCGAACTCCAGTCGAGAGACGGCGGGGGTCAATGAGAGCAGAATGTTGGGAAATAATTCGATTTGTCATTTAGTTAGACGGTAGTTCAGGGGCTGGTGACGCGACTGGAGGGAGGGCTATTGCGAGGACGCTCCCTGGGGAGTGAGGGGTCACTCAAGCCACCCCATGTGTACATGTACGTTTTTTGAGTCATTTTTCAATTACGTCGATAAGTGCGTACGTGGAATTATTTGAATTTCTGCTTCGTATAAATTTGAATAAAATTTTCTAGGTAACAATCAAATAATTTCTTACACTTGTCGTTCATTGCTAACGACTCAAAAAGTTATTACTTTTATTTAAATACAATCAATTTCTCTTTTTTTTTTATAAACATTTTTCTTACAAGCCATGAGATGAATTGGGTACTCAATCTAAGGTTTAACCGGCACATTAAATTGTTAGTAAAATAAATATAAATTTTTGTCGTATCAATATGCTAAGATTTTTCTTTTCATCAATAGAATATATATTTTTTGACATATTTGAATATATATATTTTAAAACATATTGTGGAAACAGTACTTACAACATAATTTTATTATTTAAAATATCATTCATAAAATGAATCGCTCAGGTATTACACTCTCTTAAGTTTTTCCTCTAACGACCCGGGGTTTTTTCTATATTTTAAAATATTCAAATTTTAAATATGAATTCACACTGACAATAATAGAATGACTTTCCATCAAGCGCCATCAATGTCAAGTCTTTTATAAATATATTTATAGACTAGCTCTCTACTACTCTTTTTAAGTATTGCCAGATTAATGTCATTTAATGCCATAAAATTTATGAACATGTCAAAAGGCGAAACCCGGTTTTTGAATAAAAAACTCATGGAATTTTAAAGTATTAAGAATGTAATAGTTGTCCAAAGTCCACCAAGAAACCTTAGTCTAGCTTAAAGTTTCTATCATATTTTACTTCGAACTTATATTAGAAAACTTTCGTCTACTTTTGGATACACCAAAATGTATGTAAATGAAAAAATACGCATAGTTTGTACCATAAAATATGTTAAGATGAAATATCAGCAATAAATTCAATGATTTTCTTACTTACGTTTAACTTGTGATTTCATGCATTTAATCGATACATTTCCTCATGAATTGATAGTATTAGAAAGTGCCCCACATATTTTGGCGTTATGTTGGTATTGAAGAGCTAGCAGACACAAAACCAAAACTCGACATTGTGAAGCCCACTTCATCTTTCCAATACGGTAACCGCAATTTCAACAGTGCTCTCCCAGTGTCTTATTCCATTCCACGCGAATGCTCCCCTTTCCCTGATGACGTTGTTACTTCCGCCTCACGCTGATTGGACAGCCATCAAGATAAGTATCATCGTTTTATTGGATTTGGCGGCGGGCAAAACCTGGGCCACCTTAACATTCTACTGAGTCACATTCGATACCAGATTTTGCGATTCCCCTGGGATCAGTCATAAAGTGTCTTACTCACACGACTTAAGTAAACTCACTCGCTTAAATCAAACTTTCTTATTTTTTACATTCATAATTAATTCCAGGCTAATTTTGATGATTTCAATACCAACTTTAAATGTGATTATTTTGTCGCCTTCTGTAAAAGTTTCGTTCAGCAAATATATTGTTTTATATTTGATATCCTGGAATGGGGATATAAACATCATTCTGACAAAAACATTTATGGCGGCAATTTCCTTTTAATCACAGATGAGAAAACATATAACGATAAAATATGATTATAATTAAAACAACAAAATTACCTTAACATACGTAATTTAACGTCACTATTTTTTTACATATCGTAACAAATGCTCGCAATGAGTGAAGTATGTCATATTTGGAAGAAATACAGTGTGTGTGTGTGTTTTTTTCCAATATAAAGAATGCTTCTTGCTTAAACATTTATTCATTAATATTTATAATTTATGATATC
Organism: Himalopsyche japonica; assembly: GCA_028555115.1. NCBI lineage: Eukaryota > Metazoa > Arthropoda > Insecta > Trichoptera > Rhyacophilidae > Himalopsyche > Himalopsyche japonica. The sequence continues at coordinate 732,917 of JAHFWJ010000722.1, forward strand.
GACTGAAGGTGCTTGATGGAATTTCAATATAAAATTTGAATTGTTACAACTTTGTACGATTCCACATGTTTTGTCACCAACGACCCGGGTTTCGCCTTTCGGCATCTTCAGGCATTCTATCACACGGATGCAACAGAGCTGACGTGACGTCATTAAATTTAAAATTTTGATAGAACAATTTCAAACAATCTCATAATTTAAAAGGGAAATATTTTCAAATTTAAATTTACTTAATTATTAATATTGCTGATAATAAAATGAAAAATAAATGTCTTGTAATGTTTTCCACCTCTTCTGAAAATTTGGATCGGCTTTCTTCTAACGGTTAGATAGCTTTTAATATATTCGTTATCAATAACTATGTCATTCTATTTTGTACTGAATAGAAATATTAAATGTAGATTTAGTTACTGTGACGTTTTAAATATGATATCACTTTAATGATCTTATTTGTTAAGACTTTTTGCTGTGAGTTTGCCGTGTTCTCATCTTCAAAAACAAAAGGTGAAGGGAGAAAGCTCATAATATATGAAGTGTCTCCCCCCGCGCCCTCGGACAACGTGACCAGTAAGCACAAACTTACAGGCCACGTTAGTCGGGTGATTGGCACATTTGATTTGATGCTCTCAATCAGTTTGAACGAGTGCTCTGGGGTTTTATTGTCACCGCTTGGTTGATTACGTAAGTTTTTCCTGGCAAGTGGATAATTCAAAATGTAGTCACATATAAATTGGAGTGGAGATGTGGCTCAGAAAAATAGGCCATACATACATTGTTGTTTTTGAGGATCTTACTCCATTTCTTCAGCAACTGTATTTCATATAATTTATGATTTCGTCTGAAGGTTCTTGATTGAATTTCAATATTAAATTTGAATTGTTACAACTTTGTAGGATTCAACATGTTTTCTCACTAACGTTCTGTTGCATCCGTGTGATAGAATGCACGATGATGCCGAAAGGCGAACTCGGGTCGTTAGTGAGAAATCATGTGGAAACGTACAAAGTTGTAACAATTCAAATTTGTATTTCATATGTTTAAATAAGTTCCATAAAATCAAAAACTCAAAGCATTCGGTGCCTCTTTTACATCTCACTGTGAAAATTTACGTGAATTGGAAGTTGGAACAATGATCTTAAACACTTTTTTTTGTATCATAAAAATTTCAAATGGTGAGTTCGACAATATTTTCAACAATCAGCAGATTATTGAAATAGTTAAACTTTACTTTTAGAAGTATTTACACATCTTTACGATTCAAATATCAGGGCCGGCTTAGTTTTTCGCAAACAATATCCACTCATGAAAAACACTCGTGCTATTTTTTCTGTCCGATCATTTTTAAATAAGCTAATTATTTCATATTTTTGACTTCACGAAGAACAATAATTCATAGGAATGGCACGTTCAAGTATCAATTCAAACAATTGTTGATTTAATTTTTCTTTAGAATAATGTGTGGCCAGAAAGAAACCTTTAACAAAATATTATTCTTAGGAATAGTGCTGTTTAATCATATATAAAATGTGAATTTATAAGGAAAAATAATAAGCCAAGGAAACAATACTAAAAAGAATGTGTCATAATAAAAATATTGAAGTGTGTTCTGCCATGGAATACAAAATGTTGCGGACCACTGCATTAGAATACCAAATCTTATACTTGTTTCCAAAAATTATGTTGGAGTCAAAATTTTAAAATTGTTCAATTATACGATTATCAAAAAATTAAAAACAATCACGTGTTGTTTTTTATTATGGGATTTTTGTCTGCTCTTAAAGAAATTACAATATAATATCTATATTTTTAATAAATGCAGCTGTAATAATTAAAGCCATGTCGCCGTTTTAAACAAACTACTCTATTAGATTTGATCATACATATCCAATACGAAAACTTAAAGCTAAAACGTGACTTAGTAATTGATAGAATTATGATCACTTTTAATAAAACAACAATCACGTAAAGTTTGGAATCAATTCTCCATCTAACGATGTTATTAGTGAAAATGTAAGTTGCACACAACAGTTTTTATAATCGAACCAAACCAATAAAAACATCCGCAAGACGATGTCTATCTAATGAGTGGCCGAAGCTGTTCTAAGCTGAGATAGATATTCAAGAGTGGCGATAACCTTTCTGATTTAGCGAGTGAGCACTTTTTCTGATTAACTGACGTAACGTGTGTGAAAAAGTCAAATGTTTAATCCAAGCCACGAAAATTTACTGCCCGCAAAAGTGATTCAATATGTTTGAGATGATGGGACTTTTTACTGTCATGCCTATGACCATAAAAAAGTCTCTTTTCCCTCCAATAATTGAGAAATTTTGCTGTCTATATTAATGTCTATAAATAAGTTTATTTTTCAACAATGGCATTGAAAAATTTACAAGATGCGTTCAAATAGAGTGCAAGTTATAAATATACTCCTTTGATAAAACTCCGTGTTTCATATGCTGTCATATTTGATTAATACATGACAAATTCACTGTTTTATATGTGTTACAACAACACAAAAACAATTTTGCAAAAAATCACACATGCGAGATAAATTTTACTTCTTTATATGCTTTGTTTGTAATTTAGAAAAATTAAGAATGCTTCGATTATATTTAAAGATCATTTTTAAGGTGTAACTGTCACTTCTTGATGGAAAGGCGTGTTTTTTTTTTTTTAAATAATAAAAACACATTCTTTTAGTACTTATTTCCACAATATGTTTTTTGATCAGGGCCGGTTTCGCTCATCGCGAGCATTATCAAGTGATCTTGATCAACTTGATCAGTTGATAATGCTCGCGATGAGCGAAACCGGTCCTGATCAAAAAATATATTGTGGAAATAAGTACTAAAAAATTTGTTTTTATTATTTAAAATATCATGCCTTTCCATCAAGAAGTGACAGTTAACACCTTAAAAGTGAAAACATGATAATTAAAATAATAAAAACACTTTTTTTTTAGTACAATAATAACCGCATTATATTTTTTGATCAGGACTGGTTTCGCTAATCGCGAGCATTCAGCATCAGTCGATAATTTCAATTATATGTAGGTACACAATTTTTTGATTTCAATTAAAAGAAACAGAAAAGAAAATCTGTTTTCACTCACCTGCAAATTATTGTTATGAAAATTTTTAATTTCGATTGATAATTGAATTCAGATATGACAATTTACGAAAACCTCGGATGTAAAACAATATCTCAAGTATGCAAAAAACAATTAAATAATATCTTACTATTTCAAAACAGTATCGATAAGCGAGACTAAGAAATAAACGGAGCTTGTTAATTTAATTTTATTTTTAATCCGCCAAATAACATTGCAAACAAGCGACGCGGTTGTATAATATAATCAAAATGTCCGCCCTAGCTGCACGAACTACATTTAATCTAACTACTGAGCATGTAATTCTCGCTCCCGACCATCACGCGGTCGGAGAACGCGAGCCAACCAGCGGGCGGAATTTCATAATAACTCTCAAGAATATTTGCTTATGACAGCAGTTCCACCCACGCAAGCAAGCTTTGAAATATTAAATCATATCTCAAATATGAGCGGGCGGATTCTATAGGCTGAAACTCGAACGAGATGCTCATAGGCCGGAGCTTTTGACAGGTCGGAGTAGGCGCAATAGAAATATCATTCGATATTACATTGTTTTTTTTTTTTTTATAGGTGAGTCGACCTATTGAAATCATAATCGCGCTTACATACAAAACTAAATTCGATTCATGATACATGAGTTTATTTTGTTAATTAAGTTATTTAGTTCTTCTTCAAAGAAAGTTATTATTATTGTATTTTTTCTATGCAATGATTATACGATTTTTGTCGTATTTCAAAAATATTTTATATCAATTTATTTCTATTACGATTAAAATATTCCATGATAGACTATTACATTTTACTATTACAATAATCAAATTTGAATTGTAACAGCTTTGTACGATTCCACATGTTTTGTTACTAACGACTCGGGTTTCGCCTTTCGGCATCTTCAGGCATTCTATCACACGGATGCAATAGAACTGAGGAAGAACTGAGAACTGATAGATTGGCTGAAGATGCCGAAAGGCGAAACCCGGGTCGTTAGTGACAAAACATGTGGAATCGTAAAAAGTTGTAACAATTCAAATTTGATATTGAAATTCCATCAAGAACCTTCAGTGGATATCATAAACTATTACAATAATGTTGAAATCAATATTTATTTTTGTAAGAAATTTACCACATATTTCAAGCACCTATGCTGTCGATCTCAATTTAAAAAAAAAACAATTGATCTTTAACCTAGTTATGAATGTTATTGAAGCCTTCGAAATTATAACTTGTGTCTTTCTTCTGACTGTTTGTAAATAGTGTAAATACCTATAGTGTTTGATTACTTTGGTTTCATGCGTAAATATTTCAATTATTTTACAATCAAACCCATCATTCACTTTGTGACGTTGTATATTTAAATTGGCTTTTTGTAGTCTGATTCAATAACATAACTTTTCTAAGCTTTAGTTGATCAGTGTAATAGAAATTATTGTGCAATCTATTATAAATCTCTCGCAAACGGGTGATTATTAAGTTATGTTAATAAGCTTCCTTCTTGCTAAAACAAATCAAAAAAAAAAAATTTTATACACATATATTTTTAAAACAAAAAAAAACAATTCTTCCAACGATGGGAATGATACAAAACTCCTTTATGGTCCATATAAATTACAATAGATTAGTGGGAAAAAAAGCAGTAGCCCTTTACGGTAATTCATTAAAAGTGGCTAAAGCACACAGTTGATAAATAAAAAATGCATAGAAATAATTTTAATAGGCAGGGCAGAGGAGCGGGTCGCGATCCGGTGGTCCACTCTTTGGACATTTTTACGCGACAGTAGAATGAAATACGGAGCAATTATCCAGCTGAAAAAATACAAACATCCAGGTATAAAATATTCATTCCCGTTTCCTCTTTTTGTTTGTCTTTCATATCACAGTTCTTTATGTTGTTTTGTTTCAAACGTGACTCTTGGAATGAATTTTTTGTGATAAAAGTTAAATATCAATGACAAAAAAATACGAATACACAAATAACTTTATTTCTCTTTGGTGTCTTTCTATTGATATATTTATAATAGTAATACAGCATTGTTTTTAATTATAAAAACCTTTTAACAATTTATAATTAGAGATTAAACAAATGACGAACTAAATGTAATATAAGCTTATATTTAAGCAAATATTATATGAAAATTAGAAATTCTTGATTCAAAAAATATTTTGTAAATTTAATTTCCATTACATATTGCATACAAAAGCTCGTCACAGTATTTAGAGTTAAAATAAATACTATTCAATTTCATCAGTTTTATTTAAAACCTATATGTATTTTAGCTTTTTATGGAATAGGTTTTACTTTTTCAATTCTTTAATCTAATTTTTCTAAAAGCTATTCTTACAATTCTCAAGTTCACTGTGTATCTTAAACACTTTCATTGACTATAATTTCTATCAAATTTACTCGTGTTTTGAATAAGTTGCAAACGTTCTGATGATAATCCGTAAGCCGCATTTAAATAGCACAGATTTTTTTTAAATTTCAAAATTGTTATTGCACTTAATTACTTTAAATAATAAAAACACATTTTTTAGTAATTATTTCCACAATATATTTTTTGATCACGACCGGTTTCACTCATCGCTAGTATTATTAACTGGCAATTCTAATGCGGAAATAAGTACTAAAAATGTGTTTTTATTATTTAAAATATCATGCCTTTCCATCAAGAAGTGACAGTTAACACCTTAAAAGCACATAATTACTTCCTCAACAAATTATTTTCCATAACTTAAATTACGTTTTTTATTGTGTTTCGTGTTTTAAATTATGTTACATTTATTTAGAAAGCTAAGACAAGTTTCAAATCTAAAGACCCGTTGTTCGAAAAAGAGAAAAGCATATTTTTCTACCTGTCTCCGCATCGCAGTGGTGAGCTTCGTCGCGATGCGATACGATGCGATGATGTGTATGCAAGACTGGCCTATAAAAATGGCACAAAACACAGCTTTTGCATTAAAATTTTTGAAGACCGCCAAATTATTATCCACTGCCCTTTTTACGTCCCCCTTTGTGTCTTAATGAGGAGTGGAAGCATTTCTCATTTCTTACTTATCAGCGCTGATTTATTTGTCACAATGAACTGAATCATACTGCAGGAATGTCGAATTTGTGTACTTATAATAAAAATGACTGGAAGAACAATTAAATGAGAATTTATGCGTAAAAGATTTGAGATAAATTATTTATCTACAAATATTTCTTATTTTATTTTTTCTGATAGTTTTTTTTCCTTCAAATACTTTCCTTCGTGTACTGCTTTGTAAATATATTTTTTAGAAATATTAAAATTCATTCATGCTTTTCTATCAAAGCGTATTTAAAACGTATTTTTATGTAAAGTTTTGAGACGGCTTCATATAATAAATACAATAACAATTTACTAAAAAAACCTTTTTCGTAAAACTTTTACAAATGAAATCTAAAATAAAAAAATATTTTTACCCTATAATCATCATTGTTTAGTTGCTGATTTCAAATTTACAATAATTCAATAAATATATATTCTACCTCAGGCTTCCAATTGATGAGAAATTGTTTAGTCATACAAAATTAAGTTGTTTTGATAAAATTCAGGATCATAGAATATTTTTGATTGAAAAATTACTAAATATTTATGATATAATACTCTTCCTGTGTGTCCTTCACATGTGCATTTAAATAATGGTTTTGTTTTTGTATTAATTTTTGCAAACGAAATAGCAAACAGTGATTAAAACTGTAAATTATAACTTTTAGATGCAATCTATCCACAATATGCATGACATAAATACAACATATAGATTTTAACCGTTTACAAAATGAAGTCGTTACCGCATAAAAATATAGTCCCATTGTTTCATATAAATTGGCAGATTTTCTATTAATATCAGTCACAACACAATGGATCATTATAAAATTAAAATAAAATTGAACTTATTTAAAATAAACCCATTGACATATAAAAACCATTGATTAAAAAAATGTTTTTAAGTATACCCAAATAGCAAAAGATTCAATCATGTCATCAGAACATCTTTTGCTTTGAGGAAGAATAAAAATTAGTAATAAGGATACGCGCCTGCCAGATCACAGACTGAGATGAGGTCCGTTCCTATCACAAAATTTATGGGCGTTCTATTGACACCGCTTGCATGTTGTTGCGTCTGACAATATTTATTGCCGGCAAAATCATATCGAACCGTCCTTCAGGTATAACGGCATATCCTGATCTCCTTTAATATTTTTTGTGCCATTTCTCGCCAAGATACTTCAAGTAATGAGTAAGGAACTATGTGTGTATATGACAACGAATTATTTTCGATTATTTTAAATTTAATTAATTGTATCATAATTTTATACTACGCAGAAATTGTTTAAAAAAAAGAAAAATACAGGTTATACTGAAATCAACGGATAGAGCTAAGAAGAAATGAGATGCTTATAGTCCCTATTTAAGATATGTCTATGTAGACCTAACTACATTTTTACCATATCTGATCAAAGTTTTAAGCATTCAATGACAGCTTTTTTTGTCCCTCTTTTTTATGATTTAATAACAGTGAATAATTTACCAAGATCTTCTAAGATAAATATTCAAATACAATGTAATCGCTCTAAGAAATTAAAAATAACGTCAACTTTCACTGAATTTTATTAAAAAATATGAGTGTATACTGAATCCAATAAATCCAAAAGAATCCATAAAACCAATCAATATAAGACAAAAATTCTCTTATATATTCGACTGTTTTATACCATTAATTAAATTACAAGTAAGCTTAGTAAGACTTTTATAAAATATTTTATAGCAAATATTTAGTATTTGTGATGGTTTTGTTCGTTTGAAATGACATAATTTTGAGTAATAGTAAAAAGATAAAAATTCAATCAATTCCGAAACAAATTAGTATCCATTCATAAACTTTCGGTTGAGTATTTCATACCATAAACCAATTAACTCTTCAAATGACAGATTTTTTCCAATCATTTACTAGCATTGTAGTTAATATACTATAGCAGAACAACATATAATTGACAAAAGCCGGAATTGGAATCGATGAGAATAAAGCAAAATGATACGTCACCAATACCAAATTTCAGTTCGAAGTTCATTCAGGGAACATTATTCACGGTGAGCAGAACATCAATTGTAAGGACAGAACTCAATTCAAAATGGAAAGAACCCTCAATTATTATATTCAAGAATCATGCTTTGGTGTATTTCCAAGAAAAGGGTGGATGGCATTTTGGTTTGGATTATTTTTGGACATTATATCGATTAAATTGTGAAATGAAAAGTTTTCGTTTAAGTGCTGTCAATATTTTTTTACCATCTTTAAATGCCTTAATTGTCACTTCTTGGTTGAAAGCTGATATATTTTAAATAATAAAAACACATTTTTCCACAATATATTTTAATATCAGGGCCGATTTCACATATTGCGAGTATTATCAAATTATCAGTTTATACGTGTCTTTATTATTTAAAATATGCTACTAATAGATCAATGCAATTATTGACGGAAATTTTCGCATGCAAAACAAATTCGTCCATATTTTTGAGTAACGTATTACATGAATTACTACTTAATTTAAACATTATATGCATTCTCCAATTAAAATTTTCCGACACTCGTGAAAGAAGATTTGTGGCGTTATTTTGAATTTTTTTATGAGGCGTTATATAGAATGATTGAAAATTGTAAAAACAAATCGCAATGAGAAAAAAGTAATGAATCATCCTTGCAAAGTCGTCAGTTTATATAAAGATGGATTTCGACAAAAGGCAAACATTAAAATTGCTTTTACTGCAATATTTGGAATACTTCAATTGAAAAAATCTAAAACAAAAATATTTGTAAACCAACAATTTTCACCGCTTAAATAACCACAAAAATCACATAAAACACTTATTACTGTATTAACTTTAATAAGCACTTAGGTACGGCTTGAATGATTTAGGATGCAATTTAACTTAACGTTTTTTGTTTTAAAAGCATAAAAAGTAAATGAATACATGGGAATAAATGTTTAAAACATCTTACCTTTATTATATGGTCTTACTTTGACAATATATTTATTATATGTCACAGAAAATAAAACTTTGACACTATTCTTACTTAAATATTTTTTGACTGCACCTTTCGTAACGATGTCCTTTTATATCAACGCTAGTTGTCATTTTGTTTTACGAATAGATTTTTTTATGCCCACACTTCCACAGTTTTTTTAGGCGTATCATTGGTTTATGGATACAAGATCTTTTTTTAATTATTACTACTCAAGTGTCTGTTTCCATTTCCTGCCATTTATTATCAATTTAGAAGAAAAAATAATTGACTAAAGAAGATAATTACCAGCGCATAGGTAATTTTAATACGCAATTGTAAAGCTTATATCGAAAAAGGAGATTTCATATAATACTACAGAGAACACGTCACCGTATTATTGTTTGCTTTTATAACTTAATGCTAAAACAATCTTTTTAATTATTCATCTTTCAATCGATTATTAGGTTTATTTTCAAATTTCTGTCTTATTTCTAGACTTTACGACCCACTTAATTATACTAAATATAATCTTTAAACTAAATGGTAGATAGAGCAATCGACGAATCATCAGACAGATGGATTTCAAAAGCAAGATTTGACATGGCAAAAAAATGGTATCACTTATACCCAAAACTGTAATTTTCTATACTGTAATATTATATTGATTGAAAAATTAGTTTGTTGAGCAATATGATCGCATTTGAAGATAAAGGTTTTTTTACACAGTATGATGAACTTTGCACTGATTAATTTAAATGATCTATGATACCTAAATCATCATTGACAACGTCTAGTTATAGTTTAATTGAATTAATATGTATTCCACGAGTCGATTTGAAAATATTTTTTTAGCGGTAATAAAAACTGATTATTGATCCAGTTACATAAAAGGTGTTCATATTTTAATAACCTTTTATTTCGAACAATGAATGAGTATTTTTGATTCAAGGAAAATATGCATTGTAATAAATTATATCGGAGCGGTTGTGGCCGCAGCAAAACGGACTAACACGTTGGACGTGCGAATCGAGCCTTGAAAATATTCTCCCCATCCTCCTCACACCGAAATCAATCCAACTCACACGAAAGGGATGCGGGGCGAATTCATTCATGATTTTAATGGAAAAATGAACAGGTAGTTTGAATAATCAAACAATTCATCTCCAGATTTTTTTTTTCTTCATAATATTGATATTAATATAGGTTTTATTTTATTTAGAATGCTCGCACACTATTTTTGAAAAAGTATTTTCGATATTCTTTGTAGAATGATACTACTAAAAAATGAAAAACACACTTTTATGTTGTAATTGAAATAATATTTTAAATCCTATTTAAAAAGCATGGTATCGCAAAGCTATATGTAAAAGTATTAAATCATTATTATGACCGCGACCTTGTTAAAGGTGAACTTAAAAGAGTGTGGTTCATCATTGTATGAAATTAAAAATATGGTACAGTAAAGATTAATAACACACGTGTATTAACTGTAGTATAACATAATCTGTCTTTAAGTCAATTGGTAGAAAAACGTCAGAAAAGAATGATATTTTTACTGTTTGTAATATCCTTCTTCATTTTAGTTTTTTGCTACTCTATATAAAATATCTACGAATTTTTCTTTAGAATACATCCTCTGCTTTTCAATTTATTGTACAGCCAATATATATACAAATCCGCTATTTAATTAATTACAAGTAAAAAAATACCATTTGATACACAAGAAGTATTTTTTACCACATTTTTAAAAGGATTTTACAGTCACGCAAAATTGAATTACTATATTATGAATCAAGGAATATATTTTTTTATATTCATAAGCAATTCAAACTGTTGATCATTTATGAACTCGATACAACATTTTCATCAAAAATACTGTTAAATGATGTAATTATATACAACTCGGACACGAATTTTGGATAAACTGTTTGCATTAGATCGATGCCTAGAGTTGCACCTGACTGGTCGAAGCGGTGATGATACGCATTTTTTGAAAATTCCAATTTAGTTATAGTTTTATTTTAAATTTTGTTTTAATGCGAAGCCTTCCCTGCCTTGATGACAATATTTATACGGGCCGTATGGATATAAAAATCGATGAAGATGGATACAAAAAAAAAACGTATCGAATCGATGTACAGTCGAGAAATAATCGTGCGTTAGATCCATGATAATCTTTCCCTCAGAAAGATCTTGATAAATTTTAAACTTTTAAGATACTATTCTTGTAGACAAAAAATAATAAAACACATTTTTTCAGTACACATAAAAAAATCTATAAGAAGTCCAATGATTTCTAATATACATACATAATAATAAAAAATACATCTATAAAATAAACAATTTCGCTCCTCAATCTTCTAAAAAGGAATATATAATCTATAATATTTTTGATTAGTACAAAAGAGAGTTCATTATTTAATCTTTAACCGGTATAAAAGGGTCAAAAAAGTCGTGGTAACATGTTTAATTATTAATAATTTGAAAAGAAATAAAGAAAATTAATTGAAAAAATTCTCAATACAGATTTAAAACAATATTTTTTTTTTACATTTTCTACGTTTTTTTTCAACTTTCGAGTCTAAAGCCAGATATTTTTTGTAGGTAAGATCACGATGTTTTCATGGGAAAGTATGTTGTTCCTCCGCGGTATTGTGTATTATCATTGTATTGGTAAAGATATACTTTGATTCGATACTAGTTATTCCACGGTCCAAATCAAAGCATCAAATAATAAAATAGGCAATGATCGATACAAAACGTAACGAAATTCGGGAATCCGAGGGGTTTAAAAAGATATTTTTTTAATAAAAAGGTAAACATAAAAGCATTCGATGAATTTTTTCCTCGACCATAAAAAAGTTATTTTAATTCAGGCCGAAGTCTTGGATTGAACTAATCGTCACCTGAGACGTGAATAAGCACGTGAAAAAAACAACCAAAATTTATACAAGATTGATTTTGGGTTTCTGTTTCAATGTTTGAAGAATAAATTGAGGGATTATGTTAAAAATTATGTTTAAAATAGCTATAAGACCAAAGTCTAACTGATAATTTTACTAACTTTAATATACTTTCGTTTGAAAACGATGATTTGTGAATAATATAATATAAAGACATCGTTATATAACTACAATAGATAATATATATATATATATTTAATGATTTTCTTTGTCATTTTATTAGTTGTATGAACTAAGCGTTCGGTGAGCGATGGCCACTTTATTATCCAATTATTTATAAAAATATTATTATATTTTGAATTTTTAAAAAATGTTTTGTCACTAACCCGACCTTTGCATTTCGGCATATCCAGGCATTTTATCACACGGAAGCAATAGAGTCCCGGGTTGTAAGTGACAAAACATGCGGAATTTCTCACAGTATATTGAGAAATTTCAATTGATATGCTAAGTTTTTCAAATCATAAGTCGAGCATATTGATCATTCAAATGAAGAACAAAAATTTGAGACGTAATTAATGCGTGAATGTGTGATATAATAATTCATTGTCATTCTAAAAATGTTTACAATGAACAAAAAAAACAGTTGTAATTTTAGCCGGCAAACTATATTTTTAGCAATATAATACTGTCACGTGTCATCTACAAAACATAAATTTAATGCGCTTTTAAAAATTACCGAAAGAACTTAAATCGTTTTGCTTCTTATATTTACATTTCTTAGTCGAATATATGGGGCTGCATAAATGTTTTAATGCTGGCTATTTATATTGTCCGTGGTGAAATTATTACTTGGCAGTCTTCTTTTTATTTATTTTTCATTATTAACAATGATGTCTGCGAGTAATTCATTATTAAAATGTAACTGACCCCTTTATGGCTTCAGTTTCATTTAGCGCATACAAAGTTGGGTAGACGAGTCAGTTTGAAAAGAATAATAGGGACAGGATGTTATTGCAATCTGATACTGATAAATAAATTCTATGACAATGCTGTCCACAATATTTTTAATGAAAAAGATCCCACTCCCCGGAAACAAAAAATGGGCACGCCACTTATATTATTATCAAAAATTTCAGGTATTTAGCATACTCTAAAATACAATCAAATATCATTCATCAAAACATTATATTTTTATTTTTTATTGAAATATCACTTCTATCTTATTATATTTAAAGCCATAACTTTAGACCTCATTAATAATTGGTCAGATTAACAATAGACTGGAAAAATTATTTTTAATAATGAAACAAAAATCCCTTAGAATCACGTGTGATTATGATAAACGTTTTTTTTGTGCAATATGGTTTCTTTTGTCACAACTATTTTTTATTAAAAAAAATAATAATCAATTTATGTAAATAAAAACTAATAATATAGATCTGCTAATATCAATATGATTATTTAATAATTGGTTTTTATTCAACTATACCATACTCTCATTATAGGATATCAATGTGGGATATATAATATATGTACACTTTATTGTCTTAGTTAGTAACATAAAAAAATCAAAATCGTTATCTCTTGAAGAACCCCGAAGTTGAACGTCAGTATAAAAATTTCATTTAAAGATAGTCACATCAAAAAAGGTTATAGGGATCAAATGAATGCCAGAAAAGTTAAAACAAAGGGAAGCGACATAGCATAAATAAAAGGCATCGAGGTGGACATAAATATAAAATAAAAGATAAATACTTTAATAAACATCAAAGGAGGAAACATTTATGGTAATGTGAATATTGAACTTCGAGGAAAAGTCTCTGATGTCTCTCAATGTTTTATATTTGACAAACATATTTAAGCAACACTAAGTTTTACCGTATGGAGTCCAGACTACACTTTTCGTAGCAGTACACGAATATTTTCCTAGATTGCTTTGGTGATACTCTCAGTCACTATTTTGACATTCTGAAAACATGGATAAAAATTTTTATAAAATATATACATTGATGAACATTGAATACGTAAATTATAACGCTTAGAAAAAATATTTCTCATAATTTCTTTTTTACTTATAAATTTTTGTCCATCATATTTTGTTAGGTTTTTGTGTGGGCTGTATGATGTTTCAAATATCAATTTATTGTTTGAATTATTCAATTCCAGATAGTGAAAGATCTATTAATATCACTTCTATACGTACTTCTTTATTGAAATAGAATAACCATATTTTTTTTAATTATCCACTTATTTTTATGAATTAGCTTATATACAATGAAAAGCAGGAAAATATGGTTATTCTATAACATAGTCACATCCATGTTTGTTTTGATTTTTATTCTTTAAAAATTCAAATGTCAAAAAAAAAAATCTCTAAAATTAACTGTTGTTGATAATTTATCGGTAATTTCTTTCGTACAGAATCTATGTTTAAACTCATTTTTTACCGAGTCTTAATTTCCCAATAATTTTATTTTTTAGTTGGAAAGCATTTTTGGATGATTGTTATCGAAACCGACCAACATAAACGATTGTCGATTCTTTTCAATAATTAACTGTATAATTGTCGTCATTTATTAAGAAAACAATTCTAAAATGAGTTGTGATTGAGTCGTTGGCAACTGATAGTCAAAAACAATCACATTTGAAAAGTTGCTGACATTGCGAGATATTGTTGTATTTATATATGTATGTACGTATAGTGTGGGATGATACTTGAAGGAGAGATCATCACTCAGCGACACCTTTTGATTCCCAACCAGGTAATTTGAACTGTTGATTCCATATTCAAAATTTTGAATTTCAGCTTTGCAAAGAATTAGAATTTAAATATATATTTTACATAAGTTTTATCTCATATTAATGATTTGGTCATTATCATGGTCATTAAAAAGTTCTTTTGAAAAATCCCAATACTTGATTTATCCTCATTGATTTACTTGAAAAATAAATTCACGGAATTCACATAAAAGAAGATTATTTTTATATATTTCGATGCTATGAAACTGAAACGAACAAAATAATATACTTTTCTTTTTATATATTTGGCTCATGACTCAATTACATAAAATTTTAGTCGATACCAAGAAATCATACAAAAACTATTAACTAAATATATCATCATGGAACAAGAACTACAAATCGAATACATATTACCACACACAAAAAGTAAAAAATAAAACATTTTGAGTGTAAATTTAATTTTTAAAAATGTTCAGAAAATAATTATATTTTATTAAGTAAACGAGTCAATAAAACGAGAATTAAAAATTGAACAAATGAATATATATATTATTCAAATATGAAAACATAATGTAATGTTAGTATTATCTCCACAAGTTAATGAACATCTTGAATCCTCGTATGGAAAAAGTATAAAACATAAGATTGAATCAATTCAGAAAAGCGTCAAACCAATTTATCAATTTTTATGTGAAATATTTATAAATTAAAGTTTCTCTAAAAAAGGTTTAGAGTGACTTAACGAAATAGTATGTGACATAAACTCGGACTCAAACATGTGTGGCATTATCCTTGCCGTGTTAATACATTCCTTATTAACGTCAGTGCCCTGTTGTTAGCATAAAAGTATATGAGGGTGACAGCAATAAAACCCTTTGTAGTAACTATATTCATGGTCTCACTAAAGAAATACAATATTTTGTACGCGCTTTATACGATTGTGTTGTGTTATATCAAACGAACGGTGACATTGAATCTCAGATAGCAACACAGCTTTAACACAATATAATGCTTACAATAATTTAGTCGATAACGAAAAAAAATGTATAATATATATATCTCAAAAATCTTATGAATCTATACATATGACAGATATTCTCAAACTTTATCTATAGTGAAACACTTTATAAAGCAGCGTATCAATATTGCTTTTTCACGCAAATATAATACTGAATATAAATGTATTAATTAAATTTTACAATATATTATTTTATGATGCATTAGATACATTAAGCACAACAAACTTAATTATGAATATTTTCAAACCAGTATTTCAATTAGCGGAAATAGAATAGAGGTATCCAAAATATGATGCGCGAGCCAAAATTCATCCAAGAGTTCACCATCAATCTGTTCCACCGCAGTTGAATAAAATTGCCCGCAATGTGAAACTACAGTTTCTTGGTATGATGCGAGATTGTGAGAAAAACCAGTTCTGAGCAATACAATATATATTATGGATGTACTCTTAAGCATTTTTTTAAAAATTTCATATTTCTATAGGAAAAACTTGAAAGCGTAAATTCTAAATACCATTTTTAAATAAAATTGTATTTCATCAGTATTTTTGAATTTAAAAAATCATCGAATATAATAAGACAATGATATTTTGTAATTTCATAATTTAAAAAAATACTCGTATTGTAAAATATTGGGATTGCAATCCCCAGTCATGACACAACGGTTGAGAAGGGCTGTCTCTTGCAATCAAACATTGAACACTTTTTATTACATATCGTTTTACAATAGAGATCATATCAATATCACACCCAATTTAATTTTACCTTATAGCTAAAAAAATATCTCTTTAAATACACCCTCTAAATAATCAAAAATAATTATTTCGAACATGTTACAAAAAACTAAACGATATTCAAGGAAATGTCTCCATAAAAATAAAAACACACACGTGAAGTATAAAAATGATTTATGATGATGATGAAATTATTTAGTGTAATGAATATCAAATATATATATATATAAAATATATATAAGTATTATTTGTTTACTTATATGAAATAAATTGATATTGATAAATGAGCTTTTGCAATTATTTAACTGTTATGTATTATATTATATATGCGATTAATAAATTTTAGCCAGAAAATTATCAAACACTATATTTTTCTATTACTACTAATTTTTATAGCTATTTTAATTTAAAAAATTATTAATAATTCCAACTCTATGTGTTGAATCACGTAGCTATGTCACAACAAGAAAAATACTGACGAAAATAATTATTTATTTCGGGTTGCAATGATAACTACCGACAACAATACAACTTCAAAGTAGTTCACAAAATTATGATAACATCACAAATCTTTCTCTTCAAATCTTATTTCAAATCTCAAAAAACAAAAAAGTTTTGAGTAAAAAAAATTTTGTTCGATATCTGATGATCTCGTAAAAAGCAGCTAGAGGAATAAATTTTAAACTAATAAGATGATAAATTTTGTATAAATGTATAATCAAATGACCGCTCGCCATTAATCTGATATAACATAAATCCATCGTCAATCAAAACCTGCGACATTGATCGTTTAAGTTGTTCTTGTGTGTAAGCGTGAAGAAAAAGAAGAAAATCTGTCTAAAGGCGGAAGTTAACCAAAGTTTGTGCTCGTAGCGCTCCCAGCGGTGCTTTCATGTAACTCTCCCCTGTCGGTCATAAATTTTGCAAAAGCTCAAACTTATAGCCGGTGGGGTGGTATGCTTCTTCTGATTCAGTTCTTACAGTTCATAAAATATATCCGAACTATATTCTGATAAGAAAAATGAATCCAGAACTGTAAAACTACAGTAAGTCAATAGCTAATGTCAAATGACTGCTAGATAGAAAGAGTTGCTTCAGATTTTTCATGTCTTTGCTTAACTTTCATTTTAAATAAATATTTATACAGAATATATCAAGTGTATTCGGCAAAATTCTTGCAGTTTCCGATTTTGATAAGAAATGGGGTGAAAGTGAGACTAACATAAAAATTTATTACATCAACTGATTGCAAACGAAATGAAACACAATTTTAAATGTATTATACATAAAAAAAACTAAAAAACTTTTTGTTGATTTTCAATTATTTTGCGAAACAACATTATATTCAGCTATAATTTAAAAAAAATGGTATTTCTAATTTTCGTTCCAATGAATTTTTTTAAAGAAAAAAATATTATACCACACGTAAAAAACATTTTTTTTAAATGTGGTTGGAGACGTTGAATTTTTTAAAAATAAAGGGGAGTAAACGTTTTGCCGAGGTACATATATCATTGAAATAAACAAAATATTTGCCATGATTTTGTTTAATACAAAAATAATTCAATTATTGATTATTTAAATGTTGAGTTTTCTTCATTTTTATCTTTGACCTTGGAAAAAGATAATTATTATCATTCACTTTTAAGTTGTTAACTGTCACTTCTTGGTGAAAAAACATTTTATTTAAATACAAAAAACACAATATTCATAGTAGAAATTTTGTAACAATTTATTTTTAAAATCAGATATTGATTCCACTCGTCGCAAGCAATATCGATTAATAATCAACGATAACATCAACTATATTTAAATTATTAAAAATAAATAGATTGAAGAAGTTCTGGCGTTTTATTCAATTTGATTTCAATGATTTTTTTTTTTTTGATTCACTTCAAATCAAAATAACATACAATGCTTTTTAATGATGGGATATTATATTATAAATATAATATGTGTATTTTAATTTTATACGTTCATTGAAAACGAGGAACACTCAAATAACAACATAAGTCAAAATGTGGCCTCATAAATGATTATTTTCATTAGCCACCATTACTTTATCGCACATAAACAATCCGGCTAGGTCGTAACACAAAGCCGTTAAACTATCATATAAACACGAATCAGAATTAAACTCATCGCTCAAACGGTCATTTTACACTGAACAATACATCAAACAAAATCGTCTCATCTCACGCTTCCAGAATCCCTAAAAGTCACAAAACTCTTGATACATAAGATATTCAGTATTTAAATTTACTAAAATGATCTCTTCATTACTTTATATAATCAAATTGTGGTATATTTAAACATAATTGTATTTACGATAATTACGATTGTATTATTTACAGCTAGACTAGTAACCATCATATAACGAAACCAAACCCACAAGCTTCTTTTGCAAGACAAACAATTCATTTTTATATATACTTTTTAACAGATATGTTTTTCGAAATCTCGCCACAATATTTTTCAGAATCCAAAAATCCATCATTCATTAACGCAAATGTCTTACTGTTTGTCTCGGTTATTAATTTGGAAGAAACATTAATATTTACCTTCGTTGAAATGAATATTTTATGTTATACCAAATAGAATAGGGTTCCGGCGAACAAAACCGGTATAATTTAAGAGTACTTACTATATTTTGATGCATTCTCTCTTTAACTTCAACTTTTGTAAATCCACAGTTTATCTTTATTACTAAAATTAACATTGTTATTCTTTTAAATTTAAAATTAATTAATAATAAAATATTTTTTAAAAATATATATTTTGCTCGAGTGCTAATGGTTTTGATGCATCCTTTCTGTCAGTCGCATCTCTGTTTTGTTTTATTACGGCCACGTCATAAAATCACTGACAACTTGTGTAAATAATCCCGTCCGATCGGAAAGAGATTCATTCGTTTTGTAAAAAGATGAAGAATAAACGTCACCCAACAGTTCTTCGCAATCATGTTTGTAAATATATAATTTATCACAAAAGTTGAATAATATCAAAACTCGGAAACTCTTTTGTCGTCTATAAGTCGTAAAATAAGTAAGTAGCACCATGAATACTCCAATTTTTTTTTCATGAATATTATATATAAATGATTTTAAATGTTTAATGACCGTCAAGTTAAGTGCATCGATTTATCATAACGTATGAAGTATCGAAACGTGAAATCTAGGTCGTCATTAACGGACATATGTTGTGTTTTGCGATTCAAATATGACAGTGAAATTCTATCAAGCGTCTCAGTCCATATCGTTTCTAGTAGAACTGAAAAATGAATTGTTATGTATACTGTTCAGAGCGTTTCTTGATTTGAATTTGTTTTTCGATGTTTTAAAACGTTTATTTCAAAATTCCGCGCTGCTGATATTAAAATTGCATAAAAAGAATGGCACAATTTTAATTATTTGGCAACAATTCTTAGCTTTCGCAAGCCATTACAAATTATTTTCCATTGCGAGACTGAAACAAAATTTGTTAAAAATGATACACTAGTTTTAATTTCCATATCAGTTGACTTAACTATTCGTGTATCCATGTTATACTATTTATTGATGGTATTTTGACACTTTAAAAGTAAAGCCTGTTGTCTTTCAATCGGCCAATAAGTTATTACAAAAGTTTTTATTTTAGATCCGGTGACGAACTTTTAACAATAGTACCAGCATGGGAAACAAACGAAAAGCAACCAAACATACGAAGGACAATAAAAGTTACCGAACACGGCGCTACGGGATTTCGACACTAAAATTATGATTGTTTTCTATTGGCTATTTTCGGATGACGTACTATGCGCCAGCCTACAACATCTCGTTTTACTGGTTTTCAATGTGTGGCCTAGGTGTCCTATTTTTTATCTTTTTATTATTTAAAATAATTAGGGAGATTCAGTTTTGTTTATCAACATACGGTTCGTTAACCAAGCATTTCGAGAAAATAAAATCTTAGCATATGGAAAAGTAATATATATTTTTTACAAACGCCCGCACCTACTATGAGATTTGTAAATAATCAGGAATAGATTTTTAGCATTTCAATGTGTAACCTATAGTAAAAATGTTTTATGCATTTACTACCGACGACTTCAAAGTTAATTGAAAATATTAAATGTTATCGCTTATAATCGATTTATATATTACTGATTAGATTATTCTATCTATTCTTCACCCACACATGTAATTTAGTAGAAGTACACTATTTGCGGTGTTAATGTGCCAATTTGGCTCAGACAAAAGCTTAATGCTTAATAGTTTTATATGTTAAAATATATATATTTTTCCGATATTTACCATTTATACAAGCTTCAATTGCTCGACACATATATTATAAAAAAAATCAGTAGATATTTTTTGTAAATGAAATTATTTTAATGCCGCTACAATATTTCTATAACTAAACCTTTAACAATATTTCCACAAAAATAAAGAGAAATTAAAGCGATCCTTTTTTCTATTACTTTTTTTATGTATCACGACGATATTTTATACAGACCCCTATTCAATGTCAGAAAAGATGTGATTTACATCCTAAATGTTGAAAAGTCCATTTAATTAGAACTTTCTGCCTTTCTGTGGATTTAACAATTTGACGCAACGTATATTGCTTTATTCAATTTCATAGAGATGAATAATTGAAAAACCACAGTGAAAAGTTAAGGTGACGTTCAACTCTTTTCTCATTTCTCCTCTCCTGTCGTTGCGACAACCTTTCCTATTTTGACAAGAGAGGAGAAAAGCGCGTGGCGCTGCGTGGGATTCATAATTTTAATTTGAATAATCTACTATTGAATTCAAAAAAAAAATTTTGCACTGTTCTATTAAACATCTATTAAAAAATTAAAAATAAATGTATTTTAAGTATTTGGACATTTTTCCTTTTGATAGTCATATGGCTTTGAATCATTTATTTTTTGGGTATTATTTAAAGGTGACCAACAAAATAGAGGCGAAAGAAGCTGTTTGAAAAGCTGCCGATATACTCATCAAGACAAGCAGAAAATAAACCTGAATTATAGAAATAATATAATTATGGAAGAATCAGCTCTATTTTGAAAAAATGAATATTCTGAAATTTTGGTTAAAAAAAAAATTTGGATAGTGGTGTAAAACCATCGAGGTCCATTAAAAGCCAAAAGATATTGTAATCAGAATCAGAAAGAAAAAAAACTATTTGTAACAATATGCTCCTTGCTTGGTGGCTGAACCAAATAATATCTTATGTTTTCATTTACTAAGTTTTACAAAATATTATATTGTACCGACGGACAATCGAACCCGTATGAGAACGGACCGCTGCAGATATCTGTGATGGATCTCCTTTAATGTAAGCAGTGTTCAGTTTTATACGTGCCGCCCATGGAGTGTCATTTCATGACATTCGCTGGTTTTGTAAAATCAGTTATTATCCTACCAAGCCAGGGTCGTGGGGTTAGCGTCCTCTACACTTTAAAACCTTCTTCATTATTCATACATCTCTGATCAGTCATACAGAGCCCTGAGGGTGGGGGAAGAGGTGTCGTTTACCAGTAGCGCAGAAATTCGTAATGTATAATTATAAAATTTAGCATTTTTTTGTTACTTAATTTTCATAGATTAAATATATACGTCTACTAAAGTTTCTACGACATCGTTAATTTAAATATAGATAAAGAAATATTTTATTCATATTAATTTAAAACACAAGTCTTTGTGGTTCACTTTTTTATTCCAATGAACTTCTCTGTAACTTGATTAATATTGTTTGAGAGTTTGTTTGGTAATTTATTAAATAAAAATAGCAAGAAGTTTAAATTATTTAAATGTAAAATGTCGTCGGTCAAATATAAACGTAAGTGCAATTGTTGCATGACAAATATCGCAATCAAATCTTAGAGGTGAGTTAGTCTTTAAGTATTGAAAACTGAAGATATTTTTCATTCCATTGATTTTCTAAGACGTTGAAATTGAATATAGCGTGTAGTGATAATTCCTAGGAATAACCCAACATCTTCTCATATCTCGATCAGTGAGATTCTCAAGTCATGAAATAATAACAAGAGATGAAATAATGATCAAAAGGCTATACGGAGTGTCAATGTCACAGCGTGGACTTAAGTGTAAAAAATACACATTTTTTAAGAAAAATATCAAATAAATATCATTACTGAGTTTCATAACTATCAGTTTCAATTTTCTATAGATTCAGCGTCTCCTTCGTGCAAATTTATTTGTAATATATCATTAAGTTGACGAGCTCGTTATTAGAATTTTTGTGTTACTTATTGTGACAGGTGTTTCTTTCTCTGAAAAGGGTAAAACACGTGACACAACAAAAGTAGTAACACAAATACTGAAAAAACAATGTTTTTAATATAGCATTAAAAAATAAATTTCATATTCGTCATAATAGCATTTTCACTAAGTGATTACATTTTTATTATAATTTTCAATGAGAATAATATTTTTTGGGTATTTTACAAACTAATTATTTAAATGAAACCTATATGAAAGCTTTAGGAAATTACTCCCTTTGAAAATATTTACAAGAACGTCTATGCGGCCTGCCTCGCAGGATCATATTATGCAAAAGAGAGAATGGAAAATTATTTACCCCATCTTTGACGTTGGGAAACCTCCATCGCTACAAAATGCACTGAGTAATCCCCATCAATATTTAATGGACCATTATATTTGTTTATCTCCGTTTCTATCGCTTGCTGAAATATCTTTTTTATTTATTTCATTTAATATTGTATGCTGTATTCCATTTGTTGTATTGATATATTCTTCATTTTATTATACTGGATGAAAACGGCAATTTAATTTGCGGTACTATTAAAATCCATTTAATAATATTTACAGTGCATTCGGAATACTACTTGCAGTATTGCTTCCAACTTTAAATAGCTTCAAATAAAACGTCTTAACAGTTTACTTATCTGGAGAAAAGATAAAAGCTGAGGATTTACAAGAAATGGTTGTTAGTTATTCATTCGTTCCAATGTAATACAAGAGTAATGAAAATATTTGGCACATTTTAAAAATAAATGCATTTGAAAGAGAATATATGTTTCGAAGATTTTTGAACTTAAAACTATGGAATCTAGAAATCCGATAATAATCACTTACTTTTTCTACGACATTCTTGTAATAATATGTATTCATACATCATAATCTATACATCTTATAGCTCTCTTTGAAACATTCAATGAAACTTTTAGTATTAATGTTGTTGATATGTAATGAAAGGATGAAATACGGTTTGTGGATAACAAGTTATTCTACTGGAGAATAGTTTTTAAAATATGCTTAATTAAACGGTGTAAAATATTTATGCTTAAAAATATTTATTTATATTTCTGTGCTCATGTTGACTTGAATTTTGCAAACAATTCAAATAGTTCATAATTATTTTATTGAATTTGATTCTTATCCGAGTTATTTTATATAAATTTTCTGCCCACATATTTCCTGTAGCCAAAAATGTTGGCTTTTATGTATCCGTAAATAAATGTTCGGAAAGAAAAAATATTATAAATATAAAGCAATGATATTTTGTCAAAAATAAAAACAATGGGCATTTAATCTGTTTGGTCGACTATAAATGGCAAGATTCCAAGAGAGATACTGCTATTAAGACTTGATATATGTTATTAAGTGAAATTCATTAAATGTTATGAGCTAACAGTGTCTCCATCAAACGAAGCAGGTAATAACCAAATAACGCAAAATTAGATTCCCAGCGCAAGCTATAGGATGGTCGAAAACTACCTGCACCCATGTCACCTCTATTGTTGAAATGTTAAGACATTTTTTTTAATGCTGTTCATTTTAACAACTATTCAGGTTATATGTTTATTGATAATAAAAAAAACACTACAACAAAAATTAAATATATTTTAACAGTAAACACTTAAAGTAGACTATATCAACGTCTTAATAAATAATGATGTATGCATTTTAGTGTAATAGGTTGAAAATGTTGGAAAAACATCTAACATGTTTTTTTTGATATTACTTAAAAAAATACACACATAACTTGTATTTTATTAAAGATAAATCCATAAAAAATATTCATAATCAATTGTATATCAACAAGTATTAAGAGTAGTATGTTTTTTTATAAAAAAGCATTTGAAAAATAATAGTTGTAGATATTATTGTTTATTGAAATTACAAGAATTGCAGCAATATAATTTTAAATATTTTGGTAGTCAATAAGTAAAACTCGAACTCATAACTTGCTACTCTAAAAGTATATCGAAATAAAAAATATTACAATAAAAAAAAAAGGATGTTTAATTATATTATGTCTTTAATCTTTTAAGTTGGAGTCTACGATATTTTATAAGATATAGTTGATAGCTATTTCGGATAACCTTCGTCAGAACTAAGCGTGAGCCGAAATAGCTATTAACTATATTTTTTTTTTAAATAATTTTGTAGAACTAAAATACATTGGTATTTTTTCACCGGGTTATAATGGAGTAATAGCCAATTCAATCATTCAACAAAATTATACCGCGTGTCCTGTTTAATATCTTTCAAACTGCGTTCATTTGAAGATGATCAAATGTATCACTAATTTTATGTTTACCGTGTATCCTACAACACCTGACACTATCTCGCGTTGCGACTAGACGCCCTAACACTAAAACGTTTTATGATGTTTCGCTCACGACATTTTATTTTCAGATGAGTTATGTCTGCGAGACTTATTGTCTCCGCCACTAGCGCCAGCGTAAGGATCTTGGGACCTGCGGGGAACACATAAACCACACTTCCCCACTAAAAGATTATCTTTATTCGAAAAATGCCATTTTTTCCAGTAACCGCATGAGCTCGAGCAAAAACAATGTTAAAAATACTTCAAATCGTCCAACTATCTCGCTTTGTTAGATCCACGATCTTTTATTACCAGAGTGATATAAAATATTTTTACTGGCAATCTTTGATATTTTTGATGGTCATCGTTAAATAGTTTGGCCGATGAAGTACGTGATCTCATGGTAATAAAAAATTTAAATGTTCACATTAAGATAATAAGAATATTAACTTATAAAACACATCGACCCTTATTTAGTTTTCATCGACTTTCTGCAGCTACATTTACCTCAATATCTTTATGGATTGTAAAATTATTTTTGGAGTTAAAAAATAATTGTACATAACATATATCACTACAATCTGGTTTCATGAAAAAATAGTGCTTAGATAAAAAAAAATGAGAAGCCATTGTGCTCCGTCGAGGCTTAAAATTTTCCAAGCAAAACATGTATATTTTAAAAGCAAAATATCAAAATTTTATATAGCTTGGACCAAAAATATCCACCCTAAAAATAAATATATGAACAAATTTGAATTGTTGTAATTTTCTACGATTCCACATGTTCTGTCACAAATGACCCGGGTTTCGCCCTTCGGCATCTTCAGATATTCCACTGACCTTCTGAGTTCTGTTGCATCCGTGTAATGGAATACCTGAAGATTTGTGACAAAACATGTGGAATCGTACAAAATTACAACAATTCAAATTTGATTTTGAAATTCCATCAAGCACCTTCAGTCGATATCATTAATTATAAATATAAGAACAATGATGATTTAATCTTCAAATAAAAATAATTCTCTCACCTCGTTAAAACTCTTATACCGAATTCTTTTAGACTTTATGTGTCATAATCGAAATACGAAAAAAAAATTAGGTAACATATATACATCAATTCGTTAAAAGATTTCATAAAAATAACATCTAGACCTAAATTATTCATACCGAATACTTAACAGTATTCATTTTTAACTTAACTCATAGTCAATCGTGACGATATGAAGACCATACGATCGTATATGATCCATTATGATTATAATATATCTTGTATCCACTACTATTTTGTTTTCTCATTAGGTAACTAATTTCTTTTTATTTCGCCCAATTAAATAGGTGATCAGTGTATATTATAAAACTATTTACATATTATTCGAATACTATTGATGGGTTCAGTTTGTGCAAGCGGGTATCCAAATATCGGAAATAAATATTGTTTCATGTGATATAAGTATTGCAAACGGCTCTGTAGGTGAGCCCCCACATTCGTATAAGTAGAAAAGCGATACGGAAGAGCCTCCCCTGCCTGCCCAATCGGTCCGAAGCTGATTTAGCGCTGCCCATGTCTACGTGAAAACTGCCAACCGTCTCCCGAGAGCATAAACAAATGAGATACGATACGAAATTGAGGCAAATGTAAACACAACGAAAAAAGAGTCGTGGAAATAACGCTCGTATTTCCATTTCGCAGAAAGCCATTTTGTAAAGTCGCCACAAGTAGTAGAAAAAAATTGTCATTTCCCGAAATCATAAATTATATCTATTTCAAAAATTCATAATTGTGCAATTGTTTAACAGAATTAATTGTAGACTTTTTTTCAATTTTACTACATGTATGTGAATGATTATTGGTAAACTAAACTGGCAATATCATTTAAATTACGAATTTTGAAAAATAATTAGGTTTAAATATGCATTTCTATTCAAAGCATAAAAAAATAAAACAAAAAAGAAGAATTATGTTCATTTATTTTATTCTTTATGATCTTTACATTTTTCTTCACTATTCTATTATCTACATTTGAATAATGTGCGAGATATGCGAAAATTGTATATCGTTTACTTTTTTAACTAATACGATCCAAAATACTTGTTTTCTTGTTTTAGACAACATTCAAGTATGTCGATTAGTTGAAATTGGTGTCAAACCAAATATATGGAACGATTTTAAATCTCTTGGATTATCTTTATTTACTGAATAAAAAAATATATTATCACATCAATTCAATTATTGAAATATATTTCGTTCTTAACCTTTGTAAGGTATACCATAAAAATAATTTAAATTTATTTACTCGTTCAATTGGCTAATAAAAATATCATATACGGTATTCATAAAAGATATAAACACTGTTTTATGGTATCATAAATAAATGTCATAAGACATTTTATTTTAATATGACCCTATCATAAAAACCCACAAATAATATTAAATTTCGATTTTTAAAATACTTTTTGTTTAAATAATACTATTTATAGTGCCGGAAATGCCTGTTGAACTAGGTCTAATAAAATTGCAATAAATTCTGCCGAATGTTGGCGCCGAAAAAATATCAAGATGTTACCTTTTTCATAAATTTTAACAATCACGATAAGAGCCTTTTTAAATGTGGTCACTCATATATCAAATATTTTCAGATAAAGATGAATGATTTGGAAATATTTTCGTTCTATAAAACGTCATAACATTCATTATCAACGTTAATATTTTTGATTATTGTTAATTTATATCACTTAAGTTTCCATTATTGTTATCACAAATATTCATCCAACAAAATGTTGATGCTTGCATTGCGAAAGTCATAAGCTTTTATCCTGCTACGTACAATTTCATAAATGGTGTTATTTGTGTTATTTATATTTAGCCTTCATCAAAGGCAGTCATAAATACTGCAGGCACCATGAATGATAAAATAGCTACAAGTTCTTTAGTAGCCCAGTTTTAATATTATCATTAAACTCACCGCAAATATTGAAATAAAGCTTCAACTGAAATGCAATTTAATTAGGAATGTACATGCTCCTAATTGAGAATGCAAATACTTAATAAAAAAAACTGCTGTAATATATATGCGTTAATATCATATAACGCGTTCATTTTGATGAAATGAATATGAATTTCTTAAACTATATCTGATTTTATGATATTTTGTTCTCTAAATTTTGGCGACTGTACCCTCAGGTAAGTGAGCATCGAATGCTGCATAGAGAGGCAGAGTCCGCAGCCATACTTGTATTTCTATTGATACACATAAAAAAGAGGACGTGGGTAAAATGGGAATCTCGAGACGCGAATAAATTGTGATTCCCATGGACGACGTCCGTCCCGACGCTGGACTATGTCGCATCGCTTTTTAAATGTATGTATTATTAAAAAAATGGCACAACACGATGTGTCGCAGCAAACAATGAATGTGACGTATATTGCTACTTTTGATTTATATATTTTATGATTAAAAATACTATATCCAATAGATGAGTAGAAAATAATCAGTTTTATTTTGATCGGCTCACAACTTTCACTATCAATTCTTTTTAATCAAGTACAGATGATTGAAGATTTTCTGTTTCCCAAAGTTTACTAAATTGATCGTCTTTATAACAACAATTGTGGAATTAATTTGAATTGTTACAATTTTTACATTACATGGCACATGTTTTGCAACTACGACCCGGGTTTCGCCTTTCGGCATCTTCTGAACTGCAGAACTGACGTCTGACACTGATTGAGAACTTGCGCCAGTTTTGTTGCATACGTGTGAAAGAATGCCTGAAGATGCCGAAAGGCGAAACCCGGGTCATTAGTGACAAAACATGTGGAATCGTTAAAAGTTGTAACAATTTAAATTTAATTTTGAAGTTCCATCAAGCACCTTTAGTCGAAATCATAAATTCTGTAACTAATAAAAATAAATAAATGATCATCAAAAAATACTGTTTCGCTAAGAATTGACAATCAACACCTTAATGTTGGTTATTTACTTATATATTATACTTGCATGAGCTATTTTTTGATTCCTAAATTTAACGTTTCTTCGGATTTGCATTATGCGAACTAACTTTTGTAGTGTGTATCTTATGGATATTCTTAATTTAATAAATTATTCATTCCGCATAAGTGGAAAACCATTTCAGAAATAACGAGGATAATAATTGGCAAAAAGACAATATTTCGTCATGGGGTTAAAAAAACGACGAAAATCTCACTGGAACAAACGCAAAAGATATCCTCATTGTATATTTGAATTTTGGACAGAATGAATTTAGAAGAGGGGAATTATTTAATGCCGTTCAATTCTTTGGGGACGCATAATCGGAAACTTCTAGCGGGCTTTTGACATGGACACCAGGGTGGAGTGGAAAATTTAAAAAAATCTTTAAATATCCAACCTACGTGATATAATACACCCACATTTTTTGGCATGAAATACTATTAAAACACGCAAAAGTTGAGTAAATACAGCGCACGTACTCGTATCTTTATGGCGGTTGCGTTCGTTTTAATTATAAAATATTTTTGTTCTTATTTCGTTTAAGTAATATCAATTACGTATTACTAAAAATCAGGGAGCATACATACTTTCCATGATCATATACAATTGACGATTTGACAACTTGCTATACAACCAGTTGTCCTATAACATTAAAAAACTCTTTCAACAAGTCATATATAGATTCATTCTTTCGAAAGTTATGATATATAAAAGTTGTTGTTAAGGTTATGATAAATCATATAAACTATAAGATATTATGAGTTTTAAGTGTATATTTTTGTGATTATTATAAATTGATTACATTATATATTTTAGTACTTAGTTTTATATAATTGTAAAATATTACAAAAGTTTTCCTTTAATATCAAATCAAGAACAACGGGTTGAGCTTTACTTTTTTTTTTATTGACTTGAATTCGATCAGTTTATTATATTTTGCATTTCATATAACATCATATACAATTCTATGAAAGGTGGTAGCACTATCCTTAAGCGGATCGCGACGAATCGACAATCGATAATGAAGAAGAAAAACTAAAAAAGTCAAGCAAGCGTTGCGTGAATAATTTTGTGTAGTCATCTCTCACACGATCTACAAGCGTAAACGATCGAATTCTTTTAAGTAAAGTCTCACTGTATTGTGTTCAGGTCACACTCTCGGTTTGACAAGTCTCTGTCTGGAATAATAAAACGCTTTTCGATAAATTGCTTACTTTGTTACATTTTTATAAGCATACCTTCATGGACAAATGGAAGTTATCGTAATAGTTTCATGGAATAATCATAAAAAAATTACATTATATTTATTGTCAACGATACGTGGAAGTCTCCGTTTTAGATAAACAATCTAAATTGTTCATTTTCATTTTCCATTGCTCTAATACAAATTCATTGAAATTTACACGTTTTTTGGATTTCGACAAACTTGACTCGAAGACTTGATGAAAAAACTTTGTCTAGAATCCATATTTTAGTTTCATATTCGTCAAATTATAGCACAAAAACATAATACACAATCGGTGAAAAAGCACTTCCACTTTTTTTTACTGTAAAAAAGACGCTGGTTTCACGTGTTTGACGTAAACTGGCGATAACTGAGAAAATATTAAAAAAGTTTCTGTAAAGAATCTATTTCATTCAAAAATTAAGGATTAGCATAAGTTATTTAACTGTATTTTGAATTTTCAGCTGAATTTTATTGCATTAAAAACCATTTCATACAAGTCACTTTCATTAAGACGAAAATACCCTGAATTACCGGTTACATACGTGTAATAAATTAAGTTTTGCTTTATTAAATAGTAAGTTATATTGAACTTAGAATTTCAAAACTAATAGATTGCAGAATAAGCAGTGTCGTGTGATTTATGTCACATTCTTTATTTACTTATATGGCATTTGTTCAATTAGTTACCTGAACGCTTAAGATATTTTATCTGTGCAAGGAAGGGCATAGGGATTTTATAAAATAATTTATTGTGCGGTTTTAAAACAATTTTCAATCCGGTGCAGTTGTCCATTAGGATTTTTTAGCGTTAATAGGGATGTAAGTCTAGACGCAGACAGAATCACGTAAGTTTTTCGCACGTTCATAGGGTTGGAACGCGTCGTCGAGGACGTGACGGTCCAGCCAAGATCCTGGCGAAATCTCGATAAAACTGCTGTACGCGCAGACCTTACATCCGTTCATCACCGTTTTAATTAGACAAGCAAGGTAGGGGCACAATAAACTCTAACGCGGAACGTTTCGGTGTATCTGTCAGAATAATAAATTGCCTATCAATTGATACTGGTTGCAAAAACTCTCCATATGCAACAAATACGATGAAGAGTGCTTAGACCACGTTTCAAAACGTCCAAAGAAAACTCAATATCATCATCAATAGTGCATAGCAGCAATTTTTCTTTAATTCTCTTGAAACAAATAGGTAAAACAATTTTCATTCTTATTCAATATAACATGTATAATAAATATTAAAAAATAAGCATAAATATTAGCATATGCGTAGTAAAGGTTGTAAGTTAGTGACGTTAAAGGGCATACATAGAGTGACATATTGGTTAAGAAATATTGATTCTTGTCTTGATCGATATGCATTGATAAACTTAATTTCCACATAAAAAAATGTTTAAAGTGTAAAAAAATCTTATGTAATCGTTAAAAAATATTATTCTATCCTTTGTTTTTATAACCATTTTAAAATTTAATTTGAGAGTAGTACTTTAGTCATCTGGTGATAATTTCGTAGGTCATTGGTGATGTCGAGCTGATATGAAGTCACGTCTCCAAGCTGGAACAAAGACGACACCGGCAATACCAATTGGAGATTCGCGTGAGGCCGCTCGTCAATCATGCGACTTGGAAGTGTACTCGATTCGACGACTATTGTGGGAAAATCCTTATAACGGACCGCAAACATCGCAGTATTGTTGCTTTAGGATGTTCAAAACTTTTTTTGGAAATTATAAACAATAATTTGCACCTTTTACCTGAATGTTATATTTTAAATAATAAAAACACATTTTTTTAGTACTTATTTCCACAATACATTTTTTGATCAGGACCGGTAACGCTCATCGCGAGCATTCATCAGTTGATAATGCTCGCGATGAGCGAAACCGGTCCTGATCAAAAAATATATTGTGGAAATAAGTACTAAAAAAATGTGTTTTTATTATTTAAAATATAATGCCTTTCCATCAAGAAGTGACAGTTAACACCTTAAAAGTGACTGAATATTATAGTTACTGAAATAGTCATGAGTTTTAAATATTCTTCATTATTTACCCAATTTATTATACTCTTTCTACCAAATTATTTGTGTTGTTAATAAAAATACTGTCAATTTTACTCATTTATAAAGTAAATAAAAAAAATTATATATAGAAATTATCGTCGCACAAGTATATGGCTTCAGAAAATAGTTGATTCTATTTAAAAAAAAACATGATCAATATTCTTACAATTTGTGTAAAACTATCGAAAATGTAGTATAAATTATTTTAATATGTGTTATACATAACATATATAATATAAAAGTTTTATTACATTCTATAATTAGACGGTAATTATTTATAACAATTAAAGCTTTATTTACCTTTTCACGTGTACATTAATAATTTTACATCATTACAAATAAATGTCAGCTTATTATATTTATAAATCAATTCGATTCTTGGTACCAAATTATTGAAAAACTTTATGCTTCGAAAAATGATTTGACAGTATGTTAATGAGGCTAAAAATAATTAGTATTTTTTTGTATTTCTCGTGGCAGCACGTGGTCTCAATATTTGGTGATCAAAAATCGATCAAAATTTTTTCCTATTCGCGAAAGTATTTATTTTTCACTGTAGAAGCTGATACTCCTTGGTATTGTTTTCTCGGACGCACGCTGTATAAAAAATGTACCATAAAGAACATCAGCTAATTGGCTTTTAGTTCAGAAATCTTGTACACTTAGCACATTAAGATTTTTTTGGGCTATAAATTGTCTCGTTAGGAATCGACAGCAATGCAATAATTTTTAAATTAATCTTTCGTAATACATTTATAAGGAATTTATTTTACAAAACTGTAACAGAATCTCACGCATTATGAGCACAGATGCTATTTGTTCTTTTTCAATTTAATTATATCAATGTTAGAGAAGAAATATTTCTCGGGAAAAACTACAAAGTTTTTCGAATTGTGACAATAAGATTATCAATATTATAAAAAGATATTTTGTTGGTTTGACATTCATCATTGAGTCCAATAGTTGTTGGATATTTCTTATCATATGGTAAGAATATGTTATTTGTTAACGCTTTGACTTTTCACCTTTTTTTTAAATGTAGTTTACATCAATGGAAAATCATTTAATGAATTCTTTTCATTAGTTTTTGATATGAAATAGAAATTAATAATTTGGTAAATACAATACATAATTCATAGATATGTTGGAATTGGAAAAAAAAAAAACAATGAGATAAATGTGCTCTATATTTTGGTTATAAAAATACTATGATTGTTGCATAAACTTTTTATATTGTAAGTAAATAAACTTAAAAAGTTTGTAATAAAAAAATGTTGAAAAAATACCTTATCGCTAGGGTAAAATAAATTCTTTAATTATACAGAAATTTAAAATAGATTAAGTACAGTAGTACAATTTTATACTATAAAGATCAGAACTGGTTTCGCTCATTACGAGCATTACCAACTGGTATATATTATTAATAGTATCAATAAAACCTTAACAATCGGAGAGGACATATCATAAAAAGAAAAATATGACCCCCTTATCGCTTACTGTGGTAGCACTTTGTAAAATTTAAATGAATTCTTTTTACGCCTAACGCAATAGAACTGATTCCTAAAAAAAGTTAGTCACACGTATGTATTGAATTTTTTAAATAAAGCAAAACTGTTTTTTTTATTTGATATCCAGCCATCTATGGTCAGATATAAAAAGCGATATCTAAAATAAGGTACTCACTCCCACACGGCAAAGTATCCTTTGTCCACTTCCCCGCTTTTTTATTTTTTTTTATATCATGAACATCCGCTTCGCCCTTTTCCTATTATTTTTACGCTACTTTGTAGTTTTTTACTACACATCGTGACATCTAGCGATAGCCGGTGGAGCTTATCATAAAAATTTAACACCTCAATTTTCTTGCGTAACCAGATTTGATATGGCTTTTTTACTTGTGCCGCTTTTAAAATTCATCCGATCATGTAAAGCTAACAAAAGACCACAAAACAAACGATTGGGTTTTTATTGAACCATTTTTATTATAGAAAACTATTTCGGGATAATTTCACACTGCACCAATGCTAACGAAAAATATTTTTGAAATGCTTTGTTATTTTTAAATACCCTGGTGTATATCATTATCAGCATCATTCTTACAACTTCTGCGAAGAAGGGGGGTTCCTTGGGTTTTTTGTATATTTCTGTATAATTAATGTGTAGGTATATATTTCACACATTCAAATAGAATATTTAAAAAAGTGTTCTCATTTATTATTATAAATATTTTCCATACTCATAACTAACCGGACAAGTTGAGTGGTTGTAACTGTTTGAAAATATTTTTAAAAAATTATAACATGGGAATTGTTGACTTGAAAACTTTTTAAAACAGTAACGCTAATTTAGCAGAACATTATTTCCTACACAAAAAAAACTATAAAGTAGGCAAATGTTATTCTCGTCAATGGAAAAAGTCATCTCTTA
Source organism: Himalopsyche japonica (assembly GCA_028555115.1). Taxonomy (NCBI): domain Eukaryota; kingdom Metazoa; phylum Arthropoda; class Insecta; order Trichoptera; family Rhyacophilidae; genus Himalopsyche; species Himalopsyche japonica. The sequence continues at coordinate 767,762 of JAHFWJ010000722.1, forward strand.
ACAACATATCAAGAAACATTTTTATTTTTTATTTATAGTCGCCCACCTATCAAGCATGGAATATAATATTTATTGATTATGAGGTTATATAGTCTAATCAAGCGTTGAACTCGAATCAATTAATTGGCATTTATCAGACATATTTAAAATGATAGAAATACACTCCTCATATTATTAACGATTTAGTTTATTAATTGCTCTATCATATTTGATGGATCACGAATACTTTTGTATGATAGTTGCATGGGCCGCAGCAGACGATACGATCTAAAGAAATAAAAAATCCACATTTTAATTATCATAATAAATAGTCAGTGATCATTTTGAAATAAAAAGAGGCGGTCGGATCACGTAGTTGGCTTAAAATTTAAACGATCCATCGCGCTTGTTGAGTTGGTCGAAATGAAAACAGTGCCACTGAACGACCTTAGGCTCTCACCTTGACCTCCGATTGAAAAATCAAAATTTTATACAAACACAGGGTACGAGAAAGTCTTTTTTGTTACCTAAAATAAAAATTAATATTTTTTACAGTGGATGAAATATTTTTAAAATAAAATTCTTATGAAGTGTCGTAGAAAGAACTCGATAAGTATACCATATTTTTGACTGTTTTAAAAACTCCAAAAACAATTCAATCGTTTTGATCATTTTGTTACCAAACCTTTCCTTACTCGGTATGGAATAAAATATATGGTTATCGCGAAAAATGTCCTATTTATTTAATTCATAAAATTCAGATATTTTAGCCAGTTCTATTACGCTAAGTAATAAGACTTTGACAGAATCAATACAACTTACACAATACAATAGCTTTTATTTAGCTCTATAATATTTCCATGTTTTCCTTATAAAATTGAAATCTTGGAAAGCTATCATATTAACTCGATTATATTTGATATTTTTTATTATAAAATCGTTTCTCGTCGTCAAATAATTTTAGATTCTAAAATAACCAATCAAAAATACAGCACATAAGCTAAGAAATAAAAATCACTATTTATTTTGTTTTGATAATTATTTTCATATATATTTGAGATCACCAATTAACATAAGCAAATAGGAGTAGATAATTTATAACCAAAATTCAATTTTACTATTTTTGTCTTTTGGTTACACTCAATCAATGGACGTCTGTGTTTTGCACAATCTCTTTAAGACACGCTATTATCTCGTCTTAGTAAAACGCGTGAATTTATTAATAAAAAAATTCACGCGTTTTACTTGAATTTTATATCATTTTATTACTATACATAAATCTATTGAAATATTTCAAAATCTTAACATTTTAAGCCTATGTTATTTTGACGGAATTAATTGATAAAAAAATATATTTAATTCAAGATTTTCTGACTTTCAATGATATTTTAAAAGAATACGACTTCTGTTTTTGCACTATTGAATATAATCATGGCGCACATCCAAACGGTGTAATGACATCAACGCAAAATAACGGTCAGGCAAATTTACAGCCATCAGTCGTTTGGATGTACGAGCAGTTACATTGAATACAATATTATCATTGTAATACATGTTTAATTTATCGTATTTGACTTCTCGAATTCAATTTAAGTAAGCCATGGCATGCTTATATGATCATAAATTTCCCCCAAGAGCTTCAATCCAAAATATCCGGGTTCTACGACACGATAGTATAAATAAGTACAATAAATATATCTCGAAATATGTAATGAATTTCAATTCAACTTTATTTTGAATTCATTTCACATTTTGTCCTTATTTCGTTTGTACACGGTATTATCGCGTAAGACATTATAAAATTATAAAAACGTTTTCATTTAGCTCGTCTTATGAATATACGCCAAATGTTCCAGTATAATTTAATGCCTTATTTCGCTTATTTCGTCGCTGACATCAATAAATTGTGAATTACTTAAAACATTTATTAATAGCAATTTTAAAAACTAGCAAATTTATTATTTGTATTTTATTTTCTACCCGTCCAGTATCGATTCTTTCTGTTTGATGCAAAATAGTGTGAACCCAGTCGAAAATCGTTAATGAATACCTTCACTTATAAATTGATTAACATATAATATATAATAAATAGTCTTTGATAAAGTCTGTGATAGATTATACGTCGACTGTTCGGAATTGTTTCACTATTACATTCATAGTGAGCACGGCATGCCCTGGTCAAACGTTCAACCAATGCACGTACATGGCGTGGGCAACAAATTACTGCATTTCTCTTGCATTCGAATTGCATAGATTATAATTTACGATCTTATATGTCGCTTATTCTTGTATTAGTTGTATTAGGCACTAGCTACTGGGAATAATATTACAAATACAAGCGTAACGTAGTCACTTACAGATTCATCGCACAGCAGTAAAAACCATTGAAGAAATTGAAACCCTTTGCAGACATAATGAATCTTTTATCGATAAATTCAATATTCTTTATTGTTAAAAGTTGTTAGAAAAATGATATAAGTATTTAATAAATACTGTGAATCGATTAAAGCAGAAAAAATGCGTAGTCGCTGGTCATGAGAAAATTACGAATTATTCTTTAAATTTTTGTTGGTTATAAGAGAAAAAAAAATCCATTTTAGATTGTCACTTCTTAATACAAATTCTACATAATATTTTGCATCCCCATAAATAAACCACCACAATTTCAAATTCATATTTCAAATTCATATTTCAAAAAAAAAAAATATTTTTAATGTCCTTGCACGTTACGATTTTGTAATGTAATTTATAAATAAGTTATTCTATAATATTTGACGACCCTCAGAAATGAAAATTTTGCTACATTTAATTTGAATGAAACATTATCAACTCAACCAAAGAACTTAACTCAACACACATAATTTTTTAATTTTGGTGACTTAGTGCAATTTGATCATTGAATAGTTTCAACATTTAAATGTGACCATTTTCAGGTCAAAAGAAGGATAACTCAAGCTAATTCTCCACCCTTAAAATCAATGGCTAATTTTTTGCACGTATCTACTAAAACCTGCATAAAAACCCGATCTGCTTCACGCATTATGAGTTGAACTGAACACTTTTTTTTCACTTTTTACAAATAATTGTGATTCGCGTTTGACAAATGTTTCTTAGGTTCTTTAATAAATCAGCAAATTAAAATCAATTAGACCTATTGAATGCATGTATTATACAAACCAACCGAATCCAATAATGATAAAGAGTTTTTGTAACGTCTTGGTGGGTGTTTCCGCATATACATATGTTAAGTACCATCGTTTACAACATACTGGTAGTCCTCGACTTACGAAGGTTCCACTTATGACCATTCGCACTTACAACCAAAAAATATTAACAAAATAGTATAAAATAAAATTCCATTAAATTGTCCAAGTAATGCCAATATTTGCAAAAATGGATTCTGACAACGGAAGATTTTTTAGTATAATGCCGTATTCAGGAAGATCTTGCTTTCTATAAAGAAATGTACAGGAAAAAAAATAACAAATAACTCAACTAAAATTGATTTTTTAAAAAAAAGACTACTACTGCTTCTTCTTCCACTACTGATGATGAGCCAATGGATTGTACTTATATAAGTACAGATGACGAAAGATTTTAAATATTAATGAAGGAAATATATTATTTTGTATTAATAAATAAGTGTAAATTTAACAATAAAAAAATATAAATAAATACACATGTTTATTTTAATATATAAGTACATACATATTTTGTATGAAATTCGACTTACGACCAATTACAAAAGTCCAGGGACGTTTCTCGGTCGTAAGTCGAAGATAACCTGTACAATAGCATAAACAAAAAATATTATATTTTACGTAATTTTTTATCTCTTATTCCTGCTTTCTTTAGATGCGGGCCTTCGATAGATTTTACGAGTAAAAGAAACGATATATTTTACACATCTTCTAAATTTGCAATAACTATGCTAAATTATGTTTACATTAATTATTTGGGGCTTTAAAAATTAATTGTCAATTCAATCAGTAAAATAAAGAAATGGCCTGTCTCCAAATAAACAGGTGTTAAATAAATAATCATTTTATATGTCAAAACTAAAATAATATACCATTGCTTTGAGAGCATTCTTTTTTGAGGGGCATTAATATGACTAATATTTTTTCAGAGAATAATACAAATTTACGCTATTCCATGACATGTGTATCTTTTAGTATTCCCAAAATAAAGCACGCTGTTCGGATTGACGGATGAGGTAAATGACTCCAAAGTGATCGTTGAAATAATTTGAATGTAGAACATTTTCACGTTTTACTGTTTATCGGCCAAGAAGCGAAACCATAAAAATTCTCTAAGCACCCATTGAACGTTTGTCGCCTTTGATGCTTCAAACTGCAATTGTCAACGGTAACAAATAAAATGTCGAATCAATTAAGTGTCTTTTACAGGAGACATTTCGACAATTTACCACATGTCTGACGCAAAAAATAATTCTTGGAATAATTTACTGGATGCTCTGAGCTGTTTTTGATGTCCGGGTAGAATCGTGGCTTTTTTATTACTGATCATAATAGGACGCCATCTATTGATACAGAAATAAAAAAAAAACTATATTATACAGTGTTCAATCATTTATTACGAACTGTTTTATAGGTAGCGAGTTATTTAATGTGTATTTATGTAAGTAATAAATATATCTGAAAAATAATGCTACGATTTTAATTAAATATCAAGCCATATATATATATACGATAAGTTGCACAAACTTTGCTTTAGTAATATTTTCATTTTTAACCGTCTAGTTGCCAACATCCAATAAATTGTCGGACTCGTTGGATCTAATATTATGATAAAAAAAGTCGCTAAGGTATCATTTCAGTGGTATAGTAAATCCACACTTCTCAAGCCTTGCATATTTTTTGTTCAAAGATGCCGTAGATTATTTTATTGATATTTATAGGGCCGTGTCATGAAAAAGTTTGGGAAAAACTGTTTTCAATTATATTAAATAAAAATTTACATTTAAAATAATTGCAGCATTTTTTGTCATCAGCAACAGTCTCGCAAAAACGATTGAATTCTTACAAAAGTATAGTTATTATTTCTTTGTTTTTTTTGTATGGAACAACGCGAAACAATAGTAATATACCATAAACAATTTAGTATAAATATCTATGTTTATAAATGTTGGTGAAATTTTTATAATCTCAATGACACTAACTAATAAATTGGTTCGTAGAAAAATTACTAAAAAAATTATAATTTTCTTTTCCATATTCAAAATCATTTCTCCTTCACTGTCTCATTTAATCATACACCAAAACTAATAACCAAATTTGACTTTTTTTTGTAAAATATTTTGTTTATTTCTAGTCTTAGCCTTCTTTAAAAAATTTAATAGCTTTTGTAAACTCATAAATAATACATTATGACATCTATAAAGTTAAAATAAATATATACAACATTCCTAATATTCTTAATAGTTCGGTATAATAATAAATCGTGTGAATGAGTTTTGTAAAATTTATGATTTTATTCAAAATATAGCTACTCAATTGAACATTATTAACAGCAATTAAAACCCAGATTATCATATACGGAATAAAGTTTCTCGGAATGCTGTTGAACAATATTAATTACCGCCGTTTAATTCAGTAAATCATGTCAGCCCGTCAATTGAATATTTAACATTAATCTTTTCATGCAAATAATATTACGGACAGAAAAATATTGCTAAAAATGGGGTTATGGTCGTGCAATAGCTGTAGATGGCAGCTTAATAAATAAATCAAATTACATTAAAAGTATGGTTACCAAAGTGGGGATCTCGCTTGCAAATACGCCGCCTGATAGCTACTCGGTTAGACATATGGCTTGAATTTATAAGAGATTTTTTACTCACTACATATCAAATTCATATTAAATTTGATCAATAAATCTTGAACTCTGTTTTTATTTGCGTCTTTAAAATATATGCAATACAAAACTTATATTCGTAAATGCATTTTGTATTAATATTTTTATATACAAATAAAAACTGTTCGAACCTCAAAATATATAATATTACATATAAGCTTTCGATAATTATGTATACGTGTCCAAATGATTCGTGGAAGACTCTTATCGTCAAACATATTAATATATTTTTTTGCGAATAAATCAGTAATTATTTCTGTTTACTGCAATTACCACACAACTCAAACAAATGCGAGTTTTTTCGCACTGTATGGAAATCATTTTCCGTGACAACAAGGTAAACAATTAACCAATTATTTAGTCTCATAATTGACATATAATATCTTTAATTTTCAGTTATTATTACTCTTTTAATATTTATGTTGAAAAAGATAGTATTATATTAATAATACAGTATTTTTAATACTTAGAAACGCATTTAAAGAAATATTCAGGTTCAAAATAAAATTTCACTAACGCCATAATATTTCATTCATAGTATACAACCTCGATATGATATACAGATATAACTTTTTATATTTCATAAAGAAACATTATTCTATTTGATACGTCCATAAACTATATTATCTAAACTCATATTTTACTAAGATACACACACAAATTACGGTACTGGTCCCATAGACACGGTCACATATTTGTCATATTTCATAAAGAGCTCTATTACCTGTGCGATTGCTTCATCTTAAATAGGATATAATATGTTTGGCAGCTTGTCATATAAACATTCGAACAAGCAATAAATAATTGGACTTAAGTGTTACACTCATAATGCAGTAAACATTTTTTCATATCCTTATTAATTGCGGAACGTTTTGTAAGTGTACAATGTCGGAATATTAATAAAATACATTGAAAAACACACATACCGTAATATGAGGTAAGAGCCGTGTATCCAATTTGATCCTTTTTTTATGATATAAAGTACCACTCAATATTTTCTCTGGTCATAATTTACTTGATCATTTTTTAAATATTTTTTCTATCGTTTATTTTCAATACTTGCAGTCGTTTTATCAGGCCCGTATATTATATAAAGTTATATGCAATATTTTCAAAAATCTTGAGATGTTAAGCTTAGAAGGCGATATTGGATATAACTTTTATTTGTTATTTCATCAATATTTTCTTCTTTTTTCTTGTTACCCGATCACTCCACACTTTGACAGAGAAAATGAATAGAGGATCAGAAAATGACCGAAGATTAATCATTCATTTTCGTCTCATTGTGCGCCGTGTTCAGGATCGAACACAAATATGAACCAATGTAATTCTTCATTCACTGTGATTGAATATTGTAATTGAACGTAGCAACATCGCATACTCGGCTATTATAACTTACGTAGTACAATCTAGCTTTATTAATACGCGATATTAGTGACGAGAGTAAATATTAATCACCATATATCATTTTTAACTTTCATTAACTTATTCATTGCAATAAACGTTTTTTGCAAAAAAGCTTCATGATTTTAGACATTTTTTTCAGCAGATAGATTGCGTTATTTATTTATTGTTGGCGGATGACTATCTCAGAAAAATAATCAAATTTTTACGGTTAAATATCTTCAAAAATTACTATTTTAATATACAAAATGTGTAAATGTTTTTAACTATATCAGATCCAATTTCGCTAAATTAGTGAGATTCATTAATTGAAATTGTGTAAAAGGATACACTCTTTATAAATATGTGCGTATGTTGATAACAACATATTGATAATAATAATGGTTTATAAATCTCATAATTTTACTTATATGCAAGAAATTATATTAAACAATTGTCTAAACTTCGAATGTCTACAGATGCCAAGTATGCTGTGTTTCAGCATCATTTGGACTTTTATGTTGATTTACCTTCAGTTTGGTCAATCTCTTCCAATTGACAGAATTGTATAAATGAATAATTTTCAATTTCGTAACGTTTTTTCTCTGCATTCTTCTCTTAAATTTTCGCATTCCAAACAGGGAGAATTACACGCTATTGCAAACTTCGGAGCCGTGGCCATATTATTGTTGTATCCCTAAATTATCTATAACACCTAAATATCAAGACACAATTTAATAACGTGTTAGTTATACTATTCATTTTAGATACGATTGTTTTATAAGGGTAGATTTATAAATAAATTTGTTAGTATTATGAATTTTATATTATACAATAACTTTAATAAAATTCGACGTTCGTGTCTAATTGATTTCAATAAGAGTGTGCATTTGTTTTTTAATAATCATATTTTCAGCGATTGTTTTATCAGAGTTTAGTTTCAATACAATATTAACCGTCTTAACTGTTGGTTGCAGTTGATGTGTCATAGTTATCAACTGAAAATGGAGTTATTTATTGTTAATATTGTCTGATTTATCGTGATAATCTCCATAAGTGAGTTTAGCACTAACGCTACTGAATAAATTTCTGAAATATTCATTGCTGAAATAACCTTTACGAGGCTCGGCAGGGAACTGGTTAAAATATTTTTTTATTTTTACTGGGAGTTTTCTTGCAAATCATATGTCATCTTGTCAAATGGAATATCGAATACATTGAACTTTATTTCATGTTATCTATTCACTTACTATTCATTCAGGCAAATAAAAAGTTTGTCTACCGTCACTTTTATCTGACAGGATTAGCATTTGTGAAGCATTCTAAGATTTTTTAGATAATTTGTTACAATTATAATTTATTTTAAGTTATGTTCAAAATAGGGTAAAAAAGAATTATGATTTCTTATAAGTTGTAGAAAAAATATTTCCCGTAAGCTAGTCACGGCAATCAATCAACAATCAATTATAAATATTTTCAGATTGGCAACAGCTGTTTTGAATAGGGATATAATAGCAATGGCGTCGCGTGGCGCCTGTCTTTCAAAACTCCTAGGAAGCGACGTCACTTATCATAAGAATTTGACGGACAATTCCTCGCGCGGAGACCGCATCGGCTAATGAATACATCACGGGTGGGCAAGCCTCTTCTCTTTCCACGAAAATCTCGGCAATAGTGAGTCGTAGAGACTGTCGCGCATTCCGATTTTATTAATTAGTAAAATAAAAATGCGTCGAGCCTCTTTTATAAGATGTTTAATGATCGCTTTTGTATTCGGTGTCAGCGTTAACGGGTGCTCCAAAAGATATCAATCGATGAAAAATTTAGTCATCATTAAATATTTACACATTTTTCAAATGGCTAGGAACGAGTGGCTTTCATTTTAAAAGTGATCACCAAAAAAAAGCTTTTCCATATATTATAGATTACTCCAAAGTATCCTTATAACGACAATCCTTGATAGCGTGATATTTATTGAATATATTATACATAAAACATAAAACTGAAGAAAATTAATTCACAGATGTTATAGTTAATATCTTTTATGGTTAACACTCAATATTTATTGTTCGTTAAATATATATTCTTTTTTTTCATATATTTATTTTTATTTGGAAGATGTTTGTCATTCTATTTTCAGGCATTCTATCACACAGATGCAACATAACTGATTTAAAAACAATTAGTTAATCAGTAGTTCTGTTCTAGTACAATCAATATATCCCTACTGTATTCGAAAAAGACAGATTGATAAAATTCGAATTCTTGAAATCTTGTACGATTTTACATGTTTTGTTACTAATCAGTTTAGTTGCATCCGTGTGACAGAATTCTTAAAGATGCAGAAAGGCGAAATCCGGGTCGCTAGTAACAAAACATGTGGAATCGTACAAAGTTCAATCGTACAAAATCAAATTAAGTGTTGGATATAGTACGAAATTTGCTAAGTGAGATTTTTAAAGATATTGCTCACTTAATATTGCAACTTTTTTTTTATTTGATGATTTGATTTTCAACTATCCAGATGAATCCCATTGGCATCCATATAAGGTACTGACCTCAGGAACTAAGTATGGCGTGGAAGGATGTAAAAAGAAGAAAACGTGTATTGAAAAAATCATGAAAGGAATGGGCATATTGCTTTAAAAAAAAAACAGTATGGTCCAAACAAAATTTTCGTAATATAGTAAATTTTGTTGTCACTATCACTACGTCGAATATTTTTAGCACGATAAATATGAATAATAAAAAAATAAATATATGTGGGTATAATATTTGTTCACAATCTTAATCATACAGTTCTTACTCGAATAGACGTTATGCTCTGAAATGAAACAAATGCGCGAAGAGTTTCATTCACCTGTACAAATGTGAAGGCCCATAATTTAATAGAGCTAATAAATTTCATTTGCCTCCAGTTTTTATCCGGCGCCCATCTTTCGGACCACCGATCATCGTCCGATCGCTCCCATAAATTCCGGCAGCTTCTAGTTTTTGTAATGAGCCTGCTCGGTACATTGTTCCAATCTCTTGGATGAAATATCAATTTCCATGATCCCGTCCCATCTCTTTCGATTCTTTGTCGCTATTTTGGAATGTATCAAAGGTAAATCATAAAAAAATTGTCGGCCGGTATCAAAGTGTCCCGGCGTCCGAAGGGGGTTTTTATTATTTTTTGACATTTCATCCGTAACTAGAGGCAATAAATTACACTGTTTCATTTCGATGTCAATACAATTTCATCTTTAAGATGTTTACCATAAGAAGGATAAGTTACGTTCCATTTTAATTTATAATTTAATACATTACATTTTTCTATAAACATTTATGTCACTGTGGCCAAGTGGTAATATTAAGCTCCGTTCAACAGCCAAGAGTTCAATTTACCAGAGAAGTACTTTCACCTTTTGATTTATCAATATATTCCTGGATTTTCATTCAAATACATTGACACGGCCATAATGATACCGATAGAAGTACATATATAGAATGACATTACAATATCAAAAAAATGTGATATACATTCCTTCCATGAGTAGGTATCATACAACTTTTGTACACAATTACGTATGAAATCATTCTTATGCTTAATGCTACTCCAATTAACCACACTAAACTACCAAAAATATTACATTATGTTATATTTATCTCGATAACTATTTTCGAAAGTAAAAAATAATTAGTAATAAAAACTTCATAAATGCTTTGAAAATTTTTTAACAAATCTTATAACCTTAAGCGCTTTGATGATGTTAATCTATCTAACAGTTCCGACGACAAAAAAATCATTGTCTTTTTTTAATAAAACATGCAAGCAAATGATCAAAATCTTCAATCAATTTTAACATTCAAATCCATAATTAGTACTAAGTTATCTTTGTAACGTCTTTTCTCTTCATTAAAAATTTATATTTACGACATGAGATGTATTATATTTGCTCAATAAATAATACCCAATAGCAATGATAAGAGATTCCTAAAATCTACTTTACATAAAACGGCAAAAAACTTCCGCTGGTCCAGTACGAACTCCGAACTGCTTCATAAAGCTCACATGAATATGATGATGATGATCAGAAATGATCCGAAGATTCCTGCCTCCGTGGGTGGTTCAGTCATCATAAAAGGACCCCCTCTGTCGACATGAACAGACTGCCAATTTTTTGTCCCGGCTGGCCACCGGCCGCCATTGTCCGAACGGTGTTTGAAGGTGAATTATTTATTTATCAAAAATATAAATTATTAAATATGTCATGTCTCTTTCTAATGCATGGCTGCGGACTACAGTAATGTCTCTGTCTGACATGAGTCGATGAAGAAATGAAATTATGATGATCGATTACCCCGATAGATATAGAAAAAGTTTTATTTCGAGGATACGATTGATTGAGGCCCATATTTTCAAAACATTAGAAATACTCGGCAGACTTAAGTAATTCTTTATATAGAACACGATAAAATCGAAATTACTTAAAGTAAACAGCACGTGCTGTCTGTTGTCCGCATTTACCTAAATAAAGCCTTTTTTGCTAGTACCCACAAAAAGGATATTTTTTGGACAACGTATATTTGTGAAAATAATCATCCTTGCGTTAACCGTAAAAGTTTCAAAAAGATAACTGAAGGAAGGTCATGATTCTACCGTTGCTGTGAATGGAAACATTTAAAAACATTCGTCGTTAATCATTTTAATCTATTTCTCAATCACCGATTTGATTCGCCAAATGAATCCTTGTATAAATTTACCTTTATCGTCAATTTATAAATTTTACCCTTAAGCAATATAACCTTGTATATTATGTTTCATTTCCCACCACAACTGGTACTGTAATTGGGGTCAATACCAAATTATAATTATGTGATTACAAACCGTCATTTGTAATATATATTTTAAAATAATCTACATTACCACCACATGTGTATTTTTTTTGTGAAATTGTAACAATGAAACGATATCATTAGTTTCTTGTACACAAATTGATTCTCAATAAGAAAAATTCGCTTTATAATAAATTTTAAATGATTAATAAATGCAGAAAATAATACAAAACATTCGTTTACTTGAATTGTTACTTAAACACTAACATCATTCACTTAAACAGCTTAGAAACTTATTTGTACAACAAAAACAGCATGTTTAGTACTATTTCCACAATATTATATTTTTAAAAGATCGGCCGTTTATCGGGATCACTATCAACTGTTTTATAACTATTTCGCGTTTAATTAGTTCTGTTATATTTTGCAATGAGCACATTTGAAACAGTTGACCGTTAGATGCTATAATCGCTGCCCACTTTACTAAATGCTATATGAATCATAATGTCGTATTGATTTATATTCAATTTGAAAACTATTCCTAGATATCCAATTTTCGAATGAATATTTTATTTACATTTTTTATCCGGTTTTAGTCGCATAAAATAATAAAACAAATAACAATTTTTAAATGCTACCGATGTCTCAAAATAACAAAATAAAAATAATAAATAACTTTCGAATGGTAATAAATTGTATTATTTTTTTACTGCAACTAATGGACGCTAAACATCCATAAAATTTTAAATAATTAACATAGATCATCCGTGTTAAATTAACTGTGCATCTATCATAATCTATTTAGTTATAATATAAATAAATTATTGATATATTTTTTTCTCTCAATATTAAGCGCTCTTTTTAAGCCATTTCCGCTTCCAACGTTAGATTATAGGTTCGTAATGAGGTATCTCAAAAGGTGTCCCATTCTGAATAAATATCATTCACGTCTTGACCCTAAACATCTGAACTCTAACTCGAACTTATTAAGATTTCAATTTGTTAACGTACAACACGTATTGTTATGTATATTCGGAAAATGTTTTTTTTTGCAAACAATGTATTTTTTTGTTTAACTTTCATTTTATATTGAAACAGTTTTTACAATTATTGAAAAATCGTTTTAGATATTCAAATACATTATATTTCAATCGATCCAATCTTTGCACTGCGCTTAGATTTTGAAAAAGCGTGCATTTTATTTATTATTCTTATCCTAGAAATATTGAAAATTTATTGATTTAGTTTATAACATCGACTGGAGGTGCTTGATGGAATTTCAATATCAAATTTTAATCGTTACATCCAATTGTTCTGTGGCATCCGTGTGATAGCATGCCTGAATACGCCGAAAGGCAGAACCCAGGTTGTTAGTGACAACACATGTGGAATCGTACAAAGTTGTAACAATTCAAATATATTGATATTTTAAATTTAGAAGATGTTGAAATACTCAATAAAAAATCAATTATTTTTTGTGTTAACTGTATCTTAAAGATTTTTTTGAGCCATTTAATCATAAGGAATACTTAAGATTGCTGTTTTTTTTTTCTTCGATATAAAGATAGAATATAGTCATCGCTTTTATCAGGGTATCTATTTTCTAACTGTGTTTTGTTCTTGGCTACTACAAACTGCTTCTTCCCACTACTTCTTGCTAAAATAGCTGGGAATCTTCAGGCTGCGTCTTGTTCTGTACCGTATTAAAATACTAGAAATAAGTTTTTTTTTTAGTTTATTGTCGATGTACGCGATGAAGTCAGCCTAGCTTCCCTATAAAATACCATCTTCATATGGACTTTAAATCCCAGCCTTATTTCTTCTTTTCAAAATTTTTCCATCACGACTGGTCATGGATATCATGAAAAAATTGTCTCTGGAAGATTGCAAGACAGAATACATTACAATAAGTAAATTAGAAAGTATTCGTATTACTGATATATACTGGTAACAATTAGAGATTAGATAGAACAAATTTGAATTTACTCATATTTTTTGACAGTTGAACTATTGCAATATATTTTTTATTTAAATGCATATACAAACTTTTAAACACATAAATTTTTCAAATATTTTCTTTTTTATAAAATATATTTTTCGTAGTGTATAACAAAAAATTAAATTTTAAAGTAATCTTTATCGAGATATCGACACTGCACGTTTGATACATATTTTTTAATTCCGTTTTTAATTTAACTTAATCACTTCAAGTCTCCGTTAAGACATAGTATTAATTTATAGATGAACAGTATGCACAAATTTGGTATAAAAATATGTTTTATTTTTCTAATTGCAATGCTTTTAGCATAGTCTATAAGCCACATAACTCGATATAATATTCCATTCATACTCAACCTACGCCCTACCAAACTTTTCTTCGTGTAGCAATCATAAACCTGGTTCATCTATATGTAACACAATATCCCGTTAAATCAAACTTTAAACTCATTCTCAATGAAAAATGATTATTTATTTAGAAACAATATAAACAGAACATTTTTATTCAACAGCATCTCTCTTTTCTTCAAAAAAAAAAAATAAGAAAAACTTTTTTTGTAGAACATTGTTGGAGTTGTTAGACATAGTTGTAAATCGAATTGATATTGCTGGCTAATTTGGTAACTTTTATTCTGGAAAATTCTTTCAATTACTAATGAAAAAATCTTTTCTTGCATCTCAGACAACAAAGAATTCCAATTGAAAAGTTTTATCAGTTAAGCTTTCTTAGTGAACAAATACTTTTTTATATAAAATATTTGCATAAAATCATTGTCTTCAATAACAATTGTAATCCTCACATAGCTTTCAAATAAGGGTGACAGATAAATGCAATAGTATACTCCATAGATAACATAACTGGTTTTTGTTTTACTGTTAGATTGAAACAAGATCTTTCAATGTATTCAATATATACTAATACAAAGACTGATTCAATTTCTGTTCAATGATTCTACAACTTCTGACTAGTGGTTTCCCACCGATTCATAGTATAGGATTTTTATACGTAAATTTTACTAGCTTAACGAAAATGAATTTATTTATTTGTAGTTTAAAATAAGACTAGAGAAAAAATATTGATATGAATTATTTAAAATTTGTACATTTTCACATGTTTTGTCACTTACGATCCGACTTTCGCATTTTGGCATTTTCATACATTTTATCAAACGGATGCAATATAACTGACCGTAAGTTACAGTAAAAACAAAAAGGCAATATCCAACATATTCAATACGTAGAAAATTTTACAACAATTCATTTCTATAATATTGTCATTGCGTTAAATAAAATTTTAATGAAAACTCTTTCTTCTGAATAAGTATGCTAGAACTCAAAATTAACATTATTTGAGCCTGTATACTCATGTTTTTTTTTTGTATCCTATCGATTTAAAAATTCTGTTGACCCACAACAGTCTAAGCATCCTCGGTTGAGAAACATTGGTATACACGAATAACTTTGGCATTTTTATTCATGTTGAAACAAATATTTTGTCGCCAATTTGTGTTCTATCGATAAAGAATCTGGTCTTGTCGTATAATGTACAATTTAAACACTTCATAATTTATTCATCTGACATCACGGATTATCATATCAGTATGGTTAGTGACAACGTGTCAAGTTTCATAACCGAGCCAATCGACCAAGACGCTGTCATAGACATAGCATTCTTATTACGGTCAGTGAAAAGCATTAAATCTACAGAGAAATATGACATGTGATGTAAATGAAACAATAATAAATGAATTTACCACAGACTTTCACACATCTTTATGACCATGATTTTGCAACAGCAACATTAAATATACATTTAAAACAAGATTGTCAAATAAAAATGGCTGAAAATAGAATCTCAGTTATTCTTTGGCTGATCTAATTAATTAATCTATATTTTTTTACGATTCCTCACTCTCATATGTGTACCCACAACCAACCGCAAGAGCTTTACAGTATCCTCAATAGTGCAGTTCTATGTATGTGTTTCTGTAGTGCAATAGTTATAATAAATATCCGCCTAGCACGTGGAATGCCACTTGTTCGATCCCTCAGTTGTAAAGTTTATTTATTTCATTTTACTTCGCAGATTGGATCAATTTACTCTAGTGCAAATAAAGAAGTTTTAATAGTCGATCCTGAGACACTCCCAATTTTTTTTTACATTTTTATGCTACTAGTAGATACGTTGTATATATCTTACTGTGTGGTAGTAGTGTATGAGTGGAATAGGTCAAGTTTTATTTTTCTTCTTAGCATGTAAATTATTGAATAATATGAAGAACAGATCTCGGCGAATTTAATTGATTAATTTATTATGTTTTACTTATTTTTATTATAATCAATATTGGTTAAGTAATGAAATCCAGTTATTCCATGAAAGCGATTAGGTAATTCAGAATAGACACAAAATTATCAATGATACTGAATTAATTATAGAATTTTAATGAAACCGCGATGTTAGATTAACAGAGCTTAGATATACATACAAATTGTGCGTGAAATATTGTTAACACTCTTATAGAAAAAACGTGTACCCAAACAATATATATTATAGCTCTTGAGAATCATATATTTCAAGATAATTTAATTCAATCAATAACTTTACAACATTCTATTGCGTTATATAATTTTGAATCAGATATGATCAAATAGTATTTGTGCAGCACATCTTTAAAACTTGTAATTGTTTTTATAAATCACGCCATACCATATAATATATCCCGCCCGAAGGTCGCCACAGCAAAAATTTGTTAGAATTTATGTTCCAATTAAACATCTTATCTCAGGCCATGTCGGGAGAAGTTATTGTCATATAAATCATGGTCCATCCATTGTGTAGCTTTTTTCAGCCTTTAATTAATGTCAGCGCAATAAATGCCGCGCACGGCGTCGAAAGGTACGGCTTTCGATCGATCTAGCAAGGAGGCGCTGTCTCTAAATTAAAACGCGGTGATTTTTCCAAATAAAAATCAACACCCTTCCTCACCCGACACCCTCGCGCGAGCGTCTTGCTGTATCGGACAAATCGGCGAAGAACGACGCTCCTGTTGATGAACAAACTCCGATAGAATTTAAATTGGCGCACTAAAGGCAATAATCATTATAAATGAAACTCGCGGATTACGAGCTATCTGTCTCCACGTCGGTGAGGGTATTTTTGCGAGGGTCACGGGAAAGCTACTGCGATACAAGATGACACAGAATTTAATTTGAACCATGTTCTTTTTATATCATTTCATTACTTCATTGATTAGCAACAATAAAAACGACGCATCAACTTTAATTAATAACTTTTATCAGCTGATGATAATGCTCGCGGTGAGCGAAACCTGTCCTGATCAAAAATAGAATGTGGAAATAAGTACTGAAAAATGTGTTTTTATTATTTAAAATATCATGCCTTTCCATCAAGAAGTGACAGTTAACACCTTAAAAGTGATTAACCAATAACATTAAAAACTATTTTTTAGGTTGGTTCAAAAATATATATAGTTTTTGGATATCAGTTATTAATATTGAGTCAAAATTGCAACTATCCTTTATTGTGAATTAACGTATGTAAGATAAATTGTTCAAGTATCTTAAAATATTTGTAATTTTTAGTAGAAGCTTTGCTTTCTCTCAATGTTAATATACTCTCAATCACTTAAACCAGGAGCATAGAAAAAATCAAAATTATTAGGAAAATCTCATGCTTGGTGTATCAGAGCAATACAATCTTGGACTAGTTATTGATGGAAATGTGTATACGACATCAAATTTAATATTAATATCTACATTACAAAAAAAAAACATGAATGAAATCCAGTCACCGACTGCTTGTTTTTATTTCACCGTCATTACGTCATTTAATTTATAAAAATCTTTTCTCGCGTTAAGCCATTTTACATTGTTAACTGTGCTTAACTTTTACCCCCACGCCCCCCTTGAACTGATACACGATTGCGAACGATATTAAATTTTAGATCGAAGCTCAGCGGGAGTATTGGTTCCTCGGCTTTTCGCGGGTGGGGGGAGAGAAAAGTTTGTTTGGGGCATCAGAAGATTCGACAATAAATCAGGGTGTCCGAAACATTAATTCAAATCAAATTAGGGTCGGTAATCCCCGGCGTCAGAGCGAGGCTTCGAGTCATCCGTCTGGGCGGCGCGTCTCTAATCGCAGGAACCTTCGCCCTGGGCAACCCGCCTACGCTAATATTGCAGGACACCGTTTCGTGGACAAACAACATAATTTGGTCAGTTTAGCGATAAACTTACATTGCCGCAAACACCATAGTATTGAAATTCTTTACACAATCTTAATTAAATATTATAATTGTTTTCATAATCAAGAAAAAATTTCGTGCGCGTATTAAAAAGAATACAATGAATCTTTTGCTTTTAACATCATATCCGTTATAATTATGGAACTATTAAATATCAGAATTTCTCAAACAAGAACTGGACGTTTGTTAGTTAGACATTCCTCTTTTAAAGAAAGGAAAATGCAAGTGACTAGTTTTCAATTAACGCTTTCTTAAACGCGCGTTTTAAGAATTGGGTAGAGTCTAGGCAAGGGGCATCGAAAAGTTTACTGACATATTTTCTATGGGATATAGTCTCATTAATATCGATATTCAATATCTGAAATCTGCGGACACAAAATTTAAATACTTCACCACTCAACCATATTGTAGTAAAAGTTGTTTTCGAATCGGTGATAATAATATGTGGTACAATTTATAAATTTTCAAATCATTTAAAATACTTTATTAAATTATTTTTGAGCTTATACAAAAATTTTAATTCAACCAATTCAAGCTTTGAAAAATATTTTTTTTTGGGTGCTAACGGTCACTTCATGGTGGAAAGGCACTAAGGAAATTAGATTTAAATAATAAAACACAACGCTTAGTAACATTTTCAAAAGTTTATATTATATTACATTTTTAAGTTCAGGGACAGTTTCAGTTCATAATATGATTGATAGAAAAGTTGTTTTTACTACTTAAAACGGTGATCTGTCTAATTATTGTTCAAACAAGATATCACATAATAATATATTTGATTTTTTTTAAATGTTTTTAGACAATCGGTTAAACATCATATTTGTCAGACAATAATATAATATTTTAAAACATCGCACGTCTGGTGTAGAAAATCTAAACGACTTGCCATTAATTACAGGTTTTGCTGATTTTTATTTACGATCTTCTCTCACTAATGACAGCAAAAGATAATATGGGATAGCTAGCGAACCTCGCTGCTTGCATACTTTAATGTTTTATGGGCATCGAATCTTTAAATATGAATGTTTCAACTTCTTAATAACACTTCAAATAAATTATCATTTTTAAATGTCGTCAAAATATGTGTACACATTATGCAAGGCATATCGCGTCGGAGTTTATAGTGCGTGCTGCAATTCCGGAATACTCGATTCACATGAAATGGTCGTTGCAGATATCCAACATCGTTTTTGCAATAAAATATGCATCATAAATGAATTTTCGGTGCTTAGTTGTGCGCTGCACAATATGTTATAAAGATTCCTTTCAATAAAAATGAATAATATAAACCCATTAATTATTGGCCCAGGTAATTTATTAAATCTTAATCGTGTTTTAATAACATCTCAGAACAAACAACAGATCTATTTTGCTATAGTTTCATCTTAATATTAGTGTTTAAAGTATTCAATACTTCCAATATAAATCTTCGGTACTATTTTACTACAAGTATTTGATTCATTCATTTTTAAATGAGTTTTTTTTTATTAAAAATATCTTGCATTTCCATCAAGAAGTGACAATTAACACCTTAAAAATGTTTATTGTTAACTATAGCTAAAAGTATAATATATTTTAACAAGTAAAACACAATGCTTGCTATAATTTTCACAATTGCATAATGTAAAATCAGGATCGGTTTCGTTCATCGCGAGCATTATTGACTGATACAATACAAATTAAAAAATATTAATAAAAAGCAGGTATACAAATAAAATAATTTACGTGCTATAATGAGAATTTACTGGTCATCATACAAAATATATACAAATGAAGTAAAATAGTTAACAAATGAAATATTAAAGACTTCTTGAAAGTAAGTATTTACTCATTTATGATTAAGAGTAAAACGATATTCTGAATTGATAAATTTTAGAATTTTTTCTTAACTTTTCAATTCATTCAAATTTATATTCGGGCAGTTGTAAAAATAGTTCAGAATACAACTATTATAATTAATCAAATGCCATACACACATATTTTTTAATGTTTTTTAATTAAAATGTGACCATGACAGTCTTAATGTAATTTAGCATGCAAATGTTTTTTTTATATTGGAATTATATAAATCAAATCACTAATATTCAAACTACATCGTCATAAGAAATAAGCTGATTACTGAATAAAATTGGCTCAAATTGACAACTAAAAAATGTTAAATCATATTTAGCGACAAGGGGTTCGACCCCCGCCCTAGAATAAAACGTGCGCGTACCAATTTCACGCACTTTTACGGTAGCAAAGTGAATTATCTGAAAATGAATCTTCTTATAATACTGTGACAAACACCTGATACGGATCTAGTCGTATCACACACACATGAACGTACATGAAATGAGTATGGGGGTCAACGATTTAGTTTCAATTCTTTTTATATATTCCTTAAAAAATTTTTAGTGTCAATGTTAGATTCCTTTATTATATACATATATACACTTATTATTCACTATGAATAATAAAAATAGAAAAATATAACTTTTACATAATTTACTTAGTTGCTGAAACAGCCAATTTCAATATAAAATTTGAATGGCTTATACAATTCCACACCTTTTTTCTCTTACATCCCTGTTTTCGTATTTTGGCATTTTCATCCATACGGATGCAATAACACTGACAATAAACAGTTTACATCGGTCATATAAAATATTAATTACGCAGGCCCTTAAGGATATGATCCAAATAGAGATCTGAAATAACTTTTCATTTTATTTCAGGATAAATAATAATTTTTGATAATTAGCAGACGTACGTAATTTTTCTTTTTTGTTAATGTTTACCCTCTTTATAAGTTTTATATGTGCGCACATGAGCATATACATATTATACAAAGTTTATGACAGTTACATCCGTGACGTAATAAATAATAAGAACGTAAACTTGTGTTGGTGTACAGGGGCTCAAATATCCACTGTATATTTCAATGTAAATGTGACATTGCCGAAAATATTTATATGCCTACTGTCATTTATTCCGCAATATATTATTTAACACTTTAACGCCCCGTAAACTATTTAAATATTAAAAATTCTTTAGTAGAAGATTACTGATATAAAATTATGATATGAAATATAGTTTCTAATCTAGGCAATTTTTATTTACTTATTAATAAAAATCATCGTTTTATATAAGAAAAATATTTCTTTTTGTAGTCGACCACTTTTTTTTAATAGTCATACAAATTAAATAACTTATTTTCCGAAAGGTTATCATATCAGATTATATTCTTCGATACCTCAATTTGGATATAGATTTTCCGCAAATATTTATTCATTATATCACAATAACTTTTAATTAATTGTAATAGTTTCCATCATACGTAACTATATAAATCACCCACGCGTCTTCTAATACTGAATCATTTTGAAAAACATTAAAACCTGTTATAATTTCCCTGGAGCATTAATTATAAAATAAATATATCGAAGTAATCTTCCTTTTGATATTACGCCAAGCTTTTTTATCTAATCCGTATCCACTCTAAATATGGAGAATATGGAGGACAAACCAGATTTTTCTTCACAATTTACTTTACAATCTAGACTGACTAATTGCACGCTGCTTTTTTCTAAAATGATAATAATAAAAGAATGTATACGATTGTTTGTTAGATAATCACCTTACGCCTTATTTTCGGACGTGTATAGAATATAAAATATGTATTGTGTCAACGACATTGATACCGTTGGGTATAGATTGTTATACTCTTTGAATAAATTTAAAAACCAACATTTACAAAAATTCTTAATGGATATTCAATTTGTTATTTAAATTACTAATGGTTTCACAACGTCGATTTTAATAAGGATATACTCGTACATCTCACTTGACAACATTTAAAAATCTCTCTAACATTAAGCTATTAATTACCTCACAATGTTTTGTTTTGATCAATAAGTTTGGCCTTTCAATTTGATGTTAAAACATAAAAATTTCACAAATTCATAATTCTATGTTAAAAAAGCAGTAAAATATTCGCTTTTTAATGAGTCAAATGTTTCAGTTTCAAATGTATTAGTGTCACCCTATTTATTTACACACGATCAAATTAAATGCGCACTTGTCACCGTAAAGCCTTTCGCTTCTTTGTGTAGGCGTCATCAAACAAGTAGGGTCTGCAACACCCCTAATGCGCCCGCGCTCGCCTTACACAATATTAATTTATTATAAGCGTCTAATGCTAACAAAAATATGATTCGCTATGTCGTCCGGTGTGATACGGGCTTATTTTTTTATTATTTTACTTTTATTATCACACGATATTGGTGTTGTGGCGAATTGTCTTCAAATATTCCGATAAATATTCACTTTCACGTTAATTAAAAAAAATAACATCATAAACCTTATTTAAGTCTATAAATAATTAATAAATTTATTTTTGTAGACCAAGAGTTTACAAAAAGGATGTAGATCATATTCAATAGTTTAATCAAATTGTTCAAGACTTTTTTCAAAGAAAAAATATTTTAAATATTTTTTCATAATAAGTTTATAAAATTTTCTAAAACACATAATCCTTACATGTTTCAATTATTATAATATGCTCCTTACCTCTGCTGCAGTAATTGTATTATCTATAACATGTATCAGATATAATGGATTCTGAACAAAATCTATTTTTTTTCGGATAAACATTCCCTTATTACAAAACATATCCACATACAAATGCTTTCAGAATTCACATTAAAATTATATGCTGAAACATTTGCAACAGCTTTATTTTGAAGTAAAATAATTTTTCATTTAGTTGATTTTTTAAATGTAAATCAAATTGTTGAATTTCATTTAATTAAGAATAAAAATTATGCATACATTTTAAACATAAAACTTTTGATTGGTTTCAAAAATTTATAATACATATAACACACCTAATGTAAAACAACAATTTCAAAAGAATTTTATCTTTGTTGCATTGAATAAAGAATGTTTTATTTTGATTAAATTAAGAAAAATATTCTTTGAACACGCTACACAATTCAATAAAGCGCCAAGAATTGATTTCGTTTGTCATAATTATTTAAATTTATGGATGTGATATGTATTACATCAATATATGATTAAAGGTACTTTAAACTAGCAAACAAAATCTTGCATGATTAGTTAAGTTACTTCACATATTACTGTAAATTTGGACTAGACACGATTAGAAAGTGAAGCGTATGAACTTCAAATAACTCCATTTAGATAAATAAATATAGAAAATTAAAAAAATATATTATTCCACTTTATACCTACAAATTATGTTAAAAAGCCTGTTTAACACAAAACCATTGTTAGAAATATTTAATAAATGCAAGTTTGTTAGTAAAATAAATCTCCATTATACGCATGTCAAACATATTAAAATAGCTGAATAAATACGTAACACGGTATACTTACAACCCCTACTTGATATGAGCATTTTATTATTTTAATACTTTCTCCTTTGGGGAATTGGGAGGGTGTTTATAATTCGTCAAACACATTGTCATACAGTTTATTGAGTTACAAAATGTGTTAAGAAGGATTTTATTTAGAGGGATGAATAGCTAAAAAAGAGAGGATCAGTAATATCTTTTAGACTTAATATACCTCCGTAGAAATTATTTTATATTCCAATACATTTTAAAGCTATTTATTTTCAAAATAAACATTTATTTTTACTAAATTTAAAATTATGAAGTTTTATACTACTTGTCATCATGAATATGAATTATGAATAAAATTATAACATACATAGAAAAAAATATTTTTGTGATGAATAATTTATTAAAAATAATCATTTTATTTTCAAAAGCATGAAGTATACTTTACACCACAAATTGACTACTAAAGAGTTCAAAAGTAACATACATTTCTTTAATAAAAAAGCTTAAAGTTATTTAATTTGTTATATCGGTTATATGTGTTTGATAACGCTGTGGCATAATCATTTAACGATGAAAAAACTTATTGAATAAAACAAAAAAGGTGTAATGTATGCGTGTTCTATACATATTTATTATTTAACTGTTGAAATCTCAAAAATACTCATATTTATTTTCGTTCAGTAAGATGTCTTACCGAAAATAAATAATTTAAAATTTTCCACTCTACCCTTATTTTCCATCCCCCTTTCTTAGTAACAATCGTGTTATTATCTAACACGACAAATATTCAGATGAATATTTACTTAACACGTATAATATTTTAATCTTCCCCTACGAATTACATCATAATGCGTTTCACAATTACACGGTCATATTTTCCGCCGTTTGATTTTGAAATATCCCCCCTGCGCCCTCCAGGAATAAGGCAGGAAATACCAAAGGTGTGATGAAATACTTGATTATTTTGCCAGAAGTATGTTTGGCACTCCATCAAATGAATGAGTAAGGGAGAAGGAGGGAAGAGTGAATTTATAACACTCTCTTCAAGTAGTTAAGCTGCGACTGTATGGAAATGTGAAAAGCATTAAAACGATATACGAGTATGACTGTAAAGTTTTTTGATGACGTCATCCGTGTTACGTTATTGTAATTTTTAATGATGAAAGCTTTATAGATATTTGGCTTCATAAAATTTATCATTTTAATTAATATATTTAACTAAGTTTTCAATCCTTTAATCGATGAATACTTTAAGAATATATCAATTCCGTAAGTATAACCTGCGACTCCAAAACTGAATATACGAAAATCCATCCCAATGTCCGTATTGTTTACTTCTTGCAAAATTAAATCACAAGACGGCCCATAAAACCAATTATAGAGACAGCAGCTAGCATACTAGTTCTTTATTAATTCTTTCATTTTTCCTAACTCTCTAAAAAGAGGGGCTGGACAACTAAATCACATCTCATATTTGCAGTAACAAACATTTTACTATGCATAGTCTAATCACTTTTAATATGTTAACTGTCACATCTTATTTTAAATAATAAAAACACATTTTAAGTACTTATTTCCAGGATTTATTGAATGAATCTATTTAAAAAACTACTGTGAATTACAATTGAAAAATTTTCCTGTTTCTCTTTTGTAAGACTATTTTAAATAAATTTATGCCAGCTTGATTGAAATTTTGAGACATTTTATACTTCAAGCGATACACATAATTTCATAGTCCAACCTAAGGCAAGAATAAATCTAGTAATCTTATTTCTATATTTCAAACAAATTGTTAAAAATTTAAAAGCATGGGGTGACAACAGTGAATACAACAGAAAACAATTTGACTTACATCCATAATTAATATATCAAACACTTGCCCGTTCACAATTTTGACAGGATAGAAAAAAGCTCCGCCGGATACAATAGACTCCGTAATAAAATCAGTCACACAATCATAAAGTAAAATATGTTCTAACAGACTGGGGAGGGTTTTTTTAAATTCACTTGTTTGGGGTCGCGCCCTGCGCACTCTTTAATAACATAATAGCGCAATTCCCTCGCCGCATGATTCAATTTGGATTTTTTAGGTGTCGCATTCGTCTAGCAGGAGACAGTGGTGCATCAAATTTAAATCTTTCATTGATATATTTCTAACATACAAAAAGATTGAACGTTTCGAAAATTTTACACTGGAGTATGTATCCGATCACACTCTACAATAAAGATACTTAAAAAATCTACACTATAAGAATCTGTTTATAGGTCTCATTTTAACTTCACTCTCTGGTCGCTTTCTTGTGACCAATAATTTTTGAATTTATTTTGCAAATCCTCGTTTTCTCTTTCTCTGTTTAACGTTAACCACTATCATTCAAAATGATTTATGATTGTGCTTATAATAAATTAATCCAATAACTTTGAACGATATTTTAACCAGTAATATAAAATTTTATCGAAATAAAAGTTTATAAAATTATTACTTTTCTTGAGTATTTATTGATAATTTTGATATTCTATGTCATATGGTATTTCAGTCATATTCATTTATTAAGTTTTACTTTCCAAATATAGTATTTATTATAATCATACATTTTGTTTTACGCCTCTAGTTTACAACAATATAAGACCTCGGAATATTACAAAATGACAAAATCGATTGAAATTTCAAGTAGCTACGAGAACGTATAGTATCCCTCTCGTCCCTAAGGAATTGATGAATTACTTTTGGGAGTCTTATGACACAGTACGTTAAAATTGCTTGTATTATTTCATACCTACTGTTACTATCAGGCGGTGAAATATCCTTCAAACCCCTGCTTAGAGAAATATAGTCAATTCCAATTTTAAATCTGTAAAACGTAAAACACTCTCATAATTTTTATCACTAAAGACGGACAAAAATATCATACTGATTTTTAAGTCTTTCGTTTAAACATTTTATGATATTGTAAAATAATATTTAATATATTCAAAACAAAATTTATTACGCAAATCTAAACTTAATATTAACACATTTTTATGAATGCTTAAGAAAGAAATACTGATGTACTTTATGTGGAAAGCAAATTTCGTATAAGTACCTATCCCCTATGCGAAATTTCCCACTTGCATGGGGCTATATTATGGCTTAGCTATTCTATAAAATAATTGAGACTTTAATTTCAATTTCGGTGAGTAATGAAACAAATTTAATTTTGCTAGCCAAGTTAGGGGAGAACTTACTGCCAAAACACATGAAATTTTTTATCACTATCAATAATTATTTTAATCTATGCAACGAATTAAATGAATGAGGAATACATATATATTTAAAAACTATTTCAGTTCTCAATGTGGATTTTCTAATGTAATCTCAGTACAAGTTTTTTTCTCCCTTTTTTTTGATAGAGTAGCTATAGAAATGACATATCTACTCGCCACGACCCGATCGTTTTACTCGATGAGAAACTACATCACATGATACATGACCAAGATCGGAAAATTTCATCTGAAATCTGAAAAAAAAATTCTAGTAACTATGCCGGAATCATGTGGTCGCTATTTTAAAGCTCTCAACACTACAGAGGATGACAATCTTCTCCAGCACTACTACTTAAGGCTTGGTAGGGTACAATTGTATAAAAATATCAGCATAAATACATACATGAATCGAAACATCTACAAAATATCATTATAACACAGTAAAAAAGTAGCAATCTATTTAAAATCTATAAAAATTGAAAAACGAATAATTGACAGCTATTTCGGCTTACGCCCTCACCAGAACTGCTTTAACCGTGTTATAATGGAGTTATACTGAGTAAATACCAATTTGATCAATAAAACGGCCATCGTGTCATATTTGCTAGCTTAAGATGGGAAGCTATAAAATATTTATCACTTAACACTACACGACAAAGATATCCAAACGTATTTTGTTTCTATTGATTGAATTGACATTTACTTGGTAGAACTCCATTATAACACGGTGAAAAATAGCAATGTATTTAAGTTCTACAAAAAATTTATAAGATATAGCTGATAGCTGTCTCGGCTCACGCCATCGTCAGACGTATGTTTAATTAGCTGTGTAGATAAGCGAATGTACATTTATACATAGTTCTGCCATAGAGCCGAAAAAGCTATCAACTATATGCTATAAAAGTTTTGTAGAACTAAAATAAATTGCTATTTTTTCACCGTGTTTTTTGTTACAATGTTGAACAAAAGCTCAAATCGACTAAATGTCTTGAGTTATATTGCTTACAATTGAAATAAATAAGTTAATATCACATGTTACAAACAACAAAGACAATAGTCATACCGCTTAAATATAACATTGTTTGTAGAAGCGTCCAGTGATCCGTGTAATAAACATAATGGGGGGAGGTACGCACATCTGAGCGTGAAAAATTATCCACATGTTCGTTTTGAACCAAAGCACTCAGGTTTTCTCACCCTCTCACCAGACAACAAGGCTCTCATTTGACACTTAGCTAGACAATGTGAATATATGACAATTAATAAATTCATGCCTGGCCTTCCGTTAAGACTTCAGAAAATATTTACACGTAAAATGCATTATAAATTACAACCATAAGTCAAACGAACTCAATTATTTCTTACTTTGGGAATTCGTCCAGTAACTTTGTTACAAGTTTCTATTTTTAACGCACATTTCTTACTTTCAAATGATATTACCTCTCAGCTATATATTATATACAAATCTTTATATATGATTTTTTCTTATAATCAATATTTATATTTTAATATTTTCTTACTTGTTCAACTAAGGTTTTATTGCAGAGTGATGTTATGTATTTACAAACAATTATTCTAATGGAATGTTTTTCATCTTCTTATATTAATTGCATAATGATAAAAAAAAAAAAAGTATAATACACCAAAAACTACCTTCTTAAACCAAAATTATAAGTTTATTGATTGAATTGGCATTCATTTGGTAGAACTCCATTATAACACGATGAAAAAATAGCATAATAATCGTCAGAACTATCTGTGATAGTTCTGACGATGGCGTGAGCCGAAATAGCTATCAACTATATTTGTTGAAAATAGTTTTGTAGAACTAAAATACATTGCTATTTTTTCACCGTGTCAAAATTATAAGATCTGATGTTTTGTTTAATACTTAACGAATATCCAATCATGACAAATGTGTCATATACAGTACAACGTATACTTAACTCCATTTTAAGTAATATTAAAATACTATAGTTTAAAAAAGCTATAAATATAAGTATCAATAAAAAACTCAAAGAAGATCAATTTATTTATTATAAACATACTTTAACAGATGATGTAAAAATACATTGTTAACCATTATTCTCTAAGCCAATATTTTTTAAATTTTTTCATCTGAAGAAAACTTTTAGATATTAAATAACAAAAAAAAAATATGATGGAAACTGCAGCTCATTTCTATTACTACGTGTATCATATTGGTCCACTGATAAAGCCTATACGTTAGTAATATAACTCTTATAAATTATCGATTGAATGTTGTCAAAATTTATAAAGTATATGCTATATTCGACTAGATAAATTTGCATGCAATGAATAAATTTCTACATCATTTAATTTATTTTCTCAAATTTTATGAAAAGAAGAATCATATACCTAAAGGTAAATAATAATAAATTTCATAAATTTCTTATTTTTATACAAAAATTCATGCTTATCAAAAGCAATTAAATGTATAAAATACGCTTTACGTCTACGATGTAGAAACGCACAATATAGCCAGAGATATTCCTCATGCATGGAGTTCAAATTGAAGGATTATACTGTAAGAAAATTTATACATTTTCAACCCGCTAAACACATAACGAGTTAATTCAATTTACTGTCGTTTGTTCACATCGTTTTGATGGTACGTTTTCTTGTTTTAGACGCTTTAAACATTTGCGCTGTTTTATATTCTACCTACACATTTGTACAACTTTTCATTTATTTTGCGTATTTGCTTAACAATTTAATTTTAAGCTGACTATATTGTCTAGCTTCCAATTAATAAATAGTGTAGTGAATCATACATTTTAAGCATTCTCGTTCTTTGTCGTTGAGATCAAAATTAGGACTCTACGACTATCTAGGTCCTCAAATATGACATATTATTAATGAATAAAATTGTATATTTTTAATCGATTGCCGCATATCACCGACATCTTTATCAAATTACCAGTTTCATCAATTCTCGATGAATTACCAATCATTTGATTAACATCATGTATGTTAAGTCAAAGTATTTTTTGTAGATGACGTTTGAGAATATTATTCTGGTGCACTTCTCGAAGGAAAACAAGACTCAAACGTAGTGATTTTATTGCACGTTGTTTTATAACATGCTTTCCAAAACTTTTAAAACAATTTAGGATGTCAACATCGAATAAGAGAAACTTTTCTATGTTTGAAAATTTCTAGTCTAAAAAGAACAAGACAATCGGATAAAAACCCATTCCCTTAAAAAACAATTTTTGTGTCGTTAAGTTTTCATATTAAATCGTATCAATTGAATTGGAAATACAGGCACCTTCAGTCGATATTATAAATTAAATATTTTTAGAAATATTTTCTTTTTTCAAAAAATATCTCTCAATTCACAAAATTTCATGGAACGAATTTTTGGTTATCCTCAAGAAATATACAGTGTCAAGAATGTATGATTTGACATATATTATAACATTCACCTCATCAAGCTGTACAAAATTAATTTGGAGCGAATTTCAAACTTGTTTTAACCTTCACTTGTGAATTTGGTCAAATAAATTGAGTCGGGCTACAAACGAATGTTCAGTTTTTTTTTAATCATATCTTTTGATATACAAAAAAAATATTTAACTTATTTGCTTTAAGCTTTTGAAATGATTTCGTGTTTTACTAAGGATGAAATTCATCTGATATTAATAATCCATCAGAATCACCTGAATTTCTCATTTCGATTTATATTTTTAAAGCCATGGTCTAAATTTATGTTTTTCTTTATTTAAGAGATTTTTCAATTATTTGACTATTATATAGAAATTTCTGATATTAGTATGATTGATATTGCTATTTTCGTGAATCTAAATATTTTTTTATCTTATTCTGAAAACTTATTTATCAATGAATTATACAGCGATGTATGCTTTTTTTCTTAATAAGAAATCACGTCCCTTTTTAAGCAATTGCATAATAAAAAAAACAATCACATACAATCCCGTTATTATTCCATAAATAAGTTTGCATCGTGCTTGCTTAATCCGTAGAATTTAAAATACGCTTTGCAAATTTATTAATCACTTATAAATATTAGTATTTTCTTCTCGCAAGTGTACAGTAAGTCATTTGCATATTATTGTATGCTTAAGTCATTTAATCCAGGGGCATGGCGAGGTGAAGGGTGAACTAGGGGGAAGAGGGATACACCTCCGGGAGAGAGTCTGGGAGTAGCTTGAATATTTGATAACCGTTTCTGTGACAAATAAATGCCTCCGGGGAATATAGTCCTCTCGCCCTACGCTGCTAATGCCTGAGTCGAGTCGCTTTAGTCTCCGCATGACTACCAAAGTCATGTGCGTTTAAATTATAATATTTTTTTTTTTGTAAAATATTCATTGAACTCAAGAAAAGAATTCACTTTAATATGCTTAACATACATTTTATACAATTAATATGCTTTTGCTTTTTTATTTATTTACAAATGTGCATTAAATTTCAAGAAAATTTATTACGCGACGCTTATAAAATTCAATATTATGATTGAAACTCTATTGATCAATTTCTCTAGGAAAACTTTTTCAATTATAATGAAAACTTTTATCCAATTATTTTACTCAGCAAAAAAATTATAAAATAAAACTGAGAATATTTTCATTCGGAATAGTATACATACATATGGGATATGGGAAGCTAGAAAAATTATTTGTTCATATGCCACTTTCGATCGCAAAGACACATATATATTTTTCAATATTTAATTATTTGTCATTCATGATTTCTGACTTTTGTATGAAATGTTTTTCATATTCTGTGATATGGCACTCCTCGCTCCTAAATAAGTTGTGTGCTATGAATTGTTGATCTACTTTATTTCATCCAGGTGCACTAGTAGAGTAAATTAGATAATGTAAATTTGTATAATGTATAAAATATTTCTAAATGAAATAATAATGTTATAATTCATTTTAAAACTAATGGTCAAAAAACAAAGTTAAAAAAAACAATGACAAATATGCACTACTTTCGACGACCCTCGTTATAATTTTGCAACCCTACATACATCCATTGTAATATTGACATATTCAAATGACATCATTTTCACATCTCAATTTAGGGAGAGGGGGTCTCGTCAGCGAGATCGTCACACTGTTATGTTGTCTCTATGAAGCCTGCCTATCAACTTCATATAAGCTTATACAAACACACACACGAACAAAGGTGAAGTGGGTGAGCTGAAAATTGTATTTGCTGACAAAAGCAATACACAAAATAAATATCCACGCATTATTTCGACACCTCTTCCTTTTAAATGGCTTTCGCTTCAAGAGACGCGTGAAGCTTAGTGAGGCAAAACCTGTCTAAATCTTTATTTTGTAATAGAAATATGTTTGCCTTTTTATTCAAAATAATTTAAACGTATACTTATTGAACATTTGAGCTAACTTCTTTGACCAAATCGTTAGTCACATATAATTCTAGTATGGGGATTTTAAAAACAGAAATTATTATACTCTCAAATACGAGTGAACTTAAATGATAGGAGATTCTTCATTTACAAATATGATGAAATATGTGTAGACGGAAAGTGAGAAAAACATGAAATAATAAATAATATGAAAAACAAAATTGTTTTTCATATTACTGAGTAATAAGCCACAAAACCTACTCATTCGCCTTGTTTAATCATCTATCTCTTGTCTAAAAT
This sequence comes from Himalopsyche japonica, assembly GCA_028555115.1. NCBI lineage: Eukaryota > Metazoa > Arthropoda > Insecta > Trichoptera > Rhyacophilidae > Himalopsyche > Himalopsyche japonica. The sequence continues at coordinate 800,341 of JAHFWJ010000722.1, forward strand.
CAAATTGTCTAACGAAATCAGAAACCATTTTGAAGCATAAACTTTTAAGTTTACTTTGCTTATTGAAAACAATTTAAATTAACTTTTTTATTTTTATTTATAAAATATGACACATTGGCAATGAAATATATGCTATTTTGATAACAATAAATATTAAAACATAAATTTTAACTATGAAGATACATCTGTCAAAATTTATATTCATTCATTTTTAATATTATATATCAAGACTTTCAATATATGATATAAATTTAAAGAGATTGTTATTTCCACTTTTATTTTTCCTAACCTTATATTTCAATTACTCAATAGTCAATAATTTAGGAATAACAGCATGAATGCAAGAACACATTTATTCAGAAATAAGATATAGAAATGCATTAGAATTATAATCAAACTTTCGGTCTCTCAGCTAATTCCTTAAAACATACCTCTTATGTTATAAGTACCAAATTAATTTGGCATACGTAAAAAATTCATTGCAATTTAAAAGAAAACATTTGTAATTTATAGGAAAAGATTTTATTCAAGCTTTTTTTATTTATGAATAGTATTTGATTATTTTTGTGACACTCAAATGGTATGCTGCTTATACCTGCAAAACGGTTTCATTTATAAAAAAAAATTTTTATCAAAAGAACTAAAAATGCCCTATGATAAATACTTTTTAAAATAATGAAATTTATTAGTTTCTTAATGGCACTTTGAAGGAAATGGTTTTAGTTACACTGGTTAATGTTTTCATGTCTTTATAATTAAATTTACAGTAGGAAAGCAAATGCGTATAAAAAGTATCTTCCTGGTGATTTTGACTTACACGCGCGGGTAGCGCCACACGACGGCAGGTAGCAAAACCATTTCGCACTGATAAAAAATAATATTATTATGATCTATGCACAAATTAAATAAAATATACCACTTTTAAGAAACGTACTTTTATACAAAACATGTATTTTATTTACTCGGTTAATAATATTCAACAGTTATTTACTAAACATATTTTATATATATAAGTTGTAACAGCATTCTATTACTGTGCGAACTAACATTTCTTTCAAAAGGTTAATCGTTGTCTTATGTAGTATATTTTGAAATATATAATTTTTTAAAGTTTTTTTTAAATAAAACTTGTAAAAAATACATCCAACGATTTTTTTTTAATACATTAAGATCATTTCTATTAATAATGTGCTAATACGGATGACCAACAAAATAAATTACTTTTCGACTGTCTATCGGTTTGACAGTGTATATTCTGTGTTTTTAAATATCAAATTATGGTTCATATTATATAATATATGTAAAGTGCCTAAACGCAATTTCAAGACAAAGTTTAATCGTTTTTTTCGAATACAAAATAATTTAAGCTGTTTAAATTCTTTTACTCAGAAATTAAAGCATGAACTTTTTACTTTCAATTCTTCGCTAAAGGACATTCAATGACTAGAATACAATTCTTAGAATATATAACTTCACTATTGTATACTATGGTAATGATAAAACAGCAGTTTTAAGACGTTTTCATTTTTATTTTAAGATTAATTAACTTTACATTACACAAAACAAAATGATTTTCTGTACCTGTCCGTTCTATTGGTCAAATCGACAACCAAAACATAATGATTTTTCAATTCATTTATACACTTGTCTTTAATTGTTCTCATACTAATATTTCCTTCTCGTTACCCGATGTTATCTCATATTAACGCTGTCCTATCGTTACGCTATCCATAAAGTCAACGCTGGTGTCAAACACTTCTAGTTAAGTAATTTCCTATTAACTTGAGAAACTCCGTTAGAATAAAGATTTATGCCTGCATAATATAAATAGTGCGCTTATAGTTTTGGTTTTTTTTTTCAAGTTCCGTGTGTAGTTCAATTTATTTTTGCATGTTTAAATTGATGATCTTATAATAACCAACAATATTCTAAGCAAATATTCTTGGAATAGGCAAAATAATTTGAATTATTAACGATATGAAATATAACTGCATAATATTATGTTTTAGACGATTTTTTAAAGTAAAGTAAAGCTTTGTTCATACACATAATATTAAGTATTGTATTATTCTATTCCAATTTTCCTGTATCACGGAATAATTCTATCACTCACCCCTTCTCAGGAAGGAAGCTTCAGAACATTTATCAAAATATTGTTATTGTGCAATCGTAATAGTCGATCATTAGGCAAAATATGGTGAGTGTCAGCAAAAAGCATTAGCGGAATAACATTATTCAATTCTATGGCACGCGCCTATGCCATTACATCGACTTCTATGGCTCTAATTCCAACTTCATGTGATATAAATCATTCGTATCACAATGTTACGACAGTGCAATGACACTCTTGTATATCTGGAGTATGCAGTGCAGTAATATGTTACAGAATTGATCGTACAACAACATATACATATACATTTTCGATACTTACAAATATATTATACTTCGATAGTGCTTCAAAATTAAAACTGAAATTACCTAGATTAGCATCCTAAAACCAGATCATAAACATTTTAAATAGTTTGTGTCAACCATTATCATACCGTTTAATATTTTGAATAACGTACAATTATAAGAATAAATAATCAATGATTTAATTATAATAAAACGATTTTTAAAATTGCTTCCAGCCATTTGGATTCTAAACAGTGTGCGAAGTGAGTTCTTTGCTCCAATACTCCTTCTCACTCTCTTTCTTAAGTAACTATTTTTTTATGCAAAATCTATATTTTACAATACATTCAATGTTTTGAAAAATTTGTCTTATTTTTGAATTATTTATTGGATGAACATAATGAATATAAACAACAGAAAAAACTATCGATAGGTTGAGATGTTTTTTTTTCTTTTTAATATGTTAACTATTACTCCTTGATGGAAAGGAATGATATTTTAAATAATAAAAACTCATTTATAGTATTTATTTCCACAATATATTTTTTGATTGGGACCGGCTTATCGCGAGCATTATCAACTGATAACACCTTAAAAGTGATTGATGAAGCGGGTACGGCTAAACTTACTATCTTATTTAAGAAATACAAATTAAAACAGTCTTTAGCATCTCAACATATTTGGTACAACAGAGAATGTCTTCGTCTCTACATTATACCGAACTTTTATAAATCAGTTGATTATGCTCACGATGAGCAAAACCGGTCCTGATCAAAAAGCACGTTGTGAAAATAAGTACTAAAAAATGTGTTTTTATTATTTAAAACATTTTTATTTTACAATTTTTTTTACACTAACTGGTTTTTCTAAACATTATGTAAAATAAATGTATAATGCAATTTTATTTCAAAATTGATTCATTGTGAAGAAACTTCCATTTAATCAACTATTTTTAGATATTCCCTGTAATGCCGCTTATACATATGGCATGAACATGGTTGGTGACAAAAAAAGCTCGCCAGTTTTGTTAACGAGCGTTAATCGTGCTTTAGAGATATCACATGACAGTATCCTCATATGATAATCCTGCAGGTCGCGTGCCGCACATGCGCACAGTTTTCCCGCGTATTTCACTGCATGTTTTTTTTATTACTCTTTCAGCTTTACCCACGATCCCGCCAAAACAAGACCATGTTTCACACAGATGGTTAGCGAGGCCGAGCTTTATTAAGCGCCTATTAAAATCTTTGTAATAGGCGTTTGTTTATCGAATTTTACAGTGTGTTTATAATTTTATGACGTGTCGGTTTATTTGTGGAGCAATCATAAAATATGTCTTAACTATATTGCTACTAACGAGATGAAGACGCCAGTTTCCCTTAACAATAATTGCACCCAGAACACTAACGAACACTATTTATTCAAAACTAAGCCATTTAACATAACTGTTCATATTACTACACTCAATTAATTTTAGGATTTCGTAACAGAATATACATGTTAATAAACATTCGACAACGATATACACAATCAACTTTTCGATCGTACTTTCTTAATATACAAATAATTATAGTATATCCTTCGTATTTTTCTTTTTATCCATTTTAGGTAGCCAAATTTTGCTACAAGAAATAAAATAATCGGTCATGATATAAAAATAGTATCGATACCCCCCTGTTAAGTTCTAAAGGCAATTTTGTCACGATATCATATTGTCATTAATGAAATATTGGGTTTGTTTTAAAAAGAATATGGATTTATTTTAAGCAAATTGCTATCAGTGATATTGTACAAAATAATTATATTGTTTAACACATTAAATAAAATAGCAATGTATTTTAGTTGTACATTTGTTTAAAGATATAGTTGATAGCTATTTCGGCTCACGCCATCGTCAGGTCGTGGGCCGAAATAGCTATCAACTGTATCTTAAAAAAAAATTGTAGACCTAAAATACATTCCTATTTTTTTCAACGTTTTATAATGGAGTTCTACCAAGTGAATTCCGATTCAATCAATAAATGTATTCTATATTTATAACCATGAGCCCAAAAGAAGTGAAAAAATACTACCACTAGCCCAGCTCTCTGTGGTTTTAGAACACTTTTGATAATATATGTATTCAAGAAGAAATTTATCCAAATTGACAATAGCTTAGTATTTTTTTTTATATAGCATTTTTTGTTAACAAACTGTATTTTAGACATTTCTTGTGAACAGATTTTATATTTATATTGAACATTGAGTGATCAACATATATCAATATCTATCTCTTAATTTATTTCAAATTCAAATGAATAATTACATGATAACCCATCTATAAATATTATAAACAAAAGTACCCACACTAAGTGCTACCATGGTATAATAAAACAAAAACACCTACATTGGCGTTATATTGCCTGCCTATATCCGGAAGAGTTACTCGTGTTTTTATTGTTCCATAGATCTTAATCTCTATTATTATTTCCTGTTATAACTTTTGAAATACAAGTAGCACTAATTGATTAGAAAATGTATTTGAAACCGGTTAGCAGTATACGTCATACTCGATTACTTTATAAAAAAGCTTATATTGAAAATAATTACATTGAATGTATCTATTGTTATATTCTCGAAGACTTAAAAATGTATTCTTGCCGTGCATTAACTTAAAAAGTATACGTTTTAATAAAATAAAAATTCTCTTATATTATTTTGTATCAAACAGAATATTTATTCCAATTAAAACAGTTGAACTGAACACAAAAACTTTTAAAAATTTCAGAATGATAAAATGATTAGATTTTGTACGTAATACGGCAGTCAGTCAATCTATAACTCTGTTTTTTTTAATTCTTAATTGGCATTTACTTTATTGAACTCTATTATAATAATTTGAAAATATTAAACTATTCAGCGGTGCAAAATTTTAGATATGATAGTTGATAGCTATTTTGGCTTTTACTATCGTCAGAACTGCGGTTAAACAAAGTTTATTCTCTAAATGAATGAATGAAACGATTTCTCTGTAATGATTTTTGTTAAGGCGATTAGTTAAAATTTATTCGCTTGTTTAAATGACTAATTAATATTACTACTATAAAAAATAAAAAATACCTCAAAAACGATAACTGACTTATTATTTCTTTCGATACTTAAATAGGCAAGACAATTTATTGTACAAATATTCTCAAACAGTGTATAAATCAAAGCTTAAATCAGTTCAATCACAGCTAGCAAAATAGCAAAATTTTGTATTCGAATATTTTAATAATAATGCCTAATGTTTCTTTCAACTTTCTTCGTAAAACAAATGTCTAATTTATGTTTGTTTCTCCAAAATAACAACAAGTAATTGTAATCAAATAAACAAATAATAAATAATTGATTAAAATCACTTTTTCGTGTAACTATTCTAAAAATCTTCTAAACATACAATATTTGTAATTGTAATATCAGATTCATCTTTAATTTTAAGGCATAAAAAAACTGATGATCCAACCATCACAAACAACGTCCATACACTTCAACAGGAAACAATAAAAATATTACTTTTATGTATCCTTTTAATTTAATTAATCGGGGTACTAAAGTGTGCAGAGTCACTTAAAATTCGGGTCGAATTTTATTTCGACTTTATACTCCCTGTGTTTAATGATATGGGTACTTAAACGGTTGATTGGTGTGTAACAGGTTAAAGGATCACACACTACCTTCAAAAGTAAATTAGCCTCGTGGCTAATCAAATGGTCGTGATACAGTTTAGAATGCTTTCAACTCGTTAATGCATTATCTACCACTAAAAATATAGCTACTCTATCAATATTTATTTGATGTCATACAAATTTTGGTTTCATAGAAACAACCATACAATGAAAGTCTTCTACAAAAAATTTACTTCAAAAAATTATTAATAACATAGCGGTTTTTATTTTCAATCAAGAAAACACGTACGTATCTCAATGGCAAGATTAAAATATAAACATTTATATTGATCATTATGAGCACATCGCAAAGAGCAAAAGAATTTTATCGATATTTCTACATTGATGCAAATTACCAATAATCAAGTATATTTTTATTTATATTTTACTTCAAGTTATAGGAATAAAATCGATTTGTATTAATTAAACAATAAATATATACATTGCTCTTAAATTTATGGCGATATGGGATATGTTTTAAAAAATACTGCAGCTTGAATAGAAACGTCTTAAATTTACAAATAGATGCGAAAATTTTAAATTTGTTACTGAAAATCATAAATTATATATCAAATATTATAAATACACCAGAAACATGTTTCTATCAAGTTTTATTACGCCAGTCACTATCTTTTCACAATTAATTTAAGGTATAATTCTAGTCCAGAACTTTGAAGAAATGGATTTTTTCAATATTTTCGAAACTTAAATCCTTAAGAAGAATTATCAAAATTCAAATTATTTTTAAAGATATAAGTCTTTAGTGATGTGGCATATGAACCGGTCCGAAACATTAAGCGCGGTTTTCTCGAAACTATTTTTTTCGAGACGGTTGACATGATATCACAAGTTCTACAAGACAGAGTTATTTGAAATTTGGTGTGAACTTTCTCTATTCGTCTTTCTATCGTACTGACTAAAATTATAAAAAATTTTCAACTTTTACATTTTTTTTTCCTAATTTGATTATTTATATGTGTTCTTCAAACATCAATAAAAAATGTACATTCTTGAAAAAATGCCTGAAATTCTTGCCTCTAGATTAGAATACTCCCTTAAGTATGTTTAAATACAATAAATAAAATCATATAGATTACTTAACAGCTGTTTTTGTTTTAAAACATGGTTCACTTATCATGCACTCCCTTATTTCCTAGATCACAATCTTCCGTATAAATCAAAATATGAAATGGGGTGAATCGCGGATGTTCATATTTCAAATGATAAGAGTCGGAAGCCGCCCATATTTGTACTCGGCTTAACTGTTATCGTAACTGTCATATAGTACTACCCGTCAGACTAAATGAACATAATGAGTATGACATATGAAGCACTCAGATCGCGAGTGTGAGCCCGCTTACCGCAACATTCATCACACACCGCCCCACAAGATGAGAAACACTAACTGACTCACTTAGTACATTTAACTTGGTTATGTCTCACAGTTATCACTCACTTAACTCGGGGCTGTATGAAGTTATGATGTATTTTCTTACTCAAAGTTGTATGGGGCGTATAAAATCGCATGTAATGAATTTATTTGTGCTTTTATGCAAAAAAACATTGAGTAGACTTTTATAAAATAAATTCCCATTTCATGAATAATAATGATGCTATTAATTAGTTTGTATTTGCATGAATTATCATTTTTGCCACTACCTGTTATTTCTAAATAAAAAATGTTAAACGTCACATAAAAATACGTTTTTCGTGAATTCGATAACATTCGTCTAAATTCTTTATGTATAATTTTAACCTATTTTATTTAATAGAAAACTACCCTTTTCTATGAATATTATTTTACAAAATTTTTCATTGTTCATTATAAAAAACTTCTAAGGATAGATTACTACAGAATCACGTTTTTGTGATTTTTTTATGAACTGACCGATTTTTTACTACTGTAAAATGTCTTAATTTATTAGATGAAATGAAAACAGACAAAACACAACTATTTAATTCTCAAAATAATTAAGTTCGATTTTTTGTTATTTCATAATATATTTGAACACTTAAAAAAATGTTCGACATTTATTAAAAATATGTTTATTTAACATAAAGAATACTTCAATGTATTGTTAATACAGATAAAAGACGATCACTGGCAAAAGCGCAAAATATTGATTAATCAATGTGCTTGAATTTCATAGATCACTTGAATATAAGATATCTTTGACCGTCTATGTTGCAATGTATTTTGTATGTTGCATATTCTTTTTACATTTTTAAAATCATTTACTTTTATCACTTTCATTATAAATTTTAAAAAAATGTTATCAAGATTGCCAGCCCTTTCCTTGTTTGGTAAAATGGCGTGAAGCACAGAGCGTTAACAACATTTCAAACACCTAACAGTCTTAACTACACATATCATGCGGCGTGAAATATTATGATGTCTTAACAGACAGTTTGTATTTATAATTCGTTGTACGGGTTAAAGGTGTTGACATCTGTACGCACGCGTGAAGCGGCTAAGTGCGAGTCAGCTTTTGACTAATATGTTTATGTAAAGTTGACGGGTGTCGGTTGAGTTATGGTAGACTTGTGCTCATCCTGGTTTTATCTTGCTACCGTTTTTGAATAAATATATAGATTACATTTGAGTTTATACTCTTTGGCTGTATACTATAGCTTAACGACTATTTAAACCATCAGCTGATATGGGTTTCGTGTAGACATTGTTTCAAGAAAAGGCATGTTAAGGGGTGTATTGAGTGTAAATATAGTTGGGCGTCGTATATTTTTTTGTATATTTCCATATGTTTTCTCATTCATGATCCAGTTACAATTTTCGGTATATAGATGCATCCGTGTCCTAGATCATCCGAATACAATACAAAAGTCGAAATACAGTCGGTGACCATGAGGTTAATACTAAAATTTCATTATATATATATCGCTAACGAAAAAAAAGGTACGATATTTGCTTCGTATAATAAATGCTACTATTGATTGGCAGTAGTCAAAAAAATAAAGAACACGAATTTCAACGAACATTCTAAATAAATCTTTGATAAGTGAAGTACGGAAATGTTAAAAGAAAATGTTTCAACAATAAATAAATCAATCCGAACTATGCCGAAGACTACTTCTCAATGACAAATTAGATATTCCTACGATCCTCAAGAGGAACAATAAGCTTAAACGTACAATAAGGAGAGCATGAAAACTCTAAAATGCAACTGTGATGTACATAATATTAAAAGGTTTAAATATTCATTTTAATTCACTACTATATTAAACTTGAAAAAGTTTATGTGACAATTAATTTTGACCATCTTATATAGCAGTAATCTTTAGTTACAGGTATGTAAAAATTTAAAGATTAAAAATTATAACATAGAAGGAAAGCTTTAAAAAATATGACTGTAAAGTTAGCCAAAGAGTTAAGTGAAAACACCCAATGACTTTTTTACACGATACATTGGTTCCAGAAAATGATGCGTATAAAAATAAATCGCGTGAAAAAAAACTCACGTTCAAATACTTTTATAAGTTGTTTCTAAAAATCGACGTTTTGCGTAAAATATTATCAAAAAAAATATAATTTATAAAACAAACACTCATCTGAAATTTCATTCATTATTTTTTTTTACAAAATACAACGAGATACAGATGCTGTTTTTCCTAGATTCCTGAACTGAATCTTTTTTTTTATTTATCTGATTCAAAAAGAAAATTTCTGCTAATTATTCAAATAATTCGCCGTTTGATGATGGTCCATATTAATTACATCTGTGGATATTAATCGTTCAAGTATTATATTATAACAAATAAAACAGTTAAGACAAAAAAATGTGTGTCAAAAAACGTAGTATTTTAGTAAAATTTTATTATCTTAGTGTTTTTGAATATCTATGCCAGACAATAACCCAGAATCGAGTCGATATAAAACATTTCTGACTATAGTATAAATATATCAAGTTTTATCGATAAGCAAAACGTTATACGTCACATCTTTTGTGTGGGGTTACTTTCATTAAGTCATAAACTTAAGATCTTATCAACTTGTCTGGTATATTGATTTTATAGTGTAGCTTTTTAAATCTAATAAAAGCTTTATTCCCTAACAGACTATCTTTAGATTTTCATTATTTTCTCAGCAGTGTGGCCCAAAATCAATTTAAAATTGAACCTTTAATCAGCGATAGATACATCACGTTCAATAAAGATTATCCCAACTTTGTGACGTTATATGTTGGCACTAAGCTTCAAACTATCCTTCATTACGAAAAACAATATCCCACCAAACCTTCTAACGTAAGCAATAAACTCGGTTTTGATTAAAATATATTCACAGCACAACAGTGGCGTCGCCGATATTTTGTAGCAAATAAATATTCAGTGATTTATTAAATATAATCAACATTAACTGAATATGCCTACATATATAAAAACACACACAGCAAAAGTAATAATTTAATTACTGTGTAAAGTAAATATTCCACAAATTTTATTTTTAAAGCGTGAACAGCTTTGATTACCCAATTACTATTCCGCCGAAATCAGGCACGTTTTTATTTTTATAATATTTACGATTTATTGTTTCTTGATTTATTATCCATTATTAATTCACTTTTATTCAATTGAACAATTTTTATGTTATTTAAAATTGCATTTGTTAAATTCATAAATCAACATTTATGTTATTTTAAAACAGTACATAAATGAGACAGAAAATATTTTTCAAAAATATATTCAATCTCACTTCAGTAATTGAGATTATTAGTTGCATAAACCAACTATTCCAAATCTGAGTATTTGAATTACATGGTATTACACCATTTTTATTGCTGAATTAATAAACAAGAATCGATGTAAAGTCATTCGAAAATATTTATTCGCATATAAGTTATGTTTTTGGATTGAAATAATACGCATAATATTGAATAATATACATCTCTATTTTTAACTAAAAATAATCGACGTTACAACAAAACAATATATATACATGATGAAACATCATATATCATATACAGAATTATCATAATATGAATTTCAAATTGACGAATTGCTCGAACGTCTTTATACTGTTTCTTCTGTAAAATCAAAGTTAATATACTTAATACAGTGCTGTATTTAGACATTGTTAAACTTTTCTTTTACTATATTTATAAAATGATATCTTTTGTACCCAACGCTACATGACCAATGTGTTTTTAGTTACGAAGATTGAAAGTAATACTGGTAAATGGAAAATCAATATTTTTTCGAATAACATAGTCATTTTTAATTTATAACGTGAGAAGTGGGGTTCAATATATATCTTTTATATTAAAAAGTATGCACGGTCAACTTAAATGTTACTTATTTTCAAACAGATAAAGAAATTTTGATATAAAGATGAGGACATTCAATGATGCAGGTGCGTGCATATTTGTAATTTCAAAATACAGCTCTGGTCCACCATGTAACGTTATATGACAAAAGCCTCCCGTAATCCGTTAGGGCGCGAGATATGCATCTAATGCTCAGCGTGCGCCGCCAACGGCATAACGGGGCGCCTCCTAATCCGTTGTTTTCGTTTAACGGTCGTATAACGGCCGGAAAGATAACGCTGGAATTATGTAACGTGTTTGTGCGAGATCAGAGTGGGCGTTTTGTATTTATATTTCAGCGCCACGTGACTGTTATTATGTTTTATCTTAATAATGCGCCACCATCGGATGCGCGGGGTGGATGTGTCGGAATTATTCGGAAGGGGTTACCAACACAATACACAGCGACAAATTTAGTTTGCAACCAATACGTGATTCAAAGTGATCCCATGAAATCATGGAAGGCCTAAGAACGTTAAAATAATGAAAAAAAACATTTTTTTTTTTTTTTATAAAACAAAATGTTTCACTTACTACATGTTTCCAACATAATTTAAAAAAAACTTTCATTGATTTATTTACTACCCCATTAAATTTACGTTTAAGGCAACTTATACGACTATTTATCTAATTTAAAATTTATATATTTTATATAATAGGTATAGTCAAAAGAAATGTCATTTTTTTATTGCATGCTTTGCCGTCAGTTTACCTCGAGTTGCTGTCATTTTGAAGCTCTGTTGTTTTTCTTGATTTTTCATTTTTTTTTACCCAAAGTGAGAATGTCCAACAAGAAATTGACGAGGCACAGTTGCGATCGTGTTTGTTGTTTTTATTCGACAAAGGCTTAAAAGCAAAAGAAGCCACCCAGAGCATTTGTGATACATATGGCGACATACTAAATAGTCGAAAATGCCATAGATGGCTTAAGCAATTCAAAAGTGGCGACAGAGATTTAAAAAAAAATCAAAATCGGGAAGACCTCTGAACATCGACGACAACGCATTAAATTCTCTGGTAAAACGCATAGAATTATTGAAACCGGGCCAAACTGTCACAGCAGAGCTATACTATGCACAGTTAGATAGATTAAAAGCGGAAATGCTAAAAAAGCGATCAGTATTAGTCAACAACCAAAGACGCATATTGTAGCATGATAATGCAAGACCACATGCAGTTAGGATCACGCAGGAAAAAATAAGAGAGTTGGATTTGGAAGTTTTACAACATCCACCATATTCTCTTGATATTGCACCTTCAGGCTACCACCTTTTCAAATCATTGGAACATTCGCTTTAGGATGAAAAATTTACTTCTGTTGAAGAAGTAAAAAATTATTTGGACTCGTATTTTGATGAAAAACCGGCTTAATTTTATGAAAGAGGCATTAAAAAGCTACCTGATCTGTGTAGGGGGATAATTAACAACAATAGAACAACAGCTTCTGTTAAAATATTTTTTTTATCCTAATAAAAAAAAATTACATTTCTTTTGACTTTACCTAATACATACATCGTCATAACTTGGTGAGTGGTGTACAATTTTCTCTAATCTATGTCTAGAATAACTCTCAAATAATAAACTGTTTTAATATCTTAATAAAAACAGTCAGCTTTCAAGACATCGTGTAAAGAGCGCTACTTGATTCAGAGGTTCTGCTTAGTGCGTATCAAAGAAATGGTTTTATTTATATTATTTTGCTACATTTATGTCTGAAATATTTTATCCTTAAAACGTCTGACATATTTTAAATTGTGACTTATTATGCCAAAGAACTTTTTTTGAGAAAATATAAAAAAATCGGTGGTATACCAACGGCTTGTTAACAGAAGCTGTAATATAATCGTTAATCGATTTTTTCTAATAAAATTGTTTTGTTATTAATGAATTACACATTTTTGTATGATAAGCCAAAGATATCAAACAATATTTGTAACATCACCTGTTATACGTTTAAACACCTCTGCGGGTGGATTATACCGCGAGATTAGGAAGTTGAACTTTGGTGAGCATTTTCATAATGGTGACATTAGTGGTAAAGAGCAGGCAAGCGCTGTCTCTGAGCTTTCAGCAGACAAATCACCAAGCCAGAGGCGACATCACACCATCTCTTGGGGTATCTTTGGCCAGGCCATCGAACAAAAGCCACGTGTGCAGTCTTTCATTCATTTCACCCAAATTTATTCGATAAACACACATTTAAATCTAGGCGATGTTCGTTAGTGAACAGTGTTAAAATTTTGAATCGGGTTCAGCTTAGAAATAATTAATATTGATGCGTTTTTATGATTTCGAATGTTACAATATATTTCTTGATTTTAGGATTCTCTTTTCATTTGAATGATTTGAAATTTTCCCATATATTTTTTAGAGAGAGTTGCTAATTTTTATTACGTGTTCGCCCTACGATAAATTCAATAATATATAAAAATAGTGTATTTAAGGTACAATAAAAGGGGCATTAAAAAAATATTGTCTCAATAAAAAATTCTGATTTGATTGACGGAATTTTCTTGAATACATTCTCAACGTAAATTACAAAATATTGTTTTATTGCGAGCAAGAAACAAGCTAGGTCGTTAAAACAGGAGAGAAGATGTATTGTGTACCTTTTCTCCACAGCTATATATACATAATATATATACTTATATATAGATAAGCAAATGTTAATTTAAGCATTGTTCTGACGATGGCGTGAGCCGAAATAGCTATCAACTATATTTAAAATAATAATTTTGTGGAACTAAAATACATTGCAATTTTTTTCACCGTATTATAATGGAGTTCTACCTAGTGAATACCAATCCAATCAATATATTTTACAAAACAAAAAAGATTTTTTGAAAGCTTTAAAATTACATATTCTTGACAAAATCACAATTCGTAACTAAGAAAACATAGTTAAAATATCTTCAATTAACAAAAACAGACTCCATTGTATTACTTAATGCTTAGAAGTTTTTTTTCTCAGTAAACTAACTATTATAACTAGTAAATGAAATCGTTAATTGTATTTTTACAATAAAATGCAAGACATTGAAGTACAAAGACTATTTTGAAACATGACTGATTATTTTATTCGTCAACTAAAAGGTATATTTGTTTTTATCATATATATATATATATGTATAATAATATTGTAGAAGCATTTTATTTGTATATGGTAATTCTTTGCAAGCCACTTGGACCCTGTGGGCCGTTCCTACTACTCAACACTTTCAATAATCCTAAATTCTTCCCGCGACGCGTTAAGGCACAAATAAACGAACATTACGTGAAAAGAGCAGCTGCACTTTGCGAAAATGTGAAGTTATATTCCCCGCCTTATCAAAACATATAAAACCAGCTGAAAATGTCCATTTTTACAGTTTCTCATTATACGAATCTATGAATAAATTCACACTATGTAGCGCGCTGCGGTGGAGGAGTCGTTTTATTTTTTAACCCCACCTGTACGAAATCATAAATTTAATTTTGTTTATTTTTATTTTTAATAATTAAGTTGAAGCTGTATTAAAAATTTGTGTCTTAAAATAATGAAAGAAAACTTGAGATATTTTATTTTCGATTTTTTCCCCTGAAATGAATGCTCTACAATTATCTTGAAGAAAATCGACAGAACTGCCTTGTACATAAACATTTGACCTTATATGGTACATAATGATTTACTTTTTTACTTAAGAGATAAGGATTAATAAGAAATATAGGTTCCACCAATCAACCATTTTCAAATGAGTTTTTTGAGAAATAGTATTAAATCTATCCGTGAATAATAATACATAATTTAAGCCGTCTATCAAAACTGTCAACCAGTCCAAAGTCCAAAATTTTAATCTGTGTTTATATCTCCTTTATAATACTTTCTATAATTGCCAAATATATACAGATATATAAAACAAAAGAGTTTATTATTTTAAGCACAGCTCAAAACTAGTATTGCATAAGTACTCATGTTTTCGTGTCTGCGTTATAATAACGACATTAAAGTGGCTTAAAATATTTTAATAGACACGTTTATTCCAGTAAGTAATATGAGGGTTAATCTAAAACGCAGCGGGGTGTCATATCTCTCTCGGTAACCGCCCCATACCAGCGACGCCCGGCAAAGCGAGGACAACCATATCTACAATTTTCCGCAAAACAGCCACGGAAAGCGCGGGAAACTCCTTCCTCAGCAGAGCACTCTAGGGCAGGCCGATGCAGGGAGCCAAGCACCCCTCAAACCTCCAAAGCTAAAAGCGCCGCTCGCAGTCCCATCAGATAAGCTCGATAACTTTTGCCGCGCAAAAAGTCCGTTGCCATATTTAAAATGGGCAATCTTTTTTCCACGGTTTTGTTGTCTCGTTTTAAACCTCCGCGAAGCTGTTTGAGATTATATTTATTAGACAGGGTCCAGAAGGGTGGCATGGCCAGACACGGCGATAGGCACTTTCCTGCCGAAATTAAGTACTGTAACAATTTACAAACGTTACAATCAGAATTTTTCTTTACCTTGGGAATACTATTTCAATACTGAGGAAAAAAATGATTTGCAGGAGAAGAATTATTTTAGGCCAGCAAATTGATCTCACAGTTTCCAGACTAGTTTATGTCTGCATTGGATAAAAGCAGTTTTGCTATTTCCCTTCACTGCACGAACCATCTTAATATATAACACTACACTTAATATATATCAGTAAGAGGTTTCAAGTAAGATCAAACCCCACACAAATACTCGTTGTCAAAGTGCTCGGTTAAAATACTTTTTTAATCTTATAAGGGATTCGTCGTACCGAGATTTTATTGCGTTTTTCTTTTTACAACAAAATAGTTCACTTTAATTTTCCCTATCCTGACTAACATTTGAGAGATAAATAGTGATCCGAATACATGTGCGAAGACTTTCATTTAGATAGCTGCGTACACAATCTACTCTATATTAACATTCCAACTTCTTCCTCTCAATATGTATAAATTGACTCTCTTAATAAAGCAAAATTTTTTATCTACAACGGGAATTGATAAAATTTTATAGTTTATAGATTTCAAAGAGGCTTTGGTATTTAAATACGATTATATACCCAAATAATAGTTTCAATAGCAATACATATTTATATACTCCAGCTGTTTTATGAAAATTGAACATTTTACAATTTCAAAACTCTCTAAATCTGTTCATTTTTAAGCTCATTGCTATGACACTTTACACTTTGTGAATTTGTATTGCAAATGCTACACAATGTTAATTTAGTATTTTTCTTGAAATTATTATGATGTTGTTTGATTTAATAATATGAAACGTTTTTCTTACTTTCCTTATTCCGGACCTGTTCTTAGAAACCCGTTCCTATTATGGGGGAAAATGCTTGTTTTTAGCAAAATTGTAACAGTCAAAATAAAGAAGGTATGAAAACGCTTTTATAATAATATTTACCTTCTTGCTTAAAAAATTCATGGTTGGTCTGATAGTGAAAGAGTTTCTAGAGTCTATATCTGCAGGCTTTCGTTAAATAAAGCAAAATTTTATGTCAATAATTTTGCACATTCGTTCATATAGAATAAATTGATTTCCTGGGATTAAAATTATTTTATGATTAAAAAAATGTCGTAAAACCAGTTCTTCAATAATGTTTCATTATACTTAAAAGGAGCTTTATAATAAAGTGAAACTTAATCTTATTAGGTATGGTGCGCTTATTTTAGATCCATTAACAACATGTAAAAATACTGTCTGTTTTAAATGCAAAAAATAATTTAAAGAATAAAATATGAGAAAATAAAATTTTTAGAGCCAATCATATATTATTCGGAATCACCATTTCATAGATACATCTTTTGATAGATATTAGAAACGTTTTCAAAAAATCATCGAGTGACTTTATTTGTCTTGACGAAATAAGCGAACATTTTCATGTTTCCATACAAGACACACACTCTCGTAAAGGCTGAATTTTAGTTTTCTTTTGACGCCTACTCTTACCTTTGACCCAAGAATTAATCGCAAAGGTGAATAATGGCATGCGTGCATATTTGATCGTTTCAGAATTAAGGCAAATAAAAACGTTTTTAACGTGCGACCGTTAGTATGTGGCGCCAACCCCCAAACATTGGAATATTTTTATTACTCATCAGTGGCGTGGTGCTATCAAAGTACCTTTTCTTGAGACAACGTTGACTTTTTTATAAAGTTCATCAATTACTGAGTCGTATGTCATGATTACATTTTGTTTCGAATTATACTGTTAAAGCAGCAAAAGTAGAGAATTCCAGCTGTCACAATTTTTTAAATATAATACAACGGAATAACAGCTTAGGAAACAGACCAAATGTGCATTGAAACATTGACAATTGGTAAAAATGATCTTATTTATATTGAATTTGTAAAAACGAAAATATCTATAAGATATTATTGTCGCATTATATGGATATTGGTCGTATGACATAAAATTTATGTTCAGAAGAAATTAAAACGAAAAAAAGTACATTTTTTTAATTCAAACTGAGATAATCTGAACTTTTCATGAAATGGTAATTATCAAAAAACATATATTTATAACATGACTAACTCTGTGATTCGTCTAACGCCAACAAAATTTACTCGACGATCGCAAACTCTAACAGCAATATTGAAACTGTCTTGATTATCGTGAAGGTAAAAACTATCTCAGAGGATCTCGTGTACTGGTTTCTCCATGAAGTCACCAGAACAGTGAACACTCTCACTCACTTTTTACGATTTGAAGATTTAAAAGATCTACGGCTTATAGTTTAAGAGATGCCGATTATATCACTGACACCAACTAGCATGTATCGAGATTTCATCAGCCTGATGTCCAAAAATATAGTGTTTTGTGTCAGTTTTAAAGAGAAACGTTAATGATTTGAATGGTGAACATTTTATGAATAGAAAAGGTAAATCGACTCTTAAGAAAAAACTACAGTCATATTGATGGTTATGATGACACGCTACTGTTTCCGACCGTGTGTAACAGCCCACAGCCGAAATTGCTTTTTCCCATACTTTTATAGGCGCCTATATCCGTTTCGGCAAAAATAACATCGTTTTATATTCAAACGATGTTAGCGCCATCAAAATTGCATTAAATGGAGGCACTAAAATATAGTTAGAGACACCTAGCGGCAAAACTCCGCAATGAGGGGATGGAGGAAGAGGGCCACGGAATAGGTTTTATTGCCCGTGCATGTAAAATATCTAATTCTGTTATGGCAGAGCTTATCCCGCGGTACGCGTAACGGATGCCATCGTAAAACGTTATTTGAAATTTCAATTAAATGCTTTGTCTGCAGCGAAAATTGCGCGGAATTCAAAATGGTCGTTAAAAGTTATGTTTATTAAACGAAACGAATATGGGCCGTTATTATAAACATCGCGCGCATTTAATCGGCGGGTAATTGTACCTGTTAAAATCAGAATATTTTACAGTCAAAGGGGTTAAATAAGATACGTTCGTGATTTAATTCTCATAACATTATTTTGTATTCGTTGATTACTTTCGAACATTTGTAAATATTTATATTTTCATAAATAATATACAAGGAAGTATTTCTTGCGAACGAATCACGTGAAATACATACAATTCTATTTTATACTATTATACTTTCATATTCATATAAAAAAAATAATTTCGCGATTTTATAAATCAATTTTATATTCTATAATATGATATAAATATTTTTTTAACATGGGAAAATACCATACATCGCCTTGTATAGTTAAACATTACCAGACAAAGTAATTTACTTAAATTTCACAGTTGTTTGTTCAAGATTGAGTTATTTCAAAGAAGATATCAACTTCGCGGAAATTCATGCTAGAAAGCAATTTTTTATGAATACAAAGTTGAATTTGTCTAGTTATTGTTCAATAAAACACATATAAAGATTATTTTTGTACAGCAGTAGTTATATAGAATTATAAAATTAGCATTTACTTTCTCACATGAAAGAGTAGGAAGCATCCAACTTTTTTAGTTATTCCGAATTTGAATGTTAAGACAATTTTAGGATTTCCTGTACAAACACACAATGTAGGTTCAAGTGTAAAAAAATAAAAGCTTTGTCATGTTTTTAACACTACAAAGTGAAGGTTTACGCGTCACGTTAAGATTGATACTTAAATGTGTAGCATAAAGCAAATTAACAGCTGTCCGGGTCAATACATTAAAACAGTCAGGTGACGATTCTTTGATTTTAGTCTGGAAGTGAATGTGTTCACGTGTGATTATTCTTTATTATCTTTGCGTAAAATTTATTTATCGCCATGAGAAACAAATGCATTGTATGGCTTCCAGACTGCAACAATGGAAACATCTTATTGGCTAGTGCAAACCTCTTCCGCTAGAAAATATCCAATCACGTCGTCGTCGCAAATCTTGGTGAAAAGTAATTTATCTTAATGGCATATTTTTATACACACCACTATGGACAGGCGCTTTTTCAAATCAATGATATATATTTATTTTTGTGATAAAAAAACTGCTAGAGTAAATTTAATTGCAGTGTAGATAAAATCAATAAAAATTCTAATACAGAAATTTCGGGTACCTAAGTA
Source organism: Himalopsyche japonica (assembly GCA_028555115.1). Lineage (NCBI taxonomy): Eukaryota > Metazoa > Arthropoda > Insecta > Trichoptera > Rhyacophilidae > Himalopsyche > Himalopsyche japonica. The sequence goes on from JAHFWJ010000722.1 coordinate 820,290, forward strand.
CCTGTGCAGTAATCAACGTCGTTGGTTTCCGTGACGAATTTCAGGGAGTTGAGTTCTTAAATGAGCATTATTCTTTTGAATCGAATCATTAGTTCTTTTTGAAACTATAGGAGACTGTAATTTCTAAAAATTTCCTCCCACTCATGGGACGTAGCAAGTAACTAAAAAATTATTTTGTAAAACGGTTCACATTTAATAACCATATGATCCACATTGGAAGCGGAAATGGATTTAAAAATGATTCAAAAAGCATATTGAAACGTACAAAGAGAAATTAAATAATATTTTTGTTATGATCACCAATTGAAAAAATCAAAGTGTAACAATATCTTGGAACTTTTGTGAGTTGTATATTTACTTCAGATTGAGAATACAAACAAGGCAATGCACCTACAGTGTATATAATATATAAAAATTACTTTTTACATATTGTATAAAGATAAACAAGCTTATTGTTCCATCTCCATTTACTCGCAGCCAATGTCGCAAACCACCTTCCATAAATATAAACCTTAACCTGTAAGCGAATTAATATTTAAAAAGTTAAACTTAAAATCACTGATTATACATATCTCTTCCGACAATGCTTTGATCAGCCGGGAATTGTATTGAAAATATCAAACTCTTTTAAATGAGACACTTTTGCTATATCTCCTTGGAGAAAACTTACTTTTAACGATATTGTCCTATTTATATATATTTGATTATCATATCCCTGTATCGTCTTCAAATTTTACATGTCTTTTGATTGCGAAACTATTCCTCTAGCCAGTTATCCGAAACCTCTCTAATAATTCGATAATTCTAACTTCTAACGCATTCGCTTTGCAAAATAATATGGCATTATAGATCTTCCCAGCCAATCAACGTCAAATGTTTACAGCTTAAATACAAATAACACATAATTGTATCGAAGCTCAACGGATAAGCATAAACTACAAACGATTCACTGTATAAATTTTAATTCCAATCATTATCCTTCTTTGATTGACTGACTGCTTGAATACGTTCACCATTATTTCGTAAGATAGAAATCATTCTATTGTAATATAGACCAATATTATTAACAGTCATGCTCACAAGTCAGTTTTTTTTTGTTGTAAAATGTACGTTAAATAAATAGATTTAAATGTAATCCATTCCATCTTAGCATTAATAACGAAAAAATTAACATTGAAGAAAGAAATATAATGAATGAATGATGTCAACAAGTTTAGTTTTCTTTTTTAATTAATTGAAATCTTTTGCAAAAGACTTTCCGTGTACATAACATCTCTTTTAAAATTCATAACTAGGCAATGCCATACATTTTCTCTAAATTTTGATTCTTATCAATACATGGACATGTTTGGTCTGTTTCAATTTTAAATCCATTTAGTTAAATAAACCTAGTTAGGTATTTTGCAAACTGTGTCCGATGCAAGATTTGGAAGACCATTCTATCTCGAGAAGATATAAGCTTTCACGATTATAGTCACCAGAACAGCTAGTGACTTTTTTCACCTTTTCTAGATGAATCTATTCAGAATCAAAGAGATGCATAATTAAAGCATGTTCAGTTAATTGGAACAAAATCAAGAGAATATTTTAGAATGACACAGAACAATTTATCCGATTTATGAATGAATCGTTTAATAGCACATTAAATGGCTAAAATATACATTTATTATATGATGTTTGGTAGCAATGCACAGTTAACCATCCTATAGCAGATAGATAGGAGGCACGCTATTTGAAAGTTCCATGTAGGAGGTTTGACACCTACAAATAATTTGTGGCTAGGTTTTTTTTTAATTCATGTTTACGAATTGAACGAAATCATTGAAACAAAGACTTCTTCAATTTTTATATTATGACTTTGATCTATACGTTTTTTGTTAACAAGCACGCATAACAAAAGCGTTGTGTTTTTTGTCCACTTATGTTATATGTGTATAATAACGGAACATAATAACAAAAATTCTAATATAAATCGCTATAGATGGGACCGCTATGCAAAAAACTGCCGTATTCACTATAGGTAAATTCGTTATTGGAGAGTACGCTATAGGAAGGGTATTTCAATCTTCATTTCAGTATCAAACAATGCCAGGAATACCCGATTTTTAGTTTTCATAATAAATAGTATCTTACCACCGACATTTTTTGGAAATCTATACATTTTGCAAATGTTCATTATACTACAATATTTTGCAGGTGTGATAAAAAATTGCAAATTTTCCTGTTCTTAGTTATAAAGTTTATTTTTTTTTATTATGGTCATCCAAAAAAAACGTTTACACATTTTTTTGCGATGCGGATCGAGACTCACTCATGCGCGGTGGGGAAGAGGTCAAAAGTCTTCAACAGCGACTGCCCACCACGGTGTAATTTGCAAGCTAGGTGATACGTAAATGAAGGCAAAAGATAACGTAAATTATAGAGTAATTTAAACGTCCAATAAAGATCGAGCGCGAATCGCGCCTTACAGTCTACAATAAATATAAGTTTATATCGTATGTTGAAATCTTAAATTAACTTATATTATATATTATATATCCACATCAAACAATATGATTCAAACGGGTTTTAAAGTCAATTTTTAATGGCTGATTTTGCATAATCAGTCTTAAATTCAAATCAAAATTTAGCTTTATAACTTGTGACAGTATTATTTTCGGAAAAATACAAATACATTCTATTATGTGTATTCCAACAGAGGGTAAAAAAATAGCAGTATAATGAATATCTTAAGCAGCTGATATAATTTCAAGATTTTTGTACGATAAATTGTATAAATTAATCACAAGGATATGTCTATATACTTTTCACTATTTTTTTATTTGCTCTTAAATTTTCACAAAATGTCCATAAATTACTGTGAACATATTAAGATTCAGTATATATTTTTAAAGCATTGTGAAAAATAAATTTGAAGATGATTTAAATTTGATAAATATTTCAAATAGTATTTTCAAACAATAAACGATGTAATTTATGATATCGACTGAAGGTGCTTGATGGAACTTCAAATTTAATAAACGATGTGTTGAAAAAAACGGAAAGAAAGCTACTTTCGTTTTCTTCGTCAGCTTCGAAAAGTTTCACAGGAAGTTTCTTTTTTATATTTGAAGCAGATTCACATGCAAAACTGTCATTATCTCACCATTACTAAACTTTAAAGTTAAGTTTTATACGTTAGTCACAGCATCATGCAGTGATTTACATGTAACTCTTAATTTCAAACATATACATGTCATAAAATAAAAGCATTATTATAACCTAGTTAACATTCTATTAGTTAAACTTTGTGCCATATATCGCTTGTATAATCATAAAGATACTGAATAAAATAATTAAGTTAGTTATATTGGATCTAATCGTGTCATATCGTACTAGTTTATAATTGTATGAGCATACAAAAATTATAAGATAAGTAAATACTTCTAAAACAATGGATACTCATCAAAATTTATAGAAGATATTAACAAATTAAGGTATCAAAACAAGTTGGTAAAGGCTTTTGTTGTGAAAATAGAATTATTGCCTCGATTATATATGAAAGTTGTTACAAGATACATTGATAATAAGTATAAAATAATCACACTTGGTGAGCACACATGGCGATCACAATCGTGGCAAATTCATCCTGTCATTAGCGGATAGAAACGAAATGAAGCACTCTCACGAAAGTGGAGTCTGTCAAGCGTGTTCGCCGAACCAGCAAAAAGCGGTCCGAATGATCGCGTGATAGACTATAGAGAAACAACAATAATAACAATACTTAAACATTTTTATATTAGATACAATCACAAAGCCAATTTGTTCAAACTAAATGAGATACTGATCAATGCTTCGCCCTAGCTTTCACTTAAGTGTAACTAGTACTTATCCCAAATGATACATGCAATTCTTACAGTATATATTAAAAAAATATCTCAATACCTACCTATATTACTCTTTAATATATCTGTTGTATTTAATTTAATACTTTTTATTAAACATTCATGTAACTCCTTGGAAAATTTCGATATTGTGAGCATAAAAAAAATAACAAAGAAATCTTTTGAAGTAGGCAAATGAAATTGACAATTAGTATAATTGGTTATTATGGTCGGAAAATTACAGCTAAAGAATCGGAAAGCTGTGTGATATTTGCTCTGATGAGATTTTATTTATTTATATACATATGTATATGTGCACGTCCTTATTTTCTCCCTACAAAAATTCTCATGGCGATGTGAAAAATGTTGGACAATATTTTTTTCGATAAGATCACCTATAATTTTATTTTATTAAAACACACACAAAGATTAAGTAATGGTAAATGTAATATTTAAATAACACGTGTGATAGATAAATGATATTATTTATTTTTCAAGATTATCATAATATGGATATTTCTTAAAATATTTGGATTCTTTTTAAAGGTAGGGTAAATTACTTTTGAATATCTGTTAAAATGCTCAGCGCAATGATAATTAGAATGGTGTTGTAAATTTGCCTGCGTGATTTTATACGTGCGTGCCATCAGATTAGTTACAAGTCGAAAGCTGATATTTGAACATTTTTAAGTTCATGCATCGCAACTTGTTGCACCGGAAAATATTTAATTTTCTATTTCCGCCTTTACATTGAATAATTGTTGTCTGTTCTATCGCCATACAGCTGATATCGAAAGCATATTTTGGCATACCTTTTATACCAAATTAGATTAGTATCGTAATAATCATTCCTATAATTTTAATGTCAATCTTCTGAATCAAAAGTATTAGTAACTATCGAGTAGTATTGGAAACATCAAACTTTCGATCTCTACGTTTAAATTATATTTTATATAAAGATTGCATAGCAACCCCCAAGCATAAAAAATGAGATATTTGCAACATTTTATAAACATTAACAAGATTTTTACAATTATGTACAAATAGTCAATTTTATATTTACAACAAAGCATGAAGTCTTTTAGACATACGACAATTCTACAAACCAAATTATATTTCATTCAAGCAGTTTATTTTAATAACCAGTCTTCATTATGAAAGAAATTATATTTTTTCTTCTAAAACACTAAAATTATTTTTGACATTTCAAGAAAAAATATTATGCCACTATCGTTAGACAATATATAATACTTGATCAAATTAATTAATAAATATGCAAAATAACAACAGTATTTTTGTAATTCATTTTTTTTCATCAAATATCAAAACACAGGCATTGTAGTTTAAAATGTAAAAGCAAGCTGAGATCATCCCCTATTTTAATCTGTGAAATGTTTACTTTTAATCTATTGACATATTGCAACCCTCTGAAATATTTCATACAAAGCTCCTTATCCATGTGTCATTCCAGCGAGATCGATTCTAAACAGTGCTCTTTTGTCATCGGCATGTAATCATTTTTCGATGTTATCAAGCGTGCGACGACATAAATGCTTATTGAAAATTCCCGCCACCCTTTTGTCACTCTTTCAAAGCAAACATATTTATATGCATTACCGATATAAAAAAAATCTCAGTATCAGCGATGCTTATTTAAGGTGCCATAAAATCTTTGTACTGTAGCACGATAAGACTCGATAAAACTAACAAGAATTTTTAACAACATTACAAAGCAACTTAGGAAACGTAAAAGTTTATAAAAAATAATCATTCTATAAGCATTACATGAGCTTAAATTGTACGTCTACAGACAAGTGGAATAGTTTTTAAAAACTATAAATTCAATTCAAAATTACAATTTCTTACAATTTTTTTAATTTTTTATAATATAAATATATAAAACTCTTTATTAAATCAATTTTCATAAATGATAATATATTTTCTAACCCTATTACATATGACGCGAGTCCTTTTTAATGTAATGCGTGCGCTTACCTTACTCTAAGTCAGAGGTCCACAATATTTCATTGTAAAAAAAACACAAATACGTAATTCAACGATTCAAAACAAAAATCTAAAATCGTTCGTATTGTTTGGTAATCATGAATGAAAAAACATAATTAGTAACACATAGTAGAAAAAATTTTACAGTTTTTTTTACGTTCATTTATTCATTTTTAGTCTGAATCATTATCCATTTTTTTAAATATAGTACAGCTCATTTATTTGTCTATATACTTTTTGTGTGATTCACACTTAAGATGCAATATATTTCAGCATTAGCCAGCCTTTTTTGACTTATTTATTCAATTATTAGTTTAAGATGCATTTTAATTTAATATTTATCAATTTTAAAATTTAAAAAATTTGATAAAAATATCTATAACATTATAAATAGTACTGGCCTGGACTTACTCATTGACATCCGAAGCAATACAAGAGAACAAATTTATACTCATTAAAATAGAGGTATCATCTTTCTAGAGCAGGAACTACATTTCGAATGCAAAAAAATCAAATCTTCAATTTTCATATAATATAAATTGAATTGTATTATAACGAAATATATCAAGTATTTTAGTGACGTTCTCACTATTGCAGAAAACTTGAACATGTCCATTACAGATATATTTTATTTAGCCATGTGACTATATATATATACACCTGAAGATATTTAAATCTGAAACACTTTTTCTGACTCTTCTCGAAGCTCGTGAACTGGCGATCGAGGAACCCTGGTTGAAGTTATTGAACACGTCGTACTATTCTTGATGAGTAGCATTCGTATTTCTATGCAATAAATACCTATACAATTAATCACGTTTTTCCTATCGTAAATCGTTAAATGATATTTTTTTAACGTGATAAATGCGCAAATGTAACGTGGCAAATTTGAATTGGTAGATGCGATGTTACCTCAGCATCTTTGAGCGAGAGATATTGCCGCAGTGTAGGTAGTAACATTATACAACGCTATAAGCGGGACAACCTTTGTGAATTTTAAGCAGTCATAAAATTGTTAATTTTTGCTACTATCCGCCAGAAAACCTATGGCTGGCAGCTGACTGATGGCTCGACATCTACACGAGAGGGATTTTCTAAATCTGAGTATATTTTAAACTTAATTAGTAAAAAAGGAAATGAAACGAATTTACTCATACAGTCGTACGATTATCACACTGTGTCTATAATATACAATATAATATTTATATTGGTATTCAATTATATTCGTAGATTTATACCAAGTTATATTTATATAGAACGTAATATTTGGAAACAAAACATACAGCATTATGAATATTGCTTAAAATTTTATAAAATTAACAATGAAGCAACTATTCACAAATGAAACTGATGATCAGAATAAAATCGGACCAGATTTTGAATATATCACGACCTATTATACATGTTTGTTTTATAAACATGAAGCTTTTTGAGCATAAATTGACAGCCAACACCATTCATTAAAAAAATAACATCAAAAAGTATAAATACAATATAAAAGTACTGAAAATTTTCTTGTAGTTTTAATTATTAGTCGATATCATTGATATTTTAATTAATCAAGAAGTGACAGTTAACACCTCAAAAGTGACATCAGTGATGTTTTATTTCTACTTCCCCATGATTAATTAATAATTACACAATATCTGTTTAATACCCTATAAAAAAATATATACTATGACCAATAAAAATGATTTTACAGCGAAATATCTTAAATAATGTAATTGGTGATTCTCAACATTAAAATATTAACACGGTGAAAAAAATAGCAATGTAGATCAGATAGTTCTGACGATGGAGTTAGCCGAAACAGCTATCAACTATATATTTTTAAAAAAAACTTTTTAGAACTAAAATACATTGCTATTTGTTTCACCGTGCTATAATCGAGTTCTACCAAGTGAATGCCAATTCAATCAATAAATTAAAGTAATACTATCAGACGCTGCGCTCATCATATAAAAGTATATAAATATTTATTAGAATGTATTATAGTAAATAATCTGCTTTAGCATTGTAGTGGAAATGGTTTTTTTTAAACTTTTCTGAAATGCTCCCGTGAGCTTTCCATCTCATAGTAATATGTTTCAGGGCTAATGCCGAGATCGTGCCGAGAAAGACAAAGTTAAAGCATGTTTCACATCCAAATGTTTGTTTTTCTTCCCTAATATACTTAATGGCTATCGAAGACAGGCGCCGCGAGATTATATTATTTTCAATTTCACGAAAAATTCTTAGCGTCGCAACAATTTTCACACCCCTTATCGATTGCACGGCCTAAGAATATTAAAAAAAATCTTTATTAAAACTGCGTCGACATCACCAATTTCACGATTTCGTCCTGATCAAAAAATATATTGTGGAAATAATTACTAAAAAATGTGTGTTTATTATTTAAAATATCGTGCCTTTCCATCAAGAAGTGACAGTTAACACCTTAAAAGTGAAAATATAATATTAATTCGTAGCTACAATTCATTTGAATTTAATCAATATCATAATAATACAATAATGTTGGATTTAAATATTTTAGTAAGTATAGCTCTGGCGATGACGTGAGCCGAAATAGCTTTTTACTATATCTTATAAATTTTTGTAGAACTAAAATACATTGCTATTTTTTCATCGTGTTATAGAATATGTTTAAATACCAATACATAATTGGAAAATTTTGGCTCTACGTTATTTATCAAATGCCCTTTTTACATTTTGCAATCCCGTTCAATAAGTTGATGCCTTAAAACAAATGCATCGAATCACTTTAAAAAACACAATTTGTTTGTATGTGAGATCCCTATGCAAATCACGAGGGTGCATTAGTTGCCGTTAAATTTCATCAAATACCTACGCTATGATCGGGTGGGCCTGCAAAATTTACCCTCTAAGCTGTTAGTCCATGTTCCCCACATTACTATCAGAACACGATTCAAACCATCCATTCCATTTCATCAATTTCAAATTAAATTCTTCGACAGATAAAATTTCGCTCAATACCAGAATGCAATTCAAGTAAGTACCTTGAGTTACTTTGATTGCAATAGTGTATATTGGAGATCTTTTTACCTAATGCACGCTACAAACCTCAGTAATAGTGTGCAAATATTCTAATGAATTGTACGCTTATTTTTTTTATCACAAAAACATTTGTTAGAAATACTGTTTAGTTTATATTAGCTTATTTCTAAATAAATCGCATAGTTAGAATGGATAAAAATAATAAATTGTCGGCTGAATTCAAATTAAATAAAAATGAATTGTACATGTCATGTTTTACAAATCATTTAGAACTAAATCTTTTTTTTTCTTTTGTTTGTTAATCAGCAGTTTTACTTATTATATATTGGAAAGTCATTCTGCAGTGAACTCTACCTTCCCTTAAGTCACTTTCGAACAATCAAATATTAAAAATTCACTCATAACACTTTTCAAATTTTATTTCATAAATCACTAAAAAATTACAATATACACAAAAACATAATGACCAATGTTAATTCGTGAATCATTTTATGATTATTGTATGTATATATATATATATTTAGATATTTTATCAATAAAATAAAGCAACTTCAGTAAAAAGCAACTTTAAAATAAAAATTAGCATACGTCATCAAAAATATACATTGTCGTAATTTCATTACTTAAATAATACACTGTTGTCGTTAAACCACTCATACTTTTCGTCGTACTTCATAAATATTTGAAAGTAATTAGTATTAAAAGCCTTTTCTTCAGCGTATTCTTTATTTATATCCTCAAATGAAATTCAGCAAAACAAATAACAGTAATAAATTCTGCGAGGGCTTGTAATAAATTAACATTTTTACATTGAAAATTTAAAAACCAGTTCAAGTTTGGCACAGCACTGAATCAATACGCTTTGAGAAAAGTTCATACAGACCGTCGGCCGAGGATAAATTTTCACTTCACGGTATAAGAAGAGGAAAGCCGTTACTCGGAGAGAAAAACATATAAATGCAAATAATATTAGAGCCGTCGCGGTGCATAATTTATGTTCTCGACGAACATTCATTAACACAGAAATGGCATCCGGGCGCCTCCCTGTTTCTGCTTTCGGGACATTGCGCCGAATATTACGAAATACCTGGAAAAGTTCTCTTTACTAATATTACTTTTACCGGCAATAAGACTTATACTAAATAAGCTGATTATATTCTAAGATAAAATTATTCTTATCGTCCTAACACTTTAATATTCATTCAGTTATTGTAAAACTCCGAATGCCAGATCAGATAAAAGATTATTACTGATTATTTTGTTTTTGAAAAAAAAATACAACAAATATCAGAAAGTGATCACTTGACAATACTTGCGATGAGTAAAACCAATTCTTATCATTAAATATATTGTGAAAATAATCCTAAAAATATATTTCATTGTTATAAATATAACTGTCTCTACTTTCAACACTTTTACACTACGAATGGTGAAATATCTCAACATGCAAAGTTTTACAAAAAATGGATATTGTTTGTTATTCAACGGATAAACCTCTCTTTCTGAAGACGATTGAGATAAAAAAAAACAAGTTTTTGTTATGACTTGTAACTAACTTGAGAGATTAACAACAGTATTGTAGGATTTGGTGTTGCATTTGAAGGAATTGAGAAATCGTCGATGTCTATGCGTTTGGACTCAACCGATCAATCGATGTTTTAATCAATGAATGAATGTGTTCATCTTGAGCTTCGAATCAGCAGCCTTTCCACTAAATATAACAATGCTCCGAAAGCATTGAACATTCAGTCAAAAGAGCAGAAAAATAAAAAAAATAATATTAAATTCTATATCCAAGGTTGAGCTGGAAACTTTTCATGTGATAATTTATATTGTAAATCCGAAATTATTTCCTTTCATTATTTATACGAAAGATGAAACAGTATTCTCCAAATTGTAAATGTAATATTTTTGTTGACTAGCAATTATTTTTAAAGTTTTTTTATAACCCTACATGAAGTACAAGTACAAGTAGTAAAAAGTAAAAGATTTTACGGTTATTACAACCATAATATTTTAGCTTCACTGTTTTGATTGTTTACCCTTCATATTGAAATATGAAATCTTTTGAAAATATAATAGTTAAATGTATTTAACACAAGAAATCCATTTTTTCATTTCCACAGAATTTTTTTTTGATTTTTTTGGTGCAAAAAAATGTTTTAGTCTCTCAATTTCATGTAAACTGTTTTCAGCTGTGTATGGCTCTAAACATGTGGGAAATAATACTGATATCACAGAAATTCTCGATTGCGACACTTTCCATAAAATTGAAAAAACAATAACTTTTCAACTCCCAAAAAAATGCAATAGAATAAAACGATCTCAAAACCCATTCCTAAAAATATTGAGAATATTATGGTAGCTTATTTACCATTTTTAGATAAAAATAAAAACTTTACTATATATGTAATATTATTTTGAATAAACAAAAATGATGCTAGACATTAACTTAATTTTTTATTATGGTTACAATGAATACTCATCTCCTCTTTAACATAAACTTACACAGATCTCAAACCAAAACTTTTCTTCTCCCTTATATTGCAAGCGTATTTATAAATCTTTCCATCCCTTGCTTAAATAAAAGTTTGAACCTCTCTAGTAATTAAAATTAGCATTGCGTTGGTCTTGCTGTTCCATTCTTATTCCCTGTGTACTCTTGTTAAGGAAAAGAGACGGACGTTGTTTCACGTAACCATCCGAAGTCAAACACGAGGAGAACTATGGAGGTGATGTCGAGAAATATGGCTCTCTCGATAAGATTAATTTTATTTAACTGAAAAACACAACGCCGTCTCTCTTTAACGTCGCGATTTTTTCCAATTCGAGAGAGAGACAGAATCTCACCTAGGTATCAAATAAAAATCTTTTATTTTTATTTGCAAACTCAGTAGTACCTGCAAAGTATTTTTATAAGTCCAGAATAAATTTGTGAAATAAGAGGGTGTACTTTTTATAAAGGCAATTATTTCGCTTAGTATCGCAGCAAATAAAGAACTTATAAAAAGTTTGGCAATGTCTAGATACATTGCAAGTCTTTAATACAACCTTTTATATGATGCATATAAACATAACTTAAACTCGAATTTTAAATAAGTATTAAGTTTAATTATTACATGTTACAAATATGAATAGTTTCCTCGTATGTATTTATATCACCATATTCTTGGCCATTTTAAAGAAAGACAATTAAGACAAATATATATCACTTATATGGATATATATATATATATTTAAAGCATCAATTCAAAGCCCATGAATTGATATATTCTTTACTTTCTTCTGTATTTTTTTTTCTTTTGTATTTTTTAGATTTACAATATTTGTATTCAAAATATAACAGCATAATAACAATCACTTTCAACAAATTATGTATTTTTTGGTTATTTCTGATATTTCTCCGAATAAAATGTTTTTAAACATTAATTATTGCATAGTTAAGCCATATTAACTTTCATTCATCCTTATTGTCATTAGTGTTAACGAATATCTAAATCTTCATCATTAAAAAAAATTTAAGTGTCACATTTTGCAATATTACCGAAAAATAAATGTCGGTTATCCAAATTTAAACTAAAAATTCAAATTGCATTTGGTCTCACGGTCCAACTACTTTCCACACCGCGTCCGTCGAGGGCGCTGGGTTACCATTAAAAGTTAAATTGCCACACCTATACTATTGCGAATGCCAGAGTCCGACCCAACTCTAGAAGATATATTAAATCTGCGGTATACGCTGCAATACATATTATCATTTAGCCGTTTTCCATCATACCACGGGCTTCAAAAATATTTCTTATATTGGGAAAATATCACCATTTATATATAACGGTATTACATAAAAGTATTACATACACCATTTTGATTTAAAAAAAGGTGGAAAATCTACATTAAATTTTGTTTTACTTTTATTGTATAAGCTGATTTTACTCTACAATAACATATCGAAATTCCATTGTAAAATATTTGTTATTAATCGCTGTCATTAGTATTCTTTAACTAAATGGTCAGTTAGTTTTATAAGGGGTTACTTAGCTGGTATAAAAACTTATTACTAATGGATATAGTAACAAAAAAAAAATACATTTTAATGATAATTCCACTATTTGATGGAATGTTCAAGGTTGGTTTTGCTCGTCCTAAGCATTTTCAACTTATATTGTATTTGATCGAACAAAGTCGAATCAATATATGAGATTATGAATTAAGTTTGAAAAATGTATCTTTTATAAATATAATTCATTTTAACATGAATTGACAGACTCGTTATTATAAAAAAAAATTGGGATATTAACACAAATGCCATTACATCATTGGTTGAGAGCTATATTTTTTACTTCAAAATACAAGATTTCTGTGTGTAATTAATACTGAGTCACGATCATTGCCAAAAAAAAATATTCGTCAATCACTTAGGAAACTGAGGATTAAAAATAATGTTGAGTTCACCGCGTATGCCGTTTAATTTCAAAAGCTCGCTGAGGTTTGACTGCACGTAAATTGTGGGATTTTGAGCTTTGACTCTAAGATTCCTCAATCTTTGACGATTCAATAGGGCACATTCATAGTTCTAGGCATAATATATAGCTCACCTCGCAATGGTTGTTTTTTTATCATCTTCTCTTCCACTCCATTCCTTCACGGTGCATTATCGAACATTCGAACAGGGGTTAAAGAGTTATTTTTAAACAATTTAATGGGCTATAACAAAAGCGGTTATGCTTTCTTTGGAAGCTTCTATAAGATACATCACAGTGGCGATCATATGGGGGGATAATGCAGTAATAATTAAGTCAGAGAATTGTCATTTCGTGGCACTTAAAGTTTATTCTATTTTCACTTCCAACAACAAATAGGTACGTAGTATAAACTTGCATACATATTACTTCCGAACAATATTCTCGGGGAACAAATACACTCCCTATATTTTTTTTGAGCAAATATATATGTATAAGTTTTTAATGTAGTTTTTCTTATACAAAAATCTGATTTGGAAAACAGTGCATCAATTTTCAAAGTAACAAACGTTTTGATTGATAATTATTATTGAACCATCGAAATTGAAAAGTGTTAAAATATTCAATGGTTTTTATGAAACATGTTTTACAAAATTCAATGTTTTTTGAAATTCCAAAGTAAAAATGTAAAAGAACGTTGACGCATTAGACGTGTTAACTTTTTTTTATTTTGATTCATCACTGTATATCAAGGTTTATTTTTACAACAAGCACAACTGTTAAATATGCATTTCTGTTATTTTGAAGAAATATTTAATGATATAACAAAAGATTTTTTAATCATTTTTCATATTATATTAACTGGTCAGCATGCATTATCATACTTTAACCTAAAAATAAAGTTCTATGAATTTCAATTTTTAATTCACAAATGTTACATCTCTTCGAAAGGTGTTTCATTATTTTATATAATCCCATGCCAAATAGAAAAAGATGTTAACGGTAATTGTAATAAAAACAATATGACATCAACAGTGTTATTATGTCACTTGATGAAAGATATTTTAGCTAATTTACAACTAAATAAATATTTGGAAATCAGAGCTTACAAAATAAAACGTGCGCATATTAAAATGATAAATAAATTAAATATCTAGAGCTTTAGAATGCCTCTGATACTGCGTCCTACAAAAGCACCTCTGCGAAGCATTAACCAAAAGGTAATTGTTTTCGATATGCGTGAAGTTACCATTATTATTTTGGTTATTGAGATTCAGGATCGTCTGCAGGAAGAAGATTCATTTCCATGGACGTTAGCGGCGAGCAGTTTTCTGAATGGATCGTGATACCATACAAAAAACAATGCAATCAAGTCGGGAGCCTATCAAATTGACGTAATTCACAACGATTCACTGAGGCAGCTTTTATCACCAAACATCTGGAATGTGCCTTTAATCAGTTTGCTGAAATTGATTGATTAAGTGCTCATAAAACAAAACGACATTCACATAATCACGGCCGTTTGTTTTTTATCAGACAATAACTTCATTTGCATATAGATTTCAACAGATAAAAATACAATAGTTATAACTTATTTTTTAAGAATATTTTTATATTTATTCAATCTATTTAAATGATGATAATGTATTGCTGAATATGACATGAGTACATTTAAAAACATGTTGTCTGGAACACATTCAAATGAAGTGATATTTTTGGACATATATTCGATGCTTCCATTCTACTTGTACTGCTTTAATATAATATGTGTCTTCAAAAAAGACTTACAATAAATATTTTGGAGCTTCCAGAACAGTCGGGGTGAGGCGAGTTAACTCTGTGGACAATTCGGAGACATTTAGCGTAGCATATACTATCCTGCCACGTTAGTGGCACGAAAAAATGTTAAACATCACCGAGTAGAAAATCTTAGAGATACCAGCATGTGGTCATATGTTTCATATATAAATTCAATTAAAAAATAAATAAATTTATTTTATAGCACAAATGAAACAAAATGATATCGATTTCTGCGCGAGTACTTCATTATATACTTATTCAATATAGACTTCAATATATTACATATATTTTAACGTCAGGGATATAGTCACTAGGATATACATGCAAAATAAAAGCTAGAATTACTACCCGATGAAACGACGCCTTATAAAATATTTTTTCATTAAATAAATAAAATTCTTGTTAAAAAAATAGCTTGCTATAATTCTGCCAAGTAAATGACAACTCTACCAATAGTAGACGATTCAACAAATCCCGGCTTTAAAATGCCTTAAGAAGGAAAATGGGAAGACAACATTTTATTCTCTCATGCGTTGCAGCTATTTTATAGAACGCCTATATAATAATTCTCTTGTTTCAAGATTTAGCCATCAAAGATTCCTAGTATAATATTTATGTATGGAGGATTTGAATACCGAAGAAACTTTGTAGCTATAGGCTTATCGCTGACTTACAGTGTTGGTATTTCATGATTATTTCTTATTCAAAACAAATGAACATTATTTTTGAAATTATATATGCTTATAAAGATTTTTTAATTTCTTTTGTTGTCAAATGCATATTATAATTAAAAAAATATTTAACATATTCGTATTTGAAAATAATGACATGAATGCTAATATAAATTTTCTAGGCGGCTTATGGAGTCGCTTAATAATTATATAGATGACATCTTAAATTTTATTTATTAATTAATTCATTTAAAAATAAGTTTTATTAATGTCGGTGAGAATATAGTTTCATAGTCAAATTCAAACACATACCGACGCACGATGGGGTAACGATGACGCGCTATTTTCGTTTGTGTCGAATTCCAATGAATTGGAAACAAAGATGAGTTTTCGGTTGCCCTGCTTACCTACGTGATCACATTCTTCACTCTCGAATATTTCGAGCCACCGTAACACGGCTCGTAAAAGATTTCTCCGACAATAACTATTTACTAGGAAAATCATAGAGGGCTAGTTAACAATGTCAGATATATTTGGTAGTATGACTGTGTGTGCGGTAACCATAATTTAATACAAAAAAAACATGATTTCTCTCTTACATACATACATAATAGCCCACATATACACCCGGTTCTCTTTTTTTCACCAAATGATAAATGATTAGTGCCTGATAAAAACTGTTATGACTAATTACGAGTCAGATGATAGTAAAAAAGACAAGGCAGAGGAACCAACATTCAATGTTGAAACGATTCAAGAAGGATTAAAAATATCAACAAAGATGGTATTTTTTTTGAATACGAGCATAACTCTAGGCGTGCTAAAAAATTTAAAATGAATTATGACTTAATTTACCATCAGAACTACAAAACAAATTCAGTAGAATCATAATTAACTCAGATTATGAATCAAGGAAAAACATAATTTCATAAAAATCCGTCAAATAAAAAATTCAACACGTTCGTTCAAAAAATCGCGAACGGTTATATTTGCAAGCCGACAGTGTCAGCAGCGAATAACTCAACTAACTACAATTATGGATGAATAAATATATTTATATATTTCTGTTTCTCTCTGTATTTTTATAATCAATAAAGAAATTAAGTTCAATATTTTTAAAAACTGTACGAATTTAAAAAAAATTGTTTCATATTATATTTTTGACGCGATATTTTGATCATCGGAACCAATTTTCAAATTATATGAAAGTAAGATTATTTTATACGATTTTTTTTCGCGTCAGTTTCTGGAACCAATGTATCGCGTAAAAAAAGAATGGGTGTATGATATTTAGTTTTTTTAAAGATTAATCTTTGTTAGTGAAAAAAATCTGAAGTCAATGTTGTAACTAAAAAAAACTAATTTTAATATAAACAAAGGAAACTGTGTAGAAATGTTTTTATAAATATTACACACAGAAAGAGTTCAAGCTCAAAGTGTTACCTGTCACTTATTGGTGGAAAGGTATGATATTTCAATAATATTTTAAGCTTTAAACACAAAAAATTTAATTAAAAATCAGCAAGTATGCAAAATCAAAGGTTTTTAACATCAATATTTAGTCAAGAACTACGAAAACAATTTACCGGCAATCATACAAACCTTGGTTTTGTATACCTGCTAATTATTTACTCATTTTTTTCTAAACAGGCTTATGTCATCATCTCGAACACTATCTGTTGATAGTGGTCGTCAAGATGAGCGAAACCGGTCCTGATAATCAAACATTTTGTAGAGATAGTATTCAAAATGTGTTTTTATTATAAAAAAAGATATTACAAGTGAGATAGGCGGAACCATTAGTTGCATATTGAACAAAATTATATGAAAATATTTTGAAAAAAAAGGTTTGTCTATCCCATATCTGATTTTTGGAGTTAAAATCAAGAGATAATTAAATTTATCTTTAAAAATCATTCATGGTCACAGCAATAGTATATCGAAAGGTACTATGTGACGAGGACTTTTTAATAAGTTTCCGGCTACTGTGCGCCGCTTAGGAATATTACAATAGAACTACTTACTTTCAGTGTTGCTTCGAGATGCTTTTTTTAATTATCAAGGCATATCCATTAAAAATGATAATGGCCAGAAATTTATTCTCAGAATATTACAACAGGTAACAATCTAATATTTTTTCGCATTCATATTATAAATCCAACATGAGAAGGCTGAAACCCTTCGTTCTTAATATCGGGTACCCTGACCTTTTTGATGTTCTTTGGGTTCTGTGGTAGTATTATTATATTGTACTTTAAATTAATATTCTTTAAAAAAAAGTTTTTTTTCTTACTTTTATAGTTATTTTCGATAACCAGAGACCCATTTTATTAACTTTTTATTACATAACGACATATTTTTAGCTTAGCTTTACAAAAAATTTGTTAAATATTTTGTTGAAATAGTTAATCAAAAGTTAAGCCACAGTGATTTTAGTAATTTAATCACTAGTTACGATCACACTTTGTTTTAGATAGAGATGGAAAAAAACATGTTTTATTGAGTGTTTTGAGAAAAAAAGTCATTTCACCTCAAGGTATCGCTTTTTGATATCTTCAGGTGTCAAGTATATGGATGAACTCGAATAGTTTACGCGTGTTCATAATTACTTAAAGGTACCGAATGATGACACCCGAGTCATTGAAGACAAAATATGTCGAAATGTATTAAAAAAAATACGATTTGAGTTTAATGTTGGCATTTTAAATAATAAAAACACATATTTTAGTACATATTTCCACTACGTATATTTTTTTGATCAGGGCCGGTTTCGCTCATCGCGAGTATTATCAACTGATAATGTCATCATCAGTCATCAGTTGAGAATGAATCCGGCCCTGATCAAAAAATATATTGAGGAAATAAGCACTAAAAATGTGTTTTTTTTTTAAATTTAAAATAGCATTCCTTTCCATCAAGAAATGACAGTTAACACCTTTAAAGTGTTTAATGTTGACGTTCAATCAGGCAATGTTAATCAATATTTCTATTTACACACACGACAACTTCACAAAAAATTTTAATTTAATTTAAAAAGTGTTCATCTCAATATTGAATGCAGAATTTCGTAGAAAGAAGAATTCACATCATTGGAGGTGACAATTTCAGATGTGTTCAATTAAAAACGTCATACGTGTATTTTGTAAGTTACTCAATAGTGGTCGCATACTTTGTTGGATGCGACTGTTTTACTTAAAATCCACAGAAATAACTCGACCAGTAGCGAACAGGTAAGAAGATCGTGTCGTCACGATGCAATGAGAATCCGTGGGACCAAAGGACACCCAGGACATCCTATGTATGCTAATGACTTGTCTCTCGTTGGATATTGGAGGATAGTATTATCGGTGTGGCGATTAAAAACTTTTATAATTCCTACGGTGTGGCGATTATAATTTTAAGTCTCATCATAATTCATTGCAATTTACGTATCATAATTTCTTATCTTACAACAAATAAATCAATATTTAACGGGATATTAAAATAACCCGTCTAATCATAATTTTATGAATTTCTTTTAAATTGGGAATAAAAGTTAATATTTTTTTATGGTGACATCTACTATCATAAACGAAAACAAAGTTGTAGTGGTAGTATCTAATTCAAATTTAGCTAGATTATTCGAAAGTATTTTTGGGTGGTTCTATGAAATTTCGATTTTATTTCTTTTGTCTCGCTAGACGAAAGTTTTCAGCTAAAATAAGTCAGTCTTCGCAAGCAGATCTTTTATTCACATATACCAACATTTGATTAAATGTCAATTAAAAGCGTATACAATTACATAACTTATCCAATGTAAAGCGAACGACCCACCGGTGTGTTGCTTTCCTACTATTTTATTTATTTCCAGCTGTTTAAGGGTTAAAAATATTCAATCTTAACATTTATTATATATATATATATATATATATTTAACACGTTTCTTTTTTTGGCTTGTGATAAAATGATCTCATTCATGTTTTATATCTTTATTTTCATAAAGTAATTGGGTGTTTAAATAAGCAGTTTAAAAGCATCTGAACTGCACTTTTTTAATTGGTCTGAATATATACTATGTTTTACTCTAAACTCAACTTGCATTCAATTTTGTTATCAAAAAATCCTTAAAATAAAAACATGGTTTGTATAAGCTTTTGATTTCCACATTTACTAAGTAAACAAAACTTTATTTTATTAAATTTCTGGACATTAAAACGTTTGCTTTTTTTTTAATTTAACGATGCACTTCGACAAAAAGTTACCTATGATAAATATTATTTGTTATGAAAAACACTGTTTATTAATAGTTTTATTGAGAAAATGCGATTGCATCAAATCTGATGCAAGATGCACACTTTGTCGTACAAACAGCTCATAAACACAAACCTTTACAGAGACAATAATATCGCAGCCGGTTCGATATGTAATCGCTATCAACTTGATACCTGTCTTGAGGAAGATACGAGATACCGACTGGCCAGCAAATACCAGTTTAAGTATCCGATCAAGTAGGAAATACCATTGATACTAGACACCGGTTTGTATTGAAGTATACTTCAAAATAATTAGAGATTAAATTCTGCAGTATAATCTATTTTATTGCTATAAGTATTAAATAATAGTCAGCATCTTCCTACTTTTAAATGCTTATTTTTTATTAATGTTATCTTAGATCAGATGAGTGAGTAATATTATGATGAATGAATGAAACATAAAGTAAGCTTTATACGTTAAATTAAATACATTTTGTTGCTTAAAGTTACATGTGTTTTTGTAAAAAAATAACAACGTCTGGAAAACCAAAAGCCATAATGTAACTATTTATAGTACGTCTCTAAGAAGTATAATATTGATTGAAAAAAATAAGTACAGAAGAAAATTGACGCATAAATTAATCTACCAATTAACGTCTAATACAAAAAGAAGATTTACTCATATTTAAATTGATTACCGTTTCATATTTAATATTTTAAATCACATACGTTTGGCTTCGTACATAATCCTTATTTAATATTAATTATGATATTGAAATTGTTCAAAAAAGTAGACTGTTGTAAAAATTTTGATGTTTTTAATGTCTTTTTATAAACGCACACGAAACGTTTAGCGTGGACAGAGTTATTAGTCGCGAAAAAAACACAACGCGGCGCGCACACGCCGCTCCTTGTAAACCAATTATGGAGTGGCACGAACGGAAAAATACGCCTTGTTCGGCCTAACGATATGCAGCAACGTACTGCTAGCTACGCTCATACAATTTTTTATCATTTATTTTTATCATAAACATTACAAAGTGAACTATCTTGAGTAAAATTGTTTTAATAGTCTCCTCGTAAGACATCTGGCGTGCCATGATATACTTCACGTCAATCAACCCAGACTGTGTAATTAGTAATTACCATTGAGGTAACTATTGTAAGGTTGCAAAATCAACTTAAAATTCAAGTATTTTACCGAAAGAGATTTATTACATTTAACTAGACTTTTTAACGTGTACGTAACATTGTTTTCTTCACTCTCCCTTAATAAAAATAAACGTCTTGACAAACAAGAAACTCCTTTGGATAAATGTTTTTTTTTAATTAACCATATTAGTCGCCTTTTTATAGACGGCATTGGAAAAAAATGACGAGTACAATTGCTAATGTGAAGGGTTGTCACTATAATGTCTATTGAAGATATATTTTCAAGTTCTGACGAACTTACAAACGGACACGAAAGCTTCTTAGTACTTGAAAAAGTCGTAAGATTTTTAAAGATTGATTCAAAAGAATTTTCTACATGAATAGAAGAAACATCATCTAAGAATCGTAAAGTTTGTGTATGCTTCAAATCAATAGCCCAGTTATTTTTTCAGTCGGTTAAAAGTCAGCCATTAAAATATGACAACACAAAGTTTAATGAAATACTTCATATAAAATATATATATATATATACATATATATTATATTGACTTTAAGTCAAGTGAATATAATATGTCAAATAAGGAAATGCATCCTTCTATGATTAATTGAAAATAATAAATATACAAAATTATAAATACAATAGTGATATGTTTCAAAGGTTTTTTAATAACATGATTGAAGTTTGTCATTTATTTTCACGAAAAGCGAACAAAACCGGACGTTCTTTACTAATGAATGGATAAACAATGACTAGATATTCTTGCATAATCTTCATTTTGAGAATATACGTTTTTCTCATGTACCTATTTTAGATACACAGATGAATTCAATTTATTTCATACAAAAAAAAATTAACAATAGTATTTGTTGATACAGAAAAGGTATTGGGTCGGATTATGAGAGGACTAGTCGTACGTTAATCGTTTGCTCCACACGTTTAGTATTGAGTAAGATAAATTTAAAAAACTGCAGCTTACTATTTCATGGAATGCTATTTTCTAAATCTATTGAGGAACATATGAAGAATAATATTCTTCTCTTGAATTCCAAGCTCTAATGCGAAATATAAGAAGACTGAATCTATAAGTTTCCACTCGTTCACGGCGACTAGCTTTCATTTAGTATGCACAAACTATTATATATATTATTCCCAGAGCTATAATTTTATTTGCCTAACTGACACCTTAAATATATTTTATTCAAAATCCATACCACTTTTTAAGTTAAGATCATAAAATAAATAAATAAACAGAAAAAAAACAGCACGCGCAAGTCTTCGCTAAATATAGAAAGAAACGTGACACATCCACAATTTATAATAATATACAAACATCATCCACTGTACAAAAAAATAATACTAAAACGGGCAAGTCAGGATTGCAGAAACGGGAGACGATCCTTTATGGTCGTAGAAGATGTGATACGTTCTAAAACAGTACTACTTTGGTAAGTTCATTCATACTCGGAACGACTGGCAAGTGCTGAGAAAACACTTGACTTAGGTTTTTATAAACATCTAGCAAGTGGCATTATTGAAAATTTTACACCAACATCATTTTGGCAATTGGAAGAAATTTTTGATTTAATATTTTTTTAAATTAAATAAATATAAAAACTTTTCAATTATTACTGAATGATTTGTTTTTACTTCATCGTTCTATATTTTCAGGCGGCAAAACTTTAAAAAAAGTAAGGACTATTCTTTGAGACTATTTACACTTTTTTACTTCGTTATTAGATATATTTATAAAGAAACCATTTTGTAATTTGTTTAATGAATGAAATAATCTTTTTTATGGTTTTAACTTCAATTTAATTGCGAACAAAAATTATTGCGCGGTATAATTAAGCTTTAGTTTCTTCCTTTACAGAAACTATTTAAATAGTGAACATTGTAAGATAGTTTTTTTATGTGTTAATTGTAGTTAGTTTTGTTATAAATATGATGGAATATTGACATTATCTAATATTCAAATTTTAATTTTATGAATTAAATCTTCGAGCTATTTTTTGTAAAACTTTTGAAAATAATCAGACTCTTTGTAGAACGTGTTGTATAAATATATGTAGAACTGTAGCATTTAAATTTATTTGTCGTCTTTCCAATTTCCAATCGCCGTTGAAATATTCGAATCGGGCATTATAAAAAAACACTTTCATATACACACTTCAGTTGCCCTCGCAATGGCGCCTATGGAGTGCTTCACAAACACCCCGATACAAAAAATTAAATTAAAAAAGAAAAAACGCGTCAACTCGCAAATAAACGGGAATATTAATCGAAATACCAAATCGAAATCGTAAAATGCGCGTAGTCAAAAGAGGAGGCTTGACAGAATTTCCATTTATACCCATTTGAATGTTTCGAGTTGTGAAATAAAACAAATGATGTACACAGAAATCTACTTGCACCCCTTGCTTTATACAGGACGCACTTACAAAAAACTGCTTAATTTCACACATAAACATAATTTACAACAACCGAGTGTGTAATTCTTAGAGTTCAGAGTTCTCATTATATTTTTTTTAAAGTAAACAAAATTTATTTCACGAAAAAATTTCAATGTTTTATTGATTTAAGTCAGTCCACTCTACAGCTAAACTTACCACATCACTTAATTGCCCAATGATGATCACGAATAACAAATTTATTATTCAAAGTCTTAAGACGTAAATTATATAAACGTATTAATTTAATATATAATTTACCTTTTTTTTAAATTCATAAGATGATGGTTTTCGGACTGTAAGAAAAATTAGAAAAAAGTTAAAAAACGAGAAGCTTATTAAATGATCACGAACAAAAAGCTTGAAATATTTTCTGATATTTTTTACAGTATTTTTATAGAGTAACTTTTAAATCAAACTTAAATTTAATTTTTTTCTTTGACTACGATTTAAATAAAAGCAGCAAATTTTTCCAACGACATATTTAGCTACATAATATATTGTCAGCAGAAGAAATATTTTTCCTTAACGTAAGACCTAATTATACATAATCTTATATAGAAATACTATCGTACTCAAATGTTCTTTTTTCAATGAATTGAATTTTATAACCGTTTTGCACGTACAACTTTTTCTTGTCTGTGATGTACGATTCAACAATTATATTTTTACTAGCCTTGGCTATTCATTTGCTGTTATTTACTAATACTGTAATAATTTTTGAATACATTCATCATCAAAAATGGCAATACACAATGCCACAACATATATTTATTTTTATTAACAAAGCTTAATTCTGATTTTAATAAAAAAAAAAACGAATTCCCTGCAGAATATGGCCACTACCATCTGATTATTTCAATTTATAAAAATAACTCGTAAAAAATGAGTGTGTAAAATATGAATGTGATAAAAACACACGCTGTATAATTCCCACTCATAATACTGGGATAAAACGCGGTATGGGGTGGCTTATAGCGACCCTATTGAAATCATTTCAATTTCAAACGTTGTTAGGTAGAGGAATGATAGAGCGCCGTAGCGGCCCATAGCACATTTTGAAGCCTATGCAAAGGATTATTTCACTCTGAATGGATATATAATGTACATTGAATATGTAATGCGTTGAAGCTGAAATCGCTTTGCATGCCTACCGTCACCTTGCGGCCCGAGCTTTCAAACTTGTGGGGGAGCTTTCAAAAGAAAATCTTGTTTCTTTTGATTTTTTAACAGGAAAATTGTCACCTCCAACATCTAATGACGAACTTTGCGTGACTGACTACTTGCGTTAATACGATTTAACATTAAGAAAAAATATGTGTTATACTGATTTTATTATTCCGTCGAAAATTTTAATCTCATTTGTTCAACACTAAAAAATAAAAAAAGAAGAAATTTACCAATAAAAATTTTGCATAATGATATAAAGTTAGTTTTGAGTTTATCCAGGACATCGGTGCAAATCGTGTTTTACAAAAAAAAAACATTCATTTAACCATCCAATCTTTAATATATAATATGAAAACAATTTACCCGCATACAATATAAAAATATAGAACATGAATTGTACAAAAAAAATATTTAAAATAAACACAACTGTGATCACAACCCTTTAGCTGTTATTATGACTTTCAAAATCTCAGAGAGGAACATTAGGTATTATTATTGATTAGAAATAATTTCAGTTTTGTTAAGAGCCTTTACTTTTCTTATTAATTAATAAAAATCGTCACATTTTTGTTCCGCACATAACAATCTACTTGCGGATAAAAATTTAAGAAAACCTATTTGTTTATGTATTAGTTGCATCACATTCATTTACTCATAACGACTCTGTAATATCGCACTTGTTTTTAGACTGTGTGAAATATAATATTCAACAATCGTTCTTCTATTTCTCATTAATATAATTAAGATATAGGTTTTCTTTCATTGTTAGTAGCCTTTCAAAACATTTAGCAACACGTTAATATTTTAGTGAACGACACTTTACATATTAAAAGTTATTCTGTTCAAAACAAATATAGATATTTCTATGTTTAAGATTATTTTAGTAAATATCGTAGCTTTTCTAAAAATTGCACGAATATTAATATATTTATATGTGTTTACATGTGTTAACAATTTTCAAATTGGCTTAAAAGTCAATCACTCGAATATCAGCGCCAGTGGAAGACGTGACTAAAAATATTGAGAAAAATAAAATACCTGAATAAGTAGACAACGAGAGTTCCTTCTGAAGGAAACTGGTTCTACCAGGTGAGAATGAAATATTTGAAATTGCTTTATTACTTTATTATTTTTTTATTACAATAAAAGTACACTATAATTTCTTTTAATAGAAATGCATAAATCATAGAAAAAAAATAATCACATTCAAACGTGACACCATTGAAAATACTCCCCGATGAATAATTATAATGTTAGAGATTATTTCTTCATTTATTTCGTTATAAGATAGAAAATAGATTCATCGCGTTTTGCTCTATATTACTGACTAATCGTTTTACAAAATTTAATAAATAATTGTCAATGGTATTTTTTTAACTGTTTACACTTTTATAAAAAAATAATCTCAATTCATCTTCAATTATTTTCTTTTTATAACATATCATCACAATACGTTGGTAAAAATACAAGAAGGTATACTTGGATCTTTCATACATTTTGACTGGGCTCTGCTTTTTTTCAAGCGACTTACTAAATGTGGAGGATTTTGAACAACGCAGCGTAATGCGGAGTTCCTTCAAGCGGACACTTTACACAAGAAACGTTTCAAAGAGACGATTTGTCAAATAGCCTGTGAAAGAAAAATCCTATAACTATGAACCCTTTCATATGAAACGGAAATGAAATATATTTAACCCCACCACAGTGGCTAATGAAATGTAAGAATCATTTTTTTCTGGACTATTTTTAATCTTTCGGCCGAACTGATAAATTATCATAAAAATTGATTTTATAATCGTTTAATGGCTTAAAATGGAATGCAATAATTTCTTTCTACACATTTTATCATAACTTTTCTGTTTTTGGATCGGAAAAAAATTATTATCAATGAACTGGTCATAAAACATATTAACACGGTAAAAGAATAGCAATGTATATAAGTTGTACCATTTTTTTTATAAGATATAGTTGATAGCTATTTCGGCTCACGCCATCGTCAAATACTTCTGTCGATGTCATGGGCCCAAATAGCTATCAATATCTTATAAAAAAAAATTGTAGAACTAAAATACATTGCTATTTTTTCACCGTGTTATAATGGAGTTCTACCAAGTAAATGCCAATTCAATCAATAAAATATTTTAGTCGAACAGCCGAATGTATTTACTTTAATAACAATGCCCTTTAAACTTTACTTGTCATAATTTTCAACTGACACTTAAAGAACTTTTAAAAGAGTATTTTAAATAACTTCATTATTCCCAAACAGTCGAAATGTTTTTTTTTTAATTTATAAAACAATCTTCACCAATACACCAAATTATTTCTTATGTGTGTGTGTGTGTGTTTTTTTTATCTTTATTGCATTAAAATTTTTTTTTTACAAAAACTGATCGCTAAAGCAATCTACTTCGTCATCACAGATTGCTCATTTTTATATCAATTCACCAAAATAATAATAATCAAATAAACTGTTTGCGTGTGTTATAATTTTCAATGTTTTTCATCATCATTCTACTGTAAAAAATGCTTAGCAGACACACGTCAACCGTATCAAGTGGTATAAGATGAACACATATAACAACGTGAGTGCAATTTACTAAATTTTAACTATTGCTACACATCATATTGAATTTTTTTAAATATTTTTTTTTATTGTTAATAAATAGTCCCAAAGTGACTTCATTTGCGCGATTGCTTTTTAACCATCAAAAACATTTTAGTAAATTTCAAGATTTCTGTGTATTTACTGATATATGAATTCATATCCTTATGTTCTTATCTTAGTATCTTATTGTATCAAAATTGATGACTAAATTCCAGGTTATCATGTTTGAATTGTATTGTAAATTGCTTTAGTCGTCAATACTACCGACAGTTATTTTACTGTTGCAATCATACTTTAAATTACTGCAGTATTTGTACATATCTTACTTCACCTGCATCTATCTAATTTAGTTTAGCCCATCCAATATATTTTATCTGCTGACTAAAGAAAGTTCCAATAATGCCGCTACACATCACTAGGGATATCCATCGACTTCCTAGTCTAGACACGTAGTATAAAAGCTAATGCGTAAAAAGAATCACCTTTGGTAGTATGTGATGATTACACTACACCGTCTTTGCAAGGGAGAAACTACAGTTTTTTTTACAATCTTGCAGTCGCTACTCTTTGTCCCATGGTCAGTAATCATGTAAAAAATGTGCTTCTTTCGAGCCTTACTGGACGATGCCCTTATTTTGTTTTGTTACCATTTCCGCTCCCAATGTTAAGTATGAAAGCTCTAAATAAAGCTCATCAAAACAGAAGTGATTTTTTTCTTACTCAGTCGTACCATTTTTCTTTTTCGCTGAGAGCAACGTTATAAAAATAGATCAGGACACGGATAGTGGTTAACTTATCATTTAAGATAATTTCTACTTCTAGAGTCAAAAGAGTGAGGAAAAATAACAGACTTTGTATACAAGTCAATGTATCGATTAAAAAAATAATTTTATGAAACTGTACGTGCTTGAATTCAAATTTTTGAACCCTGTTAATAATACAGAAAAGCTATATAAATTGATTCTATTGAACTCATCTGATTATCACATTGATATATATTTCTTATGAGATAGATGTAATGTTAAACAGCTTGCGGTTTAGATGTCGGCGATGAATCTTATTTTATCAAATACATTGAGTGAAAAGAAAATCTCATGAAAGGTGACGAAAAATCTCTCAATATATTGGAATATTCTCGGACCAACAGCGGCGTCGTATATGATAATGTTCGCATGAGGCCATCCAAGTATAAGTGAGGGTGTGTGGGGTGTGCAGACAGTTTGCACGCGCTGCCTGGACACGAATATCTACACGTCTGTAGGTCCACGTGTATGACTGTGTGTGTAAGCGTTATCAAAGATGGCGGTCTAGTTATGATGATAAGGCGCCGCTGGCCGCCGTTGCTAGGCGACGCTGACCGGCGCCCGGCAAAGGGCGGAGCGTCGACTGAAGAAAATTTTCAGGAGAACCGATCAAAATTTTGACTCCATATCTAATTGTATACTTTATAACTTGTCTATGGATATCAAACGTATAATTCTGTTAAAAAATGTTATATTATTATTTAATTTTGACATTGTACATATATATATTTTTTATAGATGCCTTATAAATTCATTTTGACAAAAAATGCTTGCACTTGTTCATATTAATTTTTTTAGTAGTATCGCAGTTTTTGTATAAAAATTCACAAAAGTGCAACGACCATGACTCTAAAATAATATATACCAAATATTTTAACTTTATTAACCTGATTTGAATTGTTACAACTTTGTACGATTCCAAATGTGTTGTCACTAACGACCCGGGTTTCGCCGGGACTGCTACAGAACTTGTCAGTTCTCCGTGGAATCGTACAAAGTTGTAACGATTCAAATTTGTTATTGAAATTCCATCAAGCACCTTCAGTCGATATAATAAATTTTATTAACCTCCTATAATACCAAATATAACCTTTAGTACCAAATAATTTGAATTTAATATTATGTATTTTTTTATTTTTATTTTGAAACAAATTTCAATTAAGCAATCATTTCTTAAAGTCAAGCTCTGAATAAGAGATACCTTTCTATTTTTTTATATGAATGGAAAGCATAGTTTAAGCATGCTTTTTCTTAAAATGCAAATAGTTTACCGCGACGCCAATCTTAGGACTTTTCAGACATATCATGTGAGTATTAGTGTTTTCTCAAAATATCAAATTGACGATATAAAGATTTCAATGTGAACTCATTTCTAGTTAGTTCAGTCACGCTTTGATTATTTCTCATTCGCTTTATCTCAAATGAATTCAATTAAAAAACTACGATGCTAATTCTTTTAATATTTTTATTTTACTGAATAGAGATATATGAATGTTATATAATATCATCAAGAGGTATTCATTTTTGTAAAGTTTCTTTTCAAAAAAAATTTTTCGCCTATCACTTATCATTGATTGAATCTGATTTCATATGCTCCTCAATATTGTCATTAGATTAAGTAACATTAGTTAAGCATCAGAATCATAATGCACCTGTTACCCCGTTCATTACTCGGAGATAACAACAATGTCTTAGATTCCACCCCTAGGCGGAGGCGCGGCCTGCAAGCGGCGAGCTGGGGGCGGAGGGGAGAAGCAGCCAAAGCGCGGGGCTGAGAGGATAGAGGAGCAGGGGTATGGGCGTCCAGCCGCCCCAGAGTCTCACACGCTGGTCCACACAATACAGAATAGCGTCGCCTACTTCGTGAGCCACAAAACAACATGCACATACTGCCTGCATCCTGCATCGATATATGCAATAAACTCACGATTTCCTACAAACACTGGCCATTATAAACGCATATAAAATCAATGAAAGATTCCATGTATTCAAATAGAAAATAAGCATCTGTAAAAGGCACAATTTTTTACCATACGAAAAACAAAAACCATTTATGCAACCGCTGCGTTCCATTTCAAAGTTATTGTTAACGTTACGTTTTTATGTCGCAAGAATACAGCGTTATATCATATATTCTCAAATAGATATACATATTTGTGACATATAATAATGACTTTATAATATATATAGTGACGTTACCATAATCCAAGTCGTCTAAATTCCTTGAAAAAAAAGCAGTATATCAATGGTCATTCATTTCATTCGAGAATAACGACACCGTTTTTATTGCTTAAGACACTTTTTCATATGTAAGAATAATGTCATCGTTTGTCACGATTAATACACGCGCGTGATTTTAAGAAACCCTCATTTATGGTGGCTAAAAACACGTATTTGAAAACTCAAAAGACCATCTATAGACTATATTACGTAAACTAAGAGAGCAACAGAATCCACTTGCGTACGTCGTGATGCGACCAATCGACGTGACAAATTTGAATACCAATCAATACATGTTTAATTATACAAAATAATCCCAGTGTCGATGGACAGTCGACAAAGAATAAATTGTCATTTTGACCAGAAAACCACCGTTTACCTACGTGAGGATTTATTAAAAAATATCTTGAGAGCCTCGACAAAAGGTGACGACATTTTTTTCATCTGGTGACAAGCTTTTTTACGCTGTGGCGATGATACACAATGCTGCTGATTTCTAGGAAGTCCATATTTAATTACGTATCATGAATACGAAAATGTATTTACGACAAAATGATATCAAAGATGTCATTCGACACGGTAAATACGCTAAGCCTTATTTATTATCAGTAAATTATGTCTTTCGTCATGTTCAACTAGGGATCTTATACATCAACTACATTTTTAATCCCGGGATTTTTAAAAATTCAATTTTATAAAATATTTCATTTATCTATGAAAAAGATCTAAGGATTTAACAATTATAGAAATAAATATAGAAAATAATTTTTGAGACTAATACAATATTATTTTTTTTCATATAAGCACATATTTCATACATCAAGTATAATATTGTATGTTTTCAATTTATACAATATTTTAACAATCATTACCCAGCGTTATACAATATATTATTGCATTAAAGATTATGACAGGGAAATGTAAACGTTTTCGTGTCGAGTTTTCATTAATAAATATGGAATGTCTTATAAGGGTATCGACATTAATTACCGAGTTATCGCTTTTCTATGCAGAAAAATTAAACCTTTTCAAGATATTAAATTTAATTTTACTCAGAAAAAGTCGGGATTATAGAAAAAAAAAACAAAATTGTCTGCATTTTGCAAACCCTATATTCATCTGACGCAATTTTATCACTTACTACATACGGAATGATTAAAGTAATGCTTTTGGAAATTTATAATACCAAGAAATTTTTCCACACTTACCAAAACGTGCTCGGTTTCTTGTAACATCTCATTATACATAAAATATCCAGAAGTATTGAGTCGAGTAACTAATGAATAATAATGTAATGAAAACACATGCTAAGTGCATATTCCACATTTTTTTAAACCAAGTTAGGTTAAGAGAAACTAGCTCATACATGTCTGGAATATCAACCGTTTACGTGTCTCATTATATTCTTTATTCTATTCTACAAGCGATTAAAACTTAATTTAATAAAAGAGATGAACATTAATTATACTGTTCAATTACGATGTACAAATTTAAATGATTGCCATTGATATGTTATAAGAGCAATAATTTAAAATTATGTCGCTAGAAATCAGCATTTGTAATCATTTATTATTAACATAAGATTTTCATCATCTTTATGTGTGACGATTTGTTTTGATTTATTTCTCTCTACTCTTTGCATATAAATTGATCTAATTCCTGGCGTCGGTAAATTTCCGAAATTGTGTGATAATATTAATATTATATATGCACTAACTCCAAATACAAATTTAGTTATAACAATTATGAAAAAAAATAACTAAAATTAAAAAAAAACTAGCTATAGCTAAAAAAATTGTAAAAAATTTGTACGATTCCACATGTTTTGCCACTAAAGGCCATAGTTTCGCCTTTCAGCGTCCTCATGCATTCTATTACACGGATGCAACACAACTGACAATTCAGTCAGCACTGACAGATGTGACAGTTATAGTTCAAATGTTAACCTTTTTTGTTTCAACTGGATCTTTTGGATGAAATTTAAGATACAACAAATATTGATGCCTCGAAACATAAATCCTTATTCATCGTATAAATAATCGATGAAACTATCATTACTTCACTAGTATTCCAGCCTGTAAGCCAAGCAAACCAAAGAATTTATTTTAAAAACAATAACAAAAAGCAAATTATTACAAAAATTTTAAATAAATAAATAAAAATACGATATGATAAAATATTTGTAGCAATCTAATTGATATCTTTCCAACAAACGTTTTTACTTACCAGTGAGTATGATTAAAAATATAAATTTAGTAAAAAACACTCTGGAAGCTTTTAAATATAGGTAGTTTATTTTTAATTATTTTCAAGCTATAAATTTAAGTGCGGATCGTCAATATTAAAATCATTAATCACTTTTATTTCGCACGAATTCCGGTTGACTCAAGAATATCCCACAAATTGTAAAGTATATATCTGAGAATAAAACAAAGCACGTTGTAAAAGCCGTCACTTTGAATTATTTGCCAATGAACAATTCAGCGGACATCGATCTACATCGCGACGTTCTTAACACTTGTGATAATTTATTTTTGAATAGCGACATCAGCTCCGCGGATTAAAGTTGTAAAAAGTCACTGTTCGAAATAAATGCAACATATTAGAAATTGTTTGAATACACGATCAATGTAAAATTTTACACTCGAATTAAAAAAAATTATAGCTTAATGTTTTATCACAGCAATCGAGTCTTTCTTTAAAAAGAAAGTTAAGCTTGCTGCTTATTTTTATGAATTTGTCTTAATTTTACTGAAATTGGCAAATTTATTTTCCAATACTAATTTTTACTTTAATACGTTGCATTACTTATAAAAAATCGTGTTTACGATTATTACGATTCTAATGTAACGTTTTTTTTTTAATATATTATAGAATCCGAAACAAATTAAAGGATAGCTTTCATTAAAAATAATGAAAGCAAATGTTAATAAATAATCATATATTAGAATTTATATCGTAGGGCAATTGTTTTTATTTTATAAAGATTCTTAAATTCATTAATATCACATCTAGTCCAAAATTACTCTGAGACTATTGTTGTCAGAATTGTAATACAAATATAAGCATTTAACTTGTTTCAAATAAGAGTAATCGACAGCGCTTTATGACTAATAGAAGTTTCCAAACATTTCTTTAGAAATAAATAATATAGTATTATGAAGAGTTTTTAGATTATAATATTATCCAAATATAAATACTTCCCAAGTAATTAAGTAATTGATGTATATAAATATTTATTTCCTTTTAAAGTCAAATATAATAAATCGAAATTTAGTTTTAAGCTCTTCAATACAAAAGCAACATTTTTGTTTTAAACGTTTTAACAATAATTCTTAACACACTTGGGTTGATACACGTGTTCCTTATGCCATGAATGAGTCTGTCAGTAAAATCGAAAATCTGAGTAGACCAAGCGAACAAATAAATGTACGGCACAATTTTAACCGTTTTGCTTTCATAAGTATATCATGCTATTCAAAATTGATCATGTAAATATAGTTACCTTTAATTTTTTCTTCTTCAAATATTATGGATATATAAAAATATATTCTTTTTTTTATATTGAACACGAAATGACTCGTCGTCGTTTAAAAAAATACACATTCTCAAGACATTAAAATTATTTAATGTTTTAGCACATAGTTTCTGAAAAAGTATGTAAAAATTTAATATTTGGGCGCATTTGCAGAAAAGTAATTTACTATATATATTTGCTTGCTTTGAGTACACGTACACACGAAAAAGGTGAGTTGGGACTATGAAAAAGCTGCGCGGCCGCGCACGCGTACAGTTTAAGAGGCATGTCGCGTGTATCTACGAATTACAGTATTTTTTTTTACATCTTCTTTGTCGTATTAAGAATTATTTTCTAAGGCGAATGAATGGTTAAACGCATCATACATTACTTAAACAATAATAAAATCTATCTTGAAAAGTCAAGCTACCAAATTTGAAAATTTTAAATACATCCTTAACTCGATAATATATGCTGCTTATTACATAAAACAGAACTTAGTAAAAACATATAAAATATCTTATAGTCATTCAAATATGCGTTTTTGTCAATTTGTCGTCAATGAATCGAGTTTCGTCTTTCGGCATTCCCGAACATCAGCTGCAATAATATCCTAAATCATATATAGTAACAGGAAATTTTTAATAGGAGCATAATGATAATCTAATTAAATGGTCAATCGAGCAATCTCATAAATGAACAAACATAGGAAAGAAGTAAAATGAAAGATATTTACTAATTAGTTACGATAATAAACAGAAGATACAGAGTCTATAATCTAATTCACATTTTGAAAACTTGAGAACCTTTGTAACAATGCATTGTTATTTTAGTATGTTCATTATATATCGTTAATTAAGCTAAATGAGTCGATGTCTTTCATTTCGAATAGCCATTACATCGCATGGTATGTCGCTGCATACGGGATGGAATCATAAACATTAAAACTGAATGTATATATATTCAATTGTTCTCAGTTAGTTCATTCGTTGAGAGTCTTATTTTAAGTCACTGGATTATTGGATAGTAAATGACTTCAAATCAAATTATATAGAAAATGAAGGAGATTGAATGTATAACCATTGATTGATATTTATTAGCGTTTTTATCACTCAATTTATTTTGGATTTATCGGTTAATCAATGATTCAATTAAAAATTCCAATGAAGTACTCAATCCGTGGATTTATTTCGATCGTTATATCGGAATTAAAACTTCGAAAATAGTTGATAATTTATATTTATTGAATTGGCATTCACTTGGTAGAACTCCATTATAAAACGGTGAAAAAAATAGCTTTGTATTTTAGTTCAACAAAATTTTGTAGAACTAAAATACATTGCTATTTTTTTCACCGTGTGATAATTTTTACACTATACACACAATTTTTTTTTTATTTTGCACAAAGCATACTTTTATATAAAGTTTCTTTGTAAGTACTATCAAAGTCTGCATTCAATTTAATTCTGCAGAAATATAAAATACTGAACATTTTCTCACAATACAAAAACAAATAAAAATATACTTTTTTCGTACGCCAGTATTGTACACATTTGCCGTACACTGCCCGCCATCTCGTGTCGAATAGAATAGGCTTTACGCGGCTCGTTGAATACAACAATCATGTAGCGTAAAAGTTTTGCGAATAAATTTAATTATCGATAAATTTTAATATAAGTACATTTCTTTATCAAAGTGGTACTCTCGAGACGCGAATTCTCACCCAGCTGGGAAGCGGATACAGCTGAAACAAGCGAAGGTGGAACGTGAAAATGATTGATGGGGCCTCCACTCGAGTTTTCCAATTAAATTTTGTGAAGCAGTAATAATTATTTAGGTAAATCAATTTGTTTCGCGCAAGCTACTGGGGATGTTTGAGTTCCTATGAAACCAACCCTCTTCCCCACCCCCTGCGCAAAGGCGGGTTTTCATAAGTCAAATTTAGAAAGGGAAAGATAAAAATATTTAATTAGCACTAAAATATTTTTACAAAATCATGAATATCGGGTTTCGTCTATTTTAAAAAAATGGATACGTAATATTTGTTTTGTCCTACAAAATAAATTATCATTCGAATATTTTTTACTATTTACTGATAAACTAAAATGGAATTATGGTTTTTATGGTTATATTTTGTATATTTTTCATCATAAAATTATTAAATACAAATAACACTTTTTCAGTAATCATCATGTATTCTATTATAATTTATAGAATCAAAACATCAGTTCTTCGTTTGTAACAAGTAATATACATAAACTATAATTTTATTTGTAGTTTTTGAATCTGTAACAAACAAAAAATAAGTTTGTAATCTTTTAAAGCTTGTAAAATGAAATTGAATTTTACATGTTTTACTCGTGATTAATAAAATTCCATCATATTCCTTTGGACTCTTCCTAGTGAAATAATTTCTTCAGATAGTTAAGGCTAATAAAATTATTGAGGATAGAAAGGTATGTGAATATTTGTTCTTTAAGTTATATAAAATTAAGTCCAACAACATTAATAATATTTTTAAAAAGATTCGATCTTCTTTTATTTTATAGTAAAATTTGCATCTGCTAAAATATAACACGGAATGGCCCTCTTAATTTACGAGTTCTAAATAGGGGGGGGGAGTAATTGATAATTATTAACCCTTTCCAATACAGGCACCACTGCGTTCTTGTGCTCAGCTCCCAGCCTCAGCGGTAGGAGTGGGGGAATTAATTAAACTTGAAAATGAAATATTAACACTTTCACGTACAAAATTTAATATAATGGAATATTCAGAGCTGTGCAAATGGAATTATCACGTTTATACTGGTTCTGTTCATCCGGCGAGGTGCGTTGCTCGTTCCTTGAGGCTGAGCCAATCCGCAACTCCTGTTAGGGAGGAAACACAAGTAATTTGTTTCACTCACTGGATTAATGGGGAGAAATGAATTTTTCCTTTGAATGTTTAATGTAAATAAATTCCACAATTTCTTTGGCAATTATTAGATAAAACTTATTTCAATGCCTGTTTGAGGATATTAAAAATTAAATTAAACGGATCATTAAATAATTCACACAAAAATAGCTAGATAGCTTGATTAAAATATTTACGAATATTATGCATATTTAACTAACCGTTTGAATTTAGATTGATGTTAATTTAATAGTAAAATGAAAACGACTTCATTTTAACTATTACGTTGCACATCGGGTCGGTATGTTTACAATACTTAACGATTGTTTATATTTTATATGGATTAACTTTTTAGCGTCGTATTGATTTTAATTATTTAAATACTGTGCTTTATATTTTTAGTGGTATGTGAAAATATCACGCGATATATTGTTTAAATTATGTTTAGTCAATATATGTTTTATCTGCACCCGTGTTAACAAAATAAAAGAATATACCTTTTATTAAATATGCAATCGATAATTCAATATTTATAATTTACATTTCATCATATATGTAATACTTATCTCTCACAAAAAAAGCGAAGTTTTCATAGATAGTCTCCAGTTAAGGAACACCATAAAAATATATTATTTTATATTACTCGTTAGTGCGATGGTAAACGGTGATAACTGCTTTTGGCATAATTGTTCAGGAGAGCAAAAATTAAGGTTTTGAAATTAATCTGACAAGTTTGATGGCAAATATGGTGATATATTTAACAAAACTTTTTGAAGAAGTTTTAGCTCAAATATTTTGCCACATCAATGAATGAAAAGCTTGAAACATTTAATGGATGAAAACTAAAAAAGTGAAAAAAAGACAGTAGTTATAACCGCGTGCCATTACAGTACCTAAATTCCAAAGAATGGAAGATACATTTAATAGGCATTTAAAAATTTGATAAATTACTGCTAAATAATAAATAAACATAATTGGAAGTGAAAACAGCTTCTTTTTAATATGTAAGGAACGTTGTTCTTTTGAAAATTCGTCATCTCTTTTACAAACGACTCGATGAATATAAAATCATTTACTGTTAGTCCATGATAGAAAGCTATAATAATTATTCTCTGGAATGTTAAGTGCAAATTTTGAGCTGGCGTCTTTATTATACCCCTTTCATAATATAAAGACGTCTGCATTCTACGTATACAAACGATTCATTTGTAGCATGCGTTACTCACAAAATGTTTGCCGAGGAACGATTATAACTGAAAAGCGACGTGATATTAATGAAGACATTTAGAGAAAGCGAGGAGACAAAAGCGAGATGACTACGGCAGACAACTTTCGCTTCTCCTCAAATCTCCCTACAGATGAGCTTTCTTGCAGTCACTCGCAATGCAAGGACTTACGTTTCTAATTGACAAAAATTTTCCGCAGTACTGAACTTATCAAAGTAATTTGTATTTTTAAAATATTACTGCACTAAAAAAAAATAAGCAACATTGATGCCATGTCAAATAAAATATAATTTGAATAAAAATATCCCTTTTTAGTTAGTATTATTATTTTATACGTTATTCTTCAATCATTTTTATCCAAATAATAAAAATCTCCACAGATATTTGACATAACGATTGTAATCTTGTTGAAATTGTTTATAGCTTTTGACTTCGTTTTTAAACGGGTAAGCTATGACATCTGTTGGATTATTTGAAAAACCTCAGTATTAACATTCGATGTGTGTGAAGTTGATGTAAGAATTTGAATTTTATCCTTCTTATAATTTGTATTTATTTTTGAAACTGGATTAAAATATGACGTATATAAAATTCACACGATTAACTGTTTATTTGTGTTTTTAAAGCATGATAAAACACCCAGCGAAATAACAAATTAGTTATGGTAATAATTTAATTTTTATTTCGGATTATTTTACACAGCATTTACTTTTGTTGGGTCTGATTATTAGCGACACGCTACAACCATATCGCTATTTAATATTGGCTAATTTTTATTGTTTGTTCTTTGTTGTATTGCTGGAAGTTAAGCAATAAAAATATTCGCAGTATTTCTAAAAAACTTAGAAATCGTTTTCATATCGATCTATTTATTTGGCATCGGAATGTGTGTTTGATGGAAAAAGAAATATTTTGAAATATTGTTTAGGCCTGTTCAAATCCTCTCATTTTGCTGAGCGTTGTTTATAGTTTCTCACAATTTCTCATCAAAACACCGATTTAAATGCACAAAAAGAGACGGCTGCATAACTGGCGTGCGCACATGTGCGCGCAAAAATGAGACGGGGATAGTAATAAAATGGATAAGATTATGGTGGATGTGGGGGTGGCTTATATAATTAATCTTTTGAATATCGCGCAATAGGGTTTGCTTTGTTGTACGAAATCGACGCAGATTATATCTACTTACTTACATAAGAATACACATACATTTTCATAAGCTTATATCGGCTTATATATAATACCATACAAATTTATTTGTTTTAATATGAAGATTTTCGTATGCCATCTTATTGTGCGTTCTACGTTCTACCAAAGTGTTTTTAGTAGAACGTATAACTTTCACTATTAACCGAATTAACAATATTTAATATTTGAGACGTGATTTGAGATTCAAAATAAATAACGCACGAAAAATAAAATAGTTTAATAAAACATTTTCAAACTTTTTAGAAATATTTTTCAATGATTTGAGACACGAGTGACAACAAGTTATAAAACCAGTTAAATTGAATACTTGTAAGCGATGTTTAAAAATACGGTAACAATCGCTCTTTTTAAAGATGGAAACGATCAGTATTAAATTTGAATTGTTACAACATTGTACGATTCCACGTGTGTTGTCACTAACGACCCGGGTTTAACCCTTCGGGATCTACAGGCAATCTATCACACGGATGCAACAGAAGTGACGTAAAATTCGATCAATATTAATTGAAAGATGAGCCGTTGATTTTAAAAATATTCGAAATATTTACACATTTTTTTTCAATATACTCTTCGCTGTGCAATTCGTTTTATCGAATAATATTCTTATATATATTGAAAATATCTCATACAATGAATTGTTTAACATTAAATGGGTCATTGAAAAATACTTTCTAATATTAGCAAAACATGTATTTATTTTTACGCCAGAAAGTAAATTTGTCATTGCGCTGATGCCGAGAAGAGATTAAGAAATGTGTACAAATATTTTTGTCATTATACTAAAATATTGATGTCACAATAGAAAATGGCCGGACTATTTTCAAAACATGGAAAGACTTTTCAAAAACACCGCTCACCTATTGTCTGATGTGTCTCAAGTGTATTGCGGCACGATGGAATATCTTCGGTTACAATTTTATAAAGCGTTCCGTTATTCGTGTCAAATCAAAATGCTTATTTTAAGAATATTGCCAACCAAAACTTTTTCACGGTGATAAAATAGGAATGTATTTTAGTTTTAGATTTTTTTAAAGATATATATTAAGGTTGATAGCTATTTCTGTTTACGCGCTCATAGTTCTGATGTGGGTGTAAGCCGAAATAGCTATCGACTATATATCGACAATAAATTATTGATTTTGTACAACTAAAATACAAAGCTATTTTTTCACCGTTCATAAAAGAATTGTGACAAGTAAATGCCAATTCAATTAAAAAAATGTTTGTTTATTTTTTCTTTTTTGTAAAAAATATATATTATAAATGCTTTCGAAGGCGGTGGGTTGCGTGAAATTAATAACAATTTATATGTATTACTAATTAATTAATAATACTTGATTTTTGTGTCAGAAAAGCATTTAACATGTTTGTATTGCATAGTATTTGATATAAATTAAACAATTCTTTATAATTATTATTTTTTAAAGAACAAGCCAATACCATTCATAATATATAATATTATGAAAAATCAATCTGTGATACTCGTTACAATTAGAAAGAGTTTTTAAGAAATACCATTAAACTGAGCTTAGTACTTTTTGGGAGATTTGACCATTAAAAATATTTTTTCTTATTATAAAAATTGTGTGTATATTTGCTTCTAACGATTTTAATGATTTATGGCTGGCCAACCGATAGTACAAGATATGGTCCAGGTAAAAAATTATATGTAAAAGTCAATTTTAAATGTGTTAAGAGTATAAAAAATCCTTAAATTAAAAATAAATAACATTTAATACGCCACCAGAGTGTAAATGTAGTTGCCGACGCATAACTCAGTTGCGACAATTTACGCATGGATTGTACCCAGGAATTAGGATCAGTTAGCACAATACGACATATTTGTATGAGATATTATACATTATTATAAAAATATCATCATGTTCTCTTTTCCGCAATGTTTGTCACCGCTAACTATCTGGTAAGATCATAATGCCATTTTTTTTACTCTCGTCCCAAAAACGACTGCACAATGTCGTCTAAAATGGCTACACTTACATCTCATGAAGGATTTACGGGAGATTATACGTCTGGCGGCAACTTTACCGTGTTATTATTGTATTGTTAGGCATATTTTTAATCGCAGGTATTATTTCCATTTTTTTTTTTGTCAACAATATTCATAGCGGTGTTACTCTTCCGTATTTTTTTAATAACAGTGACGTAAAAAATACTCAAAATGTAATAATTAATCTTTTGCTACCTCATATTTTTTTTAAACATCAAACAAAATTTCTTATCTTCAATATTTTTATGATTGCACATTAAACTTACAGACAACTGGCTGTTAGTAAAATGCAATTCACCACATATTATTTTCAAACATAAAAGACGAAAGAGTAGGACGCAAGGGAAGAATAAAAAATAACTAAAACAGTTTCAGCTAATAGCAACATTTCTCTATTAATTTTATCGAATATAACCTCGATACATTGGAATTTTCAATCAAATTTGGAAGTTGGTTAGACTTAAATGTTAGTTTTACAAATTGGCTTTTGGAAAACAAGAGTTGGATTTCTCTCCGATTCTTTGGTATTTAAAAAAATGTTATGTAAGGACAGCGATTAGCTAGACACGAGTTATATCTCTTTAATTCCTGCGACAGGTTGATTAACTACGACAGTAATACGCTTTCGTCGTAGAATAACTTCTACTAATTTACATCGTGTAGTCATATGGTTTCCATTGGAAATAATAATCATTAGTAAAAATACATTTTTAGAAAACAAGTATAATTTAAATTTGGTATAATCTAGATCTCATTAGAACGAAAAGATAGCTCTAGTTGCTATGTTGATTGGCTAATTGGCATACAATCAGTAACTCGGGTTACTCAAAGTAAGGTTTGCATTTCAAGTTCTGCAATGTTAGTTTAAATCTCTCCTGTAATTTATTGTAATATCGTAATTCTGGTATCTTATTTTAGTTATCACACATGAAGACACAACGCAACCTCAAGTTTCCCTTTAATTGTCTCTCAAAACACTCAATGCAAAGTCCCCATTGTTTACCAAACATTAAGCAGATAACAGTCTTACCTACCAAAGGATAATATCCCGGTTTTGCCGGGGATTAAGCCGACCCTAAAACAAGACTTCGTCCTTCAGAAGCATCGGCTAATCCCGGGGACCATCTTTCTTCGGCTGAGCCCACAACGGATCGCGCCACATACAGATGTTTGCACTTTCAACTTGCGGCTATCAAATCTTGGGGGATTCAGACGGGCACTACTAACCAGCCATTGTTTAAATCCAACGAAATGCTCGAAGTTGTTAAATAGTAGCTATTTACACATTGGACTATCGCAAAAGTTATTGCGGAGTTAGTGTGTGGCTTATAAAACATTTTGAAATAATTTATTGAAGCGCCTAAGGCTTCGGCCATGATTGCTACTTATGCTTTATATAATGCATGAACATAAACTATCCTAGATTTATAAAATCGCTTTGCAAAATATGATAGAGTGTATTATAATATAATTGAAATAAAATACAACACCTACTCTTACAGTTAAATTTATATCTCAATTAGTATAAATAACGATTTGATAATAATTAAAGTGAAAATTTATATTTTTTAAATTGTTACGTCGTTTACTTTGTACGATTTCACATGTTTTGTCACTAACGACCCGGGTTTCGCCTTTCAGCATCATCAGGCATTCTATCACACGGATGCAACAGAACTGACAGTTAGATCAGGCTTAGATATGTTTTAAATTTTCCTAATAACAATTTAATTTTAATTAAGACGAAACACCCTTTCAATTGCAAGTTGGTAAGAGTAATTGAATTATTGTAATTAATCATTTTTGAACGTCTTTTATATCAAATCATTATTGAAATGTATAAACATATAAATTTTACCGTTGGGGGTTAATTTTAATGTGTTTCTTTGTTCGATCTTTGACTATAATATTTATTCGAAATTGTATTGATTTGATATTCGAGGTT
The DNA here is from genome assembly GCA_028555115.1 of Himalopsyche japonica. Lineage (NCBI taxonomy): Eukaryota > Metazoa > Arthropoda > Insecta > Trichoptera > Rhyacophilidae > Himalopsyche > Himalopsyche japonica. The sequence goes on from JAHFWJ010000722.1 coordinate 863,534, forward strand.
ATTTATGTGAATACATAGAGAAACCGAATGTTCGAACTCTGGTTATTGATAAAAATACCTACCCATGGAATTGTGTAAAAAATAATATTCTATACCTCATACTATGGTATAATACCTCATACCATAGTATGAGGTATTTTATTGATATAATAGTTATTCCCACATTTATGGGGAGCTCTGAAACAAATCTAGACTAAAAGATCGAAGGTTATACAAAGTTTTTGTTAAATTTTTATTCCGCATATACGTTTAGTAACTGCATATAAGAAAGCACGATACAAATGGTCCAATCCAAACAAATCCAATCAAATCGAAAATCGAAAAGAGAGAAATACGGAATGAGTCATGAAATAAATATATTTATATACTAATATACTAGTATTATCATACCAATTTTAAGACAAATTAAAAATAAATGAAACCCTTGAATATCATCATTAATTGTGACAATATATTTTCCTTATTTGTATTGGAATAATGAGCCAACAACAAAAAGGTATTGCTAAACTATAAAATTTAATAAATGTTTTGTAAAGAAATAGATTTGAAGACTGAAAAAATTATCAAGTGTATTTTCTCAATTGTTGAAAAAATCTACTGAAACTTATTTTACCAAGTACACCGTCTCGTTTTCTTTTGTAATTTCGAATCATGATATTCACATGTCAAATTGAAACTACCCTATTTTATGTGATAAATTTAGTGACAAATCTCAATTGACATGTTTTCACACATTTTTGCAATTGCCCATTCATTGCATGCAACAACATTAATAATGCTATCGTATGAAATGTCCATTTAAAAAATGAGTGTGAACGAATAACAAAGCAATTTTCATAAGTAGCGGAGTGCATTAGTTTTTATTTGTATGGTAAAATAAATAAACAAGCGTTAACATGCTTTTTTCTATTTACGTTATAGGGGAAAAAATCGTGCGATTTGAAGATAAAAATGTTTCTTTATTCGATATTACATTGTTTGTTTTATATTTGTAAAGATATTACATATAATAGTTTTTTATATTTTGAAATTCTTTTATCACTGACGTCATCATTTTGACATCAACATCATATTCTCGGATGTTCGGATGAACTCAAATGCCTTCAAATTGCAACCAGGGAAGTTAGTGGCAAAGCTTATAAAAGTGCACAAAATATGCTGGATTCTAATGTATATTTACTTTTGAATATTTTTCTTAAGCACTTTGGTCTAAAGTATGTGCACTATTATATGACTTAATAAATAGCAAATTAGCAACTCTTGTAATGATAAAGTTTTATTTTTATCTATTTTTGATGTAACACAGTGAAACTAGGATTTCTACCAAGTAAAATTAAATTCAATCAATTGTTGATGTGCTTGTGCATTAAGGTGTATTTTTGGAAAAAATATGTTTAAAAATCAATTATTGCGCATGGTGAAATTTTAAATGAACTCTATATAAATTACACAATAGCTGCAGTAGTATTTTGAACTGGTGATAGAAGAGCTAACATATTCTATCAAACTTCCATATGAATGAATAGCCAAACATGGTCGCTTTTGTCACAAAACGTTTGAAAATGAAAATATAATTGGATCAAACCGGAGTCTAGCCGTTACGAATTTTAATCCAAGTGCGCAAACACCTGGTGCCCATGTTCATCACAAAAACGTTGTCACAAAACTTTATGACGACAAAAAAATAGTAATCCATACGAATTACAATACGGTGGAAATAAAATAAAATAGAATAAAATACAGACAGAATCGGTATAGAGCTTTTATCTTTCTGCTGAACATGCAAAATGGAATTGGTGTGTTGGGGCGTATAATTTTAGAGAACGAGTACAAATTCAATTTAAATTTACTTTTATATTCAGCGTTTCTCGTCACTGCCGTACCGAGTGCATGTTTTTTGTGCTTGTAAAATTGCATATTTGATAAACGTTAAAATTTTATTCGCGATCAAACACGTTTTACGATGGCAGGTCAGCTTAAGCTTACATTTAATTAATAACATAATCAACACAAATACGATTGAAATAAACCTTTCCGGACTCCATAAAAATCTTCGCATATTTATATTTAGTGAATGTTATCTCTGGTGTCGTACTACACAAAATACATTATATAAGTTTTTTAATCAATCGTTTGAACTTTTTAAGGAACCTTTTTGTCAAAAATTTTATTTTATTGACGATAGACTTATTATCTTTATATTTCTCAATACTTAATCCAAAATTTTAAATTTAAAATAGACACTAATCATTTCAATACGACAGTAAGAATAATTATACACTTTATACAAAACTACAATATTGTTTAAAACGCAATATGGAAGCAACAATAATGTTGTATTTTTTGCACTATTAACACACAACTTGTATTACATTTGTACTGTCTAAGTAATATTTTTGTAAAAATGAACATATTTTCAAAAATGTAACAATTGTGTTTTTAGCTCATAGAAATTATGTGTGTAGCATTGTTGTGAATGAAAGTGTTATGTGGGATAAGAATGGATACCAGATCAGAATGTTAGGTGTGGTATGATGTGGTTTTTGGCAAAGCCAAAATCTTTGACAAGCTGCCGACAACATTGTCATATGGATTACACTTACTTTGATGTTTACGCGACTACACTCTTACACGTTACAGGTTTTATTATAATTTCAAATACATCAACAACACGTATATGCCGACAAATAAAAAATTTGCAATCATGTTGTTGCGACTACTTATTGATTATTTTCGATGAATTATACAGTAACTATTTCATATATATATTTTTTTAAATATTAATAATATAAACAATCGATAATTCTATAATCTAGGTTAACATAGATTTTGAAATTTCACTTAAGTGAGAAATTCGACACTTCATCTATCTCAACAATAATTACTTTCAAAAGTGGGGAAAACCTCAATCATAACATCAGATTCAGTACTTATGAAACAAAGTTTTATAAAAATATATTACTTTGTGAAAACTAAGTTCTACATTAAGCAGAAAAGCAAAGTTATTTTTGTACAATTTTGTTATTTTTTTTTTAGATGTAACGATTCAGTAGATATATATCTACTGTAGAGAAACGCCATACGACCTCTATTGATTTCATGATCAAGCTATAAATCTAAATTTATTCATGATATTTAAAAACTTTTGCTTAAAAATGAACACCAAATATTTTAACCATTCATACATATATTGTAAGGTGTGATTTTCAATTCATTTTTGTAGAACGATCAGTAAATATTGAAATATAACTTTGACCCTTTTTTAATACATAATTCTATATCTGTGTTTGAATTAAGATAGATTGAAATATGTGTATTGTTTTTAAATCTTGAAAAGCGACATTTTCTTCTTAATAATATATTCATTCATATGTTCATACTTTTTTACGGCACTCAAAATTTTCTGTTATGCTTATGAGTCGGTAGAATTTTGAATTAATCGAAATGTTCCTCCTATCCCAGGCACACAACTAGTATTTCATTGAAACGCGATCGGCCAATCGGAAACACGATTGACAAAAACATATTTTTTGCGCCGCTGCAACTTTTCGCTCCTTTCGTTTATTGTATGTGTTTATTTCGCTCTTGCATTGACAATGGAATTATTTTTTTCAACGAATGAGAATTCAATCCAATAAATATAAAAAAAAGAATGAACCGGCCCCGCCGTTTGTTCGTTTTGCCTCTTTCGTGTATCCAAATCGCATCAGATCGGCCATTGCAATTCAAAACCGGTACTATACCTATAAAGCCAATATAAACAACATTTTTTTGAATATTTTCAATCGCCATGTATTTAAAAATAAATTCTCAATATTATAAATCCGTTCAGAATCTTTCAAAACTAGACAATCAATTTTATTTTCACAACGGAATACGTTCCATAAACAATACGTCAGAAAAGTGAAACAAAACGAAATATATGATTAAAAGCTTGTAAAAATCACAAAAAAGATAACACAGTGTATTCATTTGGTTTTTGAGTGTCTACAGTTTCAATATGAAGTTAGATAATAATGGTTAATAGTACATCTAATAACCTGTCCAAACCTTGACAAAAGTAATTGATACGTTCGACGGGTGAATATTAAAAGCTATGTAGTTTTACACGTCAATAAAATTTGCATTAACACTAAAAAATCTCTTATTCAAATCTTGTTAGCTAACAATGTGAAAAATTACAAAACACTGTATTCAAATGTATAATAACTTTGCACATTTTTAATTCATTAAGTATAATATTTCTGAATTGAGTTAAACTGAAGCCATTTTTAATGCAAACTTAACCAAATAAGTTTTTCATTCTTCAATATTAATTTACATGGAAAATAGTTTATATTTTTGGTAAAACATCAATCAGGAATTATATAATGTAACGCGCTAAATCTGTCAAGATTATTATGACTCTTTGTAGAATTAATTTCATTTCGTTTAACATCCATACACAAAGAAAACACTTTTTATGTGACAGTTAAACTTTTGAAGGAAAAGTAATTTATTTAAATACTAAATAAATCTAGCCATTGGATTTTATCGTGCATTAAATACATTTAAATTGAAATAATTAAAAATATCAGCAGATTGTATAATTTGTAAGCAAAATATTAAATTAACTAAACATTTATTATACTTGTAATATATCCACAATACAAGACCTGATAAAATATATTGTGGAAATATTATTAAAAAATGCGTTTTTATTATTTAAAATATCATGCCTTTCCATCAAGAAGTGGCAGGTAACATATTAAAAGTCATTTATTACACGTTTCAATAATATTTTTTACTCATTAAGTGACTTACATTATTCGAATGACATTATCTTTAACTTTAAAACACCCTAATCATGAAATACATAAAAACTGAAATAGTTTGGTTCATTATCCTTTTAATTCGGTCGAATTGAAACTGTGTCATGCGTATTCTCAATAATACAACCGCAAGTAAAGAATAGATCATTTCGTATTGTATATTGTTCAAACCGAGAATTATAACAGTCCAAGTGACAATTATTTAGTCGTGCACGCTTGCCAAAATACAGTCCTTGCGACCCTTACTCATTCTAATGATCACTATTATCCATCAGATATTTTACTTTTACGAACTGTCAATAATGCCATTTTTGCAATATTCAATTAATTTGTTTTGATGAAAGAAATAATTGAGGAAATATTATCATTTTCAAATGCAGTATCTCATTAATGACTTTTTTTAAATAATTAGCAAATCAAATAATTATCGTAGTTATATTTCTTCATAAGAAGAAATATTTTCATATATTAATTTATGATATCGATTGAAAGTACTTGATGAAATTTCTATATCAAATTTGAATTGTTGAAACTTTGCACGATTCCACATGTTTCTTCGCCAATGACCAAAATATGTGGAATCGTACAATGTATAAACAATTTAAATTCGATACGTATAATACTTTTTCATGAGTTGTTAATATGTATTGTGGTTACGTATGTATATGTCATCGTGGGAAATTAATTTATCGCTTTATAAGACATGATTTTTTTCCATCAGTAAACATCATTATTTGCAGAGAATTTAGTTGTTTCCTAATAATTGTAAATAAAATAGAAAAAACATTTTCATACGCAAATAATTGATTTTTTTATATTTAATTTCGTTTTCAATTCAAAAAATAAAATGCGTTGCTTAACGCTCAGTTTGTCGTATAAAAATTCATAAATATGCATGGAACAGTCAATATTTACCTTGATCACCAAAAGAGTTCCACGTTTCAATATACCAACCCCCTCTGCAAACAGTATCAAAGAATAAAATAAATATTTGACACATTGTAACGTCTTTGGAAAGCAACGCGAACCAAAATTTTATTTACCAAATGCGAATGACACACCACCCTAACTTCGATATGACTGCTACGAAAACAATGACCTGTAATGCAGAGGCGGAGTAATTTATTTTTGAATGGGGTATATTATTTTATGAAAAATTTTGTTTGTTGTTTTTTATTAAACAGTTTTGCTTGTATTTTAGATACGGCTTGATTTTTCCAAAGAACATTTGGCATACATAAATGCATGTACGTTATAAATTGTAACACCAAATGAATTACAATAATTTATGGGTGTGCCAGCAAAGTCACTTAGACTTTTAAAAAATCAGGATTTACAGTATACGTTATTAAAATATAAGTAACCTTGTGTTACAAACTTAGCAATCTTGAAAATCAAATTTAAAAAATATCTTTTATATATTTAATGTAATTACAATTCAGAAACTCCAAGTAATGCAAGCACAAATTATTTTTTAATATAATAATACTCGAGAAAAACACTTTTTTTTATTTTATGATATCAACTGAAGGTGCTTGATGGAATTTCAATATTAAATTTGAATAGTTGTTTTTTAATGCAAATTCATACCTTTTTATGGAGAAAATATATGTATTCACTAAATTTAATTCTGGATATGCCCATTCCACAGCATATCAGCTTCAATGCATGTAAAAGATGTTCTTCTTTATCTAAAAAACAAACATCAACTATATTATAGAAAAAATAACAATACACATATACTAACATTATTGGATGTCAAAAAGTGTTTTTAGATATTGAACAACAACAGTTTTCAATTGAACGCCAACCATAAGCAGTTTTTTCTTATATTATATTGTATATATAATATGTATTGGTGTACTTGTTACCTGAAGTTTTTTTCTCTCATATGCAATATAACCCGCTACTGTTCAATAGTTTGATTAAAAGGGATAAACATTGATGACCCGGAAACGCGGTGACAGATGCCAGAAAAACAATCCTCATATTTATGACCATTCACTGACATCCCTCACAGAACATTATGTTATTAGGTTGTCGTGTATTGAAATCGCTTCAGTGGTAATTGTACACACTGTACCATTTTATTTGAGTTTCATACCACCGGAAAAATAACATGATAATTTCCGAACATAATTGAAACATGCGTATACAAATTTCTGGCGCATTTTTATGCATTAAGAAAATAACTGCATGATAAACACATTATCAAATTTGAATTGTTATCGCTTTGTACATTTTCACAACTGACAGTTCTGTTGCATCCGTGTGATAAAATGCTTGAAGATTCCGAAAAGCGAAACCTGATCGTTAGTGACAAAACATGTGGATACGTATCCTTTTAAATCTAATGTTAAGTCATATAAATTTCGTGATTCAATATTTTAGTTTTACAATTTAGCTATAAAAATAATCAATAATTTAAAGTATTAAACATTGAAATATAATACACTGATGATGGTGGTCTTATGTAATTATATTGTTATTCCACAATACACGTCGTGGTACTACGTTTGAGCGGTTTGGTATTCTGTTCAGTGCTTCAAATTTATCGCCTGTACTAAACCGATTTGAGTCAAAGGGGTTAAACTGTACAATTCTGAGGTAGCTCATCGGCGACTATGATAAACTTGATTATTCCGTTTACTATAGACGCTAACCTCATTACAATATCTACTTGTATTGGTTGGATATATACACAAGATGAACTATTCAAAGTGTTCCAAGTGTTCAAAATCTAGGGCTCGTAATCAAAGTACATACATATATTCTATCAACTAAATATAATAACTTATACTTTTAGTATCTGTTATTTTTATAAATTGATTTATTTTGTTCTATTTTTGGTATCAATAAAAATAAATAACAAAATATACACGTAGATAATAATAGCCATTTTTTTTTGCCAAACTGCATTTGATTATCTTTATATATATTAACCGAAAGTGTTCTATTGTTTCCCATTTATTCTCTTTGTGTAATATTAAGATATTACGGCGATAAAATTTTGCTCAATTATTTTTTATAATTTTGATTCAGCCTATTTATTATAAAATATGTAAAGTAATTTTCTATGTATTGATTGAATTGGCATTTATTTGGTTGAACTCCATTTTAACACAGTGAAAAAATAGCAATGTATTTTAGTTCCACAAACTTTATGAGATATATAGTTGAAAGCTATTTCGGCTCACACCTTCATCATAACATTATCAAGGGTAAGCCAAAATAGATATCAACTATATATCTTATAAATTTTGTAAAACTTAAATACATTGCTATTTTTTTGCCGCATATGATTTTTTCTATGCTTTAGCAATAATATCAATAAAGCGACTACCGATAGAATATAGTTTTATTTTATTATAATAATATGGTAAAATAAAATTAATTTTTAGTAAAAAAATGACATTTTCGACTAAAACTATTGAATATATACAGCAATCAAACTCAATGAAAATGGCCGTTCAGTCAGAAGTATTTTCAAAGAGTTATCTCTCGTTCGTTCATCTTGTACCGACAACTGTCCCTGTTGTAATGATAATCACTTCCAACCAATTTTATGAGCCTCATTTTATATGATTTTTTTTAGTGACACACTGCACTTTTAGTAGTTGCATAAGAAATGTTTGAATATATGTTATATAGTTGCAAAATATGAATCGGACGAAGCCGTGGCAAGTGTATGAAAATCTTTATGATAAAACTAACAGTTAAAGAAGCTTTATGGTTGTGGATGTAACGGGTAAATCCCTGTCTCCCTGTGTCGTCATCATCAATGTGTGTAGTGCGTCCACCCGAAAGCAGTGGCGTAGCACCATATGGGGGACGTGAGTCACTCAGGAGCTCGCTTTAATGTATTCACTTTGACCCTAGCGCCGGTTTTAAGCAGTGGATGCTAACGCCATATGGACAGGGGCGTCCCAAGGAAAACTATCGAACTATCGTTAATCATATTTCACTTTCAAATTTAAATTTAAATCCATAGTCTTATGCGGTTAAACTCCATGCAATTAGAAAAATATGTAATTTTTCGCTTAAAAATCACATTTTATTCTCAATATAAAAAAAAATAAACTACATCATTATCGATGAAAACTACATATTTCAATTGAAAAATCCCACCATATTTCTAGTGATTGAAAAATTATTATTTCATTAAAAATTGAGTCACCATAATTTGAAGAAGAAGATAAAAATATTGAAATACGTATAATTAATACCGACTTGTAAATTGGGTATTTAATTTATTACTCACCATTATTTTTTCAAAAATAAGCAGCCATTTCTTAGTAGAAAGGCATTTTATTTTACATAATAAAAACACATTTTGAAGAACTGTTTCTAAATATATTATACGATCATAACGGGTTTCGCTCGTTGCGAGCTCTAGTTAATATCATCATGATATCAACCGATAGAATACAAATTTCAAACAAGTCTATTTATAGAAAACTTTAAACTAGTGATAAACAGGTATACAAAACCAAAGGTTTGTTTAAATATAGTGTGGATATAGTGCTATAATATGTATTTATTAATTTAAATATTTTACATATATGGCATAATGGAAAAGTAATTGTCCTGTATATTTTACAAATATATTTAATAAGACTCAATATTTGTTTTATTTAGGCATAATAAAATAAATTTCTTATTGATTGAATTGGCATTCACTTGGTAGAACTCCATTATAACACAAAATAGCAATGTATTTTATTTCTACCTAGTAGAAATAGAAATAGTTTCTAGTAGAAATAAAATACATTGCTATTTTTTCACCATGTTAAAATAAATTTCATTTTTGATCTCTCTTCTTCGTGATATAATGCATTGCAAGTGAGTCGTTTAATGTGTTAAGTACATGAAATATTTTAATTGTAAGCAAATTTCGTGTACACTGAATTCATAATTTAATTATAATTCATACAATTGTATTGAATGCCTTGAGTTATTCCAGTAAGAATTTACTTCAATAACTTGCATACACCTTATTTTTAGCTAGTATATAATTATTGTTTTTTCCCCAGTATGTTTAATAATATATTGAGAAAAATTTGCTTTTGAGTTAATTTTATTGAAACAAACATTAGGATAAAACTATATTACATGATATTGTAGAAGTATTTGAAGAACGACGTAACCGCTTCGTACTATAGAACCAATAATGATTTTAATTTTGTTGTTACCGATATCTCTTCAGTTTTCATTATTAGAAATTCTATACGACGGTATAACTAAATGAGCATAGTGATGATTTTCAAGCGTGAATTATGACAACTTGTTTCTCGTTCACATTCAGGGGTCGCATCGCAGTTCATCCCTGTCCAAATGTTTGCCCTTCGCCGGTCGCTGATGGTGAGCAAACACTACCGCCACACTTACGGAATTTCAAATTTCTATTAGATATTCATATGCTATGATACTGCGCGTGGGTTCGCTCCAGCCTCAGCCGCTTGTTTGCTCGGCTAGCTGATTGAACTCCGCGGATTCGACCACCCAGTCCGACGATCGAAACTATCCGACCATTCAGTTCATCCTACAATCGCATCTATTCGGCCAAGCAAATGCGCCTAACTTAACCATCAAACAAACGATGTCTGAATACGTGGTGCTATGCTGAGAGATTACATGATTTTGACTATTTTGCTAAAACTAGCATTAGAATTAGCGGATTGTTTATTTGTTGAACATATGCAACAGATTTCGTTTTTTTATATATATATTTACACTCTTATAAACATTTCGTGAGAAAGCCTCTGTCAATAAATCTACCTGTAATAAATATTACAAAATTAATAATTATGAGTAATTTACTATGTTATACAAAGAAATCGTCCAAATCAAATCCTTTCCAAAAATATATTTATTTAATCAGCAATTTTAATTTTAAAATTTACTGCCTTAAACATACGCCAAAAAATTGTTTTACAAATTCTTAATTATCATTATAGAGCTTGTAACAATAAACATTTTACTTATATAATGAAAAGGTGTTTTTATTGAAAGTCTTAATATAACTGTAATATATATTGTCTTTTTAGAAATTGTTTTTTTTTTGTCTAAATTTAAAATTTTCATTTTTTATAAAGCTATATACATCACACATAGTTTTTCCATATTAAGTAACACTTAAAATTTACTGTCTTGTTAATCGCAATGAAATATTTTTATGCTGCTCTATTGACAGTTTTTTTCGCCAAATAAAATCACTTGAAAAAATCTCAGAAGATTTTTCAGAAGATACTTTCGATAAAATAAATAGTATATTCTATTTCGTAACTTAAGTATACTATATACTTTTATAATTATATCGTAACTACTTAATTGAAACTCTATAGTTTATGCTCAGAAATACCATCAAACAAAGTTCAATACGCAAAAGCCCTCCAGCATTTGGTAGTCATTTCTCTCACGATCTTGGGTTCCATGATATCTATAGCTTATTTTTCTTTTACTCCCTTTATTGGCATTTTCCCAGATGCGAAAGCTGCCACCATTTTATTTATTCCTCGCTTGTGTTCTTTATTCAAAACAAAAGGGGAAAGCTGTGTACATTTTATTTCTACTATCAATGTATTTATGACTAGATTTATTATGATAAATACCGAAAGAGCGCTTATCCTATATTGCTTTGCGATACAATTTTATTTTTATTCTTATCTCGCTTTTATATGTTAAAATAAACATATTTTTATAAAAAAATATATGTAAAAAGCCTTTTTGATAAAGTACGGTGATTATTTTAGTTTACTTTATATACATTACTAAAGTTAAAATAATCAAAAAAAAGCTCTCATTTTTAAAACATATTTCAAACTATTATGAATATATTGATTGAATATTGTTTATCATTCACTTTTTCATCGGATAATGGTTTTGAGATATTCTTTAATGAAATTTCCACTATAAATAAACTCAGTTATAAATATTATTTTATGTGATTTAACTGCTGTCTTCTGTCATTCAGAATTTAGTAATTTTATATTTTCACTATATAAAAATAAAAAAGCGTACGTTAAATCTCTCAGCCCTGTTGTAGTCAATATCAATTTCATAACCACTAATTCCATCCAAATAATCGTATGATGATAGTTTTTTTTTTCAGTGAGAAATTCGCATATATGATTTCGTTGTAATGCTAGCCATCCTCTAATACCAATGTAATGAAAATATTCATGATGCACGATTTCTGTAGATAGCGTTGTTGTTTTATTTACAATAATATAATACGGATACTTCGTATTGCTTTGTAAAAAGAAAACAAAATCTCCCTCAGATTTACATAGAACTCATTGTTTTGATTCAGCAAGTATTACTTACTCTAGCGTTAGTACTGGTGCATATCAGAAAAGACTGCTTACTCTAAAGTCTTTACTGTGATTTGAATTAGCATCTTGCAAGTCGCGATGAAAGTGTGAAAAACTTCGCAAGAGTTAGCGATGACCGATGACCGTAGCAACGAAGAAACGATATATTTTATTTATCTTTCAAATAATTTCAATGTTTTTTTTATGGCACCAATATTAATTATAAAGAATACTGAAAAAGTTTACTCACCTCATTAAGTCACCCTAAGCGCTATATTCTGACAATAAACATAAAAATAGAATACTATTATAAAATAATTTACATATAAAATTAATCCATCATTACATAAAATTTATATTTTTTCAAATCAATCAGTGACATAAATTTGCTGTGAATGAAACTAATATATCACACCGCCATTATAATTAGAACATACGAGGTTCAAGTCTCTAAAAATGTATGCTTTTTGTAATTAAAAGAATATACAAATACGCTAATTGTTTTAAGCAGTTAACTATTGTTTCTTAAATCAATTTTAAAAAATTTCATTATTTTGACATTTCTGCTGTTTTGATGCTAATTATTCTATAGTTTCTTAAAAATTTATATGTTGGCAAAACTAGTGAATAATTTTTTTTTTCAATTTCAAATAAATATAAAGCTACTCACTTTTCCCGAATCCAAGTCAAGAAAACAAACGCCTGCAGTGTTAAGAGAGACTTACTTGAGCCTTCTGTTTATTCCATTCTGAAATATTATTGTTGGTTGAGTAAATGCTTTTCAGTTCGGTTGTTCATAATATTTTTCTGCATAAAAGATTTTTCTAAATATTTAAAAAAAATATTTTTAGATTAAATACTATTACGTTGGCACATAATTTTAATATATTATTAACATCATATTATTAAGTTTCGTATCAATGTCTGCGTAAATAATTTATTTGTTGATGTTTATACGAAATAGCTCTTTTAATCATTCAAACTTAACCCAAATAAAATGCAGCAATTGATCTCATTATTGAAATATATCATTTGCTACTGTGATTGAAACTATTGTACTACAGATCATTTTGAATTACTTCATAAATACACTTTATTTAAATCACCTTAGTGATTAGTTAAACATTGCAAGTTGAGAGTTATATTAAGTAAAATTCTCTTTTTCCACACAAAATTTAACTATAGATACGTGAAATAAGTCGTAAAACATTGCTAGATATAAACATGTAATGGGTACTTGACCCTGTAAATCTGATTTATGTGTTTTTTCCATCCAGTATTTAATAAAATGTTTTCGTGTTATCAACATTTAAAGATTGAGTTATGTGTGATTATTCACCCAAGTCATTGAAATAAAAAAATAAAACTAAATATGTAAATATCTTCGATAGTTTCGGCGGTAACTTTGTGGAAGTTCATTTAAATATAAAATTTAAAATAACTTTGATTATTCCACGTATTGTGTATTTTTTACATTTTTTTTTAAATTTTAGAATCAATCTTGCGTTAGTTAGTCTGACGATGCCTCTGAAAGAGGCGAAATACGTGTCACAGTTAGTTACACAATACGTGGAATAATCAAAGTTATTTTAAATTTTATATTAAATATGTTATAACCAAAACAAAATTTCAAAGGAATTTATTTCAAGAAAATCTTCTTAGAATTCTAAAAAAGATTTCTTTATAAAATATTTTCATCATTCATAAAGTCTCAATGTTGTATATTACACTGGATTAAAAATACACTTTTTTTATCCATTACTTCCTGCAAAATTTAGCATTCTCTTACATTTGTTTTTTTATTGCAGCCATCTCGTCAGTCTAGTAATTAAGAAAAGCTCAATTTTAAAACTTTCTTTCGGCTATGAGCAAGGAATGACTTGCATATTTTATGTGTTGCCATTACGCGAAATTATTTAATCCGCCATTATCAACCGGTATTTTGGGAGGGGGAGGACTCAACCCTTTTGCAGTTTTTGAACAATTACGTAATAAGCCGTGACTAAACGTTTTCTTTGAGACCCTTTCTCTGCCATTAAACTTTCTAAGTAATTATATTAAGATATTTTAATTGCAGATTCTTTCAAGACAATATTATTACAAAAAAAGTTTCTAATAGAAAGGGTTACCTTAACTGCAACAGGTAAGCTATTTTCAAACTTTTCAATTATATATGTGATTTTTATGACAGATTTTTTAATATTTTTCTTTTTAAACAATATCTTTAAATTAGAAATATATGTGAACATATTAATACTAAAGTAACATTAATAAAAACTAATAAACAGTGAACTACCAAAATCATACGGTAGCTTAACATATTTTATGAATGGCAACTACTAAGCAACCTTATTTATGATTTTGACCGAAGTTGATTGATGGAATTTCAATATCAAATTTATATTGTTGAAACTTTGTACGATTCTACATATTTTTTTCACACAAACCATGTGGAATCATACAAAGTTTCAACAATTCAAATTTACTACACAATCATAGTTCAAACTCAGACTTGTAGAAACTCATTCACTCGTCACTCAAAATTTTATACATCGCTTATTTTCTAATAAAAAAAAAATTTCATGGAAATTAATATTTTTTATCTTAAACTTTTCTATCTCAAGCTTACTGAAATGATGAAAAATGGGTCTATCTATTTAAACCTCATTTTTTTATAAGAGTTAAAAGAAAAATGGTCCAATTTTTATTTATTATTTCACGGTTTTAATGCTATATTAAAGCAATTTTACGAAGTCAGGCGTTATGATAATATGTATAATCAATCGACAATATTATATGCTTTTCCATCAAAGCATCAAAACTATGATTGATAAGTACTTTTTTCTAGATTACAATTCATCGCATATAGCATTATAAATGACTGTATTTTTTTATTTATTGAATGAATTGGCATTCACTTGGTAGAACTCCATTATAACACGGTGATAGTTCTGACGATGGCGTGAGCCGAAATAGCTATCAACTATATTTGTTAAAAATAATTTTGTAGAACTAAAATACATTGCTATTTTTTCACCGTGGTATTTTTTTTTAATATATTACTTACTTAATTTCACACACATAGACCTGTACATATTATTAAATCAATAAATGGTTGTTATATAAGGAAATTACTAAATAGTAATAGAATTTCGACATTTCCAATGGTTATCGTTAAATTTTCTTCGGAGGTGAAAATGCCTTACACATGTGTCACAATATACGCTTACAAAATTGTGAGACAAATCATGACAGAAGGTCAAATCAGGGTCGCTTTAATTGCCCCATGCCAATATCTCAGGCCAGGAAGTATCTCGTTTGGGGTGGAATGACACGAGGGGAGAGATGCATTAAGGCTACCGACCCCCCAATAAATATCTTTCTCGTACCATATGAACGCATCAAATAATGTACATTATATTAATCCATAACTTATGAGAAGTGAGTAATTTCTTATCAAACTTTTATAAAACATACATTAAATACAAACCTATTGAACTTTACGTTGAGAACAGTTTTATGATAATACTCTTATAAGAACAATATTTTAAAAATGATTTATCGTAGTTTTTCCAACTGTTAGAAAAAATATTTTTTGTGAAAAAAAAATTAGCTGAAAAAGTTCTTCACTAAATAAATCAGCGTTGAAAACATATCTTTAAATCTACTTTCTTATAATCTTCAGCTACTAGACTTTGAAAGTAGTAGTCATTAATTCCAAATAATTTTGAAACTTAAGCAAATGTTGAAACATGTTTAATGGAAGCTTTTTTGTCGATGTACCTAATACAATATATTTCAAGCCATTTGAAAATAATTATGGAAATACAAATAATTTTATACAGCCTCTATGCTCTTACTTTGAAATCATTTATGAAAAAGAAAAAGATTTTTTTCTTGAAGCGTTCCTAACCAGGCTACAAATGCATAAAGGCTGAATTAACAACTTTGGATCGATATTAAATCATACTCAATAGTAAATATCAGTATCACCGGAATAGTTACCAATCATAATTAAACATGAATGTGTGAATTGATTATTTTATCCTTAAATCCAAATACCATAAATTTGTTCCACCCTGCCCGAACCTAGTTTGAATTATTTGAATTGTATATTTTGAAAACGTTACAATTCACATTTTTACAAATATTAATTAAGTATACAAACACCTTCAGAAATCTTACTACACAAATATTATAATACATAAAAATCTCCCATGTATGAACCTTATTAAAGTATTTGAGAACATTGAAAAAATTTCATACATTACGGAAACGTAACAAGTCTACATTAGAAAAAGTGTATTTAATCAAGAAATATTATTTTTAAAAAATGTGTTTATTCTAAATGATACATAGATTACATGGAAACTTTTCATTATAAAATTAGACAGGAAAGATGTTTTCACTTTCCTGAACAATCACAAAAGTGTGACTCGTAACGATTTGAAAATACCCAATTCATTAAGTCTACTGATTAAATATCTAAAAACGAATAACTTTTACTGGATTTAAATAAAAGTATACCGTTACATTGAATACGAATCCATAAATCAATTCAGTGACACCTCAACCGATTAGTCAAAACAATCTTTACTACTAGGCTAAGGAGCAATGAATTTAATCATTTATTTGTATGAAATTATATTCGCCACTCATCTCTTGCGAGTCTAAATGTTTGCAACATTTCGTTGTGATATAAAAAAATACTTGCCCCTCCAGTTTAAAATTTACTTGCATTTTTACGCTGAATAACTTTACACAAAGTGTTTGAATATGTCACTCTGTCAAAATGTTGACATATTTCACCAAATGAAAGCATTTTGTAGTTAGATTAAAAGCGCTGTACACAACTCAATGATTTTATCTGTGCCATTGTTGTCTCTTTTTTTATTTCAGTTTATAAAATCATTATTAATATATTAATGTGGCATAAAACAACATATTTTTTTCAACAGATTAAAATATCATTATTTCTAAGATACATTGTCATAACTACTGTATAATTTTTTATAAGATTATCGATATAACTAGTCGTTGTAATACTTACTTATCGATACGTAATTTGTAAACGAATATGTCATCCCATTGTTTTGATTCGTTTAGACATTCATTTATATGTGACAAAAATATTGACGTATAGCAATATCAGATTTACGGATGTTATATTTCCATATTAAAAAAGGTCAAGCAATTATTTACATATATTATTTTGTTTTTATTAATAAAATAATATTTAATAAAAAAAATTCACGTATAATTAATATTCCGTATAAATCATTAAATGCGAGTAACACGAGATGAAAACATGTCCAGGGATAAAATTAATAAATTTATTAACACATAAATTTTATAAAGTTTAAATGTTGGTATTAGAACTTTGATACGCAATCTAGTAAGGCGAAACTACCAAATTGTACCACTTGGCTACACTATCGGCTGTAAAAAAAGGTAAGATCGTTTTATAAGTATCATTTTTTTTTTGTTAAGAATTTGCGATGTAAGCTTTTAAATATATAGCTGTAATCCCAATTGAGGAATTTATTTTACGTTTATAATTTAATTAAATTTGTTGATATATCTACGATCAAAATAGCCGTCCATTGTTTCATCAAATTCAAAACTAGGCCTAAAGCAGATTATGTAAAGTGTTTGGTTAACCTGCGATCACAATACATAACGCGTCACCGGCTGGATATTACCTAGAAGTTCAATAGACATGCGGCGTCATCATTTTCTTTGGCCATACTGGAAGTAATAAAATTTGCATACTTTTAATCAACGATCGTGTCACGGGAAACTTTGCCAATAACGTCACCCAACAGTGGCGAAAGGTCCTAACCGACCCACCCTGTATTATTCTTCGAGCAGGGCTGTGCTACTGACATTCTACAACTGATTTACAGAAAATTTGTTTATACCGATAACTTATTAACTGATATTGAAACAATATCGATTACAGTTGAAATGTTTTTTTAATGGTTATTTAGTGTGTAAAAACTAAATCAATAAGTTTTTGAGCCATATTATTTTCTTATTCCGAAGACAACATTTTATTAAAATAAAAAATAAAGCTTGATTGTCACGATATTTTTTGAGGAAAGCGGAGTACACAATATAATTATTTTGTCCGTTGGTATGGCAACAAATAAAAAATGATGTTTAATGTTCATTAAAAAAAATGTTTACATTTCAAGAAACGACCAAAAACACTGATTTATTGATTTTGAAAAAAGGATAATTATGTGTTGTAAAATAAATAATCCATATTAAATGATTTTTATCTATAGTCATACTTTCATTATTGAATTTATAATTTAAACAAGATTCACAAAAGTTCAAGCTATTTAATTTGTATTATTGAATTATTCCTTTACCGTTTGATTATAATGCATCCGATTTATATCTAACATATTAAAGATTTTTGATTTTCTAAAATTCATATTTCACTAGGTGACGAACATAATCTGTCCCAAGACTTTGTTCGCTATCCGAATTGTTCGTTAAGCGAAGATCGATTTAACATAGATTTTTATGAGAATCTAGAAATATCGTTTTAGTTCGTTATCCGAATATATGTTCGTTGTCCGAACTGTTCGTTAACCAATCACTCACTCTATTTCATTACAGATTTTTTTTATTGAATTATAATACAGCATACGCAGTTTTCCACAGATTTTTATAAGTGTCATCTTCAGATGAAGAAAAACGATTGCCTTACTCTCGTCCTTCTATCGATCGTTAAACGAAATTAATATACAAGGAAACTGTGTATCGTATCTTTAAAGTGATCACTCTTACAAGGCAATGCCAGAAATAAATTATTATTCGCATAATTTTTTTTTAGCTATTTGGTGAATACTTTTGGTTAAAACATTTAGTAAATATACATGCAAACGAAATACGTTTTGGATAAAACGGTTGTAGCATTACTTTACTCATAAAAAATAATTGTATTCCTTAACGTATCTGCATATAAATTTAAAAAAAAAAACAACAACAATTTATGCACACTATATGTATGTAAAATGCGAAGAAAATATCAGTATACATATACTGAAAAAATGTGGAAATAGCACAAAGCATTTTTTTATTAATTTAAATAAAAAATTCATTTATAATCGATTCCTACAATCGTCTTCTCCGCCCTGTTGATTCACCTCCTTCGGCAGAGTATTAGCATGAAAATGATCGCGGCGGGCGACTTGAAGGCCGAGAATGGGCGGATTACGTAATGAGCCAGAGATGATATACGGCTATTGTCATCCCTCG
Source organism: Himalopsyche japonica (assembly GCA_028555115.1). Classification (NCBI taxonomy): domain Eukaryota; kingdom Metazoa; phylum Arthropoda; class Insecta; order Trichoptera; family Rhyacophilidae; genus Himalopsyche; species Himalopsyche japonica. Next base: position 882,930 of record JAHFWJ010000722.1, read on the forward strand.
ACGGGCCGTGGAATATATTAGCATCGGCCGCCTGAACAGCCGCCCTCCAGTCGTATGATGACGATGATGATGATTAATAATTGCAAGAAGCACCCTGCCAGGAAATCGGCGGTGAACGAGCAAGGGATTATGGAAATTAAGCTTCCTTGTTTTGAGCCAAATGACACAGGATTTTACATTTTAGATGAGATTGATATTATAGACTTACGTTTTGGCCCTTGGGTACAAATTTCGTCAACAGGAATTTTCAAGCATACTAGAAATCAGATTTTTTTTTATTCTTTTTAGTAATTTTGTGTTTCTCGAAAGGATTAATGAAAAAATAATTTATTTTATTGAAATAAAACCATGTTTTGATCTCGTTTTATGGTGATGATTTTTTACTAGTAAGACACATGGTATTCTCATATTTGATTTGTTAGACAAGCGCTGACGAAAAAGTGATCAAGTTAATTGTACATATTATATTACTTTCGAAAGAGTTCTTCACAATTTCAAAACAAAAAATTACTACACATTGTTCACATGCTTAGTCTATCCTAGGTCTTATACTAGGAAAACAGCTAAGTCCAATAGATTGTCGGTTTTTTTATATTTATACAGAAAGAAATCCAAATTAAAAAATCTTTAAAAAATATTGTTTGTCTTTCAATGATAAAAAAAAGATATTTACAATTAACGATTTTATTCAAATTCGATTATAAAAATTGCAATTCTTTGTCATTATTATACGATATTCAATATTCATAATATTATTAGCATCAAAATCCAAATGATTGAGTCCATATTGACAATATCCCTAGTATTTTGTTTATTTAAAGATAATTGATTTTAACTTTCATATAGTTTACAGTGTTTTTTTGTCTAGATTTTTTTATATACTATAAAATATTCTGTGCGCGCCTGCATGCTGCTACGATTGCAAGTACTTTTTTGAAATGTCAAAACGGTTGCAAGTCAGCAAGTTGACAGGCGTGACCGACGTCCGTGTCGGTAAAGCAGATCGCCCAAACGTCACCGAACTTTTCTTTTTTTCATTCAGGCAAACGTCATTCGCGCGACGCTTCCATCGAGATTGAATTCCAATCAATCCCTGCCCCCCGCCCCCTAACCTATCCCAATAAAAACATCGCGAAAATGCAATGAATGACTATCGCACTGACTGACTGACGCGCACAATTTAAAATCGGCCAGCCAATTTTTCATACATTCCAGATAACTACGACGAAAAACGGCGGAAAACATTTCAAATATGTACAATTCAAAATCATATAAGGCCAGCGAGGGGTAATCGACAGATAGCACAAAACAAAATAAAATAAAATGTATAAACGTCAGGTTCCCTCCATCCCGCCGCGTCGAACGGACAGGGAGCCAATTTTTTTCTCCTTTTACATTCCATTTTCATTTGATTGCATTCGAATTTCCGTCGCCAATATCCTAACTAAACACAATTAATACCTTCTGTATGCCGATTTCCACCCTAGCGCGGAAGACGGACGAGTGAGAAAATCTTTTTTTTCTTTCCGTTTCTCGACGCCTATCGTACTGCGCGAACGAGTGAGACGGGACGAATCATATAACGGCGTTGCATAGATTATATCGGACGTTTTGTCGTTTTATATTAGATGTCGGCTAATTTATTGCAAACTGAGTTTCGTGAGTGAAATTCTAAGTAAAACAAGATTTAAAATGTGTACTTTTTCTCTATAGATATCGTCCGTGAAGACAGGCCCTCGAACATTTTTAGGAGGCCCCTTCTTCCGTCTCGGGGTGGATTTCCCGCCGTTTCCCGAATGCTGCTGTTTTATGTTCGAAATTTGAATAAATTGTTGCCCTTCCCGCGTGTGCGCAAATTCGATTGTGTCGTTGAAATGTCGAATTTATCGACTGATTAATAACAGAGCCCTCGCGCCGCTGATACTAGACGCTCCGTGATTGGAATTCCGAGCGGAATTATATTTACATCTCATATATTTTCCACCAATAAAACCCTTCGATGGATCTCCGGAACAATCTTTTTTTGGATGAAATAAACTTTTATCTATTCAGGTTTCCTTGATGGAAATTATTTTAAGTATTGTAACAGCTTTTAATTAAATTTATTCGATCGTGTCCTGACGAAATTCAAACCACGCACTTGCGTAGAATTATATTGAGAGGATAAAATATTTACGGCCTAAGCAGTAAAATCTTTTTGGTTAGTATCACCCGAAGATAAGCGCGATGTTCACATGCAATGATACGAAACAAATGTACATACAAAAATCTTTTATTCTCATATATTCTCCGCAATACCTAATTATTTTTGTATTATTTTAAGTATCAATATTTAATGTTACCGAAGAAAATTTTACTGGCTTCTCTTATTAAATATTAAATAAATCAATATGATTTATTTTATAAACTATTGATTTCTTGTTAAGTGATAACAGCAGTAATAAAATGTTAATTTTCGTTAGAAGCACGAAACATTAGAATCGGAATTTTTTCACGTATACAAATATTCATCATGCCACAATTTTTTTTTTTTTTTTGTTTTATGCTATAAAATTTTAAAAAGCGTTTTTTAAAGTTGATGACTCGCACGATTGGCTTCTTTATTATAAATATACAAACAATCGTCTATTGTTTACTATAATGACAACCATATGAATAAAAGAAAATACGAAATACCATACCTTGATAATAAAATTGTATATACCACGTAGTTGTGCTCGTCATTTTGACTTATTTAGTAGCTGATGACGAATGCATTGTGTACACAAGGTGATTTTTATTTCAACATAAGACTTTTTCTATTAAAATTATAAAAATTTTCATTGTATCTTTAACATTTTAAAAAATACACATTTTATTTTCGAACGTACTATATTCAGCACAATCGATAATTTTTAAGTATTATATATCAATAAAAAAAAAATATTTTTTTGTAATCATAATACTCCCCAAATTTTTTGAGCATCACTTACCTATTCTACAGTGAAATCCGCAACAGTAAAATGAGAAACAATATCAACTCAAAAATTGGTTGTCTGTAAAGTCGGTTTACGGACGATAGTTTAACGTGACAACGTCATAAGAAAACATTGATGAAATGATTGCATACTTTTATGAATAAAATGGAATCATTTTTATTGAATTATCATTATTTTGTATGGATACGAAGAAGGAGTGAAATGAAATCTACAATTTTTTATTGATATATTTTATTCGCACGCGACAAACGGGACAATGAGTCATGTTTTTTCGTGCGTGCAGCGGGCGTTCATCGATTTATAAGACGTTGTCACGTCAAAAATAATTTGTGAGTATTTTTGTTACTGCAATATATTATGATAACTAACACCTACATTTGAAGGACTTATAAGATTGATACGCAATGTGGACCATATCTTTGGACATTTTAGATCACAATTCTACTTTGCGTCCACTAAGACAATAATTATTGTATTATTCTACAGCATATGTGAATATATTTTTTAAACTTTACTGAAATCGTTTCATGAAAGAAGCGCAATGTTTTTTTTTTTTTGTTAAATATCTAATCAAACAATTTTTAATGTATTTTCAATTCAATTCAATTTCAAATAAAACCTTCTAAACATATCGTTTTTGAAAGTGTAATAAAGTTTACTTATAAAACTTACCAAATAAATGAAGAGCGCGCCAGTCGTGCAGTCATTTATTCATAATCATAAAATTAATTGTTCATGGTGCAGGGTTGTCAAAAAAACAAGGTCAAGGTTGCTAAAACGGCGCGTCTTAAGACGTAATTTTTGTATGAGCGGCGCTCCGTTCACAGAAAATTATGCGTCTTAAAACGCTTTTGGCAGTTAACCGGTTAAGAAGAGTTTTTTGTACTTTGTGTTGTAGAGGTCCAGTTAATGATCTTCGGATATTGTTTGATTTTAAATGTTCAACAATTATTAGTTGATGTCGTTGAAGCGTCGCCTAACCGTCTACAATACATGCAAAATATTGACAATGTACGACAAGTTAATGTCATGTATTTTTTTCAATATTATTTTTGTCTTAACACCAATTTCTGTCGCTTCGGGTGATTGCCACGTTTAGCCCTCTCTAGATTTGTGTTTGAGTCTATATACATTAATACCAATATTATAAAAAACGGATTCCAAATATGTTATATATTTTTTCCATGCCTAAATACCAGGTTTCAATTTTAAAAAAATTGCTTGTTGTTCGTTATAACATTTCATAATCAGTAATTATTTTTGTAAAAGTATTCGATCATGTTTGATAGTTTTCTTTCGGCATCTATAAACTATTATTGATATGATAATATTGTATATGAAATAATAAAATTCTAGTATTTATTGTTCCATCGGTTAAACTTGATATATGTCGAAAGATTTACCGTAAAAATTTCGTTCATTAAATTTATAACATCGCTGCGAACCCTATTTCGGGTAGTAAATTATTTGACTAAACAGTTTTCAAAAATCACTCCTATTCCTATTTAAATATACATAAAGCTAAAAACGGTTCATGAGATCATAAAAACGAATCGCCACATTTATTCATTTATTCATTAAGAGCTACCTGTGATTGATTGAGCAAAGTTCATTGAAAGTTAACAAGAGCCAGGTGAATTGCACTATGTGAGTGCAGATTTATTTATGAAACTAGATCACGCTCATGAGAGCGGACATATTGTGGAGTGGTGGATCTACTCGATCATAGATGGCGTGACGTCAGTCAATTTGCGTTATTAAGCGCTGTCAGAAGCATTTCCTGTCACGCTACATCCTCCATAATTTGACAGGGGAGAATTTGGAAGCAGCAACTATGCAACATTTCATATTTTACCGTTTATAAATATACTTTTGTAATTTAAATCTAATTTAAATCAAAGGTTTTCTTAGATACTGATTTTTATGACCAATTAACGAATAAATGGTCTCTCAAAAAAGTTAAAAGGTTTTCCCATTATATATTTTATTTTATTTGAGTATCACTAGAAGAAATTTTGAAATCCGTAATTATAAAGAGTAAAATTATTTCGGAGCTAAACATAGCTCCTAGCTTTAGGGTTTGTAATTTTACTGAGTAATTATTCATGTACGTAACCGATGGAAACAATTTATGTGATTCAACTCTATTCTATCTATGTACTAGAATGCCTGAAAATGCTGAATCTTGAAATCTTGGCCGAAAGTGACAAAACATATTGAAATATACAATGTTTCAACAATTCAAATTATATATTGAAATTCGGTACCGTAAACTTAGCGTACTATATTTATTTTACATATTAAAAACATATTTATAGTACTGTATCTAAAATATTATGTGTGTGGTATCAGTTATCTATATATTTGGTATTAGTGTCGGTTTCGCTCATCACATACATTACCAACAGGATTATTTTTCATTTGATAATGCTTACGATAAACAAAATTGATCCTAATCATAAATATATTGTAAAAATGGTACTAATAACTTTTTTTTATTTCAAAATAAATGTCTTTCCACAAAGAAGTGATAGTTTACATCTAAAAAATGTTACTGTATTTACATTGATTTTTTTTAATGTTTCATGTACTTTCTATGCGTTATGAATGAGCTGTATAATTGTTTACATCCAATTATTTTGAAATCAAAAGTATAAAAACTGATAATAGAGTGCTTTTTGCATCAGTTGAAAACATAATAATTATTACTGTATTGCTAGACCATAAAAACATCCAACATCTACGGCTGTTATTTCCATGTCATTCCACCCCTGATTTATGTTCAACTTAAAACAAAAGCTTTATGCAAGCTATTTCACCCCAAAATAATTACAGATGGATATCAATATTTAGTCATTCCTCTTTGTTTGAAGCGTTTTATTGTGTGCTTACGTTATGGCGAAGTATTACAACCAATCGACTTTGCACACTTCCACTGTGGTATAAATATGGCATTTTTGAGCCAAAAATCTGAAATTTGTATATTCTGATCAATTATTTTGCAGTAAATTAAAATATTTCGCTTGCGATGAAATATTTATTGCAATCGGTTATAAAAAATATGATTTTAATGCTAGTCTTGTAACCAAGTGATCGACGCTTTTGCTCATTCTATTTGTTGAGTCCAGGGTGACACATAGGGTTATTTACTCGATTAGTAAATAATCATTCAAATAGATGTGCCATAATAAATTTAATTGATAATATAATGCAATTATTTATCAGTGATATTTCAATATTATTTTAAGCAAAACGAGCCTTAAGGACTTTTTACCACTTATGTTATATCCTTGTAAATTAATATTGAATAAATAATTATAATTCAATATAAATCCCGTATCACAATAAAAATGAGGATATATGTAAAGCGTCAAAAATCTTACTTATACTTTTATTATGTTTAATAATTTAAAAAATATTATTTTCGAAAGAATATCCAAAAACTATTTTTGTCCAGAGGTGGACTATCATAGATCAGTGTGCGCCGACGACTACCTTGTTTCAACTTCCGCTTTATCTACCTTATATATCTCTCTGGGGGAATAATAATTGCCCGCGTGAAGATTATTAGTGTAATATTGAGCTTTGCCATCCAAACCACCCTAAAGCTCATTATAAAATTAGCCTATCGTTAAGTTTGAACGGTTGGTATTATAGTTTCAATTTATTTCAAATAACTTCAAGAATCTCTCCATTACGCTCCATCTTATATGACGCATTGAAATAAACTGATTTTGTTTTAAGTTTTTAATAAGTATCGTCAAAAGCTCACTTTATCAAATGTATTGTTTATTATATCGCAAAAAGCTTTATATTTTGGATAAAACACACCGCAGGATTTATTATCATTGTTTTTGATAGCATATTCATCAATAATGTATGATATTCTATATTTTCTTAGTAAGTATAGCATTTTTTTCAATTGACTCCATTCCATATAACCTGAACTTATATTGTAGTAATGTAACTCTTAATCGCGGTAATTTCTTGTGCTGTGATCTATTGGTTATGTTTCACGCGAACTCTTAATGTTCAATTACAACTCCACGATTGACGGTAGAAAAAGACTTTTATGTCCACAAAGCATAAAATAAAAAATGTAATTTTGCTACCAAGTGATTCGGCTTAAAAGAACTACATATTGTGTGTACGGACGAATCATTTAAATTTTATAAAACTATCGAATCTTCAAAGTCTATTTTTATACTTCATTGACAACAGTTATTTTACATAATAAAAACACATTTGTTGTACTATTTCCACAATATATCTTTTGATCATAGCCGGTTTCACTCTTCACGAGTATTATCTATTGCTTATCGGTAGATGGTACAAAAAAGTGTTTTGATTATTATAAATATTATGCCTTCCAAAAAGGAGTGTCAATTAACACCTAAAAAGGACTTACTTTTATTATGTGATATCTTTATTTTAAGTAGTTTTTCTATTAATTCAAACAAAAAAATAAGTGCTCACTAGATTTACGCCAGTTTAGGATACGCGTTTTACGTCGAACATATTGAGTAACTTAGAGGTATCGTAAATCTCATGTAAAATACAAAAAAAATCATGAAAAATTCTTTATAACGATAATGGGATTTATTGAATCTGTGAACATGGGTAGTAAATAATCAGTTTACTAACTAACTTGTAATATTGATATTGTAAACAAATCCTTACACCAGAAAAAACAATTTAATTTATCTTGATGATAAAATAATCTACAATCAAATATTGATTGCGCTAGTTAGTCTAAATACGTATATTTTTCATTATTACTAATTTAAATAGCAGAAGTGCAACAAGAGTGTTCGACCCCTACCAATTAGTGGGGAAATTGAGGTTTTTGAAATGATTATTGTGGCAGGACATGCAAATGTGAGGTCGCGTACCATTCTGATTGCTGCCTCTACTATTAACAACAATAGTTATATTCTATTCATATATGTACTTACAAATACTTTGTTTTACAATCAACAAGACTGTATAAACTTAAAATATTTTTTTTTTCTTTTGAATCATTTTTATATAAATATCTGACATCCTAAGGATAAAGTGGCTTATTAATTGTTGAAACTTTGTAAGATTAAACATGTCTTATCAAAAATATTCAGGCATACACAGATGCAATAGAACTGACACACAATAATAATTTAGTATCGTTTTACACGAAACTAATTACAAAGAAAAAACACAGACTCTATGGCTATACCTATACCAGGAGCCATAGAGTTTGCGTAACATTTAACTGAAATAATAAATAATTAATTTAATAATAATAACACGACTTATTGCTAGTGATAAATTTTATAAATACAAAATGAATACTGTAAATGAATCTTTGATGAAAGGATTCTGAAACATATATAATTATCGACTATCATTAAAATTCAATTTCATAATTATTGGCTTTGATATACCTTATAATTTCTAATCGATGAGTAACGGTGGGAATCAAACATCAGGTAAGTTTTGTAGCTATTCAATTTATGAGATTATTGGCTTATTGAACTAATCTCGTGTAAGGGATATAACAAAGATGAATTGAGAAGATTGAAGTTGCTGAAATACGAAATCCGGGTCGTAAGTGACAAAATATTTACATCTTATAAAGCTTCAACAATTCAAATTTGATATTGAAATTCCATCAAGCATCTTCAAGCGATATCAAAAATTGTATAGTGTCTTTAAAAAAAAATCATTCATTTGTTTATAAATAAGATTTGTTAAGACAACAAAATATGAAAAAAACTACAATTTTTCACCGTATGTAAGCTTATATGGTGTATGTAAATTATTAGTTATAAGAAGCTGCTTACAGAATATAAAATTGAAGTTCTATCGTCACATGCTAACGTTTCTGTTAGTTCATTGATAAATTTAAAACAAGAGTGAGACTGTTTTTTTTAGTATTATTTTTGTGATTTAATGGTTTGCTATGACGTATTAGATATAATCATGAATTATGTTTAAAAAATAGCTCGACTAACAGACCACACAGAAGTAACTCTCACAAAGAAGTGATAAAACTCTAATAAACAAACGGAGTCTATTGAAAGTGGAAGAGTATTTTTTACACTCAAACCATATGAACTCGATGATAGATTTTTTTATTTACCCTGCTAGGTAACAACCTGTATTGATTCAATGAAAATATGTATCGCATTATTTATGGGAAAGAAAGTTGACCGATGTAAAATTATATATGCCAAACTTTTCCGTTTATGTCACGAGTATCATCCCTTATATTTCTGGTGCGACGGCTTACATCATATCGGCCATTTTCCGCCAACTTACCCCGCGTTTGTAAAACAAACTTTGTATAACCAGAGGCAACCGGATAATTCCCATTTAACTTCCGTCTGTAACTTATCGAATAATTTAACTTTACATTTATTCCACTCGGCTCATCAATCAAGCGATTCATTTATACAAAACAACGCGGCTGAGTTTTCTCCGTCTCTCTTCCCGCGCCGAATGTCCCGCGAGTGGGAGTGAAGTGGAGAGCATCTCCGAAGCCCGCGCGGAAAAATGACTCGGCATTACATAAATCCCCTCGGATGATGAAAAGTGAAGTCTTACAGATAAGACCGACAAAAACTTACGATGAGAAATGAATCACGATTTATATTCCTCCGTCCCTGTTTTGCGGAGTTTTCTTCCGGCACTGCGTCTCTCTCGCACCCGACGCACATAGTCCCAGATATGTAATTGTAAAGCTGAAAACCATTAAGCGAAAACAATCAACCTAAGCTTACTTTTAACGACACCTTCATAACATTTTGATTGAGAATTTATGTTCCTACAAGAAGTAAAATTTTTGTTTTCAAACGATTTTATTTTTATAACAATTTAGTACACTTTCAAAAATATTCATTCGATCAATTTTAAAAGAAAACTTGACGAAATAAAAGGTTTTATAGCTCTCGCAACTTTTTTTGAAAACTTACCTAAACTAATTAATACCTTATAAATGCGCATATCATTTTATTTTCAATGGATTGAATGAGTAATTGACGATACAAAATATTTAAGTCGAATAATTACTTACAAAAATGTGCAGTATTTACCAAATGTTCGGATTAAACTGTACTTGTAGGATAACAATACATAACAACATAAAGCCTATATGTATACTAAAAACTCATGAAACCTTCAGACATGACTAGGGCCGGTTTTGTTAATCCCAAATAGTTTTTTCTAATGATTTTGATTGTATAAATATTTCATCCATAGTTCTTGAAAATAAAGCTTTCATAGAAGTATTTTGAACACTAGACACTCATTTTTGCTATTGTTACCGATTGACACTAAAAAATTAATTACAATATTGAAAATTAAATATTTTTTTAACTATTTACTTTTCATATTTAATAAGATTCCATCAGTTTTTCGGTTGTAAAAATATTTTCTGAAAATATTTACATGTTCGTTTAAATGATATTTCGGCCTATGTACGACGGCACCAAGCGGCGAAAGAAAAAAGATATAAAATATCCTTTCAGAGCTGAACATAAATCACCGCCTTATACTTTTATATGAAATCGCAAAAACTTTTCTGGCGGAGCGAGTCGAGATGATGCGCCGACATTGGAGCGAGAAGGACGGAGGAGCTTTGAGATGAAATCGGAAGGAGGAAAGCTTGACATTTATAACTAACCTCATCCGTCTTGGTGGCGGTGCCATCTATGAACACGCGGGAAGGGGGCTGCGGATGCAAGGCGAGGGGGAGGAAAATGCTTCGGCACAATTTGTAACGTCACTCATATGAAGGCTTATTTATTCTACAAATCCATGTCAAACGTCAGGAGATCAGAAAATTTCCGAACGCTATCGAATGCCTGCGTGATTGTCTTACATTTTTTATTCATTCCTTAACCTTGATGTCACTTAAATTTATTCAAAAAAATATTATAGAAAATAATATTCATAACTTCTATTTTCATAAATGAATTTTATATAATATTTTTATGAAATAAATAAATGAGGCTCATGACCTATGGCTATAACCAACATAGTTAAATTGGCTATCTAACTGATATACAAATATTACAACAGACAATAAAGTAATAGCTCTAAAACCCCTTTTAGTTCTTTCGTCCCCTACTTAACAGAGCAACAAGATATATTGCAACACACTAGATCATTAATCCATTTCTTTGGCTTGAATTTTTATATTTCATTCAAAAATTTATACATATTTTACGGATGTTGAATATACATACTTTTAAACTTCATTTTTATAATTTTTCGATCCTGCAGGTATCTTCATAGCTCTATAAAAATAATAACACTTTAGACTTGTAATTTTCATGTAATCCAGAATTCATAAACATTCAATGAACAGAGCTTTTTGTGTATTATGTACATATATTGTAATGCAATATCGAGACATTAATGTCACTTTTATGTTTACAGCTGGAAATGTTTATGTATATACTTTCAAATAAAGCACGTTTGCGATAAACATATTTAACATTTTCCCGCCGTTTGTTTACTGGCAGCAATTCTTTGAATGGGTTTATCATAAGAGCAAGCTGTAAATCTACAAAAAGAACCTATTATGTTAAAGTACACCACGCTATCAGTTGAACAAAATACAGTGGCGGCACGTGAACGACGAACCTTTTCTCCGCTCACCCTGGGGTATCGCGCGCGAAAAAAATGTATATAACACACAATCTCCCCTCGCACCTTGGAAAACTGAAAGAAAAGCTATAAACCTTTCCATTTCGCAACATATCTTCCCTCACGTGCCGTACGCGGCGGGGGGCAACAGGGGGGCAAAAGTAACGACTCCGGCAATCTGCGGTCCATATTTTCCACTTTATGTGTGACAGTTGAGGTAATATCGAGGCTCCCTCTGCACTCTGATTGGACGAAAAATAAACATTAAAGAGGCTGGCGGGAGATGGTGAGGAGATATGTTGCCGTGTATGCCGCAGCGCCATCTTGGCGTGGAAAATGCCTGAGATATTGTATTAAAGTGAAAAAGTGTACGCCCCGCAGTGCGAGGGGGATGAGGGCAAAACTGTTGAGGTTTCCTTTTTTATCAAAAGGTTTCTTCAGAAAAAATATCTCTGCAATCCTGTATAATTTCTGAATATGATAACTTCTTTCTAACACATTTTCTCAATAAAAAAGTACAAGTGATATCGTAACTTGATAATCCGTCTAATCGAAAATCAATCGGTTATTTATATTCATTATGATTTTTTACATTTTACTTTTCACCATAGAAACTATGATAAGTTATTTTGTGTTGCCGTAGTTACCTAAAATATATATCTCATGTTAAACATACATAAATGATCATTAGAAAAACTCCAATAAAAAAAAAATATAGTAAGAAATTATTTATTTTATCGCGTATGTCACTATTGACAAAATATGTCGTTATGAACAATACCTTTTGATTTATTTGAAATGCATATCATAATATTAAGGAATCGTTGATTTATTTACAGAGACATGCCACTCAAACTCGTAAAATACGCTGATAATCTGCCAATATTTATATACATATATATATATATATATATATATAAAGATAATATCTTAAACCGAACATCAACGTTTGAATTTATCCATAAGCATTTATTCTGAACGTGAAACTGAACATGATCTTGTGCAAAAAATGTCCTCGAATCAGTGTGAAAGATATACCAAAATATTCACATTGTTTGGCGCAATTATCTCCCGCACCCTAACAAAATTAAAATAAAAAGAATGATGACACCATAAAACACGTACGCCGATAAATTTGGGGTGATATCGCCGGCAACAAATGACGGCACTAAAATCAAAAACACAGCACCATCTGTCGACCGTTGGTGAAGCTATTCACCCGGTACAAGAACCATAACTCCCAAAAAATAAGACAAATTGCCGCAAGTGTGAATAATTTCCTTACAAATTTATTAGAGATGATTTTGCGGGCGGTGAGTGAGGGTGCTTTGTCATATTAGGGGAAATATAAGTGAGTATCACTTTCGCCGATTTCACGGTAGGAATATCTATTTGTATTGAGCACTGCGTGGGGCGAAGGTGGTATATATGCACGTATAACATATTCATTTATTAATTTAATCAAGTGCTTCCGTGCAAGTAGGATGCGCAGCGCTTATCGATGAATTATATAGGAACTTACATCTGTCATACAATTTTGTATATTTTTAATCTTGTATTTACAATCCTGTTATGTTTTATTGTAGTCCCGGCCCAATCACACGAGTAAGTATTTCGTAAGCAATTCTGTAAAAATTATTTTATAATAAGCAACACTTAAGATAGAATATGTATTATGCGACAGTCAGAGAATGAAAATATCGCAAAATCGCATCAATGTTATATTGGGAATGGTCCAATCGATTATTTAAGCTCATATTTGAATCGTTACAACTTTGTATGATTCCACGTATTTAAAGTTGTATCAATTCGAATTTGATATTACAATTCCATCAAGAGCCTTCGGTTTATATCATAGACTATTTAAACAATTAGCAGCGATATTGTATATTTAAATACTAGTACAATAACGGGGTGAAAAACCAGCTCGTAAAAAAAATCATCGTCACACCAGTTACAAGTGAATATTTACTAAAAGCTAAAAGTAAGCATCTTTCTTTTTATTTGGAAATATGTAATCACAAATTAAAAACAAAAGCGATAACGACAACAACAAGAGCGACGAAAAATTGTATTTATGTTGCATTCATATAATAGTATGAAAGACAATTTGATGTAGGTTGCTAATATGAAACAATTGCCACACTTTAATTTTTTACGAGAGAGAGGGAGTTTGTTTTATAGAATTTATAATAAAATGGGAATGGAATATTGTAACCGTATATTTAAGAAAAAAACAGTTAAACTAAAGAATAATTTCAACTAAATCAGTCGGACTAGACTTTCATACAAAACACATCATAAATAGTTTTCATAATATATAAAAAAAAAGAAAAGTTAATTTATCTTGGACCAGGCTTCAAACGAAACACTTTAACCATCGATCAAGTTTTTCACCGCTATAACGAAAGAATCTAACAACAAAAACATTTTATCACTAGATCATGCACAAATAATCATTGTAACACTACATTAATGCAATATAATCATATGCAATCCATGTTGAAAATACTATTACAATTTTATACTTAGATTCGCTGAAATACTTACATTAAAACACTTTGTATAATATTTGGATATCCCCAGGAGCAGATTTTCAATAAAAAAATAATGTCTGTTTACTTCAGGCACGCCACCCACCATGTGAGTAAATAAAGGGTCGATAATGAATCAAAAAAATGTCCTCAGCGAATAAAATTCATCAAAAGACGTAAGCTTTATCCCTCCGCTTGAATCGGAGCTCTGATTTCAATGTAAACACAGAGTGGTCGTGATGTTTTACCATCTCTAATAGTTGGTAACATTTTTTTATTTTTTCATTCTTTTGGTATATTTGTAGAATTAATTTTATTATTTTTTTAACACACTAACTAAACACACTAACCAAAGACTTACTAACGCGTAACGCGTTAATTAGTCTGAAGATGCCTTAAGAAGTTAGTTACACAATATGTGGAATAATCAAAGTTATTTAAAATTTTATATTATATTTTAATGTCGCGTATTGTTTGCTCATTTTCATTTACACCGTTTTATTTATATTATATTATAAAAGTTGTAATGTATGAAAACATTCCAGAAACCTGTAAATACACTGTTTATACATTTTTTAACTGTAGCTCATTTTGTATTATACAATCGAAAGTCCGTGTGAACCAGATGCAATGTGGCCTACTCAGCTCTAGCGACTAACATATGTCAATAATACAACAAATAAATCAATACATAAAAGAATAAGGAGACTTAAAGAGCTCTGATATTAACGCGTCATAGATCTTAACGCTCCATCAATTTAATATTCCAATGAAAACAATCACTGGTTTCAAGGACAACTGTTTAATTATAATACTACAAATGACTACACAATCCAAATGGAAATGAGTGACAAGCCCTTTTTCAATGAAAATGTATTATTACAGATATTCTGAAAAACCATTTTTATTATTGAAAAAAATTCAAAACCCATATTAGTTATTCAATACTTTGAAAGCATTCGCCTAATGACTTTGTGTTATTACCAACAATATCATTAAAAATAACAAATATATACTTCTACACACCCTGTTGATGGATATGAATGTATGTAATACACAATGTCCCATAAATAAAACTGAATAATATGTTAAATATAACACTTGGTGGATCTGCCTGCTTTGTGCCCTTTTTGTAGAAATTCTCCTCTATAAAGTGGTGTGGAGATTGGTTGGTATTATGACACGGAAAGTGATTAATAGTCTGATCAGGGGTGACACTCCCCCTCTCACTTCTCGGGCGGCAGGGGTCACAGTTTAACTCTTTGTTATTTATTATAAAACAGCGCTTAGAATAATTGTTAATACACTAGCGTAAAACTATTGTGACAACCATATTCATTTTGGACACATTTGTGCAGTGGAAAATTTTTGGAAGATCATAAAGGGATCCACATAACCAACTTCCATGGGAGCAAACGAATTTTCTTCAACATACAACAGTCTGCAAAAATATTTTTGGCTCATACCACTAAATCTAAGAATTAAAAAAAAATCTCTTCACATCTTGTACGGTAGCTGATTTTTCTTCAATATCCATCACATATAAATTAATTGAATTTTATTGGTAGCAAAAAAATATTAACCAACTACAAGCATTTGATGCAAAAAAAAATTTTTTTTATCTGGAAACCTATCTTTAAATACTCATTCAAATAAATTTTAAATTCATAAATCAATTGTGATCTTAGCACAATCGCCGTAAATATTTATTTTATTTATAAAAAAGTACTGAAATTTTAATATTTTATCGAATTATCTCCATTATCAGCCAAGGAAAGTCTCAGAGCGTATAAATCGTACAAGAAGTGAAACAACAATTTTTCAAACTTTGAAAACTGTTATTCAGGTTTTAGTAAGTCCAGACTACATTCAGCGAAGTTCAAAATGAATTATAGTGAAGCGTTTTATTATATATCCTTGTGGAAATAGTGCTAAAATTATTTTAAACTCTCAATTAAATCGATGTTCTTTGAAACACACCACAGTAACTATTATATTTACCGCTTTGCGACACCAGTCTATCAACAATCAATTTCGTAAACGTTAGCTTAATGCTTTGCATACTATTATGTATTTTTATTTTAAATCAAATATTAGATCACTGGGAAATAATCAGAAAAGCTTACGAAACCACTTTAGTATTTTGGTCCTGCACCCATAACTGATTTTATATTTTCTATAGTAAGGATTTAAGTGTGTGGTATTTTACAATTATTTACCTAATATACTTAGATATAATCAATTTTTTATTTATTTATATTTAATAAATTTGAAAGAATTGAATGGTCTTATAAAATTATACAAATTGTCATATAATAACTTTAAATGAATTTTGCTGAAGCTTGCAATGTTAGATGTTTTTATGTTTTATCACTCGTTCGTTTAATAAATAAAACTAAATAGCATATATTGGAAAATAATTTTAAATTATATTACTTTCATTTTGTATGATTGTCAAATATATTACAAGGGTAAATTAAATATACAATTACGCACTACAAAGACATTCTCATTTTAATATCCTCTTCGGTTAATAACAGAGCGAGCTCAAAGGCCCGACCACTCACGTAGATTTGTATAAATGGAAATCTACGGACAGAGAGTGGACGTAGATTATACTCAAACATAGACAGTGTCTTTCCTATGTAAGGGTCTAAGATATGATTTCTCGCGGCTTAAACACAACATTTTCTATTTTATTACCAACTTGATCAATCTTAAATAAAATCGTTTCTTAAATGGTAATTTCATTACCAAAAAACAGTTAAGGAATGAGTTATTTATATCGTTTTATCTTTTTTAAACTTAAAAGAATATTTTTTTTCATATGTTAACCTAAATGTAATGTTCGAATACTATCAAACAAAACATTTATTAAAAATTTATATTTACTACCAAAGTACATACAAATTATACAAAGCTTTTTTGCTTAAAAAGAAATCTTACACAATTGCAGTCCCACAAATGTAAGGAAACATACAAAATATGCTAATAATATAAATTCGGTAATAAATATCACCAACTTTTTTTTGTCATTATTGGTGTTATTTAAAGAAATTTTGATACTTAATATAAAAACGAAACTGAATTTATTTACATCATAAAATCTATTTATTTTTTTTAATTGCATTGACAGTAAATGAGTGAACATAGGTTTTAAAACTCTTGTCTAGTAATATAAAGTTTTAAATATCAAACTATTCAACTCAAAAGTGTTAATATGATATAGTTGATAGATTCTCAAAATTATTAAGAATTGCGTATTATTAACTATTAATTCTATTATAAATCTTGTAACCTAACATTAATACATATCTGTATATTTTAATGAATTTTACATACTAGGTAGATTCTAAAAATACAAAAAAATAATTGATGATGAATTTTGAAATGATTTTAAACATTAAGCTAGTGCCAAAGCATAGTTTTTTTTGTTTTTATTTTTTCCCCAGTAGCCCAATATCTGTATCCCAGTATTATCAAATGCAAGCACTCCTATGATCATAGATTAGTATACGGCGGTAAGGCTGAAATACGGCTATAGTACAGAGCCTGTACTGTGTGTACGTGATGAAGCCTCTGTAATGCCCATCAATACATCCAAATGGCATTCAATTATGACACAGAACTAGAGTGGCCAGCCTTAATGCTCATTAGAATTACATGGGCAGCGGTCACAAATAGGTTCGAGTCCGCAGTGGTGCCGAGTTCAGTTGTAGATCTCATGATAGTGTTTTCCTTTCAGTCCTTCTTGTTATATCCAAATCGTGCTATCCTTTTTCCGTGTGTTCTCAAATCACACCAAATTCACGAGATATATTACAATTATCCTTGAAATCGAATTAGCGTTTCATACATAAATTCTTGCTCAAACTATAATTTATAATAAAATATTTTATGCGTAACATATGTTTGAATTTATAATTAAAGTTTTAAAATGTTGACAAATTTAATAAGACCTTTCAAGGATCATAGATAAAAAATTAACCAAAAATAAATTACGTTTTTTTAAATTAAAAATCAATCACAATAATAATTCATTTTTATCTTTACGGTTGCAAAGAGATGCTTTTAGTACAACGGTGCAAATTTTTGCTTTAAAATTACTCAGATTTATAAAACCAATTATTTCGGTAATTTTTAAAACCTTTACAAATATATTATCTTTCAATTAAATCTTCTTTGACTAACACAAATAAAACCATTGAAATAATAATAAAACATTGTACTTATCTCAATTTCATTTATAAATATCACAGTATTTGAAAATGAGACAGAGCACCGAACTATTTGATTATATATTAATAAGTTTAATGAAATTCTTGTATGATTTTAATTCTTCCAATCTATTTCCGATATTTTAGAACTGAAGTAAGCGCGGTGGTTTTAGTGGGAGATGAGATTACCACCCATCCCCCGCATTCAACTGCTAAACCACCCCCTCATAAGCCTTCACCGAAAGCAACCGATTCTCCATTAAACAACTTACACATATCGATTATCAATCAGCCACGATTTAGATACTTGCATAAAAACAGACCTTTACAAGTGTCAAGTGCATATAAACCAACAAATAAATAAAAACCGCGATATTTTAACATTATTTTAAGAATGATAAATTGAATTATTTTCATTTTCTGCGAGAAAGATAATTACAAACCTAATTTTATTTCCCACTCTGAAATGAAATTTTTATTTTACCAACGATTCTATTTTACTACAGATGCGATATATTTTGAACAATAAAATACTTATGTCACTGGAACAGTGAATGTCAACATACTTCATATTTTATTTTATCAACATCTAAAACAAAGCATTTTAAAGAATATCATTTGTAATCATTACTTCGTTATAAAAATTTTGTTTACCAAAAACTTCTTTTATTAAAATTAAAATTTAAGCCTTTCAAATAAGTATAAGCTTATCACATCAAAATAATATGTTTACGAAGACATCGTTGATCATGATGATAATTCAATCAAATGAAATGGACACGTTTGTATGTAGCAGCTGGTAATATTAAAAATGTAGTGGTGGATACACAGTTTTAAAAATATACATTGTTTTAATATTCAGTATGCATTAAATATAATGTGTATTGTTTTTGTGACTGTTGTTGCTGCCACTTTTGAACATATGCTTACGGCAATTTATAAAAGGGTATGTGGGAAAATCGGTCAAGATACTGGCAAATATTATGTTCAAAATTATTTATAATTCTTGCCCAATATAGATATATTCACATAAAAAATATATTTGATGATGTGAGCTATAAAGTTAAAAAATGTAATGATGTAAATTTTATGTCGCTGACGTATCACGATATTGATCAGCACTACGTATATGATGATAAAAGTGAATAGTCTTTAAATTTATCTAGCTTAAGAAATTTAATATTCTAAAGTTAAAATTCTTGTACCTTTCGGTAATAGTCTACACCTCTTAGACAAGCGTCGAATCAAATTTGCATGCGTTTGAAATCCGACGTTGTCTACAAATGGTTAGGAAAATGAAGACACATTTTTATTTGTTTTTCGGACGTAGACGGTAATAATCTAAGTGTCCTTTTTAATGAATACTAATCGTTGTATATTTAACCATTTTCTAAAAAAGAGATGAGCAACAATTTCAAATTAAATTAAGTTAATTCAGTTTTAGCACATCTTATTTCTGAGTTTGATGAAAAAAAATTGAATCACACATTTAATTTTTTGTACAAAAAATGCACTACCCTTGACGGACTGAGTCAATGTAGTTAGATTTTAACTACCATGTAGACAAAGTGAACATGAAATACACAAATAATTGATCATCTAATCAATAATTAGCAATAAAGTGGCCGGCCGCCCTTCTCGCACCGCTCTACTCCACCCCTGTTCTAAAGTCCCCATTAGGGTCCGCCAGGCTTCATTCTCACTCAGACTAATCAAATAACCCCATGTGTCCGCGTTTCCGTCCGTGTCCGCTGGACTCTAGCCTGTCCGGCAAAGGGTTCACTTCTGCCCGATGCACCCCGCCGCTTCTTGTGTGCTCGCCACCCATATAATTGATTTTGCGTATTGAAATGTGCTTATAACCAACAGAGAAGTGTAGCTTTCCAATGAATTCGATATAGATTATCAAGTTTTCGATTTGCATTTGAATTTGCAAATTTCTTTTAAATTAAGAACAATGCAAAAATATTTCAAACCCACAATTATTTTAACAACGGATCGAATATTTTTTACTTGATCAGAAGTTTTTGAAAACAGAGCTTAGCTTAAAATAATTTCCGATCAAAAAAAAAAAAACCTTTCGCATGACTTTTCCTTCATAGGCCATGGAATTGACTAGGGTAAGTGTTGATGCCTTACCATGCCGTACTTCCAACCGGTGAAATTCAAGCATAACTTGAATAATAAATTATCTATGCAATTTATTTGTTGAAACCAAGCCATCGACAGGTAGCTTGATGTCTTAAGGCAGGGATTCCCATACCCGTGCCCGCTACTATTTGAACACAACAGATTTTTTCATAAACACTAATTGAAAATGTCAATTATTTTTAAATATTTGTCAGAGTTTTAATTGTTTTTTGAGTAACTAGGTTTATTACATAGTGACAATAAACGTAGAGATCTTTTTTTATTTATAAATCACGTCTCATTATAAATACCCGTAGAAAAAAATGGATGATGCCCGCCAACCTACCGAAATTTTAGAATGCGCTCTAGAGTAAAAAAGGTTGGGAAACCCTGTCTTAAGGTAATGTCGCGTACTGGTCATGCATTGTAACTGAAAATGGTAATAAACAACACAATTTATATCATAAAATAACCATAATAAATCATATATTTCCATAGTCTTTTTTCGTTTTTTTCCTTTCTTTAAATTGCGTACTCTAACTAATCAATTCATTGAAAAATAATGATGTTGATGTAAATCTTATTTATTTGAAAAATTAATGATTTTTCAACCCGTATTCGTTTTTTATTGTATAGTGACGAATAAACTATATATGAATTACCATACAATTAACGTTTTATATTTTATTTTATTTTTTTAATTCATACGTCAAGAGTTATTCTAATGCATTTAATAAATAGTATGTATATATATAAAATATTAATATGTAGACGAATTTTAAATAATTTTTAAATGTTTGATTTTTATTTTAATAATTGAAATGGTTTATTTCTATTTATTTTACATACACGCTATTAAGGTATCCAACGTTATTTATAATGAAAACAAATTATAAATTTTGATCCCTATCGCGGTCGCATTAAGAATAAACCAAACTGTTTGTATCTGTTTTGTATAAACCCATCGGCCATTACCGCCAAACGCAAATATGCCAAAATTGAGAAGCAACACCTACGATAATATCCGGCATTACGTTTACCTGCATTGACGAAACGTAGAAACAACCGCATCTCCATCTTTACGAATAGCAATTACAATAGAGGTAGATTCCCACACGCTCGTTAACTGCGCCGTATATCTTCCATCCAGCTTCACATCCAGTATACACATACCAGTTTCAATCTATGACCACCTTCATAAATAAGAGAATTCTCCACCAAGCAGCGAAAACTTGTACACAGTTATATGGAGTTTAGAAATAATAACATGTCGATGCCGGTACATTAATTCGGACCTTACCTTATTTCATCCCCATCCTCTGCGAGTGGACCGATAAGGGGTGATCACTCTGTCTAGGGGATGCTGGGGCAGAACGCTCACGGACTTAAGCGAGGGCAACAGGCCATTATCTTTAGTTTACAACCACCGCACATATAATGCGAGGGCCTCTCTATACGTTATGTCGAATGGTGGATGCTCTACGCCAGCCGCTACGCTGTTACGGACCGGGGCTTTATTAGTGTCAATGTAAGGCAGTCCACCAAATTATTTCCAAATAAAATCACTGAAAAAATGTGATTATTGTGTTTACATGTTTATTATGCTTATGTAAATATTTATAGCTCTTTTACAAAAACTTCTCTCTGTATCTTTATTTTAAAATGAAAAATATTTTTCACGTTTATCGATAAAATTACTTAGCCTTGTTTTTGTAAATCTTGAAATCTTTCGACTATTCTGTGATTTTTTGAACGTTGTCGATTTACAAGTTTTTAAATTGACCGTCTTATTTTGAAATATATTAATGGTATATACGTGACAGAAGTTTTTGAATCTTGTTGAATTATATTTATTTTACCACTCAACGTGACAATATACACTCAAATGTGTTTCTATGCCAATCCACTCAATTTCACTATAGAATGTAATATATTACTTCTTAACCAATTTTAATTCTCGTTTAATCGAGCCTTATGAGGAATTTTCAGTAGTCCCTTATCCTCGATATTTTATACTCAATTATACTAATAATGGAGAAGTTGATTTATGGGCCATCAATCAACCCTTATAATACAATATTTTTTTGAAATGAAATTTTAAAAATACATTTTAATACAATTTATGAGTTGACATATTTCAACAATTAATGGCTGTCCAATTTCGCAAAATATTTATTTACATTTTTTAAATACAAAATTTAAGCAATAAAATATCTGAGCACATTACACCTCTTGAACCTCATGATAATTTAATAATTTGAGGTAATAAATTATTTAATTGTTCACCTGTGTATAAATTACAGCCCAATAAATGCCCAGCGCGCCTCGAATACCTTCGTATTGTGTATAAGAGTTGCGGGAGAGCGAGACAATACGTTGGGTAGGTCGAAAGTAGAGAGTTTACGACCGAGGGATTAACCCAAGTAACGAGATTCATTAATTTCTGTCGTTAAAATTTGTCGTTTGCGATTAATAAGAGACCCCGTCCTCTAGCCCTAGCGTCCTCCCCCGCCCCCGCTCACGAGAAGAATCTAGAAGGAAATGTCCGGACTCCGAGTGAGAAATTATAGAGTTGTAATGCGGTAATTGCAGAGATTGTTATAAGGTGGCCGAAAGTGGATGTCGGCCTTTCGTATAGAGGTGTAATTTAAATCGAAGCGGTATGAGGATAGCGGGACCCGTCGCCTCCCTTTCTGCACCCACTCCGCCTTCGCTTTGAGAAACTTGGTTATAAGTGTCGTGTGGTCGAAGTGTCCGCCTTTATTTACACTATCAAGTAAATTAAACTCATGTTTAAGTACTGTAGAACTAACTCCGAAGTTACTTTGTAAGTAATAAGTAGTACAACGTGAGTGCAACAACAAATGTTTGCACGGCGGGAGCCGCCGGGTCTTCTTTGATTGCGGCTCTACGGACACTTCTGTGCGGAAACGCTTTATGCCGAGTGAAAATTTATAATTGGTAATACGTCCGACCAGTCACCGGTGAGCGCGTCCTTTTCCAATCTAACGGATAAGATATTGCGGCGGCCACCGATAAATTTTCAATTTAGCAAGTCCCTTTAGAGTCCCCGCTCCGCATGGTACCCATAATAATAAAACATTGATTAGCTACAGATAACGTTATATCGAGTACAAGTCTACCCCCGTGAATATTTGATGAGGCTTTGTAAATACCGGAGACAAAAGCGCTGCACTGAAAGAGTATACTGTCCAAAAAGAAAACTTGTGTAAGTTATTAACGTCCATTTCCTCTTGCCACTAACTGTATCGCCGCTAATAATTAATGGGGGGTCAATCACAAAGACGATATTCTCTCAGCCTGTCCCTCTCTTTCTCCTGTGTGTCGTCTCGCTCGGGCGGCACTTTGCACAGAGACTGTCTCCCCAATCTTCGATATAGGCAAACACCTACACATAAATACAGCCACCCTGAATCTGGACACTGGACAGGGCACTTTAGACCTCCATCGGAACTTTTGATACACACACATTTGGTTATTCTATTCAGAACATTTGCATTATCATTTCATCAAAACCCATTTACGAATACTATGTATTTACGATTGAAATCATATGAAAAGCTCAAAGTTATATTATACAAATCTACTGTTGTAAAAAATATTTCATAATAAATTGTATGGTAACTAAATATATTTGTGAGGAAAATGGACCAAAAAAGTACGTGTTGCCTACGAACATAAAATTCTTAGGGAAATATATGAATTACTTTCTTATACATGCCTATATTTATGGCCACTCTTTTGAAACTTCATGAGTGAAATATGGATTCACAATATTCACAAGATTCACATATTTATGCTTGGTTTTTGAATTGGTCATATATTTTCAAACACATGAAGCGTATTTATCTTCAAAAACTTTTATACTGTTGTTAGCACGTTTGCAAGAAAGAAAAATATATAACTAGATGTGCAGTGTTTTTTTTCCAACAACTAAGCATACATTTCAACATATTGGCAAAATAGCATGAACACTATTATACATTAAAATTACAATTAACTAAAAAAATATTGTTCCCTTAGGGAATATTTATTATTTGAAATATTTTGTGATTGGATCATTGGTTTATTTTCAGCAAAGAATAACGAGCAAGTTAATTTATTACCATTTTTTACCTCAACATTCAAATCATCCTTAAAGAACGTATAAGAATCATGTTTAACATCAATATATTTTATTAAATTTTATATAATAAAAACACATTTTTAGGATTACTTCCATAATGTAGTATACGACCAGGACATTATAAACTGATAATGCTCAATTGAATGAAACCAATTCTGATCATAAAATATATTGAGAGAATAGTACCAGAATAATATTGAACACAAATATTAATATTTTTTTATTTTATTCGATTCCCTTATTTCTTAACTATGCAACTGTAAAATAAAACAGGAATTCGGAACCAGAGTTATAATATTGGCAATATGAGATTCCTCAAAGTGTTCGTCGTCGTATATCCCCTGCAAAGTTTGCGATTGAAGCACTTGAAAAGGCACTAAAAAAGTCTTTTCCACAAATTACTCATTTCTCATTAAAAATATGAAAAAAATAATATTTATAATTATTTTATATAAAACTTATTATTTCAAATCTGAAAGTGATGCCAGTTACTGTATGTGTGCGGGGACAAGGGTTATGTATTATTTTATAAAATAACAGTAACGTACTAAAAATATATTTTTTACCCACGTTAATATCTCTGTACATAAATATCTGGCACTTATGAATGTATGTGGTAATAAATTAGCTGCAAATTTAACTGGAATGGGAGTTTTTATGTTATCTTTTATACCGAACAAGTCCAATAAGTTATTTGAGTGGTTAACGGAAACTCAACATAACTTTAAAAAACTGTGTCATTGCCTAAGATGCTTTAATTTGAATTGATATAATTACATTTGTGAAGAGAAATCGTTATATTATTTGTACCCTTTTTATTTCTCAATGTTTTAACATAAGTGTGCGTGGTCGTTTCTCGTTCCTTTCATTGATGAAATTCCTTTCATTGATGGTTAAAAACAAGACCTATCATGTCATATATTGAGAGAATAGTACCAGAAATGTGTTTGTATTATTTAAAATATTATGTTTTTCCATCAAGATGTAAGAGTTAACACCTTAAATTATATTTTGTAACCCCTTGTACGATTGTAAACAAAAAATATAATTATATTACTAACAGAAAAACGTCGTATAGAATACACATATATGTTGAAAGTCACTTTTATACACTAATTCTATATCATACTCTTTCTACACATCAAACTATTGTTGGCTTAATTTTTCTACGTGTGGATGAATTTTGAATTAAATTGACATGATAGGTCTTGTTTTTAACCATCAATGAAAGGAATTTCATCAATGAAAGGAACGAGAAACGACCACGCACACTTATGTTAAAACATTGAGAAATAAAAAGGGTACAAATAATATAACGATTTCTCTTCACAAATGTAATTATATCAATTCAAATTAAAGCATCTTAGGCAATGACACAGTTTTTTAAAGTTATGTTGAGTTTCCGTTAACCACTCAAATAACTTATTGGACTTGTTCGGTATAAAAGATAACATAAAAACTCCCATTCCAGTTAAATTTGCAGCTAATTTATTACCACATACATTCATAAGTGCCAGATATTTATGTACAGAGATATTAACGTGGGTAAAAAATATATTTTTAGTACGTTACTGTTATTTTATAAAATAATACATAACCCTTGTCCCCGCACACATACAGTAACTGGCATCACTTTCAGATTTGAAATAATAAGTTTTATATAAAATAATTATAAATATTATTTTTTTCATATTTTTAATGAGAAATGAGTAATTTGTGGAAAAGACTTTTTTAGTGCCTTTTCAAGTGCTTCAATCGCAAACTTTGCAGGGGATATACGACGACGAACACTTTGAGGAATCTCATATTGCCAATATTATAACTCTGGTTCCGAATTCCTGTTTTATTTTACAGTTGCATAGTTAAGAAATAAGGGAATCGAATAAAATAAAAAAATATTAATATTTGTGTTCAATATTATTTTACAAAAATGTACACAATGTACAGAGTAAAGATCTGTTTTTTTCAAGTGTGATTGCAATAAGCTATTAAGCAATGAGTTGGCATGAATACTTATTTTATTTCAAGTAATGACAAATTATTGTGTAACATAAGAAATAGTTTTTGTCATTTTGGGTACATTTAAAGATTCCCATAATTATCATCCCAGACATGTAATTAAGTTACACAATATATATAATGTCTACGAGGATTCAATTGGCGCAGTACATAATAAGCCTCTGAGTGCAAAACCATGAGCCACCATTGTCCGCCAGTTAAGTTTACAACATCCATTTCAATTACGATGCATAATTTATTGTGAACATTTCGTGTCGCGGTACGCTACTCACACAACGCTACGACGCTGTGACATTTTGCTTGTCCAAACCCACGCATTGAAGTATGGAAACATACAGGTATTGATGCACTTGACAAATTAAGTTATCCCATAAAAGATACCACAAATTAACGTAGAAAAGCCTTTATGCACATATTTGATTGTTTATATATCGTGTAGCGTTGTTAATCTTAGACGGGATAAACGTACTTCACAATACTTTTTTTTATTATCGACCAACACCGATCAGCTTTTAATCCTTTGGCTGCTAGAAAAAAATATAGTCTGTGCCCAACACACCAGCTTTAATTTGAAACAAGAAAAGGTGAATTTTCGATGCATTTTTGAAATTACATATATCATAAAAAAGCAGATTTTCTTAAAGAATTTTGAAGAAAAATGATTTTGGTAAACCTGAAACTATTGACATCCGTCAAATGACACTTCAATCACTCGAAGAAATTGCGAAAAATCGATGTAGAAATCCTTCACAGTTATTGGTAAAATGTTTTTAAACCTTTCTTATAGATATCAGTGTATGTCCTATCAAATAATCATTTTAATAAAAGGAACATTTTTGGAGGAAAATACGTTTGAAGATATTGACGAGACATCTCGTCTCAGGCAGCCATCCGGTTAAGTATTTTCAATACTTAAGCGAAACAACTTATTGAAAATTTTGGAAGAAATAAAAATTTTATTATTTTTCCACAAACAATAGGCTATTTTATAAAGTATGGTCCCTTGTTAATTTTTGTTTCAAAATAACAGTTTCTAATCGAGTTGAACGAGATGGAATTGAAAACTCGATTTTTTTTATATTCAACAGATTTTTGTAAATAATTATCGTGTCTTATATGCTTTTTATTAGAAAGTCTGTATTGTTACCTTTCTTGTTTTTTTTTTTCGTTAACTTAACTTAATTACTTTTATATGTGCTATCTTCAAATACGACGGCTCTAACATATTATGAATATAAAAGTTTTTATTATTTAAGGATATATGTATTACTGAAAAACAAGTTGCAAAGTTCACATTTTTTATGGGATTTTCTTTTTTGTAGAAAAGCGTGTTTATTTTTAACATTTCCTGACATATTTATTAACAATTTCTAATTAGTGCATAATCGCTGATGATCATGAAGATGTTGTTAATAATTTCAACAAACACAATTGTCTTGTCTTCATAAATCAACTTCAAATACACAAGTACCCGTCTACCGAAATAGCATTGAGATATAAAAGACTACCGGAATTAAATGTCTAGGCATGACTTTGCAGTGTCTTATTTTTAGTTAATAGTAAAAACGTCAAACGCAGAACAACGATCTCAAATAAGAAGATAAACGAACTCTATGCAGTAAATTGTTCTCTCTTAATTTTATGCCAGTTATTCCTTTCGGGGGACATTCAATTATATTTCGCTACTTTGGGTTTTAAGATTGCATTTTGAGAAAAATTTTAAAATAAATTTCGAAATTTTCCGTGTTTTATAGTTTTAATATCCCTTTTAAGGTATTAACTATTGCTTTTTGGCGGAAAGGCATGCTATTTTTAATAATAAAAAACACATTTATTAGTGCTTTTTTCCACAACATATTTTATAATGAGGACCGGTTTCCTTCATTGCGAGCATATTATTAATGCGAGCGATTAGTAATGGATCAGTTGATAATTTTCGCAATAAGCAAAACCACTTCTCATCATAAACGTGTTGAAATAAGAACTAAAAAAATAAATTTTTATTATTTAAAAAAAGACGGTTTTAATATCCCTTTGAAAAAACATCAATTTAGTTGAAGATATTCAGGTTAAAAAAATATAATTCAGAAGCGAAATTATATTTATCATTTTCACGATGTGGTAATACTTATTTCTAACAATTTATTTCTTGGCTCACGTGTTAATTGAAATTTCAGTATTTGGCAACTCGCCAAATGCATGGTTTTTAATATAAATATGATGTCAAGGTATTACTTACACGATTGTATTTTAAATTCAAACGTGAAATTTTTGAATTAAGATATTATTTATTGTATTTATATTATTGTGATTGGGGATTGTATCATACATATATGACTGCAAAATGTTTTATGAGTAATGTGTATATTTTGATTTATGAAATTTTATGTACTCGGTAAAAACTTTCTTGAGTTTTCGGCTTCTGTAGGTTCGCCTCGTTTTTTGAAACAGCCCAAATGAATTGTGATTATGAGTCTTAGCACGCATCGTTTGATAACAATTTCGCATGCCTTAACCTTTTAACCGATCACCCAAAAGCTCATACCCCACAATCTTCCGCCTATACGCGATCGGAAAATGGCTCTAGAATATTAAGAAGTTGTAAAAAAAGGCAGCGTCATATTGTATAAATTCCACTTGAATGTGGCACGAATTGATAAGGCCAGGGAGAAGGTTTCTATTGGTTAAATTTATCGCTGTTTTGGGTTTTTATTGTTCGGTTTTATGGCTCTAGCATTGTATACGTGTGTGCGCTCCAACTGGTGTGGCGCTTCGTAAACAACCTGGAAAAGCTATTGAAACGCGAAAATGTAACACTACATCCGCTGAATATATATCGAAATCGACCCCATTAATATTAACAAATGCCTTTATGTGCCGGGTGCCCTCTCTTCGCGGCGCATTCTCGTGTAAAATAAATTTCATTAAACTGTCTTCTTTAAATTATATTACGAAATTTTCCAAATGAATACCGAGTAACGAGAACTTATGTCCGTAACCCATATCGGCCGTGTAGCGGATAAAATAATGTCCGTAACTTCTTTTTCTCTTATTAAATTCCTCTGCCAGAACGGGAAGGCTAGATATTATATGTGTTATCAACGGAGAGTCCAGCGAGAGGGCGAGTAGGTATGCTGACCCTTCAAGTCATAATGTAGAGTCCGTTTACGTACACCGGATCCATTATACCGGCCGGCTCGGCGTAGGCGCAACGGGAACGCCGGAAAGAAAAGTTGATGCCGCTAATGTACGTCCATGCATGAAATGCTTATTATACACCGCACGTTCTATGGCTTTCCATTTTCGGACGAAGTGTGGGTCGGTCAATATCCTTTTCTCCTATAACAATGTTAGGCGGGACGAAAGAGAGAGAGGCGACCGCATAACGTAAAATTGTAGAGCGCTCTGTCCAGTGTAGGTCGGTCGGTTTAATATATGGCCGGGGTATTTCCAAGTCATATATTATAGCAGTGTATGCTTCATACATATTGCGGAGATCTTGTCTGATGGGAACAAATGGGAAGGAAAATTTTGGCGGTAAAATTCATTCAAATGGAAGGAAAAAGCTTTCGAAAAATGGAACGCCATTTCTCGCCGCTGACAGTTCGCCTGATCGCATCGAAAAATATATTTATCAGACGCTTCTTCTTTAAGGTAACACACGCATTCGTTCTGAATGCAATTTGTTATTGTTTTTCTATTTGAAACAACCGATTTAAGCACTACTCTTGGTAAATGTTTGAAAAAGTGGCAACACAGTTATTTCAGGATTCAAAATTAATTCTTATATACATAATTGATAGTATTTACAATAATTTAAAAAATATTTTTTCTACGAAATATAAAGATCTTGATTTAATAATATTTAACTCTACATATATATTTATATATTACATATCGTTCCAACCTAACACGTGTAGTATTTTTTTTATTATATACCTAATCAAGAAAGTTATAAATAAATTTGTTCATACCCATACAGTTGCACACAAGGAATCCACCCCTTTTTATATCAAATAAAAAATATGGTTAGGCATATTTGCGGTATTGGCCGTGCTGTGTGTAGGTAGTTTCAGATATGCCGGCAAGTTCCGCCCCTGGCCCTGCTACCCCAACCTCCTCCCTTTTCCACGTGGCCCTCATCTGAGGCTGATGAAATGAAACAATAAAATATCACGAAATTCCGCAGAGGGGATATTGCCTCCCTCTCTATCCTCTTTACCATCCCTCAGTAGATTTTCCATAGACACATACCCTTTATCATCCCTGATCTTTTATACACTTTTCTGAAAAACGCGGTAGAAAACATTTAAAAATTACGCAAAGCATCAAAGGAATATATTTTTTTACTTCTTTACTATATCAAACAACTTCAAGCTACATTTCAGAACAGATAACATAAAATTGCATAAAATATTATAAAGCGGTTTCAACTTTTGAAATTAGTGAATGTTGCTTAGATGTCCGTATCTTTCGTTTTTAAAAACGAGCCATAAAGCTATAAAACAGTTTATGATATCGACTGAGGGTGCTTGATGGACTTTCAATACCAAATTTGTCAGTTCTGTTGCATCTGTGTGATAGAATGCCTGAAGATGCCGAAAGGCGAAACCCGGGTCGTTAGTGACTCAACATGTGGAATCGTTCAAAGTTGTAACAATTCAAATTCTATAAAACAGTATTCATTACATGTATCTCATGTTTTATGATATAACAAAAAATAGCTACGGAATTACGAATAACGAAAAATTTGACTTTTCCTAAAATCATTTAAATAAATCGGAAGATTGACGAGAAGTATTTCTGATGACCATATACGTTTTGGTTTCAATATATCAAGTAAATGACGTTAAAAGAGAGACATAATATCATCTCATTATAATAAATACTTGAAAATATTTTGGTCAAATTTAATTTTAATATATCTTTTAGATAGTTAATTTAAAAAAGCGTTTTTTTAAAGTTGGAAATAGCCTCTTCTATGTATATATATGCAATATAAGTACAAGACCATTCTTTTCCAACACCGGCAGACGATATAATATCATTATTTCTCAATGCAATCAACGCAGTAGCCTGTAACCGTATATTTCCTTTTTGCTCCTGCGAAAATGTAATAGGCATACAAAATAGAATACCCAACCACATTCTTACCATTTAGCAAAGCTTTCATTTCTCGTGTTGAATTTTTCCTAACAATTTTTTCCCCTTGTTACTTTAGGTAGCTAAAATTGTATTTTGGCTTGTGAATGTACATACAAAAAGAGGTGAGGCACAATTTGGTCATGCTTAAGGCGGAAAAATGTTAAATACTTTGTGAGTTTTAACATTCTTTAAGCGCTTATTGCAGACAAACACCGTACAAGGTTATTGCTGACAATTTAATTATAACATCTCTAAATAGTTGTTGTTTATTTTTTACAAATATGTAGCTCTGTTATTGATATTTTTTTATTTAACGTGAAGCATAAATTTTATTCAGTATAATTGCTTCATGATTCACAAAACAGTTGTAAATATAAATCCAAAAAGTGAATTTTTGCTTTTGGTTTATGACAAGTATTCATTGTAACCTTGATTATTTTTTTTTCTAAGAAGTAAAACTTTCCTCAACTTTTATGCATTTTTAAAAAACTCAAACCCATCGAAAGTTTTTCAAGCATAAGTTATTCTTTTTATCCAATCAAACCAATAACAATAGTAATAATAGCGGTTAGCGACATTATATTTCGAATAAATTTTATTTTATAAACTACAGTGACAATAGATTCGGAAATAAGTTTGTGGACACTCATTGGTATTTGTAATATTTTATATTGAGATATTTAAGAAATGATTTTTTAATTAAGATTAATTCAGTGAATTCTTTTCTCATCAAATTATTATTTGAAAATGTTAGCATTGATTGGTTTTTTCAAAGATGTACCTACTACAAGTTTTATTTGTAACCCTGCTCTTACTCTAAATACTCGACATTAAAATGATCGTCACTTTTCTTTTTATTGAATTTAAAGCTAAAACGAACATCACTCACCTTCTACGATAATAACGAGTATTTCTGAATTATTTATTTGGTTCATTAATAAAAAATCAACATTCTTTCAAGCACACCAAACTACAAATGTGTAGTCGTATCATCGACATGTAAATCTCGCTGTTTTCATATTTTGTGTTTTTGATAGTTTGTATCATATAATAATATTGAAAGCAACTTTAAATTTATAATTCACATCTATAACATTAACAGTTTGCACTCGAGCAGTTTCAGCACTTATAAATTGTAAGATTTAGGATACTAATTATTATGATTACGTATAATTTAAAAATATGGTAGTGATATTAAACATTGCTATTTTTTATGATCCTAATATACTCTCTGCAATTTTCTATAATATTTTTATGAGATTTTAATGTGTGGAAAATTTGAAATTTAATTGGACTTATATTTTTCATGTTTACGTAATTCATTTTCCTTAAAAACCAAGTCTTCTAAAACAAATTTTATCACCATATTTATCTCAACTGTTCTGCCTGCAAATTACTGAGAAATCTAGAAAGCAAGTGTAATTATTGTATCGTTAGCAATGTTTGCACAAATAAGAGATCACTAACAACATTAATTTGTTTTTTAGTGCACTTACTTATTATAAATAAGTTTAATTAAAGTGTTACTTAGAAAATAATCACCATTCCGGCTTAATATAAGGATTGTAACTCTCCAAAACTTGTTAAAACTTTCTTCTCAAGAATCTGACTTCATTTAGACCACACGTGTTTGTTACGAATTAGTTGCACTTTGCCGCATCTTGCTAATTTTCTATGATTCCCAAAGGAATTCTAAGAAATATACTATAAGGAATAAATACATTTGAAACTTTGAAAGGATGACAGTAGTTCACAATCACACTCCAAGATATACTACTATAATAGCGTGAATTAAAAAATAAATGTTATTTTACATTTATATGAATAGGTACTCTGTTTTGAAATATGTTTAGAATAAGTTCGCTCTGGCACTGGCCTTTAGTATTTTCTTTAAATAAGGAATGAAATATGATGGCGGTTTATTCAGTTATGGAGGGCGTATGTCTTTCATCCATCTTCAGGGAGCTGAGTCGTCAGTAAGCAGACAGCTGAATGATAGATGGCTTCTTCCATTACTCATTTCAGATTCACCGCTACTAAACAGCTTTCATGTAATATTTTAACATCAATACATCTTCGTCTTCATGAAGTCTTATTCCTTATTTAAAAACATTTTCTGATCGGAGCGAAACAGGTACTGATAAAATCTAAAGAAAATTAATCTGAATCATGTAGTATATTTCTTTACAACCTTAACTAACATATTTTCAAAATGTTATCGGTTTTAATGCACACTTAGTAGAAAGCAATTCGCCAACTACTAGTTCTTTTGTACATCCGTCTTTTGGACCTCACATTCTACAAAAAAATAAAATTAAGCAACTGAATCATAACAAATCGTCTTCATATGTCCCATATTGATAGCGTATATTTAAAGAAATCATGTTGTTTCAGACAATTTTACAAATCTTCATACATATTTTCGTTTTATTTTGAATTGAGACAAAATACTTTATTTTAATAATTATAGTTTTATAAGATAAATTTAATACACTTAAAATTCTTCATCTATTAAATATATATTGGTCCAACGTTTGTCGTTATAAATAATTTGTCTATTTTTTTTTTAAATCATTTTTATACAGTAAACTTTTGCCAGTTGCCTTTGGTATAAAAATGGACTACAAACAATGAACAAAATTGACTTCTCACGAAAACAATAATGTTGTAAGAAAATTATAAAAATACTCAAACGGTTATGTTGAAAAATTTACTCACTCGTAATTGGCTACTTTCTCCAGATTAGCGAAGCAATATTTATAACAGGTTATAATCATTGGGTCATTTTTTATATGAAATTATTGACCACTGTTATTTGACGTTGACTGCTTGAATGACGATTATGAAACTATAAAAAGATTTCCATTGCCTGATAAAAGATTTACTTTCGGAGAAAATGTGAGGGTTGATAGTACTTCGAAAGCTTACCATGGTTAGTACATGAGATTATCATGGATTCCATCCAACGTCGGTGCGGTGCGATGGATCGCTTTGGAAACATGACAGCCACCCAATTTTCACTTTAGCACTGTCTATCGAATATTTTTAAAACAATCAACCGTACTGCTGCATAAAATTTTCAAAGGTGTTTCGTATTACAAAGAACTATTTTTTAATGATCTTCAACATGTTTCCTAATAATTCTTGTTAATATTATTTTCAATGTTATAATATAATATTTAAAAAAAACTACTAAATCATCTTACTATAAATATCCACTATACAACACTTAATATTATATTTAAAAATAAAAGATGTATTGGAATATCACGTTATAAAAGATATCTCCAATTTGTTCAAAGTTTTTTTTATTCAATTACATTTTTATTAATTAAACTTTTATTGTCTTGACATTAAGAAAAAGTTTTATGTTTATCGTTTTACACATTCATTTACACTCGAATAGTATCTTTCACGTCAAGTTGTATTAAACTCAACCAATGCTTACAGTATATCTAGTCATTGAATCGCTTATGTTGTTATGCTGATCAAAGTGCATCTACCCTGATAAATAAATTAAAAAATGTTTAACTTTTTTATCGCTTTAATTTTTCATGAAAATGTTAGGGGAGGAATAAAATTCTCAAGCCATGTCGCTTTATATAAGAAGGGGAAGCCCGTTTTCTTTTATGGGCAGCTCTGGATTAATCTTCAAGAAAAATGTGATATTTAAATGAGCAGCATTCTTATTAGGGGTATGGGGAATAATACAATAGAATTTGTAAATACTCTCTTCTACAAAATGCATTTAAATATTGTTTGCTTTCATCATTGTTGTTATTACATTTTTGTTGTTGTGTTTTTTACGCTTTTTATTGCATGACTACAAAAACTTTAGCATGATATTCACGAGATCTTTCCGTAATATGTTGGTCTCAAATTAAATCATTTTTATATTATAAAAGTTAAAAAACAGTTACAGTTTTATTTTCAAATAAAATAACAAATTTTTTAATTTGAGTACTGAACGACCAGAACTGTTTTCTTACTGCTTGGAATAGTAGTATATTCATATTATTCAGTTTCCATAATCTTTGTAAAAAATCTTTCTTCTGGGATTAGCGTATAATTTTCATCCTTTCTGTAGCAATAAGTCTTCATTATGTATATTTAATCGTAAATTTTAATATAATGTTCTCTTATTATTATATATTTGATATCGTACATATTTAATTATTAAATGTTCCAAATTTTTTCCATCATTTTTGTGCTATGCGTCA
This sequence comes from Himalopsyche japonica, assembly GCA_028555115.1. Classification (NCBI taxonomy): domain Eukaryota; kingdom Metazoa; phylum Arthropoda; class Insecta; order Trichoptera; family Rhyacophilidae; genus Himalopsyche; species Himalopsyche japonica. The sequence continues at coordinate 918,948 of JAHFWJ010000722.1, forward strand.
GAGAATACAGTAAATTAATCGACAAATCTCAAAACTGATTAAGAGCTTTGGGTACAATTCAAATTTTACAAACGATATGTGTGCTACAAGTGAAAATATTTATTAACTAACTATTAATTCAAAATTTACATACAAAAAAATATTTTACAATATATTTTTTATTCTATAGATGATAAAAGTATTTTTGACACATTATCGAATCATGGATATTGGGTACATGTTAAAACATTAATTTAATTATTAAAAAGAAGAAAAGCGTTTCAGAGAGAAATAATCTATATGTAAATTCTTAGCTTCTAAATTCACAAAAATATGTCATCACTCAGCCGGATTAATCTCATAACCTAAAGTATACGTGAGTTCTTGAAACATTTCTTCAAAGACTTTATAGTTCATTTTTCAAAAGAGAGTCACAAAAAATACTTAAATTATTTATGAAATGGTTGTGTAACTTGACATTTAAAACAAAATCTTATTTAAAATACACATGCTTTTGTAATTATAGTGATTCACATAAATTTTTATAAAAAAATATTGGTATTTAATGGTTCGTATATTTTTTTCAGTACAATATAGCTCATGCGTTGTTTTACGAAGTGTAACTTCTCACGGCAACATAATATTCAGGGTCTACGCCATCTCTACGATGCAGCGTTTTTATTATAAGCCGGCGAGAAGAGCGACGCCCGCCGAGCGTAGCACGAAGCTATTAAATTGAATATTAAATTAAAATAGCACCTAAGAAAACTGTCTTTTATAACAGTACGTGCTGAGATCAGTGGCGTATAAACCACATTCCTCTTTATAATATTCTACGTTTGTTAGTTTCATGAAAATATTTTATAAAGCCAATAATACACCGATGAGTTCGTCTCTAGATAGATGTCTTGGTAACGATTTTTTTTGTATTTGAAATCTTGAACAAGGATTTTTTTTATTTTAGAATTGATTTTTAAAACCTCTACGACCTTTTATGGGCAGAATTACTAAATATTCAGTATTTTATTAATCTTTAATAAATTATAAAATTAACACCTTCCTAATAATAAAAATAGCATTTTCTATCGATTTGTTTTAAAACATACGTCTTTGTCACAATTTTTTAGTCACGTTTCATTTGTTTAAATTTACAATCAGTCTAGAAGAACAGATGGCATAAAATAAAAACATGTATTAGAATGAAATTTAAATCATATAAGCTTAAGATTTAGATACGAGACAAGTAAAAAATAGGACATTTCTGGATATTTCAATTGGATAAATTGATTCATTTTTGTCAGTGTATTCGTATCAACTCTTCGTTAGTTAACGATTGCCGTCAAGAAGCTGATATAACAATAAGCATTGAATAATTTATTGATTTGTCTCCAAAAGGATATAAAACAAATAGATAAGAGAGTTGACACTTCAAAGTCGTAGATGTTTAATTACCCCCTTCCTGGGCAAACTTCGCCCCTTAATTTTACTATCTAGTTAAGATGCATAAAAGTGACATTCTCCTGCGCCATTTTAATTTAAATCACCCCCACCTTAAAGGGGGTAACCGCCCCGTCCCTATGCTTGAATACAGAGGCTGCTCGCAAATAGTAAAGTTTAATGAAAGTCTTTGATTAATGACCAGCAGATAAATGAAATTCGTGTCATATTTTTCATATACCCTATATCGTATATACATGTAATGGTTCTAAAAATAATAAAAAATTTCGTGTATACCAAGTTGAATGGTATTATATTAATCAATCATTTCTACACGTTTATCTACAAAAATGCTATTTAGAATCACTGCTCACGTAAATTTTACTTTATTATATAAAATACGATAGTATCTTAGATAAAAAAGTTGTTTTACTTGAAATGAATATAGTTCGACTGAAACAAATCATTTTACAAAAATCTTTTAATAAATAAATACTTTGATGAAATATTTATTGATAATCAATGCAACACATGTTTCCATTTGATAAATATGCTGGAATACCATAAAAAACCCGGTTAAATTTACAATTTCAATAGATGTGTGTTGTCAAACAAATCATTTATGATATCAATAGAAGATAGATGATGGGATTTCAAAATTAAATTTGAATTGTTGAAATTTTGTACGATTGCACATGTTTTGTTACTAAGGACCCATGTTTCGCCTCTCAGCATCAGTCAGTTCTATTACAACCGTATGATGGAATGCCTCAAGATGTTGAAAGGAAAAATCTGGATCGCATGTGACTAAATATGAGGAATAATACAAAGTTTCAACATTTCAAATTTTATATAACGTTAAATATTTCTCGTAAGTAATTTAGGCTATTACTGTATCAGTTTGCTCGTATTCATTTCCGAAATTTAAATTCTTAAATAATAAACGAACGAGTATCGCTTGGTTATTTCGCTAGTTCAATTAAGTAATCTTCATTTATCATTTGATTTATAAGAATATTCGAAAATTTTCATCCGCATATCGGGAATCAAATAATGGTCAAAGGAAATTTATTTTTTACTGTCCAGCTTTTCATTATGTCCGCCCATGGCGCCTACATATCTTCCATTCTCGCGGGACTAAAATAATGGAATTATAACCTTCTTGCTTTGTCTTCATTTTATATTACTTTAGCTCGCCCATTTCATGCTCGCTTTATATGAAAGAACGAGTCAGAAAAGTAAGGGGGGCGAGGCGCCAACTTTGAGATAAGAAGAGATAATTTTATCTTATTATTTCAGAGCTACATTATATTCTGAAGATAAATCGTCTAGATTTTCATTATTTTCTGCCCCGCTACATTAGGCAACTAAAGTTTGCTTCTTTTTAAATACCTTTTCTCTTTGAGAGAAGGAAGATATTACTTTGTTTATGCAAATTGCTTCAGATTAGGCCCTCGCATTTTTTCCTCAGATGAGTATAATATAATTTTTTACTTATGAGCTTCAAAAATCAAAATTAATTCACTTAAAGTGCCTCAAAAAATAAATCTTACAATAAATTTATCATGAAGCACCGTATACATACATACTTTTTTAATAAATACATTGAATGATAACACTGAAGAAATAACGTTGGAACTCGTTTTCAATACACAATTTAAATCTATTCCGCATATTTTTAACTATGTATGATGGTATGTCATTTCATTTGGTTTGGTATGTCAAGCATTTTCTTACTAATCTTAAATAAGTTAAAAAGAAGCCACACTTAGTCACTAGACATGTCATATTGCTATCACTAATATTTAAAAAAAGTACTTATATATTTAAACGTACACTTTTTGCAGGTTTATATTATTTCTAAGTCAAAACACCTGTTCATTGATCGTGGATATCTATACTGTGTGTCCTAAAATACAAAGAAACGTTAATAATTAAGTTATGATGGTTACTTCAAATATGAGTATTTGTGATCTGCATTTGTAACTGTTCTAAACTCGAACGAACAAATACATATATTTTAGCGAAGCATATATTGAGGTATATAATTTTAATAATAGAAGTATGGTGATACGTACCGATAAACCACATACGTCTGTCAAAACAATTCCGTGACACGTGCCACAGATATTGCCCACAATCAAAACAGAGCATCCGGCGACACGTTTCGACAGAGCGTGTGAAATCGATTTTGTCTCGTCTATTTCTATTGCCCTCATTTCTATCAAAATACATGCTAAAGATATGGAATATTTGTTTAATCAGTTCCTTACACCCTTAATATAATAGTTTATCCTATCTTTATGTATAAAAAAAAATTCGAATGTGTATTGTAAGCTTTCAACGTTTTTTTTATTTCCTTATGATTATACTTCATTTAATTGATGAATTTTATTACAATTTTAATCGAACCACAACTTTTATAATTGACTTTATCTCACACATAATCTGAACTGATTATTGATGTTTACTTTAGTTGGCGTTCTTTTTACGACATTTGAAACAATCGACACTCCATTGACAGCAAATTACATATCCGCATACAATTTTCAAGCCATATTGCGTGACAATGTTACATATTTTTTACGGCTTTGTTTAGTGCTATTGATGATAAAAAGTGCATAAAATGAAATATTTTTTTAATCGTTTCTTTCCACAAATGTGTACAAATATTTTTATCATATAGTTATATAAACCGAATTGAAATTAATAATATAAATTATTTAAGAAATAAGTAGCATGGTAGAACTTTTCTAATAAAATTTGCTTAAATGGTTATATGAATAGTCTATCAACTTCATAATTTCTGATATCAATCATAGTTTTCATTTAACATGACTGTACAAACAACGCAGCAAAAAATCCATTCAAAGTATATTCAAAAACAAGGTGAGCCTAGTGTTACATCTATTACACGCCATTATTCGAACACTGTTGTTAAATACTCAATTATATCAACAATAAGTCCTTTCAAATGATAAATGTGAATCCGTGCCTATAAGCCATAAACCGTGCTAACATATCCCATGCAGTGTAGTCTCGACAATACCAGTTGGACAAATACACGTGCGAGTCACGTGGCAGACTTTGAAGTCCGTAGTACACGATCTTCAATCCCTATTGTAGTCTGCAATTTACACCACTGATTTTATTAATGTTATTTCAATTCGGAATTAACTTAAATAATTTGCAACATTGAAAAAATTAACAAAAATTCTATCATGCTGCAGCAAAGTTTATTTTTCAAACAAAACAATATACGGATTCTCTTCGTACATTCTTGACAAACAAATAAATTTTATGCAATTTATCATTTATATTACATGTTTACTATCGAAATTTTTCACTAGTTCTTCTTTTTATGGGTTGATATACAGATTCCGACTGTATTTTTTAATAAATAAATTATTTGTACAAACACAGACATCCGATCAATCACTTAAATTCTCTGTTCTAACACATTTTACCCCTAATATATCATTGATCTAAAGTGTTTAACTCTTTATTGTTTATAAAAAAACATTATATTGAAAAAACTTTTCGTCTTTTGATAAAAAAATGGCCAAACTTTGGGTGTAATTTTAAAACATACTGAAATCGAATTGAAGAAATTTTTGAAATCAGTGACTTTTTGTACAACAATGCTCTTGTATATTGCATTTTGCGTTTACTCAAGAAGCAAAAAATATAATCTAACACAGTGAAAAAATAGCAATGTATTTTAGTTCTACAAAATTTTGTAGAACTAAAATACATTGCTATTTTTTCACCGTGTTATAATGGAGTTCTACCAAGTGAATGCCAATTCAATCAATAAATATAATCTAGTTAATATATAAAAACATACTGAAGGCTACTTAATATCAAAAAAAATGTTACGAGTCTGTTCGTTTTTTTCTTTTTGTTTGTTTTCTCTTTAAAAGCGATAAATGCTTGCCACCCAATTAATCCTAAAGCTTAGTATTCGATCTATACTCTCGAACGAAAAAAAGGCATTACTGAATTGACAATTATCAACTCTTTACTGGATATATAGAAGAGTATTTCCATATAGTCCTCGTAACGCACAAGCATCGTTTTAAACAACATTTATTTGCAGACTTAACAGTTAGCTGCCATAAAATACTGAAACGTTTTTAGACTAACCAAAACTCGATGTCATTATGTCATCAGTTGTTCGGTATTTTTAACTTTATGTGACGTTTTCTTTCTATTTCCCATCCATTTGAGGAAATTCGTTTCAATTTGAGTAAACATTTTGGTTTTTTGGCTATTTAAGGCGCCACAGGGAAATTAGGAAACGGAAAGAAAAAGTCACTTAATTATAATAGTCTTTTCTTAAGACTTAAAACGTCCGAAATTTCTCGAGTCATGTTCATTTTCTTGCCAATAATTATTTTGTGGTGCGTAAGATTCTGGAATGAGAATAATTGAGATTTTTTACTCAAGTGGACTACAGGGAAATGTTAAAAAACGGGCCGGGTGTTTTATTGCTTTTTCGAATACTGCAAGTATTTTCAAATAAGGAAAAACAAGGATTTACCACTTGTTAAAGCAAGTTTATTCTTCTTTTGTGAAACGGTTTTCTTAAATGCATATGTTTTTTTAAAAAAGAACATCTAATCATTAAGTTTGTTTCATTTAATCTGAGTTTTCATTTCCATTTATCTTACATTTAAAAAATATGCTTTCGGCATACTTCACTTATGCAGACACATCGAATTACATCAAAAACAATTGACACTCAATAAATTTTTTCTCCGTTCTATCAATCAAAAAATGTTTTATTTTATATTGGCAATCGCAAGCAAAACCTATTGTTAATCGTTATATGCTTGCTAAGAATTGCTTTACAAACACAAAAGGTTTTAGTAAAAGTTTTCCAAAAAAATATAACACATAAACCTTTCTCTCACTTGGCATTTAAAATATAATTTAAATTTTCAACGTGTTAATATCTACGTACTGTCATTTATTGTGTGTTAGTTAAAGTCATTTATAATCTCAGTACAGTTACAGTGAATTATGATCTCAGTACTCTAATTTGAATCGCAGTAAACATGCACATATATAGTATTAATATTAACTTACCTATAATAAACTGACAATGCTTCATTAATACGTAAATTTATTAAGAAAATTCTGCAAAGTTTCATAGTGTTTTATTTTAATTTGTTTTCGATTTTATTTTTGAAATAAGAATAATGCTTACTGAATTGCGAGTTTTACAAATTAAATTTGTGAACTGTCTTAACCAATGCTAATATATTGTGCTCTGGCAATCGAAAAGTTGTTTTTTTCTTTAATGCAAATACTTTTTCTTTTTCATTTTAAAACATGGCTGGGCATAAAATCATTAAGTGGCCAATAAAACGAGAGGGGAAAGTTTTCAAATAAAAATACAGTCGAATAAAGCTGTGCACGGACAGGCAAAATCCGCTCAGTGATTATTCTTCAAAACGTAATGAGAGAGAATTAATGTAAATATTCTTTTTTTTTTCTTTTTTTACCAGTTGGTCCTAACTTTTATAAAGCGGGAAAAGTATTGCAAGATTGTTCTCGGATGTTTCAAATACAAAATCTACAGTCCATGTTAACCTTTAAGAGATGATGTATATTTCATTTTTTTTTATATTCCTTGCTGGCTAAGCACTTTATAATTTTTCAATGGAAATTTCTCTTCAATATTCAACTATTCAATAAAGATTACAAAAAATATCGTGGATGAAAATAAAACCATCATTTTGTGTTTAAATATTTTTATCCGTAAATGAGATGTCCGCCTTAATGGGAAACATGAATGACCCTTAATACAGGTATCTCAACGAAACCCATCAGCGAAGACTGTTTGTTACTCAGTTGCTCAACATACCTTTAGAAAAGAAAGATCACATTTAGAAAGATTGATCTTAGACAGGACTTGTATTTGATAATCGCTCTCATCCTGTTTTTGAGATCGAATGAGTTTTCAAACAGTAAAACTATTTCTCGATTGAAAAATCAATTTATGAAACTTTCCGAACAGAGGTTCGACCACTCGAGCTTCATTACCAAAGCCAACAACGTTGATTACATCTGAAAAATTAAAATATTTTTCCTTTCATATGGGTTTTTTTTTCAAATAAAAATTAATGATTTTTTTATTTTAATATCAGCTTTATGATATATTCAGTCTTGTCGTTTACTTACACAAGATGTGTAGAATATCAAGGGATATATAAAAAAATGTGTTACGTGTTGTCAGTTAAAATCTATTGAATTGACTGTAATATATATATATATTATGTATCGATAAATATTTTATTTAATCTAGATATAACACTGATTAATATCATACATAACTGAAGAAACTTTCTAGTGCATATTTAATATTCGACTTAAGTTATATCAAAACAAAAAATCGTTAATCATATTGTTGAATTACTGATGTTTTTATATTTTAATAAAGTCATGAAATGGATTAAATTTCAAATCATTATTAATTTTTATATGTAGTGCAATAATTATCTGTATAAATAGTGCAAAATGTGTGTCATATCTGTAGTTTATTCTTAGAATACGACATTTAAAACCAATTTTGAAAGTAATGAAAATCTAATCGTGAGGTAATACTTGATCAATTGCAAAATATTAATGATATGTGCGTACAGTAGGATTGATCGCGTTTTCCTAAATAATAGCATAGACATAAGAAAAGAAAAGTTGTCCTCCTCCATAATAACGAGTGCTCCGTACAATTCCACCGAATTAATTCCTTAGAGGGGCAATTATGCGAAGGGGTACGAGGTAAGGGGCCTACCTACAAGAATAAAAATTAAAATCAAAGAAATAACCTCCCCCCCTTCCCTCGTTCGGAAAAGTCTTCGCGTCCAGCGGCGCGGAACGCCAAATTTGAATAATTCGATGTCGGAATATTGGATTCTTCAGGCAGCTGTGTCTCTGTAATAATTAAGAACATTTTACTACCCGCAGTTCTATTCCAATTTTTCCAATCTCCGGGCACTTGAAAATGTTCTTCTTCGTACCATATTTAAATTGACTCGTGTCTGCATAATTCAATAGATGTCATTCACAGGTTTGTTTCGATCTGAATGAAATGCCGTAGACCGCTCACGCGATTCCGACCGTCTACTTTTTTCATTTCAATTTTAATTCGATTCTCGGCTGGCATATAAATGAAATAGCGTGTTTACCTTTATAATTCAGGTGTCATGACCGTACAGAACATCGACCGAACGATCGGAACATGTCACTAATTTGAATAAGTAACTATTATTCAGCGAAATGATGCGGCGTAACGTGACAATAATTTATATTGCATCGATTTTTTAGTCGAGGCCGAATTGGAAAAACGCGTGGTAATTTAAGTGGAACTAATTGGAGACTTGGTAGATATACTCACTCGCTCGGTGAATTGTTTTCTATGATCGTGAGTGATATGCTTCGATTCATGACTGATTAATAATTGATACGAATGCACTGCTCTGTTCGTGTTGTGCGAGTCTGTCGCGGTGTGGCACTGCTTGCGAATTGTCTAGCTCCGTCATAAAGAATTAGTGGCGATCGCAGTTTTAATTTCACATTTATTCGAGACAAAATTTATTTAAAAAGTATCCATTTCACGACTGAAGTTTTCTATTAATTTCGACACTTGAAACTTATAGTCGTACATCGATTTTAAATAGCACTCGTGAATATCTCTTTTATATAGTGACCGTTGGATTTAAATAGGAAAACATTGTAAAAATATTGATAAACGCCAGTCGCAAATGATGAATGAAACAAATATTTTTTACTGTTAAAATATAGATTCATCTGAAAAATGATCGACAGCATTTCCATGGAAAATTAAAAATATTGGAATTGATGTATAATAACGTAATACAATAAATGCGTTTAGAAAATATAATAAAACGAATACAACTGTTACTAATTTTTGATATTTTTTGAACGCTAAGCATTGGCTTTCACCCCATCATCAGCGTGCAGTGTGTTTCGTGATTTTTATTGGACTATCTAAAAAGAGTAATTATCTTAGTAACACGGTGAAAAAATAGCAATGTATTTTAGTTCTACAAAATTATTTTTAACAAATATAGTTGATAGCTATTTCGGCTCACGCCATCGTCAGAACTATGCTTAAACTATATTTCAACTATATTTGTTAAAAATAATTTTGTAGAACTAAAATACATTGCTATTTTTTCACCGTGTTGTAATGGAGTTCTACCAAGTGAATGCCAATTCAATCAATAAATTATCTTAGTAATGAAAACAATAATTTTAATTCAACAAAAATTTTAATTCTCTACATCTTATAGTAAATTTCTGTGTAACATTTTTAGATAGATTACCTAGTAGCAATAAAAAACCCACGTTTATTGACAAATTCGATTCAAACGTCTCAGCTGTTGTATTTATTTGAGCATAAATAGATGGAAGGGTTTCAGAAAAAAGCGTGTAAATATCAGTCAACTTGTCCGCCCCCATCTGACCCCGGTTTCCCATCCCATTTTACTTTTTTCCCCCTTTCGTCTTCTTTTCCCGCCCATCCCGCCGGACAAAGGACGGACAGCGGTCATTTTTCCTCCGGAGTTTTCAATCTACTTTTCTTTCAGCTCACAGCTCTCTCTAACTTAAGCTCTAAGCTATGAGGTTATTTTTTTCCTCCTGTATTTTTCTTTACTTTAGTTTCTATCTTTTCCGTTAGATGTCATTTTTCTTTGCTTCTTTGTTTTACTTTTATATAATATGTATATGTGTGTATGTATTCTTGCGAGCGCAATAAAAGTTGGCAAAGATAAAAAACAGCGGAGGAAAATTTTATTTCGCTTTTTATATCAGGCAAAATATTATAATATGGAAAAAATTTATTTGTTTGCGTTGAGAGGTAAATATTATGACTTTTTTCATGTATTTATGGTATTTACCTATAAACATTATGACTGGACGAAAAAAATACTATAAAATATTCCATGGAGAAAAAATGCAATGAATTAACTTGTTTTGTTATCAATTGACATATATATACGACTTACTAAATATTATGCGTGTGTCGCTTTATTTCTAGGCATACAATGATTAAAGTGCATAACTTAAGCATAAAAGACGGGATGACGCTATTTCTTCGTAGTCGACTTGAAAATGGAGTTAGACATTAACAATAAAAATACTTATTACAATAACGCTGATATTTACAAACATTAAAATTAGGTCATGTATGTATTTTTTTAAATTTATAACTGAAATGAAGATGTACTTTTAAATTTCATCTACTTGATTGATGGCTGCAAATGATTTTATTAATTTCTAAAATCTCTTAAACATTTTGTTTTAATATATATGTATAATCAATTCGACCGAAGATGCACACATAATATATCCAAAAATTATTATGGTTTGAGAGCTCTGAAAAATCATTGCTTTTGGACATCTAATCCTTCAATCACATATTTATTTGAATAATAATAATAATAATAATAATAATAATAATAAGAAATACCTATCAACTATATTTGTTAAAAATAATTTTGTAGAACTAAAATACATTGCTATTTTTTCACCGTGTTATAATGGAGTTCTACCAAGTGAATGCCAATTCAATCAATGAATAATAATACAAAAATTTACACTTATCTGTGTAACAAATAAAGCTTCGCAGCTTTCACACCTACCACACTGCGTTAATGATTTCACCATAAGTATTGACAAAGCAATCAATTTTATAATACAAATGAACTTTCAAAAACTGTAGCCGAACAGATCATAAATAAGGAAAAAACAATTGCTTTTTTTACATCCATTTTTTTTTTAAATATTTTTAGTCTAAAACATATGCTATAAGCCCATTGAAATTTTCATGATTTATGCTGTGATAATGATAGAAAACATATATTTTTGATAATTTACCTCAAAAATTTGCAGATGCTCTTACAAAATAATATGTCCTTTAACTGTTGAATAATATTATATGCATCTTGAATAATTACACAATAAATGATGCGTACTTTCGATAGAGGTTCACTCAATTTTCAGATTTTATACAAAACAAGCTGTAAAGTTTTTATTTATGTCAGTAAATATTTGAAGTCCAAAACATATTTTTTTATATAAACTCACATAGAGAGAGCATCAATAACCTATTCTCTGATATGAGACTGGTAAAAAAAACAAAACCTGTAGTTAGATCCAATCTATGGTTGTTCGCAAAATGGTCCTCCACTATAACGCAAGATTCAGACTGTCAAAGTAAGTTCAGACTGTACCTACTTCTTTCAACAATTCGTTGTGCTTTTTTCTTAAAACTTATTCTTAAACAATATTCCTCTGATCTTAACTGCTCATTACCAGCCGGAGTATGAACAGGATTAAGGTCATCCACACGTACATAATGTATCGTGTGAAGGTTAAAGATTACAAATAACATTTGATAATTTTACTGACCCGTACAATATGCGGGTACACCTTAATTTATGAAGGTAGTAAATGAAAACCGGAAATTCCTTCCACATAATCATGATCATAATAGACATTTTAGAGATAATTTCACTCTAGGCGCTTTCTATTGCCAAGTTTCATTCTTTCCACATATGAAAACATTATTTTGCACCAAAGAATAAAATAGGATTTTATTAAGAGCTCGTTAAAATGCTTTATAAGTTAATAAACCTTCTTCGCAGCTCTTATTCTATAAATCTTATTATTTTGTAATGTTTTACCTCTTAATTAAATCAGTAATTTATAGCCTGCGATGAAGTGTAGGTATTACATTATCCTCTTTCGCTTGATCTCGAGGAGAGGCCCCCAGAGAAAACGCGGATAAGTTTTGAAACACATAGAATATAAATCGAGTATGCACCCCCTCCCTCACCCCCGCCCCCGCCAATCTTTAACCAGGGTTTAAGCTTATAAAAGCTCGGGCGTTAATGGCCGGATACAGGAAATTGCGCACTCATATATCTCCCGCCAGATTTATGAAAGCGCACACACACAACTGCCACATATATCTTATGGCGATCGTAGATTTTCCTCAAGATGCTCGCGAACAGCAAAGAAGAATCAGTGTTAATGTATTTTTTTTTATATTATGAATGATGAAACAACACGATGTATCGAAAACTACTGATGAATTAAAGTACGTATACATTGACTATCTGTAATCTAAAGCTACATCATCGGTTGCTTTGCATGGCATAGAAGTACTTCACATATAAACATTTCTTAGAAAATTTTAAGTATTGCTGAAAATTCATTAAATGTGAACATGAAAATTGATTGATTAATACTTAAACATAATTAAAAACTTTCTTAAAATTAGCTTCTTATAAATAACTAATCGAATAATATACCTGATTTTAAGTGATGGCCAAATATTTGTTGAAACTATAAAAATTATATGTGACACCTCAATATACAAATTAAAATATATTATAGATTTTAAATAAGAAGACTAATAATACAAAGTCCATTCGTAGTGTAAACGTATAAATATATTTCCAAATTTTTCCTTTTAATAGCGAAGATTGTGCATAACACAGACCCCATCGCATACATATTTCACGCGGGCAAATCTACACGGACTGTTTAAAGCTTAAGTTTCCATAATAAAAAGGTAGGTTAGCACAACAGCGACAAGGTTTATCTCAAAACACCCCACCCTCGCACGCCCTACGCCTGTACGTAATGCCCCTCCCTGCATGTAATTTCAGATGAGATTTATAATCTGGGATTTAAAGGTGTATGCGATAAAAGTAAGTGGCTGAAGTCACGTTCCCATAAAATGGTATACATAATATGTATTCATTTGCTATACTAAACATTTTTTTTCACGTTGTTATATTTGAGATTATGTAGAGATATTTCATTCTAATTCACTTCTTCCCATCGTCCTACATATTGGATAGTGGTTTTATGTTTTTTTTTATATTAGCTGGTATGATAATTCCGTTAGGGGAAAAAAAAATCCTACCATTTCTCATCTTATCGATACGTCCGAGCGAAGCGCATGGTAATTATTTAGAATAAATTGTGGGAAACTTGACAGCTTGTTAATTATTAACTATGAGGATATTTCAAAGCAAATAAAAATAACATAATAGGACGCTTGTTCGAAAAATCTACCGTCAACGTTCGGCTCGACACGACGGATCGTTCAGTGATATTTTAAAATGCATATTGTCACAATAAGTACACAGTAAAATATAAAATGTATGATGTTGTTGAACACACCAGCTACTGTCTTCAACATACTAATATCCATAACAAATAATAACCACCATATAAAAATACCAGTGACTTGATTATTATCCATTTTTTTACAACGCTTTGTATCGAACTATTGTATAATATGCATGTTATGCATATTTTGGAATGTAATAAATATAACAATGCAAATATATGTTTTTTTTATACCTCACACTTCTTTTTTACTTATATACTGGTCCACTTTTATAAGACAAGTTTTATATTCATTCTTTTTGCATATTGAGTAAAGTATTTTATTGAAATATATTACTGATATTAAAAATTTCCTTCAGTATATCTGGGTTAATAGTAAATATTATTTATTAAAATATTATATTTTATTCTATCATAAAGATTGTGAGTTTTTTGATTCTTTAACGAATAACATAATATTAAAAACATGTTATACCTGACCTTAGTTATTATTTCTTGACTTCCTGATCCACGTATCGTTTCTATTGATTTCTCCAATCTCTCTTGAATAGATTTTTGCAACTTATTTAAAGACATTTATTTTCTCCAATTGCTTATCAAACATATTTTCCTTTTCAGCAAACTGACTGTATGACAAAATAAATCTCAAACACCCATACCATTTTTTCTAGATATTATACGTCATTGTAAAAATCAATATTTTTTTCTTAACTTGTTAGGACATAAGCCCAATTCCTTCCGATTATTAACTAGAGGTATTAATTTCAAGAGAAAAAAAAACAAAAATATAATCTAAAAAGAATCTTGTATGATACACTTTAAATCACAAGATATCAATTGGAGAAACATTTCATCATACACCTCAGAGGCTTAATAGATATTAAAATTATACTTGAATTAAAACAAGGGCAAAAAAATCTTTTTTGAGTACCAAAAGTATAATGCTATCACTTTAACAGTGTTAATTGCAAATATGGTATGGAAAATATGAAAATAAGCATCTTAAAAACGATATATCATTGATGCCTACCGTAATCTAGTGATAAGACATTAGCTCTATCGATCAGATCGTTTCAGGATCAATTTCCGATGTGTTCATTATAAAATTTACGTCTATTTACTTTTATTTAATGGTCCTAAAGATATATGTTAACGCAAAAGTGAATTCGATTAAGTTACATATTTTGCTTGATTTAATAATTTCAAAATATTTTTTATTTTGGCTGGTATTACTTGTATTGTTTTTCTTTTTATTAAAAGAAATAGTTAGTTGATTTTGAAAAAACTTTTACGAATTGTGTTTTACTTTTAAGAATAAAGGATTTGTTTCGGTGTTTTATTTTAATTAGATTCATTAGAAGAGAACAAATGAGTTTTAAATTGTATTATGACTTCATAAACATTGATTGTCTCGTGTTTCTCTGGAAACAATCCTACACTTCGGCAGTGTACTCAGAAATATAACATAAAATAACAATTAACTACTAGAAATCGACAAAGCTGAATCTGATATGTGCCCTCGGGAAGATAATGTACATCTGCGATATACATTCTCGAAGAAACTTCTTATATGAACATTAGAGAGCTTTCTAAATAATCCAAGTCCGACAAGGAAGTACGTCTGGTATTGACATAGCGGAGTGGTTGGCACTAAGTATAAGGTGGTGGGTGAGTAGACTGACCATTCGTGTGCGAGTAGTCAGTTGATAGAATAAGCAAGTTGCTACGCGGTATACTTAGTGTGGACGAGAGAGGCTACCGTATCTCCCTGAAGGATTTCCCGGGACTTTGGTCCTCAGGAGTCGCTCCTTGCCTACCCTCTCTTGGATTTTCCGCCCAAGGGGTGCCCTGTACTTCGTTTGTGTTTGTATCTTGTTTCGCACGACGGTAGATCAAAGACAGCGTAGCAACTGTAGAAAACGCGTCGCTTTAATGTTACAAAATATGTGATATATATAGCTCTCAGCCCATCAACCATTTTATATGAAATATAAATGTCATCCCAAATTTAAGTGTATATATTTGTGTAATTAATTTCTCACTGCCTCATTGAAACATTCAAATGGAAATGAATAAATGAAAATATTTTGAAATATCGATGTTTTCTTTTCAATCAATACTATTTTAAATAATATAATCTGTTCTCACAAATAGATTCATAAAAAGTATATATTTATCAAAGACTAGCCAGTTTAATACTGTTAAATTGTTAATTATTCTAAAAAATCATACATATGTCTAAATTTTACTGTATCTTAAATAATACATTTGGATAACCCGAAAGCAATGAAATGCTTCTCTCACGATAAGTTTTCTGCTTGAGAATGAAACAGTATACAAAATTTAATATTATCAGGCTTAAATATATTGTTATATTGGTTAAGCTGTCAGAGTCAACTTTATTTTTTAATGAAGTTTAACAATGGTTGTGTTAAACACAAGTGACGGTTTTTCCGAAAGTGCGTCATCTACTAGGGAAAACTGGACAATCTTATCTTAGGTACATATACCGTGAAAATCTTATCTAATGCCATCTCTCATATACTCGTAGGACATCGGTCTATTCTATGACAGTGTGGGTGTTTGAACGTGTCTAGTGATGGTAAATAAAGTTATTATAATGCCCACCTATTTATACAAATATATTTTACCCTATAGTGACAGCTGTCAGATTCTCAAACTTATCTTACTTTATTGACATGCCATTTAATATATTTGGCATTAACGAATCTTATACACACACATATATATATATTACGTTGAATCGTCTACATTCTTTATTTGAAATTAAATAAACCTATTTACATATCTCGTAGTAATAATTTAAATCATACGACGATGTTATCTCCTATCAAACACTCAACAATCACATACACACTCCCTCTCTACATGACACTGTGTGTTTTTTTTATCAAATGCATATACGTAAACTAATTAATGAAGAAAGCCAAGAAACATCATATTATATACTTTTCACTTTTGCAATAACCGAGTTGTACAACATGACAAATTCTTGAACTCAAGAATAAAAAAAAATACAATTATCGTTCAAACAAAATTATGATTATATCTTACGATTTATGTGGTTTTTTAATTGTTATTTTCCGAACAAGTCAATCGCTAAAAACAAGAAGTAAATAGGGCATTCGCTAACAGCTAGTCTCCTTATAATCACGTAATTTCAGTTCTGTATTTAAAAAAACTCATTATGCTCACATTTTAAAACTGTCGATAGTTTATAACATGCATTTTTCTATCAAACTCTCTTTTCAAAATTAATGTCTAAAATTTTAAATTCATATTTTAACTACACATAATCATTTTTTACGGCAGTATGACTATATTTTTATAAAGGGGCGTTATGAAAACCACATGAAGGCGTATAAAGATTGACCATATATCAATATTATGTCTCAGCAATGGCAACTTATTTTTTATTTTATGAATTTTAAATAGTTCTCAAACATCGTCGCAAAAAGATTCAACTGATGAAGAAAAATATATTTTAATGTACAAATATTTTATATAGAGTTTTTTATGCCTATTATGAAAATGAACCGGGCATTTTCTCAAATGGTCAACGAAGCCTTGCTTATGGTATTCAAGAACTCGAATCTTATGGAAGGGATCTTAAATTTACGTTTCAATCAAATATCAAACTATTCAAACTTTAGATATTATTACCTACCTAATCTGATTTTTATAACAAAATTGAGCATAAGCTGACCACTCGTTGTTTTTTAGTACTATCCTTATTTTAATCCACGTTCGCTGCTCATATGGCTTTTTGATGAGTAGCATCTCAACATAAATTTTTACGAAAACTGCTTGATACGAAGTTGCTCAACCTATAGGGTAGATTCAATAAGAATAAGGTTATAACAAAATGAATGACTAGCTAATCGTTTTCGCTATGCTCTGTTGTATGCTATGCTTAGCTATGTCAGTTATTTTTTATGGTTTTTTTGATCCGCCATATTTTAATTTCAGTCCTGCAACATTCGTGTGATAGAATATCTGAAGATATCGAAAGGCTTATCCCGGGTGATAAATCATGTGGAAGCGTGAATTCAGCAACTTAAATGTGTTGTTAAGACTCAAATGAATAAAAGGGAATTTCGGGGTATCTCAAGCAACTCTGTCTTCAAGCAGTAATCTATAAATTTATTGAAAAACTATTCGAGCCGAGACTCGAGCCTGTGAGAATCTGTATCACAAGTCAACAGTTTTGACCACTGCACCACGAATCTGACAGTCGACTATCACTCCCTTGAAATACAGAGATTGAACTTCTGAATATCAAGCCTCTCTCATACATTTTTTTAAAAAACAATCCACTCTTGTAATAAATCAAAGCAATACATTACCTGTGATACAATGATTTCCTGAAACTATTGTTACAATAAAGCTCCACTCAACTTTCATGCACGAACCTATATCTTAGACTGGGCCTCTTGTTTACTTGCTTATGTGTGTTACTTACCTCTGCTGACTGCTTACTCTCCGCTCACCAACAAAAGGTTGTTACAAAGGAAAATACATTTTCCCTCTAACAGAGGCAGCATTATAAATGTACCTTGTTGCCATACATGAGGACAAACAGCGCTTAATAACTTTATGTTAAGAGATAGTTATAAAAACTAAACAACGATTCTGATTTACTAACGCTGGAAATACAACTCACCTATGTATAATATATCGTCTGGCTTATATAAGATACTTCTTTACTCTCTTATATATGTTATAAAATATTCAGATGCTTTCTTTTTATAGATTGGAACTAGCTTTTAACGATAATTTTGAAAAATTTAGCATTTTAGCGACTATAGTTGATATATCGCGAAATAAAATATTTGAAAACCGTAGTTCAGTGTGGTAATAACAATTGTTAGTAAACTGCTGAACACCCATTTGAAAAAAAAGTGTCACTAGTCAAAAATGGTATTTTTTTATACAATTCTTATATCTGTGTATTTTTATTTTATTTGAAATTTGTTATTTTTTGGAAAAATAGAAATAAAAAGAAGTCAATCATATCTCACATATTTTTTTCTGAATTGTTTGATGCCTAGTGGTAAATCAAATCAATATTTATCAAAGTTTTTGTTAAGGAAAAAATTACGAAACAAATTAAAGAATTTTTTCACCCACTACACATCAATATGAATAAGAGAATTTGATATTGATATCTTGTGAGAATGCAGTAAAATTTCATAATAGGTTTTGTCTAAAATCTTTATCCTCCAACAAAGATTTTACATTGCGAATTTTAATTCTAAGATTATTTCCATTTGTGCAAATTTTTTAACTGAGGAAATCAATCATAAAAGTCTTCGAAGAGTGACACTAAAAATATATATCCAATACCACCTCACAAAAATGATGATGAATATGTGAACACGGTTTCAATAGCACTGTATGTTTATTTATGACAGTGATACTAAAAGGGGTTTCACATTACATTATTTATCATGAAATTGGTTGATAAACAGATATTTTATACTGACGCATATGTTGATTCAAATTTGATAAACATTATTCTGAAACAATTTCGAGTAAATAAATATACTAACATTACAAAGGAGATTTCTATTTCATTAAAATTCATGATAAAACAAGATAACACATGTCAGTAATCAAAAGCTGAATAGAATATGTTTCCACAAAATGTGAACACAAAAATACCTGTACACGAGCAGTGTGCCGATAGATTAGTAAGCAGAAGCCGCGAGGCATTCTATCTAACTTTTCTCTAGAGAAGATGGTGCTAAACTTACTGAGGATAAATAAAGCAAGAAACTGCGAGAACTTAACGAGAAAGCTCCCATAGATATTTCGCTGAAAGAAATATCTCACAATTGTTTTGTACTCGGAAATTTTCCGACTCGATGAGCGGTTGGATGTGTAATCCCAAGTACTAATGAATAACAGAGTAAATAATAGAAACAAATTAATAAATTCCTTTTTATTAAGTTACCGAGTATGTTTAAAGAAAATAAATAGAGAAAAAACATATTATAGTTTAACAAATAAAATCATGTTTTTCTCATTTTTAAATTAATTTTGTCAACTTAAATGCAAAATACGTATATATGTATGAGAAAAACGTTGAGAGTGAAATGTAGGCCAATGAAATAGATCCAATAAAATGCCTTATATACAACTGTTATTGAAAAACCTTCTATTTCGTATTTTAGCTTTTGCCTTGTACTATCTGCATTAAGAAGCATCGATCTCCTTGACTGCTATTTTTCTCTACTCGTTTCTACTGCGTATTGTCAAAATCGATTACATATAATTAATGATTGTGTGAGGTCAACACGTATTTTTTATTTAAAAATATTACACCGCATTAATTCAAGAATAATGTTTTTTGCGATAAATTTTTGGTACTACCTAATATTTGCGGTATACTAAATATTTATTTTTTTAATTTTCTGAAAATTTGAGAGACAATTTTGCGACTGATAAATAAGAGTTGATCAGGTGCTTAAAAATGTATCAACAATCTAAAAATAATACACAAAAATAAATATAAAACATTTCGAAAACCTTGGCATTTAAAAGTTAATTACGGATATAAAAATCTTTTCAGCTATAATATTTTTTTTTAATAACATAATATTTTTGAAGTTTTTTTTGTATTTTATAGTAGATGGAAAGTATAATAGAATGCTGTACTTCAATCTCATTTAACATTTTAATTTATATAGACCACGTTTTATGTTTCTGATTGACTTGTGGACGATTCATCTGTTGGTGGCATATGATACACTTAAATGATTATCCGACTCATTCTTCGTTTGAAGTCGACAGGAACCCTCGTGCATTTGCCCTCTCCATATTTGTTCACCTTTAAACTTTTACCTGTTCAGACCAGCATATAATTGAAAAAATGTTCAAGAATTGAACGCCTGTCCCAAACAAAACATTCACGCTCCAAGTAATATCGAATGTCAATCCAACTTCCTCCTTTTATTTTTCCATCTCAAAAGCGATTTTGGTTGTCGCTTCAAAGAACAAGGAAATGGCAGCGGTAAAATTCACTTACGACTTGCATTTAATATTTTTATCCATTTACCTTTTGAAAAACCGTTAACAGCAAAATCATTCCTTTTTAAATACAGATCACATTGAAATATATTATCGAACGTATTTCTTCAACACATTCATTTTTTTAAGTCTTGAAACTACCGCACAGAAAAAAGTTATCACGTCAGATATAAGACATCATTGCCAATGATTTTTCTTGTAGTAATAAAATCCTGTATTTTTATAAATACTCAATACACAAATCGATTCAGGATACGTATTTTTGTTAAGCCTGGAATATGTTTTATATAAAATTTGTGTTCTCATACATCAACAAAACAAATATCAAGTTCATCAAAACTTATATCACTTTATTAACATCATTATTGTCGCTATATAGAAAATGAATTAAATATATTATGTTTTATATTCATTCATATCGATATTTCAAATGAAACTGTTTTATTTTTGCCATTTGAAATCGTATTTTTTACTATGACTCTTGAAAACTATATATTTGTTGAAAAATATTTTATTGCTTCATTATTTGCAAAAATTATTTCAAAGTACGAACATTTAAAAATAAATGATCGAACATTTCAAAAGTGTCTTATATTTCAATGAAGATTAAACAGATGCTGTTTTCACGTCAGTAACAATAAAATTATTTTTTCAACATTCCTGAACCATAAAAATCTGAATAATTTATTTGCACCATTCGATAGCTTTATACAAAGCTTTGGTCGATCTGTCTCCACTTTCTACTAAGAGACAAGATACAAACCGCAAAGACATAGCGCCGCGCCGTCTGAGAAGTCCGAGAAAGCGCGCTAGTTGGGGGCTATATTGCGGAGGTGGGGAAGAACGTCGCGGGGGACAGACGTCGACCATGCAAATTGAGTGGACGACGTCTTGGTTTCCCTGAATAAGTTGGACGACACCAAAGCGCTGCAGGGCTAAGTGTTAGTGTAATGGAATTTATAAACATTTGCGTTTATTGAGATACTTATAAACTGATTAAAGTGTTGCAAATATTGAAATAAATAATAATAGCTTGTCCCAATATTATTTATATGATAATTACAAAATGACATACTTTTGTTTCTTATGAGAAACTATCGTCTATTGATTTATTTATTGATCGAGAAGTGTCGAATAATCTCAATATAATAAAGAAACAGTTTAAACAATACTATTCCTACCAAAGTTATTTTTCAAAAATATTATTATTGTTCCTTATAAATATTTGAAACAAATGTTTTCAAATAATGTGTCGCGGTATGTATTAAAAAAATTATCTTTTTCGCGATTATATACGTATATCATTTTCAATTCTAAATATACGCATTTATAAAGAATCAAAATATTTTTCTGCGTCTTTATTTTATGACAAATCACAAAACTACTCTTTCTCGTGCTGCGAAAGATGCGTAGACATAAAAAGAGGAACATTGTTTGTGAGAATAGTTTTTCAGTGAATATCTTTGTACTGCCATCTAGTGCATAGTATAATATTATCATTGAGGTACGTCCAATGTTAAGTCGTAAACTAAATGTAGAGCCAACAGTAATGCGCTATATTTGTGATTTCATATGTGTTTATAATAAAAAGTATTGCATTATTTTTACAAAGGGTTATCACATTTAAAAGAATATAATCGAATGTATAAGAGCATTTCCAATCGATAATTGAAAAAACCGGATCTATAATATTTCATTTAAAGAAATAATTTTGTATGTAAATATTCCTGAATATTTAAAAAATATATCAAACATATAACAGTGCTCAGTAACATGGTGCCCTGGAATCAACTTGTAGAGTTTCGTGAAGATAAGTGAAGTCAGTCAGGCCAGTCGTTTGCAATCACATGGGTCAATCAACGACCGCAAAAAGAGCTGTATATCGTTGAGCGTCTCTAAGCAAAAGTAAACCAAAGCGGATACCCTATAGTCGGTATTTCTCGCCCGAGAGAGTTTTATCTTAAATTTACCTGTCAAAACATCTTTAAAGACCTTCCGCGGAGAGAGGTCGTATTCTTTCTATTCAAATCGAATTTAGCGAAATGTGAATTTGGATATTTAGGATTTCAATTGAAGGTAATTTAAGTTGAATTTTTGGTTTTCATTACAGATACGTTTTTATACACCATTATAACTTTTAATGGTTTCATTTTAACTTTTTTTAACGTAATAGTATACTTTATTAAAATAAACACTGATAATCTTTTCGCCTTTTTCCATTTGATAAAAGAGAATTTTCATAATTAACTATTTTTAATTGAGCTTGTTTATTTTCAAAAAACTCTCAAACGATAATAACTAATCACTTTTAAGGTGATAACTGACACTTTTTGATGTAAAGGATGGATCAGTTGATAATGCTAGCGATAAGTTAAACCAATCCTGATTAAAAAGCCTATTGTGAAAATAAGTACTATATCAAATGTTTTCTCTGTTAAGTTAGTGATACGAAAATATTTTAGACAACATATAGTGTTCAACTATCACCAAAAATAGTATGGAGGCAGATGTATTGATATTATTAAATGGAAAAATTTAGATGTTTGTTAAGAATACCTGAGTGTCACGTTACAACATATTAATTCATTTATTCGATCAAAATATTGTGATCATAAATAAGTTGACCACTAAACAAATCTGCTCTTTGACTCCCTTCTTCTGAAATCTAAAACCATAAAGCAAACAAACCGAACCACCAATATATATTTATACCAATACACACAAACCAAAACTATCATATAAAATTTCACCGGTCCGCTCGGCGCTTTTTATTCTCCCCTTTGTTCTCAGCAATAAAAAAATACTTTCCGTAAAAATCCTCCCCCATCTCCTCTACGCCGTAGCTCAGAGCGTTCACCCTCCCAACCCACCCCGCAAACGCTCACAATCTCAAGCCAAAACACTCACACCGCGATATGGTTATAAGGGAAATCGGTATACCGTCAGTTCTCTCCTCCAATCATGTACCGGGGTTTTATTACATCCATAAATTCATCATATCCTATCTGTTATGCGGCCCCGTGGCTGGCTTCGCCATTGGTCGACCATATCGTGGCGCAATGCGGACCGCTCCTTCACTCCGCCTCGATATTAATATTGAATTTTTCCGCCCGCCTGTTATTTTTAATGTGCTGGAAAATGACGCGGGCCGTGGGGAGGACGGCGGGTGGCCTTCCTGGAGAAAGCTGCGCCCGGAAAACGCGTCACGTCGCGACCTCAGAATGCGTCGAAGTGAAACACTTCAAATCATAATTTCCGCTCACTTTGTATTCGTTTCTCAGTTTAAGCAACATTCTACAAAACTTCCTTACAAAATTTAGGATACCCAACGCACCGCTTCGAAACAATTTATCTCAGCCAAAATCATATCTTGTACTTCTCAAAATATTGATTTAACATTACATAAACAAACATTTTCATATTCTTACAGCTTATTTACATCTCACAAATGTACAATTATACTCTGACAATTTTAATAAAAATATTTTTTAATGACAAATACGTATCTATTTTTCCTATTATTCCGGTCAATCCTATATTATAATAATGATTTCTCCTGATTTGAGTATTTACTCAACTATTTTTAAAAAAAATATATTGATAACAATTACGATTACAACGATTTAATGCAACAAAAAATTTAAATATTCTTTTTTTTGTTTGAAAGAGTCACGTGCTGCCATCATTAGTTATGACGATGGCGTGAGCCGAAATAGCTATCAACTATATTTTTTAAGAAATAATTTTGTAGAACTAAAATACATTGCTATTTTTTTCACCGTGTTATAATGGAGTTCTACCAAGTGAATGCCAATTCAATGATTCATTTTTTATTCTTATCATCTTATCCAGAGGTTTGCCATACCTTAATGTTTCCAAAAAATCTATATTTATTCGATTATTTGGTAGTAGTGAATCCCGAAGAAACAATATTTTACTAAAATATTAAACAGTGAAAGAAAAACAAAGTATTTTAGTCGATCAGATATCGATTACACAGATCATTATTCATTCAACAAATGTCATTTGTACTTAAAATTTTATAAGCTTCAAATAAATCTCAGTTTATTAATTATAGCGTGAAAATTGTAACGGAGTAAAATGGACTGTATTCTAAGACTTGTATGACGTCATATGACAAGTGGAAAATGCGCAGTCGCGTGGGTCAGGCTATGTCCGGTCGAGATGACCGTTACGCTGTGTGCCTCTACTACGGCTCGTATATTGCATGACAAGAAACACAATTCCGTTCCAGATAGCCAAACTTTTCATTCCTACGATTTCAAGCTTCACAAAATAAACTATTTGTAGCAATGTGTCATAAAAAATAATTTATTTGTGCCTGTTTCGTAGATGACAAAATTTAAGCCTCCAAACTACAACCAGATCTCAGTCTACAAAAAATATTTTAAGAATTACATTAATTTTTACTATTTATTAATAACACGAATATCAATATTTTACAACCGCTTTGTAATCTTAATCTAAAGTATTATAATATTCGATTGAGCATGATCGTAACAGTGGTAAAAATAATTGTCAAATATTTTTTTCTTTCCTTCCAATTAGTAATAAATGATTTAAAAAACTATTAGATTTTAGAATTTTGAATTATGAGTATATTACAATTAATACATATTAACAGAATAATACTTTATGTAACATTTTATTACTATGTACAACACATTTTCTTCAAATAGTAATTTTTTTTATGGTCTCTAAATTTAAGCGATAAAAACATTTTTCCTTATGAAATGCGAACATATGTTTTTTAGAATTATTATGTATTGTAATTTTGTCTAGGGTTTTGTGTGTCCATTCACAGACAAGCAAAAAGACTACGTAAACAGATTTATTTTACGGCTTACAACAGGAAGAATTCGTAACTCTGACCCTGACCGACGTTTATGTAAGTAATACATCATTAAAAAAGACAAAATATTTCATATACACATAAATTATTAGCTGATATAAGAAGATTAAAAAGGGATCTATCTATTATCTAAAATATACGTTTCGTTGGATGATTTTTAAAATAACTTTTATGTTGGATTTTTTATTTTTCTTATGAATGAATTCAATATGCAAAATTTTATTTCTGCGTTGAAAAAATGCACAAAATTTGAAGTTTTCATTGTTTTTCACATTTAATATATAACCCATTATCATTGATTTCAAATCCCACTATTTTCAGTAAATTTGTTTAAACTTCATGTCAATTTGGCTGCAATACTCCAGATTTGATAACTTATGCACTTTAAGATAAGTTAACGTGAACTTGTGAAGATTTATATCCGCAGGTGAAATTTTATCAATTTCATTAACAACAAGATATATCATTAATTTAACAATGATATCTGAAGCTTTTACAGAACCTAACAGTGATAAAATTAAGTAATGTATACAGTCTTATTAGATTTTTTTTTTTTGATTCTCTTTCGTGTGCCGGGAAAGCTCAATATACTAGATATTCCCTACATTTTTAGATACATAAAAAGAAAGATTTAAAATTAATTTTAGTTAAAAATTTACTCATTTACTAACGTTTTTTTTTACTGTTGGTTGTGCTAAGTAAATACGATCATTAAGTCATGTTAACTCAATAACGATTGAAATTTAAACTTATAATTTTTTTGTTTTACTCATTATGCTATATATTTTTATTTAGTATTTTGTATTCATATAGTGGATTGTTGAAGCATAGAGAAAAGTTCTTAAATAGTTTTTAGTATAACTTTTATTTATTAATGTAACCTACTAAATTTTACTTCATTTTGAACAGCGTTTATTGTTATACATGATTAACGTCAGTGTCAAGCTTCGGTATTAGGTGAGTTTACTTGGTCCATTTATTTGTAGAATATGAACGAGCCATATCGCAGAGTGCGTCGACCCATTATGAAATCAACCCTTCACGCGTCACATAGAAAGATAAAATAATGGCGGGGATAAAGACAGCGCCAGGGGTTCTCGGGTTTGGGGTGTTTCATAATTAATCAACCCGGAAGGGTTTCGGGGAGTCCTTTAAAAATGTTTACCGCTAATTTATAATTGAAACATATACATTAGGCGAGCGCATCGGGTGTCTCTTCCCGCACTCTCAGAATTATCTTTTTTATATTGCTAAAAGCCAAAACGTGTTCTGACCTGTTTATTACGTGACATTTAGTAATTTTGTACAATTTTATATCATGAAAAATTCATCAATAAATTTAGCGCCTATAAAGAATACAATACAGCCCTGCTAACATAAAATATAATATTTATTCTTGCATTTCAAAGTAATCCTTTAAATCACTAGACAAAAGCTATTTTTGTACCTAGAATATATTTATACACTTTATATATAATTCAAACTTTTAGAAATGTTAGACATTTCAAGTATTTCAATTAGCTCTAACAGCTTTAGAGGAAAATACAGGTCGGTCATAGTAGTTATGCATTGAAAAATCTATATTACTACCATGAGTATTCAAGAATCTAAGAAAATTTTTAAAAAATATGTTGGCTTATTTAGTATGTTTGTTTCACCAAATATTTTAGTAATATCATTACTTATGAAACGCATCAGTTAGTATTACTCACTATTCTTAACAATGAGACATACACAAGATCCTTAATTATTAAACCTTAATTCAAAAATATCATTACTTTTATTTCACAAAACATTATCATACAAGTTGGATTTACAAATGTCCAAAAATATGAATTATTTCTTATAGAAATGCTTTTCATTCAAAAAAATCTCAAGTATTCTATGTCAACAACTATGATCAAAACTTTAAGAACAAAAGATTGAAAAAGCAAAACATCAATCCAAATACATACATTTTAAATTAGTAATGTTTGCTCATATTTCATAATTGTTTATATATAAATATTGATCTTGACAAACATATTTATTTTTGAAATTTCAATTTATGTCAATTTCTTTTAAACTGTTTTTAAAATGTTGTATTGTATTTGTGTGAAAAACTTTTATAAACCAACAAAACATCAGGTATAAAAAAGCTTGCACTTGAATCCGTAACCTGTGTAAAGCTCTCGGTAGCGATAGGTAAATGTAAAAGTTTCCTAGTGACTTTGCAAGTCGTAGTATTTGTAGACTACTCCCAGCCTGAGTATTGTTTGGCTGAGCAATATCCTCATAGGTGAGCCCCCCGATGCCCATACAATGCTTTTGCAAAAGTGTCCTGATACCGTCATAAAAAAGCTTTTCAATTCTCAAAAAGCTCCCAGCTTTATACTCCGCGGGCTGCGAATGGCGTTCAAAAGAAGTTCTCCAATGAAAAAAATAGTGCTATTTTTACAACTGACAAACTTGCACTATAAACGAAAAACGTATAAATTCATTTGACATTTCATTGAAATTGCTTTAATTTACTTTTATAGTTTAACTTACGATTCTTGATAGAGGAGCATTCCATTTTTAATTGTACGTAATTATTGTAAAAATTATACCACAACTTTCGTTGTGATCAAACAGTTGCGTTATATAATATGACTACACCACTATCAAATCATAAGTTTTTGAAACATAATAAACAGGTATAAAAAATTTCGAAGTGTTTCCACCATGATTCAATCGCGTTTCTTTAAAAAAAAACTTAAAATAAATATTCTTTAATAAATTTATAGTAAAACTACTGAGAACTAAAATCAAGCACGCTTTTGTAGCCTAGAAGCATTAACGCACTAAATACGAATAAGTCTGCATACTCAAATAGTTGTTTAGTGTTTTCTTTTATAAAAAGTTAAATATATCATTCTTTTAACGATTTTAATTGTTCATTGATGATATACTTAATTGAAAAACACTATTTGTCTCAAAGATATGTGTATATATTATATTTAGAAATTTAACTAATTAATTGTCGATTATATTTTTCTTCCAATACTGTTTATCATAAATGTAGTACTTCGTGTGATAAAGCTTATGAGAGAGTTTTAAAATTTTCTGTTTTATGAAAATAACATAAGTATAGATTCAAAGCGAAATTCTTATATTATCTATAGGACCCGAAAATAAACTGACTTATTAAAACAAATTATTTTCTCGTTGGATAAAACAATCACCTCGTGAAAATAAAACCGTCCTTCCCTCGTATGACACTCCGCTCCAACCCAACTTTTCTCATCTTTACAAGTATCATTTTTTCTTCGAATCGTCAGGCCCGTGTAAGTGGATCAGTGCACACGTCTTCTATATCTCTGGGACGTATCTTCATACCCCCCATACACTTATATCCTATTTTGTAAGATATACTTTTTTCAATTCTTGTAGATGCCTCCCTTTACGGTTTGCGTGGGGTACATTTTCGCGGGGCGGGTTCGCGGTATGAGAGGGGGAATCTCACATATCTTATTATATCGGGGAGGCAAGAGGGTTGGGTGCACAATTGTGTGCGGTGTGTATCGAAGCTATATCGATCGCATCGTCTTGCGTCGGTTTTTCTTGACGTGTCCATCTGTATGCTCGGACGCTCGTTAATGATAGGAAAGCAGGTTGTTTTCATTTATTTTTCCTCGGCGTTTATTAATAGTTTTACGTCAGATTGATGGACGTACACTGTTTTGGTTTCATTTATTCAAGATTTTATGAAACAATATAACATCGTAACCTTGTTAATTTCGGAAAACTTTTTCGTTTATTTTCAGAAACAAAAAAAATATTTCATAAATTAGTTTGTCGTGTTATATTGTTCACAGAATCTTTAAATTTATTAGGAGATTAATATTAGTTATTATACAATGAATTATAGAAAAAAACACTTAACAAAGTCGAACATCTTAATACAAAATATTTGATAAAAAAAATTAAATAATTATTTTCACAACCAGCATCAAAGCGTTTTATTCACCATCGCTCATGTATAGATAGATATAATTTTGTGGTAAGGCAATACTAATGATAAGGCATGTCTTTCAAATCTTTCACTGATAACGATCAGTACTGCTTTAAATTCACAGAAGCGCCAAATAAAAATTTTCTGCCATATGAAACCTGTTTTGATATCATTGTAAAATCTGATTTCTCTTGCTATATATGTATGCATATATTCCATTATTACATTCTCTAAAAATAAAAGTTAAGTAGTACAAAGATTTCTCTATTAAACATAATTATTAAATATTTTATGCATTTATCATAAAATACAAAAGAATCGCCAAGATGATTAAGTCGCTTTAGAGTGAAAAAAAATCTGTCAGTGACCCAAATCTGCCTTGTGTGATATTTAATTACAATAATGATTGTGCTTTGCGTCAGGTAAATAATTTGGAAGAAAAATTGGCCACGGGACATTTATAATCAAATTTGATTACTGCGATATATATTCGTGTAACAAAAAATAAACGGTGTTATCCGTGAACAAGTCATGTATTAATATTTTACCCGAGGGAGCGATTTCAATTCTTAAACAGACGATCTCGCACTGTGATGCGATCTTGTATAGATGTTTATTGTATGTTAGTTCGCGATCAAGCACCGACGGGATGGGTTCCCGGGGGACGTGGGGACGCCCCTACAGCCGAGAGGGCAAACGCTGCGAGAATTCTGATATCTTGGACCTCCAGATTCCACCGGCTGGCTGGCCAGTCGACCGTTTCAACATGTTCGTGTTTTGGGCAATACACGAATTTTTCTGATTTTTCAATAGTATATAAGAAATACTGCTATATTGACAAA
Organism: Himalopsyche japonica; assembly: GCA_028555115.1. NCBI lineage: Eukaryota > Metazoa > Arthropoda > Insecta > Trichoptera > Rhyacophilidae > Himalopsyche > Himalopsyche japonica. The sequence continues at coordinate 949,282 of JAHFWJ010000722.1, forward strand.
TCAGACAAAACATACACAAAAAGCCAAATGTAAAAAAGACATTTTTGTCTCGATAAATAATGGATTTAAAACACTTACGATAAATTGACGGCTATTTTTTAATTATGACTATCAAAATAGACTACAGTTTGCAATACACTACATTTTTTAATATTTTCATGACCACTTTCCTTCATCGATGAGTATTTTCAACTAATGATTCAATTAAAATCATATATGTTTTATGAAAACAACGTGCAATACGTGACATGTAATATAATTATTTAAAAATTTGGTTTCACTTAGTGGAACTTTTTACTAACAAAAATACAATAAATTATAAAGGAATCAAAGTGAGTCGCGAGAAAGGAATTTTAATAATATATTGTGATTTTTTGGAATTGATTTAACCTGCCGTGTAATAATATATGAAATATGTTTATTTGTTTAATATTAAAAAGATTTTGATTATTCTTCATCAATAAATATTATTTTATCAATAATTTAAATCTCAAATACAACCTAACTTTACTGTTATGTAGAAAGTGTGTTTAAAAAATATTACTAAAAAATTGATAAGATAAGTTGATACCATCTTTTTACAAAATGTTTTGAAATAAAGATGGTCAGTAATGAGATATTGTATAGATTATTTTTTTATTAAAATATTGATATGATAATATTTTCAAAAGCTAAACACAATATTTTCTCACAAATGTTCATCGATATTCTAAAAAATCATTTCATTCGCGAAGTCAATTGTTCAATCGAATTTTTCTTGACTCCTCTCTAGCAAAAAGGACATCTTTTGTCGCCGTCCTCTTTCATCACTCTGTGAGCATCTATCTTGCCTTATAGAGATCGCATTATAGCAAATGGAAAATGCAATATCAACAACATCTGCCGGACACTAGAGCACCATTATTGCTGTCGATGGTCACGTCAAGCAGGAAACAATTATTTAATTTAAAAATGAAATATGTATCATGTCACACAGTCGAGTAATAATTACTAGACCAACAACAATATGCTATTCACAAGTTAATGTTTCTTTATATCATATATAAATTACTTGAAATGAAGAGAAAATCGTTTTTTTTTTTAGCAGCATGTTTTGTTTTTGAATCAATTAATTGTATAATTCAAAACAAATATGATGGAAAATTGTGAACATTTTATTATTTTGTACAATTTATTCCTAATCTATCTTAAGATCAAAATACTCTGTTTCCGTTAAGAGATTGACTAATGCCTGGTGTATAAATAAATAAATAAAATAACATTTTGTAATACTGACAACTTTTTGATTTGTTTAATATTTAGCATCAAATAGAAAAAAAGAGTTCAAAATGTCTTTGTGAGGTTGAAAATTTTAACTTCCATTAACAAATAAATAATTTTTTTCATGAATTCAAGTCGGTTAATAATTTTATTCAAGAGAGGTAATAAATTTAAAAAAAATAGAAAATAACTGCTAACTTTTAAAAAAATCTATTCATAAGTGACGAAATGGTAGCACAGTACTATCATTTCCTATAACTTATTTTCGAATAGCATTTATGCGAATGATCGAATGATCAGATATAAAGTTTCTTTCGGTTTCAAAATACTTCGCGAGTCGTGCCTCATATTTTCCTTGAGCCTTCGCGCCGATCCCACGGCAGGCGGCAGTGAGGGAAAATCCCTCCCCTTTTTGACTTCTCCCCATACTTCACCCCGTTCCAGCCGGACTCCATTATTCCTCGGCCGGCCGTTACGGTTATTCGATTCCAGTTCCCAGAGTACACACAATACCAATACGAATACAATTTACTAGATGGCACTACATTTTTCACTTTTGTGATTGCTTCTTTTGTGTTTTATCCACTCATACGCTTCTGAAACGCACATACACCGGCACGCGTCTCACGGGATACTTTTTGATATACTTATTCTTATATTTATTTTTTATGTCAGTTTGTTATTTAAAATGCAAATAGAATTCATAAAGGTTTTTTTATCACCGCTAGTGAAACATCTTCCAAGCCTATACTAACCCATCCAAATCAGTTGATGTATGATTTAAATACTAATTTATCGATCAATTGTTGTAAATATATTTCAAGTTTTTAATAATTTATTCTTACTTTTACCGTTTTATTTACGCTATAAATAATAGCCTTACTTTATAAAAACTATATCAATTGATTTTGTAAGCCATTGACAACTTAAATTAACGTTCACTATAAAAATTACGAAGTAGCCTTTTTTACAAGAACATGTGTCAAAAGTTTATTTCACATTTTACTTAAGCAGAAAAAAGTAGTCGGCTTAAAAACAGATTCAATTAAGCCGCAATAGCTAAATAAAATTCGAAAATATACCTAAATAAATCCACAAAAACTTAATAAAAGTTTTAAATATTATTATTTCAAAACATTTTTAAACAAAAAGTCATTGCCATATTTATAAAAAGATCTTTTATATGATGACTGTTTTCTAACTTACTTTTTTTCAATGACTATGTAACTCGACATCTTATTTTACACAATACAATTTTTCCCGCATGCTTTTCTTGTCGTTGCACTTAATTTAATGAAATTTACTATATGCCTTTAGATTTTTTGTCAATCACGGAAACATACGTGCCTTGTTGAAATATACAACTAAAAGATTTATAAAGGATACAATATTTTATTTGCAATGGGGAATTGCTACACATCGAAAGAATGGATCTCCCTCGATTGATTGTGATTTTTTTCTTCTCTAAGTTCAATAGCATCGGTATCTGGACACAATTTATACTTTATGTCCACCCTCGGGACGCGTTTGTTTCCCCCAACTTTATGAACCTCTTTGATGCTGGTCATCTCCAAAAGAGGGCGAGTAAAAAAGATGTAAACATCGCAACTACATTCAATTTCCTGTCATTTTTCAAGCTGATAAATAATTCCGTTGTCAAATGGACACTATGGGGAATAGTTAATGTTACTGGCTATTGAATTTTTTATGACCTTCTGAAATAAGATAAAACGTTTTTTGCTGAAAATCCGAAATATAACGATAGAATTGTCTGCCAACCAAAACAAGATTCTTAGATGCAACCTAACATATCTATATTCATGAGGTATATAAACACCGTGCATATTTTTCAGAATTCCCTAAAAATCAAATTATTCTATTTCTTTACGTTTGTCCATAAGTTAAAAATATCGGCTAAAAATAAATAAAAAGATTTTCGTTAATTTTTTATAGAATAAATATTACAAATAAATGGCAATAAAATTTTGGTTTTAATATTATTCTGAATCATTTATTTCATTACGTTAAATTTATCTATGTTAATATCTCTTTTGACCAAAAACAAAACTTATATTTTTTTGTGAATTGCATATTTTTATTTGACTGATTTATCAGATTTATTCTTTAGAATCACCTTTTTTTATGATATCTCTTATAAATATGATATTTTTTATGAATCGTACAAAGTTTTAACTATTCAAAAACTAACTTATTGTTTAAGTGAACAGAATCTTTTTAAAACAAATATTAAAAATACATAGAATCTATCGTGTGGCCGATTTTCTCATTCCCGTGTGATATTTTCTAGCGGGTGAAATGCGCCGTTATTCGCTGCCGTGGGTAGTTAGTTCTAACGAAGACGCTGGGAGAAGAGCCACCTCAGCATTTTTCAATTTCCGGTTGCAGCCGTTATTCTATGGTTTTTACATTACATTCATTTACCCTTATCAGTTAAAGAATCGTCAATTCTTTCTACAATTTATGAGGATGGCATTTTCGAAATATATATATTGAAATAAAATAGATAAAATAAATTACTGGATAACAGTATTTTATTTCATCTACTTTCAGTTTTCCTTTTGCTCAAACGTAAATAAAAATCAAACAATTATAACCCAGCGATGAATTATTCCTAATTCATTTCCTGACTAATAATCAACTGATATTTTTTTATGTTGCACAATAAGTATAATTACTTTATCAAATGGGCCACACGAATATCTCATGCGTTTCTTTCAATTATGAGTTTCTTTTTTTCTAATATCCCGTAATATTTTGTTTGCTTCATATTACAATAATTGAATTTTATTATTGATTGAATTGGCATTCACTTGGTAGAACTCCATTATAACACGGTGAAAAAATAGCAATGTATTTTAGTTCTACAAAATTTTACATGAATTTTATTAAATTAAAAAAATAGAGCGACCATTTTTAACGGTTTGACTATGGTATATATTATATATCTTATCATAGTTACATTTGATTACTCGTTATAATTGTCTGTGACAACGATACGTGCTATATAAATATGACTGTGATTTATTTTTATAGATGTCTGCATAGCATAATGTAAGTTTATCGATGACACGTTGCAAATGTAAATCTACTGGATGCATTTATTTCGATTATTCAAAACAGCTAGCAGCTTTACCATAGTAAACGTCGCTCTACAGTTTGAGTAAACCTTTATTCGATATCTTTTTCAATAAATGCTACGCGCATTCAGCAAAATAAATTGAACGCATAAAATCGAGGGATTACTCAGTGATGGCGGAACGAAAAAATTAAAATAATATTTTTAAATACTTTTATACATATATACATTTTTTTTTGTAATAATTTTGAAGATATGAGATTATTCGGAAATAAAATGCAGCTATTCTCTTTGAAGCCCTCCAAAGAATATTTTGAATGAAATTATTAAAATTTTAATCTCATGTGCAATCGTTTCTTAATAACGTTCATTTACAAAATGTTCTAATAATCATATGTGATTGACACGCGATTAGTTAGCATCGATTAGATAAAAACCATAATAACATTTCCAATATAAAAGGTGTCACTAAAGCAGAGATTTTATTTTAACAACGTTTAGATATGCTTATATTTTTCATATTTATAACATGATTTTATCAATCGAAATAATTGATGTGTTCAGTGAACACTTTGTCGAGGTAAAACAAGATTTTCCAAAATTTGCAATGGTACTTATGATACACGAAAATATTTACATGCGAGTTTAATTACTTGATTTTTTTACAGCGTTATATATTTTTTATTAAAAAAGTAAAAGATACCCTGTAATCAATTGAAATAAATTTCGTGTACGATTTTGTCATATCTCACTGAGAGAGTTGAAACGTATAAATGTAATCTTTTTGTGTCTCACTTCATTCGTAGTAAAAATACATAGTTATAATCTCATAACTACGATATCAACTCGATATATAAAATGCTTATAAAAATAAAAATCTTTGTTTAAAAATGGGTTGCTCTACCAAGCTGATAAATTTATATAAACATTATTTCTATTACTTTTTGATTTTTAATGTTATAAATATATAGATAATTTTACTGTCTGTTTTATTATGCTATATTGTGTGATTCTACTATTGGTCACTAGTTGGAAAAAATATCTTATATTAATTCGACTTTTCCTGTCACACTTTCTTTCCGCCACTGCTCGATATGGGAGGATATATTTTCAATTTCGATACAACAAAAGTTCTTTTATATCCCCTAGATTTTGTGGGTGTACCTATGTATTATGTGTACATAATATAAGCTAAACAGCTCACCTTTTGCTGGAAATAAAATTTAAGTGATTCAGCAGGTAGGCTTCCACTACTTTGTACGATACATAAGAAAGGTAAATACGTCGTAAATAGGATCTTGCTTATTTATATCCATTTTATGTCTATCTATGTTGGTACTTATAGTGGCAACATGAATCATAATTTACATACAGTTTTATAGCTATCATAAACATCACTCATATTATTTAAGAGCCTCGTAAAGTTGTAGGTCAATACACCCATTTAGCGATATTTTGTGTGTAAATGGATAAAAATATGCAAAAAAAATAGTGTAATTTCAAGTAAGTTCAGTATCGAAAAAGAAAAATTCTTGTAGCTTAGAATAGTTTACAATAGTTTATTTCAAAATTAAAATTAATTATTTATTTCACAGACACGAAACGCCACCAAAACCGAACACCAGCGAAATCTAGCGGAAAATCTGAAAACCTTTTTCGAGAAAATGCCATTGCAACACAAACAATTTATTTTATTGTGGTTAAAAATATATTAAATTAATCATATAATTCAATAATCGATTAATTATTTCAAGGGAATAAATTATTATACATATATTGAATTTATAATGCTTTTATTCCACAGTTCTTGTACATATATATTTATATAGAGAATTTATAAATATATTTGAAAATTTCGATATGCTACTATTCTATTTATATAGTATGAGTAAATAAACAATAAAATCCTAAAAGCATTTATCATCAAATAATAAAATTATCAGTATTACTCAAAAAATATTGATCGTAATAAATTGTGAAAAAACATTTGAAATCAAAATATGGAATTATTTCGTATATTTTTTTATATACTTCTTAAGATAATTAATTTCAGAGTTTTATTGATTGAAATTATTTTTTGAATAACTAATATTACTGCTGTGCTTTCGATAAGTATTGTTTATGAACAAGAGAATAACTGATCATAATCTTTGTCGTGAACGAGTCACATGTTTATCTCTATTGAAGAATTAGATTTGTTAAAATCATCTGATTTCTATAACAGTGTTTTTTTTATAATATTAGGAAAATTAAGAATACTTATTTTTCCAACTAGCATTTTACCATGAATCGTTTTTTCCGTCACGCAGCGATACAAATCTCAACAATACATTAAGACGAATCGAATTTATATTTACATTGCATACTCAGGTAATTCAATTTCTTCGCTTACTATTCATGCGATATTCGTGTTTAATTAGAAAAAAATATTTTTTTATTTTATTTTACAAATTACTTTGGCCAAAAAAATGTGAGCCCTATTTCTTCTCATTTTTAATCTTAGGAACTTGATAGCTTGAAAATCTTCGTGAGCAACATGAATTTTAACAATTTCCATGGCAAAATGAAAAGCAAAGAACAAAGGGATGCGACATTCTCACGAAAAGCACGTCTTCCAGTTTGGTTATTTATGAGTAAACGTGCAGATTTTAGGCGTTTCTTCCGGGCGTATATTTTAGTTTCGTTTGTGCTTGTATTCACGTCTCGAGATGTGACTTGAAGGCGGCAGTCCTAGGTACATCATCTGCATAATGAAACACGTCGTGTACTGACTAAATCTTCAGATATTTCTCTGCTCGCTTTAAAATATCCATACAGCGCTTGCCTACCTACAGACAACAAGTGCCGAGATGCAATTTCATGTCGCTTTTAACGTTACTATTTTACTTCTTGCATCGCATTGAGTTCTTGGATGGTTTGTTCTATTCAGTCGATGCTTTCAAATGTTTGCTTTATGAACTCAGTGGCTCTTGATTAAAACGTGTTTTAATTATTGGATAATTAAGAAAATTAAATTTTTGATGGCTTTTAAGCATTTCTGTCGAAAACAACGAAGATCTTCCTGACATATTAAATGTCAAACGGACTAAAACAAATCTTCTTCCTATTCTTATTACGTATTTTTTCTCTTTCATTTCATCAAAACTCATCAATTACGCCGAATAAATCATTAATTTTTCTCAAATCAATATTGATCTGCATTAATATAATATAAATGTTAATAAATTTTAATTGCCTATCAATTGTACTCGATTAAGAAAATATATATTCTAAGTTGTTTTGCATCCAATTTTCATATGTGATCCTTACTCACATGAAAGGTTCAGCTTTTTTACTCTTACATTCACTGATATTCCCTCACACACTTCCACTGCAGTAAAATTTACTGTGCACTGATATACAATAGCATCTAGTGATATATTTCATTAAAAATTTAAAAATATTAAATTACTTTTAATATAAACTAATCACTTTTCTTGTAAGGCAACACACGTATTTCAATCAAACCTCACGAAACAGTAAAGTCCGCAAATAGTTTGCCAAATCTCAGCCGCCTTTGTACTCAAACTGTCGGAGCATATGCAAAACTCATCCAGCTCGGATATCGCGCCAGTATAACAGTTGAGAATATCCTGATATATCTGTAAATAGCTAAGCAAAACTTGGTCTTGTAGGCAGAGAACACACACACAGTACAAATAAGCGGGAGGGCGCATACTGAAACAACCAAAAGGCGTGCTTGAGTTTCCTGTTTTGTCTTCAAGTCAAGATATTGTGAGCTTGTTTTGTAAGTCGGTATATTATATAAACAACAAGCTGAGAAGTTTGGTGACGGAATGACGCGATACGTATAAAATGATACAGTGGTGTTGTCTGAAATGCAAAGCTCAACTCCATAAGGTGTAGTGTAACCCGAGTGCGAGTGGTGGCGAACAGCGACAGACACATTGCAAGCTGATGGAACTTTTACACCGCTGCGAGTGCAGATCAACATTACTATCAACTTTTTACTAGGATGTCACGGAAGAGACGTTAAACATTTGATATTAAATGCTGTATAGTTTTATAATGCTCATACATAAAAACCGCACCATCAAAATCATACAGATTACACAGTGTCAGTGTCACAGTGTTGAAAAAATTAGTAGATAAAATTCATTAAATTACTGTGTACAATGCGATTATTTCCTCTGTAATATATATATTTCATAGTAAATTATCTTTATTTCGCTAGAGATTTTCATTAGACTTAAACGTTACTGAGACAGTAGTTTACTTATATATGGTAAAAAAATTACAAAACTAAAATTAGAAATAAAAAGTTCGTGACAAGTGTATATGTAAAACAACTCTCTAATAATTGTAATGACAACAAAATGGTTATTCTATCACTACTGACGTTACAACAATTTTTTAACAATTATTTTAAAATAAAAATTTACACAAAATTTAACTATAGTATTTTAAATGTTTTTTTTATCTTGGTTTAAACTATCTTATTTTTTCTAATAATACGCATGTAGTCACGTAACAAACGCAATTTAATTTTGATATATATCACTTCAATACAATTTTTGTCTAAATTATAAGCATTATTTATTGTAAACGATATCCGTACCCACTGTCCTGCAATACTAAGCATGAGAATATTTTTTTATAGCATCAAAATTGTAATTTCCAATGATTGGTTGTATATATGTTTTTTAATTTAAGTGAAACTTGATTGAAATTAGATTTTAGATTGCATTATAACTTTTGTGAATACATTCATCAATATTTTTTGGATTCGTAAATACTCCAATAATAATTAACAATTTAAATGCAATAAAAAAATAATTCAATTAAATTTCCTCTTTGAAAACTGTTTTTCTTTAGCAAATATCATTTCCAAATGTCGTATAACTGCATTAACACAATTATTTTACACATTTCAAAAATATTATAAGTAATGAGTATCTTTCTTCTATGAAATCAAAGCACATACACCGTAAATACAAAAAACGCTTTTTAATTGTATTAAAACGACCATTCTCATACTGCAGCAAGTGATTCCCTTTGTTTCAAATACCCATTCTAAGAATCATAACTCATAAATATGAGCGCTCCCATTGGCTGGTATAAATAAGGACATAACCGCATTTCCCCTTGTATGTGATATCCATAACGATAAGTTTCATATCTCGGCGCATCCGCCTTGTGAGGAAAGAGCGTCCCAACGTTGAAAGCTCTATAGCGCAATATCCTCCGCTAAAAAAGCTCAGGCATCTGAACTCCAAATATCATAACGGCACTTCATTGGTGGATATAAGCCTGATATTATATCATAACGGCTCGGCATTGGCTAGGTTTTTGTGAGGGAGTTTAGAAGGAGATGTAAGGCGCTAGTGTATCGTAAGGCGCCCCTCTTTTTGTCCGTTATTAGAGGTTGGAACGACCGTTATATTTACGACCACGGGTCGTTATATTAAAGGCGTCGGTAGGTGTTGTTCTCCCCACGATATGAACTTTTACACAGGCTGGTCAAAGTTTGCTTGACCAATACCTTTTTTATTTGAAATAAATAAATTTAAAAAAAACTCTAAATTTTCACCTAAAATCAAAATAATCTTACAAAGAACAAAATAAAAAGTATATTTTTTTAAGTTTACTACATTAAAAACCTACTAACACGTCGTTATTGTAACATAAAAAAAGTCTCTTTTTTTATTTCACTTTGAATGTTACATTTAGTACCTCATAAATTGAAAAAGCAAAACTACCAAATTGAATGATATATAAAAAATAAGCATTAAAAAATCCACTGATTTTATGAAAGAGATTGTTGATATTACATTCAAAGTTAATCATATATAAAACGATAGTCTTAACTATTCTAGTTTTATTTGACAATAATCTGTCAGTCATCTTGCACGAACAATAAATAATCATATCTCCGTATAAGTTTACCGCAAATTCTAGGATTAAAATTATGATAATAATAAAAATGAAAAAAGTTCGTTTATGGTATTTTGGGAATGAGATAAAAGGAAAAAGAGTTAGTTTTGTTGAAAATATATTCAAACTAGTCAAATTAAAAAAAAATATTTTCAAGAAAAAAACTGGAATGTTTAATAATAATTATTGATGTTCAAAGATTTGAAATAAACAATTATTGATTAAAGGCTATGAAATATGCTTCTTTGTAGAAAAAATAAAAATTGAGAAGCTTACTTTCTTTATTGTAGTAAGTAGTCTGTGTCCGCATCTCCACGCACGGATGTAGAAAATATACGAATATCACAAAAGGAAGAAACTTTGTCGGTATATTGGGTGGTCGGAAGCTTTGGGGGAAAATCGATAATAATATGGTGTGTACCTCATGCAATTTACGTCAATCACTTCAAAGAATATTCCAGAGTCTGCCTTCAAAGGTCGTTCGGGTATTAAGTTTCACATAATAAATTTTCCTTTGAATTAATTCAGAAGCCAGTACGATAGGAGGGTACGATTGAAAATTTAATCGCTGGAAAAATTTATGTATCGTTATGAGTCGTGCATTTAATGACTTGACAAAATTCTTCGATGAGTAAGAAGATTCAATCGATGTTGCTTACTCTTAAATAGAGCAATACACAATTTAAAAAAAGAAAATATCATTTATTTAAAGCCCATTTAATTTGAAATGCGATTTAGGAAAATGGCAAAACTTTCATCGGAAAGTCAATATTTTTACATTAGAAAGAAAAAGAATGCACATCCTTAGTGCCAAGAAAATCTAATTTAAAGCTTTTACAGCATCATATAAATTTTACCTTATTATTATTTTTTTCTAATAAATGCATATTCTATTTAGTTTGTTCTTTTATTTATTTCATATGGAATATCACACATAAAATATTTGTCTATTGTCAATATAATCATGACATACAAAGAAACATTATATTTTTTATAACATAATATATATGTATGGAAAGAAATGGACAAGAACTTAAACTTTCTTCATAATAATGTTTTCCATGAAAATTTATTAGTTACATTTCATTCATTTAATGTTATCTTTATTTTTAACCAATCGAATAGCTTGTTCAATGAAATTTATTTGATGCATTGAATTTGAATAAAAAACCAATAAACGATGTATCATATTTAAGATGTAATATAACGACTCCCAGCGAGCGATAGAATAAGTTGAGAGTGACGCGTTTTCCAGAAGACGGCCGCTCGCCAGTGACCGACGCTCAATATATCGACGGACGTCGGTCACGTTCTGACCCTCTCCTTCCCCCGTCTCTTCAGCCTCCTTCGACTTCACCCTCTTTCCTTAACCGCCCTTCCTTCATTCCGCTCTATGACTTGCCCCAGACCGGTCCGCAATATCCTAGCCCGTCTCCCTTCGTATCATCAAAACCGATCCCGCCAAAAAGGGATAGAGTTCTCTCGACTATATTGCTTGGAATACCCGATATTTATTATATTTACGACGCTCAAAAGACCACAGGTTGCAAAATAAGTTTTGGCCACGGCTTAGATGCGAATGGTGCTTTTTCGCGGTAGAGATTTTTAAATGGCACCCTACATGAGCAGCCTCTTCCCAGAGCCGGTAAAAAAGGACGAAGTTACATTATTTCAGAAAACAATAACCCAACAAGTCTGACCTGGGCAAATAGCTGACGTTAGGTAGCGAAAGCTCGTTGAGAGCTTTTTTCTGAAAAATGGGAAAGACAGGGAGGCAATATGAGCTATGCGGCGAACAATAGAGGGGCCTTTCCATTATATTCCTACATTTTTTGCCCGTTTCCTTAATGCATCTTGACATGTTTCTCAACTACGCTATTCGCATGTCTGTACTTTATTCCTACTCAAACATTCTTTAAAAAATCACATTAAACCATAACAAATTTATTTATTATATGTTTAAAAAAAACAATCACTTTGTACTAAACTTCTTACATACTCGACATAACCAGTAATGGATTTTCTAATTCATACACTCAAGAATTCATTGAATGAATTGGCATTTACTTGGCACTCCATTATAGTTCGGTGAAAAAATAACAATACATTTTACTTCTACAGAGTGCCTAAGCTGGAATAACTATCAACTTTATACTTTATAAATTTGTAGAACTTAAATATATTGTTATTTTTTTTACCGTGTTACTCAACGATTCATTTTTCGGTAGAATTTATCTCAGTTCGAATCTATATTTTCCTTTTGACCATTTTATTTATAAATCATTGACCATCAGAGTATAGCTTTGTAGAAAGTAACAGATGTTCAAAAATAATCGGAGAAATTACTTTGAACAATCAAGCATATGAAAGCTTTACGTTAAAAGTAACCAGCTTCCTGAAAAATTTTGTTTTTATTTCGTGTCAATTTCATTTGTTTAGTATTCAGAACCATTAGACTGTTTATTTTTTTATTTTTAACGTTTACATCACATTATTAACCTGCTATTCATTTTAAGCTGTATTATAAAAGGGACGTTAAAAATATCTTATATCTTAAGCGTAGATAATATGTATATTTTACTATAATTATTCTTACATGAAGAAATTTTAAATTATTGGTGTAACTAATTGTTCTGATTTTGTCAGCTTTTTTTTTATAACTCGATAAATTGAAGGTTTTTTTTTATATTGTCACCTATGTTTTAAAAAAGATAAATCTTTTCCTTTGCCAAGACGTAATCCCCCAAAATTCATATCGATGTACGGAAAGCCGATATTTATTTACAATCCCATTCTAAAAACCTTTTGCTACACTAATAATAGATGATATTTTATAATTTCTGCACTTAAGAAAACGTTAGGAAGTAATGATTCATATTGGGTAAATTTGATTCACAAATCAAAGAAATTGTACTATAAAAATACATACTCGATCCAGAAATGAGTTTACAAATTCATTTTTATGTCCTCATCTGCCATTTGATTACATTTCGGAATAGGGTGAGAGCAGCGCATCAGAATCACCATATATGCAACAATTTACAGAATTCAACAAAGTCACACACGTCAAGTGGCTAATATTAATCTAAAAAATAAATCATCCACCCCATTGTGCACCGCCTTCTGGACGTGTGGCCGAAAGTTTCTGGTCAGCTTTGCACCGAATCGACGCTGCCGAATGATCATGGACTTTTCGAACAGTAGCACAGATGACCGGCCAATTTTATAATAGGATTTCTGAAACTAAGTGCTTCTCAAACTGTAATAAATTTTACGCTTAAAAATCTTCAAAATAATCACTAATACAATAGAAATCTGAATTAGATATTTATATGAACATTCTAAAAAAATAGGATAAATAACACAATGATTGAATTATTTTATTTTTGATGAATGTAGTGATACTACTACCATTGTTATTTTGTTAAGATAAGGTGCATTTTTTCAATAAATGATAAATGAATTATTCCAATATTTTTTCCTATATTTTACAATTCAAATCTTTACATCGAAAGTTCCATAAATATTAAAATATATAATACCCAATATACTTGAATTTGTTGCTCAAATTCAAGCAAAGCATTACTACAACTTTAAATTTATCACTTCATGTATATTTTCACTAGATGAGTTAAATAAAACGTAAGCGAACGCTCAATATTTTTTTAAATGAATATAATACGTTCATTATTCAATAAACCTTTTTGAAATAACATTTCAAAAATATTCGTACGGCATCGCGTCTTGTCACTTGGAGCATTGCCTCGTCGCTCGCAGCCTCCCTTGACCATTGGCCGAGAATTGTAAATGGCACATAAAATAAATGAACGTGCGCTGGGAGGTTTTTGGGGGGGTCCGTGGCGGCTTAGGGGTGTCCAGGGGCTGTGTAGGGGGGCGCTGCTCTGTTGCAGACAATATAAATTACATTTCTACGATTATATTCCGTTGCTGCCACTGTTGGGAGCGGGGCATATCCTACGTGCGTTCTGGACACCACCCGCCCACCCCAAAATAGGGGACGGACAGTCCGAAAAATAATGCTAAACTGTTTTCCGCATTATTTTTAACATTTTTATATTCATATAAAACGATACAAATATAAATAACAAAAGAAATATAAAAGTATACTTCGTGATGGAAAACAACATGTTAAATTGAATTGTTTGATGATTTTATATATTTCTATTGAAATCAAATATTTTGCTCTATAATATGAATTCTTTTCAGAACATCATAGAACCTATATAGTATCATCAAATTAATTTTAAGAAATGTGCTCAAATTATGTTATACAAATTTCAATTATAATCAATTATTTCTCACTTTTTGAGTCACAATATCTTAGAAACAAAATTCTAAACTATCTTTCAATGAAATGTGACAAAAATAATTTATTCGGGGGTTTCGCATTTGATGCAAAAAATAATAATTTATAATATATTTAGAATTTTTTAATTTTGTACAATTCCACACGTGTCACACACACCCCGAGAATCACATTTCGATAACTTCAGACTCTCTTTTACGCGGATGGAATATAACTAACAGTCAAATGGCAACAACTGACTTCGATCAGTTCTCTTGCATCAATGTGTTAGAACGCCTGAGGGTGCCGAAAGGTAAAACCCGGATTGTGAGTGAAAAAACATGTTGAATTATACACAGTTACAACAATTTAATTTTGACATTAAAATTCTATTAAACACTTTTAAACGATATTGTAAGAAATTTTATAAATCGATTTACATGTTTTTAATATATATGACAGGCTTCCTAGTCGATTAAAAAAGAAACAATTCATAGCGAAAGCGATGTGCTAACCGCGGTCCTATTCTTGTTTTTCCTTTCCATGACTAAACTTCTTGGAAAAGAGAAGTTGGACAATTGAGTATCAAGAATTGGAACAAAATAACTATTGAGATAAACCCCATTAGAATATTTGCTCCACATTAGACGGACACGTTTTAAAAATATGTAACCATTACATGAAAAAGACATCGCTAATGGAGTCAAAAAACAATCCGATGTTGTGCTAGCCATAAAATATGATGTCTAATAATACGTATTGAAGTTTATCTTTTAAAGGTCATACAACTTTGTACGATGCCACACTTAACATGTGGAATCGTACAAAGTTGTAACAATTTAAATTTGATATTGAAATTTCATCAAGCAACTTCAATCGATATCATAAATCATTCATATGCATGTCATCAATATATATGCATGTCAAAAACGGTCATTGATGTTTCGTTCGTACAAGTGACATCGTTTCAAAGTGGTTTTTTATTGTATAAGAATCCAACATCAATATTTCCAGAACGATGAAAATATACTGATAGTGTTTTATTTTATACAGAAAGGGTAATTGATAAAATATTGCTTACCCTGCCCAATCCGTCCCATGTCTCATCAACATCCCGGGGATATATGATGCAAGAGACGGACATTAATTTTGGTAACTAATATTTATCGAGTAATCACCGTGAGTGATTTTTATTTCCCAAATTCTACTTACATTCTTCTCTTTAATGAAAGGTGAAATACCAATAAAGAAAGTAGTACTTCGAAGATTATTTAGAATAAAAACATGATCTAGTATGATTAACTTATACATTTTTTTATATAGAGATTTTTCCATGCTGCGTATAATTTGTATTACTTTCGATAGTCATGTAACACTTCGAACACGTCTACATTCTGATGGTGTGGTTAAAAACAATGATATTTTTTTTTTTTTTTAAATAATAAAAACACATTTTTTTAGTACTTATTTCCACAATATATTTTTTGATCAGGACCGGTTTCGCTCATCGCGAGCATTATCAACTGATGATCAGTTGATAATGCTCGCGATGAGCGAAACCGGTCCTGATCAAAAAATATATTGTGGAAATAAGTACTAAAAAAATGTGTTTTTATTATTTAAAATATAATGCCTTTCCATCAAGAAGTGACAGTTAACACCTTAAAAGTGATTAATGATATTTAAGTTTAATTCAAGCAAGTTTTTTTAATATCGTAAATTATGATCCAATCTTCTGATGGGCCAATTGACCATTAGTACTTGTTGGTTAATAAAGCGAATTGCTAGGTCTTTAAATTAATTTCAATGCCACTTAAAGAAATTTTTCGTTTGACGACAGAGATTTTTTTACAACACCAGTCTTCTTTGACTATTAATTATCGTTACATTTACTGCAAATTCCAAGTGGCCATTATTATGAAAAATAAATTAGTAATTGTAGCACTGTATTGAAATTTATTTAAAATACATTAATTGAAAAGGTTAAATGCATGCCTTCATTCTTCTGCTTCAAATATATTATGGATGCCTTAAATATAATATGTACGGGTAAAATGCAAATTGTAGAAATGTTGAAAACTAAATGTGAAAAAGTTTCATATAAAATAGCGCGTAGTTTCGAGTGCAGAGGCATACCATATAATATAATTTTTGAGGAGAATCTATCCTTTATGTATAATTTTCGCTGACAAATAGCGTCTATTAAAAGCGTCAAAATTGTAGTTATGAAATCTCATCTGTGTACACCAGTCCATGATTCTTTTGCAATTTGTCGAGTAGTGCAATCATAAAAATTTCGCATCTTACTGCCTAACAGAACCTTTTCATCAACTTGCCCATATTTATTTTCATGTAATTTTAAACAGTTAACATCATTTATATGTTGCATTTATCTTTGATTTCACTATTAAGTGGTTTTAAAATATTGTTCGTGATAATAAGTCATGTAATTTAATAGCTTGCTTAATAATAATAAAACAAATTTAAAAAATCCTTAAAATGGATATGAGAAGAAACTTTTGGAATTAAATATTGTAAATTTTCCTCTAATAGACATATTATATGTATAATATCCAGCTATGCTTGTTTATTTTTTCTAGATATCATTTTTTCCATTAAATAAAATCAATTTACTTTTTCAAACGCCATTAACAATAATGACCGCGATGTCCAAATGGGCATAATATTTTTTTTTACCTCAGCAGAACTAATTGAGGAGCTCGTATAATCGCAACGTAAGGAAGGGGGTAAATACAAATAAATGAAATTTAATATACTCCTTATTATAGGTAATGAATGCATTCATATACAGTTACATTATATTAATAATTTATATATAATATTTGATATAATTTTACAAATAAATTGACCGGGTGCATTTAGCAAAATTGTTTTAGTTTATACAAATAAACACAAATCTGTCATATAATTATTGACACACCATAAAAAGAATCTGGTTTCATGTATTGAGAGGCTATATCGAAAAACTAACGTCTCAAAACCGTTTTTTTTTTCTTCGTTAAAGATAAAACGATACAATTGAAAATCGAATTGCTACAGAATCATTCAACTCAGATGCATTTCTCTTTGAAGAAATCGAAACTAAATAAAATCCTTTCGGTTTTCAAATTCGGTTTTACGTGGGATAAATATTTTAAAACGAGGTAATGAGCATGCGCTTGTTATATACACAATCATCAGAATATCTCAGATTCATGTTAAATTTTACTTTTAGTGTTACGATTGTTAAAAAGTGAATTCTATATTGAAACATTTTCGTAAGAAGAAATAATTAATCCAAAACAGATGTTTAGTACAGAAATAACTTGCACATCACCATTGAAAGTTGTTTATGAAGTTTCAACATACATTGCCATTAGAGTTTGCTAATATAAATTAATTCATTAAAATAATCTTTTAAAGCTTTAAGTATTATTGTAGCGTATGAGGCTTACAGAAATATATAAATCAGGATTATTATGTTTGTGTTCATGGTGATCATTTTGTTTTATGGAAGCATCACAAAAAAATCTTTCCTCATTGGTATTCTGATAACACGTAGCTCTGTTCGCTTCCTCAGCTCAAAGAACACCCGCCCATCTTCACTGCCCGCGAGCGCCTGCAAAGGGCGGAGAAGATATAAAAAAAAGCTGTAATGAAATATATGAAAAAATGATTTATGGTTGGACTGTCTTAAATATACTGTTTATAGCAGCTGAGTGCGAAAGCCTTCTACTCTATGCTTTAATTTACGATGAGATTGTATTTAAAATCAGTCATTCGCCATAAACGAGTTATTACAGTTCAATGGTTTTTTTTTTATTTTATTAAGCAATCAATAATTTAAATTACTCTTTTAATTGGAGACGATAATAAAGAGACTCACACAATAGCAATTACTAAACTCAAAATATTTAACAATATAAACATATTGTATATATTGTCATAGCATTGAAAAAAAATCCATTACCTCATTTAAGTTATAGCGACTTCTTATCAAGCGTTGAATTAAAAAAAAATTAAAGCAGAATCAAAATGCTCCACACTCGAAATGAAGTCAACTTTAACACATATAATTTTGCAACAAATAAAAAGCTGATCAGTTTTAAACAGAATTGTATTACTTGAGTAGAACATTAAGAAAAAACTTCTTCTCAAACGCCTCAGAACAAAAATATAGTCCAAATCAAATAATCATATATCGAAAGGGTTTATACACGCACTATAGGGCTGTATCATATTAGTTAGAAGGTGATATATTTTTGAATTATTTTCTGTTTGATCATGACTGCAATATCATTTAAACAACGTGCTAGCTCTAGAAACTATTTCAAGCAGTTAAAACGCAAAAGTGATATTAATGATACATTTTTTAATAGATATCGATTGCATTTCTCACGTATTACGCGTCAACACATTCTTAATATTGTGGAATTGATTTATTAAATATTGACGAGTCATTTAGTTCACAAGCATTCAAAGAGAAATGCACATCGGTTAATAAATATCTAATAATAATCGCGAGTCGCTTGAAACAATTGCAGCGGAACAAACACCATCTGCGAGCATGTGTGCATGCATCATTTGAATTTTTTATACAATTTATACACTATTTTCTTTCTAGGGCAACACACTTTGCTAAAGACAGACACAATAAGTAGACTAGAAATCTCAGCTCATTACATTTCAACTGGCATATGATTATGATGTTAATATTTAATTAGAAGTTACGTTTCAAACAATAAGTGTTCCGGCCTTCATTTAATTGTTCAACAAGTGAAACGTAATCGATTTAATAGAGAAAATTTCTTATTGTTAACAACCTTGCTCTTTCTTTTAAATTATGATGTTTACTAATAATTAACATCAATATTTCGTAAATTTTACATGTGATTATTCATATATTCAATAAAAACATTCGGTTTCGCGGGTTGTTATCTTCGGTATAATACACGAATGAACCCAAACTGTCAAATACATAAGCTTAGAGGATTTAAAGTCTACACTCTTCTATCTAGCACCTTTATTATACATCCATCGTATGAATCCGTTGTATGTAAAAAGATTATAACGATTAAATCAATTTCAATGCTTGAATTAATCTATTTATTATAGCATGACAGGTTACGACTCTTTGAAAAACTTATTTAGTATTATTTGATTAAAAAAATTGTGTACGAAACTGGCCACACAAATACTAATAACCACAACCATGGGATAGCGTAGTGGAACTTGGGTTTACCATACACTACAAATACTTCAAAGGTATCTGACCTTTGCGCATTTCTTCTTAAAAATAACGATGCTTTGGAAGGACTCTAAATATTCTCCATTTTAAAGACACTGGTAATTAATTGGGATTTAAGAAATCTCGTGGTGACACTGGAAGCCATATTAAGTAAAAGAAACATGGCTTATGACAATTATATTTTTTTTTTAAATAGATCAAACACTTTCATTATGGAAAATGAATGAACTATAAATTATTTGATTTCATATTTCTAAAAATGTTTTTAGTTTATATGTATTTGAGAAAAGATTTTAATTTTTAAGAGGTAACATTAAAGTTTGTGAATAAACTGAAAACTATATTTATTTAACCATACAGATACTTTCTAGATCATTTTCTCAAATTGCTCTCATATGTATATTTTTCTTACGTTTCTTTTACTATTCTACTATTCTTCTTGGATAGGTTTCATACATTTCAATCTATGTTTTACAAAATTTTAGGTTTATACAGTCCTCAGTTAAAATGAATTATATTGCATAGTATTAAAATATTGCAAATTACTTGAAAAAATAATAGTTTTACGGTATTGATTTATACAGTTTTAAAAAACCCTTATTTCATATTGGCTCAAACGCTACTGATTTCTGTAGATAAAGCCCGGCAAAACGCTCGTCCAATACGTGAGCACGGCTTAGAAATGAAATTGATGAACTTTCCTCGCAGTAATAATGGGTTTGGCACGTACCAACATAATTCCCAGCAAAAGTTGTTGCCGGTAGATAGAGAAACGAGAAAAAATAAGGGAAGAATTTTCCGCGCTCAACACCCCAAATGGTACCTACACTCAGCCTACCGCCTCCACAAACTCGAAACCATAAAATAATTTGCTACAGTATCAATGAAGTCATTTATATTTGCCAAAATTTTAGCTATATCTTTCTTTTAATGGCTCCGGTGATTATTTTTAACAAAAGTTTTCATATACATATGAGTATTAAAATATAAATAAAAGAGCGTTTCTTTTTTATATGTGTGTCTATTGTTTGTTTATACATGTAATATTTAATTTAATAGAAAGTTGAATTAACCCAACTTTTTAGGGTTTATGGAATAAAGATTTATACGCACAAAAAGACATGACGACAAAGTATGCTTAGTTGTAATCATGCATCTTAATATATGGGCTGAGTTGCCATTTTCAAAATTTACAAGATTTCTTCACGCACGGTGTAATTTATGTATATTAAATTGCCTCCAAGAAGCAGAGAAACGATCTTTTTTATCAGCGGTCAAAGCGAGAAACATACAGAGAAAATTATACTTGTTCAAGACAACGAGTACTCATTCTGCCGCTTAATCCCTTGTATAATAAGATAGCCTTCCTTTTCTTCAGATATTATCATCAGAATCCGCAAGTATCGAAGCGGAAACATTCGGAAAGACAGAGTGGGTAGTTTTGGCCCAAGACTCTGCTACTACTAGGCGAAGGGTGGCCGACTTCGTTAGTTAGAAATGACCCCAACAGTCCGGTCATTATTACAGATGGGTTTCCATTTCAGGCTGCGGAAAAGCCTTTTCTTCGTAGTGAAGGCTCTCTCGCTCCGACGTCCCGAGGCACCGGGCGTCCATTTCGCTCGGTGGCGAGAGAAAAGTTATAACTATATCGCAGAGTAGAGGGGGGGTCTTATAATGTAATGTGCTAGCCCCCATCTGTCTGAGAAACTTCTTTAACTCGATATGCCTGCCTGACTATGGTAAATTGTAGCATAACGTTTATTTTATAAATGAAATACCTACAACGTTGAGCTACTTCCTCCATTACTAAATGTACAAATTTAGTCGGGTTCATTTACTTGAAGCCATTTCTATCATTATATATCACAGCTCAATAACCTTCGCATTGTATCGACCATTTAAAATATCATCAATTAAAATTGTTACCATAAGTTATTTATGGAAATAATTGTAATATTTTCATCGAATCGTATAGCTGACTCGGCTGAAAAGCAAAATATGTTTTGTGTTATTTTGTTCTCGTGCAATCAATAAAAAATATATGACTATTTATTGAAATTATAATAAAAAATAACATCTTCATAAATATCTGAAATCTCGCCGATTTCTATAAATTGAAATATCAATTACACAATTTTTATAAATAGAGATATATTTGTGAAAATGATCTATAATATAACATGTACGATATCATTATATCACAATTTTAGTTATAGATTCAACTTATTTCAATTTGTACTGTAGGATACAGAAATTTTTACCGAAATGTGAGTAAAACTTTCTTTTATCTTAAAGCAGTGTACTAAATGGAACATTTTTTGTATAAAACTAAAATTTTAACAAAACGACATATTCACGCTCGTTTTCGCCCAAAGAACGTAGTCGCAGGTGTTCTCACACATAGCCTGTTCATTTATGAACTCTATTTCGACAAAAGGGCTAATACACGATCGTTCTTTCCCGTTATTACTATAGTTGGAGCCACGTCGGCTATTTATCTCATGAAGATTTTCCCTCATTCCATGTTTTCGTTAGAAAATCATTTTCTTCTAAGCAATGGCAATACCCAAAGTAAATTTATTTGATTATGTCGTACGACACGATCAAAAGTATTCTCTCTGTACTTTTTTTTTAAAGTGTGCTAATTTTCAACGAATTCTTCCAGAATACATAAGAATATAATTTTCACTTAAATTTATACTTGCAAGATTGTTTACTTTTGCAGAAAGCATATTTCAAAATTATATCCAATCGTTTATCAACGAGTTGATTTTATCAAAGCTTTATGAAATATTTGTACTTCGATATTATATTCTCTTCAAAATATTGTACGGCTTTGTTAAATATTAGTGTGTTTCTTAATTGTTTATATTATATTATATATATGCTTTAACCCTCTGACTGCTAACGTCTCAAATGTTGAGACGGCTGATTTTACTGTTTTTAATAATTGATACGCGAAAACATATGAATTAACAATGGTTAACCCTTCATGTACTCGCTTACTTAATGCATTGCTTGATTTGTCCTGACAAACTCAATAAGACTGCTTCAAACAAAAATCATACAATAAAATTTTTAAGTGAAGACTTTGGAAAATCTTTTAAAATGCTCAGCACGAAACGAATTAAAATTCACGGATTTAAATTTTAAATATGGTAAAATGGTCTCTTATGTGAGATATAAATTGAACACAAATAATACTCCAGTTTCTGGATAAATTTTGCATTCACTTACTATTATATTCTGATAAGATGTAAAATACTAACCAAGAGTATCCAATTGTTTTTAACTCTTTCTAAATGAATATTTTTTTGTTGATTCTGGTACCTTAATTGTTTTCAAAATTAACCATTGTAAATACATTTATTTTGCAATAACAATGCGAACACTAGCGATTTAATAAAACCCCTCTTTAATTGGTCTGCTTTGATTGGTGTGCTTATCAAAGCTGCTTAAAATATATAATGGTTTTCACTCAATAGCACAAAAATGTAAAAGCAGCCTTTCTTAAGCTTTGACCATTTATTGTAAGTCATGCGTGTTAACCCAGCCTTACCTTTGACACGCGTGGCCTGAAAGTTTTCTTACAAGATCGAAAAGGTTTTGTAAATTTAGATACTCAAGTGATTTTTCAACTGTGGGTGAGAAATTTTTACAATTACTAAGACAATTTGTTACAATTAATATTTCCGTAATATTTTAATGAAAATTTTCGTCATTTAAATTTTGAATTGTTGAAACATTGTACAATTCCACATGTTTTGTCAATCTCGACCCGAGTTTCACCTTTCGGCATCTTCGGGCATTCTATCAGATAATAAACGGTTCGCATCGATTATATATTATACAAGCTGAATTACACACGAAAAATATCGACCCTAACAATAGCTTTAAATACAAATATTCAATAAATCAAATTTAATTTGTTGTAGGTTTTTTTCTTATTTTTATTGGATATAAAAATGTTTTATAGGATAGATTAAAATATGGTATAGGTCATACAGTAACCGATAATTAAAAAAGAGTGGGTTACCATTCACCATTCGTGTATTAAACGTATTAACGTATTTTTAACAAAAAAAAGGATTTTAGATAGAAGATATTTACTTTACTCTAAATCAAATAGCTACAGGTGGAGTTGAAACAACAAAAATACTGGTAGTACTGACAGAAAGCAACGAAATACTACAGTCTACTGTTAAAAAAGCTTACTACAATGTAATCAAGATACGTGCCATAATTTCATGGCATATACTATGTGGAAGACATCACTAGAAATATGAAATCCTTATCTTAAAACAGTAATCAGTGTTTGTTAATAAACGGTATTTACTATCGCAAGTCAGGTAGGTAATCTGATCTCATTTTTTTCTTTCTTAACTTTCGATTCATAGATTTCTTTTTTTATCATTAAATGTATTATTTATTTATTTTATAATAAACATGCACAATAAAATTACACAGCTTTCGTTTTAAGCATAAGTGGCCACATATAAAACGTGAGAAAACGCTCAAAGAAAAGAGAAATTTGACTCCATTTGTCATTCACTATCTACTCGTATACAGTCACAAATATATCAATGTGTGTGCTAAAAGTATGTCATATCCATACGCGATGAAATTAATGTTAAACAACATTTTTATTTATTAGATATTGATCGATAATACATGAAAAACTTTTTCTCGAATCGTGCAAAAATGTACTGAAAATATTTACATCGTTTATATGAACCTATATAATAAGTCACTTCTCAAGTGTTAAATGAATTATTAAAAAGAATGGAATTATATTTTAAATTATAGCAAGACATTTTTTCAGAAAATTTCATTTTTGATCAAGATTGGTTTCACTCGTCGCCATCACTTGATAATACTCACAACGAGTAAAATCAGTCACGATCATAAAAATAATGGTACTAAGATATACGATAATTATTATGTAAATTTATATATACAATATATACCAATCACAGTTAACTAAGGCTATGATCCAAATACATGTCTGAAATAACTTTCATAATCATTGATTTGATTCGATTCTGTGTTTTTATCTGTGTAATTCAAATATACTTTTATATAACCAATGCAGACTATTTACTAAAAATCAGTTCTGCTTAATTCTAGTGATAGAATGCCTGAAGTTGCCGAAAAGCGAAACACGGTTCGTAAGTGATAATACATATGGAATTGTACAAAATTTTTGAATTTAAATTCAAATCATCAATTTTCAATCGAAATAAGTTCAAAGAATATTTTGTTTCCCATTTTGAATGTTAAAAAACTTGTTCATATGTAATCAATTAATAGTATATTGAATAAAGCGCGAGCTTTGTGTTGGTAGATGTACAAAATAAACAATCATAAAGATACATCCCTTCTTACACGTGTGCGATATTTACTGTAGCCTTCAACCACGCTCGATCAAAATTACACCGCTGAAAAAAATTTATTAGTGAACGTAATGCATCCACCTTATAGATTATGGCCTGGATTCGTTGCATGCCTACCCAGACGTCAACTTTACCCCCTTCTATCGTCCTACCAGACTACCAGCTCACACCTCCGTCACTAATTTGTTAAAGTTAAACGGGCACGAACGCCGGACCGTGGAAATCGGTCATTTTACTTTGAATGTTCGACATGACGTCGATTAAAAGGGGTGATTTTCCGACGCCTGGACGCTTCTTATTAATATGCATTGGATTATAAATACTAACAGTGTTAAATCATACAACTTAATAACATATGTTTCATTAAATCAATGACAAAAAATATATAACAGAATTCGTTTCACAATACATCTTAGAGTTTTAAACTCATACAGTGAAAAGATTTCGTGGGTAACTTGCTTATTTCTTGTTACCTATTTCCTATCAAGAATCATTTTAAACTATCAAAAACTACTTATTTCCCATGTAAAAGCCAATTCACAGGAATAATTTTGTGGTAATTATGCCACGCTAATATTTTTTTTCAACGATGATTTATTTTAATCAATTCAGTTGTGTTGCATCCGTATGATAGATTGCATGAAGCTGGGGAATAGAGAAACCCGTGACAGTTGTAAAAAATATGTCAAATTGTACAAATTTTTATCAATTCAAATTTAGTATCGCGATGTTATCATGCACCTTTAGTTAATATCTTAAATAACATGTCAAGCAAATCCATTATTATGACAATTGAACCTTAGAACATATTTAAAAATATATCAATTGATGCCAATATCAGACTTAATTCAAAGATTATCCCAGTGAACTTCTAGTTAATATACTGTTAAAAAATTACAATTATTAGCTTTATATATAGATTATAATTGTCCAGTTTACGATTCTGGAAATTTACCTATCATAACGATATGTCACTTTTAAGGTGTGAACTGTCACTTCCTCGTGGAAAGACGTGATATTTTAAATAATTGAAACACATTTTTAAGTCTAGTCTAGAAACCGGTCCTAATCATAAATATAATATATATATATATTGTTGAAATAAGTAAAAAAAAATAATAAAAAATAATGTTATATATATCGTCATAATATTATAGTTATGCTATGAAAAAGATCTTGAAATTTATTCCTTTTCTTAATTAAACAGGAGCCAAATCTGTAGCTTTATATTTAAATAACTGAAATACGGTAAATATGATAGTATATATTGTTATTATTTTTAAAAACATGTTTATTGATCAGCTTATCTTTTTCAAACGTTTTTGAACAATCCCAATAAACGACACGAATATAAAATTTCTTATAAAAATTTTCAAAATGCTCAGGAATAATAATTTAAATCGAAAACTCATTGACGCGTCAAAAGCTTCCTGCAGCGGGAATATACCTCTACCCAATAATATATAAATTGAATACAAAGCCCAACGACTAACATAGCAGTCAAATAATCACTGTAATCTGCATTGCTCTCTACATCAAAGGCTCTCTCTCTCTCAGTTATATTATCAAATGTTCACCTCAAATGATTCCTCATTGAGAATGCAGAATAATGCCAATAATACCAAATAGCAGTGCGCATCCCTTATGATAAACCGCTTCGTATTATTGCTACACGGTGTACTATAAACTTAATTCGTCTTATTCAACCTAATAAAAAAAGCATCATTTTCATTACACATGAAAATAGCGCGTTACTTTTCTAGTTAAAAAGTAAATATTAATGATATTATGTTACAAACATTAATATTATATCTTTTCTCAGTGTGAAAATTTAATTGCTATCTGCTTTCATGATAATAAGATATTCGTCTAGGAATCAGATATTTTCAACATTAAGTACAGGCAAATTCTATACATATTTATACAATACTAGTATGGTGTATGTACTCCGAAGATGTATCTTATGGGTAGCTTTCTTCTCGATGTGACAATCGGTTTTTATTAAGCACCCTTTATTGAAATATTTTATTTTGATTCTATAAACTTTACAATTAAGAACGAACAACGCTTAAATTTTACTACAAAATATTGCCGAACCTTAAAACCATATTACAATAAAAAAAACGCAGCTTAATCGAAATCTTTATTGATATACGAAATAATTTATGATATCAACTGAAGGTTCTTGATGGAATTGTAATATCAAAAAGTTTGAACCAATCAAATGTGATATAATACATGTTTTTTTTACAATATTTCATATTTATATTTTCTACACTTTCATTTGAATTAAATACTATAAAAGGTGAATTACAATGATAATCATCCAGTACCTAGCGCATAATCGAGGGAAATTTTAAATTTTCTTACTTATTTACAAATATGATCAAGATACTAGGTGCCTTAATTTATTTTACTTATTGATAAGAATTGTTTACATTAATAATGCATATACATCTCGTAAAAGCTCTTATGGTCGTACTACGATATAACCGGTGAAAATGTTTTATTCAAAAGACTATAGTAAGGTGAGGTAGGCGGTATGACTATGGGTGAGAAAGGGCGGGAGAAAACTAATAAAGCCTCCTGTGGGCGGCCTACAAGCGCCAACTACTGTATCTATTTTCAATATACATATTGATAGGAAAATCACAACACCAACACAAGCATTAGAAACTCTATTGTTTAGTTAGATCTGTCACATACATATTTACGAAAATTACAAAACCTATTTACCCGTATATATCGTACCCACAAAACATGAGCTAATTCGCTTGGAAGAAACTTAAAAACTCGATTTTATTTTCTGATTTTTCTTTTCAATTACTTTCGTCAAAAGAAAGTTTTGATAAAAACAAATACAAATTTATTCACTTCATGAATAATAAATAAAATTTTCTTGTGAATCCGAAAAAAGAATGTCTAAATATCGATTATAGAAAAGTGGAGAAATTTCACACTGCCCAAACACTAAACTGAAGCGCATTTATGAAATACGTCTATTTCTTTTTTTGTATAGATTATTGTAACATGACTTCGAAATAGCACCCTTAAAAATAGTAAAGCGAGTCATTCATTGTTATATTTTTAATATATAAAAAAATACGATTTGTTTGATTTTTTTCAATGTACTCCAGTAAACATAAAAAAATCTACTAATCTATTATCGTCTCTTTATCGGAGAATCGACCAATGCTGAGCATATTATCCGTTGTGTTTTTCATTGTCAAGGAAACCTAACCTTTATCTACGACTGATTCTTTTACATATTATAATTCTATTGCTACCGACATATTAATGTTATGAATTATTTTAATCATATAATTCTGATTTAGTATCGCCTATAGTGATATCGGATAACAGTTTCATTTACTTGTTGCCAGTATACAGTAGAGAATGTAGCCGCGCATCCATTATCATTTTCCTGCGGTTCGTCTCTGGTCGCAGTTTGTAGTCTGTATTCGCACATATATCGTCATTTCTGTGATAAGCTTCGTACAGGAAATTACAGTGCCATCGCTAAGCCATAGTGCTGCGCACACAGTTTAATGAAATTTGCCCCAGATCAAGTTTTCTGAAACGTGAGCGGCCATTCCCGACAGTGTGCCTCGATTATAGCTGAAAAGCTGTTTAAAAGTCGCCGAAAACAATTAACAGAATTTATGGGGATAAGTCTACAATATAAAAGTCTGACATCAGACGAATAAACATTTTATCATACATAGTAATTAGGAAATACTTTTGTTTCATCTTTTACAAATAAGAAAATACATTTTTGAAAGCTATAAAAATATGACACGGTGAAAAAATAGCAATGTATTATAGTTCTACAAATTTTTTTATAAGGTATATTTGAAAGCTATTTCAGATCACGCCATCGTCAGAACTATATAGTTCAACACCCTATCATAATGGAGTTCTACCAAGTAAATGCCAATTCAATCAATAAATAAAAATATGTATTTTAATGACATCAGTTAATGAAAAAAAAATGTTTTAATTAGGTCATATCATGGTCATCCCAAAATATTGAGAAAAATAATATTATATGCATATATAATATTATTATATATTTTTAATTCATCAACATTAATGATTCTGCGTAAACTTGATTGAATAAACAAGGATACATTTTTTTATGTTTCAAAGTAGTTTATTCGGAACACGGATGAATTTCTTGCCAATCCACGATACTTTTCGATACTCTTTTTATCGTCCTCATTTATCTGATGTCAGTTAACACTTCGCCTGCGCATGATACACAACAGCGAGATAATGAGAGTGTGAAAGAGTTAATGATGAGGATATTATAATATTTAACAATACCATCGGTAAATAATAATATCAAAATACTGTATGTCAATAATTGAATCATCGCTTCAATAAATTTAATATTTAAGCTTTTGCACATATGATTAAAACGTGACCATCGACGATCACAAAAAGAGAGTTGCAATCGCATCATTCCAAATTGTTAATAATTTCAACAAAATGATTTCTTTCATAAAACGAATAATTTTTTTTAACAGTAAATAGATCTGCAAGCTTTTATTATTACGATTTCAAAAAATATATAAATCGTAGATAACAACGCATTTACAACACGTATGGCTAAACGTTTTCAGACACACGCATTTCAAGCTGTTTTATGAACATTACATGTTATATGTTTTTCGCCTGTCTATATAAGTTTTTCATTATTGTTCAGAGGTTACCCTAATATCAAATTAGATTGAAATTAAACAAATTCTTTGCAACATTCTTAGATACAATATGTATAATCATAATTTTCAATCGCTTTTAAAATCTCATAAAAAGTTAATAAATTGGGAAAACTAAGTATGCAACATATTAAATAGAACACTGTGAAAAAATAGCAATGTATTTTAGTTCTACAAAGTTGAACTAAACAAAATAAAAAAATGAACTAAAATACATTGCTACTTTTTCACCGTATTATAATGAAGTTCCAGCAAGTAAATGCCAATTCAATCAATATATTAAATAGATTTTTAATAATTACTTACCCATCTGAAATACTGACCTGTTACCAAAATAGTCTTTAAAAAACGGTTGCATGTAATTTTATTAAATAAGCAAATCTAGGATGGGCATGAACGTCGTATGAAATAAACAAATTGTTATTGCATGAATAGTGAATATTATGTAAACGCATACAGGAGACCGCTCATTATGTTTGTATACTGTCTGCCTCCATTCAGGTGATTGCTGATTATCATCCAACATGATGCAACAAACAGCACCGCTGGCCCTGTCCTCCCTGGTCAGAGGCAAAGCTACCTACCCGATTCACCCCCTGAACGGTAACACCGCAACCTGTATTACGGGCTGAGAGCGAGACGTATATTTGCTTATGCAAAGAGGGAGGCGTCCTCTCAGTTCGGTTCCTATATTAGCAATGCCGTATAGTCGCCGGAACACGGTTCGAACTTAACTTGTACCCGCACATATCCGCATTATAAACACAAACTACGAGCAATCAAACGCCAATACTTTATGATGGCAATTCTCAAAGTTTTAACCAATGATCCACAAATATTTATCTTACGGATTGGGATGGAAGTATGAACGTGTACATCAGCTTTATCAACTAACAAAAATTTTGTTATAAATGTTTCAGATCATCTATGCCATCATTTTATTTTATTCATGAAACGAAATAATAGATAAACGTGGACGTTGTTTATAGTATACATAAAATTCAAACATTAAATAAAAAAACATATATGTGTTGCCAAATCGTACAGATCAAATGCAATCCCTAACATTACAATATTTCAGTTCGTGATAGCATAGTGTATTTAGCAATATTCCGATGCCTGTATAAGTATATCATACATATAGTAACAAAAAAATAATATCTGTAAAATTGGTGATACTGTATGAAGCGTACTGAATGCAAGGGGCCTAGATTAATTTTTTTAACAATTATTTATTTATGTTTCAAATATTTATATTATTTCAAAACGATCCAAAACATCAATTGAACAAGCGTAACGCGCCTATGGGCGAAACTAGCGAATAGTAACTATTCTCACGATTTTTAATAAACACAAAATTGGAACAAAACAACAGACGAGCTATGTTTTTCATACAAGAATTATTTTGTCTTCGTAAAGTTGAGAATAACTGGGATTGCTGTTATAACTATTATATTATAACCCTTATTTGTGGTGCGTTGTAGAACTACTGAACTATTATATTTATATAATACATTACTAGATACGTTGAAGATAGTTTTTTTATGCTCAATGAATATTATTGTACTATTGTAATGCACATAGTACTGTGTGATATTACTCAAAAACATGTTTTTATTTTTCACTGACACAAAATTATTTTTGAAAAATTGTTATAAATACCATAACAAGAGTTGAAAAAACAATTTATTTCGTCGTATCAAAATAACAGTTTTTGAACACAAATGGGTATATTCATCAAATATTTTCCATGGAACCGATGGTAACTTTGTGGAACTTTATTTTTTATATAAAATTAAAATTTACTAGTTTTTATTCTACTCATTGTATTTCTCACGTTGATTTAAAGTTTTTTGAAACACATCTTCCGATTTTGAATAACAAATTGAAATTTCATATTATATTACCAATATATTCGTTCACAGATATGCAATAAGCCTCTCGAACATTTAAAAAATTCAATTTTACATAATCAAAAATCAATTACTACAGTGTGACCCTTATTTTATTAATGTTGTACGAATGAGATTAACAGATTTTATTGCACCATTAGATGATAATAATAAACATAAATGATGCATTCAATAACCGCGTGAATTGACAAGTATGCCATTACTATAACACAGCAGATTAACGCATTTCTATCATATGGTTGGCATACATTTCACTTACACCAATTAAAACTGACCATTTATATTTGTAGATAATTTCCTTTAATATATGTAAACATCTCGTAAGTATTTTCAACTGTCGACATCTGTCAATTGATTTCTAATTCTGAATAATTTAATTCCAGTAGTTACTGTCAATGTTTATCATAAACAGGTGTTTGCCGAGAGATTTTAATATATTGTTTGATTGCCATTTTGGCGTGGGTTTTAACAGTCGTGAATTAAAAACGCGACAAATATATTATAGCAACCCGATACAACATTCGATAACCAAACGAGAGTTAAATATAAAAATATTTTTTCATCATCCAATCATCAATTATTTTGATGATTAGGAAATTATGTCAAATTTTGGGTAAAAATAATTTGCCATCAATACCCACTATTTATCGTTTAGTGAATGATTTTTTAAAAAAAGAGACTCTTATCTGAGACTGTATCAGAGAAACACAATCTTAGGCCAAAACCTACGTCATATTAAATGGCAAATTCGCTGAAAACATTGCTGCTGTTCAAGAAAGTGTTCAAAGCAATCCATCAACCTCAATTTAACACCGTACTCAAGGAATTAGTCTTAAGATAACATTTTTTAAATTATGACAGAGTATTGGTATCCATTGCCATTTAAAAATCAATTGACGCAAGAGTTTTCTCATAAGACCATTTACGACACCGGACACATGCTAAATTTGTCACATGATTACTCTAATTTTCATGAAAAATCATAATGATTTATGGGCCCATTTCCAGTTGAATTTATTCGTTAATTAACAGCATAGTTGGTTATAGTACAGAAAATTCTCAAATTATTCACCTCTTAGTCACCTTTTTATCCGTTAAAAATGACATTATGGTACACTTTGTGGTACGATAGAACCATTGACTTTTACTTTTTTGAATATGAACATAGCATCATGAGAACTGTTAATTAAGGAAGTTATCATAACATGATTGATAGCTTTTCAACACTAGAATTAGATGCTTTGGACTTGATGAAAACGTGGTTTCGACAAGATAATGCAATTTCACATACAGCGTATGTTACGATGAAATAACTGAGAGATTTGTTTCCACAGCAAATTATTTTAACAAATTGTATTGTCGACCAGCCTCTACGGTCTCCGAGCTTACAACTTGGACTTCTGTTTTTGATAATATTTCAAGATCATGTTTATTTCAACAAACTAAAAATACTACAACTTAAATAGAACATTTGTGACAAAATTAATGAAAAACTAGTTGAAATGTGTGAAAATGTGATAACAATTGATATGTAAAGAGCTCGCTTTTGTGAGGCTAAATTAGGCTAATTCTGACATTCTTTTGAAAATGCAATTCTTCCTAACATTCAATAAAACAATCATCAACATTAAGTCATTTTGTTTTCATTTAAAATAAATTTATCCAAAAATAAAATAGTAAGCCTTCACGGCGAACACCCTGTATTAATCATTCTCGTTTTCTCGCGATTTTTCATCACAGAAGATCATTCATCTTTCTGTTCAAAATTTCTCCCTAGAAAAAATTGAATTACTGTTTTGTGTGTAACAATGAAATGTAAAAAAATATTTAGTTAATAACAGTATACGCTTTCAAAAAAAACTCTATTTTACATTCAATGATAATTATATTATAGGTAGTTTATTTATTTTATTTATACAAAATTTAGATAACATCTGATTCTTTTTTGCGGTACTTCATGACAAGCGCTAATTGCGAACCATACAAACATTCATTCGCTTTCACTGTATTACTTACTGTACTTTGAAAGAAATTAAATTAGGCGCTTGCATTTTTAATAAGATAATTATCACTCTTGTATATATGCTCTTCTCTGTTGAATGTTACTATCGATAAAAATAGTAATTCAGTATTATGTTTTCTAATTATCTGTTGTTTTACAGTATAGAAGCTTGTAATATTTAACAGTAGAATAGATTTAGAAATTTTCATAATTAAGCATAAATCATTGACCATTGATGAAATTAATGTTTGTTTTAATCCCAGACCATTATGTTACCGTCGAACAAAATCCTATTCCTTTTGTTTTTCGCAAGCAGGTCTTCGAAGTTGCAATGTGCCTTCGGCTTTATCATTCATTCGCTCGCATTTTCTGTGGAAATTAAATCGCGCAAGAAGAGTGTACGTGATTCGAATGAATCGCTCCGCCCTCCGTGGCTTTCAGCCCTGCACAATTTCAGCACTAACTATATTATCTCTCTTATATCCTACAATACGGATGAACGTATTTTATCTCGCAATGGCAACCCTTTCTATCGTTTCTCATACTAAAACTCTGGTATTGTTCGTGTCAGAGCTGGATTGAAAAAGCACTTCAGAGCCATAAATAAAATTCCGAGCACACATCAAAACTTTCTCAATAAATCAGCCACCTACAAACTGAATCTGCCATAAATCTTCGACCTATTTTGAGTTTATATGTTATCATAAATATAGTAGATGATTTTATTTTTCTTTCTGAATGTAATGTATATAAACATTTCAGAAAATGTGTTTTATGAGTTCACAAAGAAAACAAAATCATCTATTCCAGATGTATAATGGCTTCTTCGTTTATACACACATTTTTGCCAAGACTTTTTAGAGATCTTATAAATCGACTTTACTTGTTTCATAAAATATTTGCTATTGTCTTCACAGAAACTTTCAAATCGTGTTACTTTATGTGATTTTGAATATTTTTCTTTTTTCAAAACATATCCATGTTAATCGCTTTCGTCGGTAATAAAGTAGATGTGAAATTTCAAAATATCATAATTTTTCATTGTATAACTTACAATGAGGTCTAATTATTCAAGAATTTATGACTCAAATGTATCCAATTCAACCAACCTTAACAATACTTATCTCGTATGTGTAGTACATTTCATATTTATTTGTTTTGATCGATACTGATACACCCCTTTATTATAGACGAGTTGTTTATGGAAATAATTCTGTTATGTTACTAAGCGCGCAAATTTTCCTATGCAGTGCCGCTGGGTGGTAGATTTGTACACATAAATGTGAAATTCCTGAAGCAAAGCACGTATCCACCAAAATACACACAGTTATTCGTCAAATTAAGCTTGTTAGTTTCCACCCCGAATTTGAGCACGCTTTTCCCTCCCACAAAACGAGAAATGCAAGACTCTACTTATATCCAAATAATTATTTTCAATACGTTAGAAAAATATGTCATACTCATTAATGAATTTTTAGTGATTGACTTCAACTATTCGCACTCTTTTTATTTTTATCAAGGTATTGATTTTTCAGATTTTTAGTCCCTCGTCTTATTTATTGTATCAGCAGCTTTAAATGCTGTTTCATTTGTTTAGCATATGAGAAAAATAATGTTTCACGTTTTTGCCAATTTAATAATAATATAGGAAGAGTTATGATAGTCTGTATTAATAATCGGTTATTAATGAAAATATGCATCTCGGCTTTGCTGTATACAAAATTTGGGGACTACTTCTAAGTTGGATTGAAAATTTTCAACGATATTATACAACACAGATCGAATTATTTCTTTTATTCTCATAAACTTACAAACATAAATAACATTATACAACAGAAATAAATAAATAAATTATTCTATGTTACAGCAATCGAGCAAGAAGCGGTCGAGAATATCGAGTTTCAAGATCGATAGCACCAAAATCGACAAGAACGACGTGAAGCTCTTCTATAATAACCATTTAAACGTCCACTCGACACAAACCGGCAGACGCTTTGGGTCCTAAGGCCATGGTGCTTATCATTCTGAGGTCGAGGGTATGGATTGGTCATAGTAATATCTGTAGGGATCCACGGTTGATTGTCTGGCAGGACGGACGACATAGTAGTTTCGCCTTAATAAATTAACCAAAATTTTTATAAAAGATAGACTAAACATTTACTTTCATAATCTGAATTTAAAAAAAACTTCATCCGAACTTTAGTTTTTTGTTAATGATTCTGTTACTCATCTTTAATTTCGTATTTTGAAATAAATAAGTTGGTGTAAGAATTATTACCTATTGTGACCATCGGCGTGAACTTGGAACGTGGTTTCTCCGTGGCCACCATCGTGGCTGAAGAGTTTCTTCAGAGCAATGATACCAGCAATGGTCAACGCAACTTTACTGGCGATAAGGGCCTTTCCAGCGATGGCAGCTAATGTCTTCAGGGCAATACCACCGACAACACTCACGGTGGTGAAGACTCCGAGGAGCAAGTATGGGAGGACCTTCTTTCCTGAATTTTAAAGATCCGTTCAAATATTTTATGAGTTTTGAGATTTTCCTTTGGCATATATTGAATTACAGTTACTTAAGCAATTATATTAATTTCGGTATATCCTACATTCATTTTTACAATTTTACATTTTTTTTTATAAATACTTATATATTAAATATTATTTATTAATACATACCCTTTCCTCGTCCTTCGCTGGCAAGATCCATGGTAAGAGTGTGAGTGTTGAATAGTTGTTGGAACTTATTCTTGAGCTGAATGTCCATCTTCTCCTCTGAAGACACTCCTGCGAATCCACGAGACTCTGTAGGAGCCGAATAAGTGGTACCATTCTGTCTTACCAGCACCAGGCCATCAGTAAGTTGAATGGAATCCTATTTCGATTTGAAAAAAAAAATCATTTTTATTTGAGAAGTTTTGACATTGGTTTGTACAACACAGTCAGGATTGAAATCTAAACACTGTTTGTAAGTTTCAACTCTACTTTATAATTTTAGGAGTTCTTTATTGAAAACCCTACCATTATGAAATATGACTTGACCATTTACGTATTATTATTAATGTTAAATTCTTTTGTATCTGCATGCGATAGCAACAAATGTTTAAAGAAATGCTAAAGCCAATGATCAATATAATTCACTTTTAAGGTGTTAACTGTCACTTCTTGATGGAAAGGCATTTTATTTTAAATAATAAAAACACATTTTTTTAGTACTTATTTCCACAATATATTTTTGGATCAGGACCGGTTTCGCTCATCGCGAGCATTATCAACTGATTCAGTTCAAACCGGTCCTGATCAAACAATATATTGTGGAAATAAGTACTAAAAAAATGTGTTTTTATTATTTAAAAAAAAAAATCAATATAATTGATATATTTTTAATTTGGCGACAAAATCATCAATTGACTTAATTTTATCACAGTTTCTTGTTGGACTTTTTTTTTACTTTCCTATTATAATAAATATACAACACAGAAAAACGAAAGCAAACACTCACCTGGTCGATAGCTCTGCTGAGAGCATTCAAGGCTTTTGATTTCAGGCATGTAGTGATTTCACGATGAGTGCTGCAGTCGTCGTAGACTTTCTGCAAGACTGCGAATTCGGCGGAAGGCCACCACGAATCTTCCTCGGCTCTTGCACTCTCCACTTCATTTGAATCACTGTCCATTTTGCGAGATCTCCTCGCCGCATTCACGATATTTTCAGTTTGGTCTGCGGGTGAGCTTTTTTTGGAATGTCCGTCTGCATGATTTTGCACTTTAGGGACTTGGGCACTCCATTGGTTGGAATCCTGATGAGCATCTACAAACACCAAAAGACAAAGCACTGAGGCGACGGTAATCCGAACCAATGAGCACATTATTAGATATTACTACTTAGCACCACTCTTTAATAACTTGTAAGTGTTGATGATCAAAGCTGAATTGCAACTGATCTTCCAATCGCAATGAGGCGATATATAAACGAAGTCACGGTAGCGTGGTGAGGATGTACGATTGTGGTTTACATCCGGTATTCCGCACCAATTGTTTCATATTTACTCTTACATAACTGAACTTGAATTCATTATTTATCAAGAATGATTTTCTATCGCGGGTTTTCTCTTATAGAATGTTAAGGAAAAATGCGCCTTCGTGTATGAAATTAATTTATTAATAACAGAACGTAAGCGCGTGTTTATGCCATCATGTGTGAAAAAGTGCAATTATTTTATTTTTATCGCGTGCAAATGCTGGGTCGAATTATATATATTGCGTTTAGATACAATTCGTGATTAGTAAACATAGATGAGAATGATGATGGTCACGGTTAATTGTAATTTGGCTGAATTAATCGTTGTATATTTTAGCGTCAGGAACCGTAGAAACCCGCTGTTATTGCTTTTTCATAAATACTTGTAAACTGTTGGTAAAATAATGAATATGTAATGCGTTTTACAACTTTCAATGACAAATTTAATCCCACAAATTATTCAAATTCCTCATGGCTCCCGCACGTTTTCTTTTGGACAAAACCGCTTTCTACCTTATCTGTACAGTCAGATTGACATTTGACAGCCGTGTTTAGCTTTGTGTAACTGTCAACTGTGGTGGAACTTCCGTGTCACTCTCATGCACTCGTTATTTTCCCCAAAAAACTACATTGGATTAAGATTTATATTTATTTGAAAAGGTAAACTGTGTAAAAACTTCACTGCAGTATGTATCATATTCCAATTACCTCGCATAGTCTTGTAGATAATCAAATTTTAATACATTTCCATTACTTCTTAACCTTTGAAATATAGAGGTAATCCGCAAATAATACTAAAATATTTTTAACTTGGACCTCTTTATAACTTTCTCTTATGTTATACAATATTTCACATTATATGAATGATATTAAATATACTTTGCAACATTCAGTGATTTCTTAATAGGGCACCCCTATTGCAATCTTTGTATTTGCATCACTTTGATATTTAATAATGTATTAGATGGTAATCCTATTTCGCATATGAACATTATTTATATTATTATAATTCTTCACACAAAATAGCTTTATAAAATATGAAAATATAGCACCTGATATTAGAAAATATATATTTATTTAACTTATAAATATTGAATATCTAAAGAAAACCAGCAATTTGTGTGTTTATCATTGATTTTAAAAGGGGTTTCGCTGTAGATACAATGTCGATGCATCCCATTAAATTTAACACTTAAACATCAAAAAGAAATTTTAGCTCCCCGGCATCTCTTTGTGTATGAGATTCAGTTTGATATGATATTCTTGCATCACTTTTAAGCTACTATAGTTTACCAAACCAGAACGCTTTTCGATCAGTCGCCAGCTAGCAAAACAATAACATAATACATTAACCTGTTCCCTCTTAAGCCGCATATCCAACGTTGAATATTTCAAAAATAAATTCTTCGATGTTATTAATTACGAAGATTGTTAACAGGACAATTCAGGCTACATTAAAAAAAAAAAAATTCTTGTGCTTGGATATTTTAACTCTGCCAATCTGAATATCAACTATTCATATACTTTAATCAGCCGTCTCAACAGTTGGGATGTTAGCAGTCAGTCAGTTATATATTGTATGATACAGTGGAACCTCGATCTTACATTCCCACATCATAGTTTTCTTGCATGTCTCATTCATCTTTTATAATCCTGTCTATACAACCATTAGGACGATGTTAAATAAGCTCGCATTTATTGTTCCCCGATTTATCATTTCCTCCAAAATCCTCCTGTCTAAACACTGGTTCAGTCATAAATATTATCACATTTTTATTGTATATTTTTTCGTCATACACAGAGGTGATTTATGAATCAGTTGTTAGAATAATAAGTGAGTTTAAAGGTTTTTTGTTTTTACCAAACTGCAAGAAAACATCTTGGTGTTTGGTACCATTTCCACTATTTTGTAATCAGAGATTAGGACCAATTTTGCGCATTGTTAGCAGTATCAACTGAGTAAATATTGTGTTTTATTTTTACTTTTCCACCGAGAGGTAACAATTATTACATCAACTTAGTGCCTAAACAGAATTTTAAGAAGTGATGACTAAATCATTCGAAACTTTCCTTCATTTATCGGTTCCTGTATTTTTTGTTTTTCTCTTCAGTGCTCCTTGAAAAACAAAGAATCTGAGTTTCACTAACTGTGTAAGCAAATTCTTTGTTGTCATTTATTCTTGCAAGCTCTGAAATACATACTTTTTCAATTGATTAGTGAAGCCATCACACTAAAAATACAATAGTATTACAGTAGGTATTCAGATTTACAACATAACTAGTTCAATTTGGAAGGCCTTCATGACACATATATTGTAATTTTGTTCTGTATTGCACTGAGTAATCTTGATATGCGCTAATAAAAAACGTAGTCAAAATACTTCAATGTCTATACAATATTATCTACCTTCTTCGATATTATATTTGCTTTTCTCATCTGCTCTAGCAATTCAACATTGCTTATAACTATTGGACTAAACATGTGTTACTTACGTGTTTACAAGATAGGATGCCCCAAATAAATAATTTACTTCATTCTTCAATTGTTTTTTTTTTTCAGAATGGATAATAAATTCTCATTCAAAGGAAATGACCCAGGTGCTGTCCAATTTGGAAACTTCATAAACTACTACCAATTTCATCCTCCAAATACCAGAATAAATACTCTGCCGACTAATCTGTGGAATAAAGATATCTTGAATACTGAACATTTAGTGGCCCTTGATATTGGATGTAATAGTGGTGATCTCACAGTAGAACTTCAAAATTTTTTAACAAATAACTCTAATTGTTCACAAATATCTATGCTGGGAGTAGATATTGATCCAATTTTAATCTCAAGAGCAAAAGAAACCCGAAGAGAAGCGATAACTTTTGAATGTTTAGATATAATGAGTGATACATCAAATAACATCTTGAAAGAATTTTTAAAACAATTTAAGAAAGATAAATTCGATGTGGTGTTCTGTTTTTCTGTTACTATGTGGATACATTTAAATGTTGGTGATGATGGATTAAAAAAATTTCTAAATTTTTTAAAGAACATTGGAAATCTTTTAGTTATTGAACCACAACCATGGAAATGTTATAAAACTGCTGTGAAGCGAATGAGAAAATCTTCAGAATTCTTTCCATTGTTTAAAAACTTAAAAATTACTGATAATGTAGAAAAAGAAATTGAAAACTACGTACTGAAGGATGATTTATACACAAAAATATTTGAAACCTTTTCATCTGAATGGAACAGGAAAATCCTTTTTTTCCTGTATAATATATAGTTTTGACAATGCTTGCATTTTTTTGTATTTTTCTTTTTTATATAGTTTTTACATAAGGAGATTTTAATTTAGTAAACATTACAAATTGAAAACTTTAATTATCACTAAATTGTATCAAATCCTGCCATCACTAAAGGATAAAAAGAACCTGCTATTATTAGTTTTTCACTTCTTCTTTATGGATATTTACAGTAGGATTTGAGGGTTTTATAGATATAGCAGTAGTCTTCTAAAATCGTCCAGTGACCGCAGACAAGCAATAAGTGTAATATGACAACCATAAGCGTCAAAAACAAGACAAACTGCTTGCTAAAAGAGCACTTTTCTGTATTTGCTCAGATAGCGTAGGAATCATACACTATCAAACTCTTCGAACTCGTCATAGAGTTATAGGAATGGTTTATTGTATTGAAAGTCATGTCTAAAAGAAGAAAATGTTCATCAATTATTACTATAGAAATCAAATGATTTTATAATACACTAATTTCTGAATAACACCGTACAATTAAAAAAAAAATCATTGTGTGGAAATAAATACACTGACACGATTCACATACAATTAGAATTTTTCACCTTATTTTAAATCATATACCTTTTCTTATTCTACTACTAAATGAATTTATATTTCATTCCCTAGCATCTTACTGTCTTGCTTTAAGTCCATACTTCAATGGTAAACTAATGACATTTGTGTATGTATTACTGCTTAATTTTGTTTTTTCATACTTCACTACTACCAAACAGTTTAGAAATAAGTAATCAACAATAATTATATTTAAAAAAAAAAACACCAAATCACATTTCAAATAGATGTACACAAGCGATAACAGAGTGTGGTAATGGGTTAATACACAAGCGATAACAGAGTGTGGTAATGGGTTAATACAGTAGAGTTGGTGTTAAACAAACATATGAAGATTATCATTTATTATTATATTTTTATACAAAAATTATTTTTTACATAAATTTTTACCACTGTTAACCTGTTGTATTTTGACTATTGACCATCAAACACTGTTACATCTCAACAATAGAGATGTTAGCAGTCAGTGGGGTAAAATTGTTATATATAGAATATATAGAGAGAATGCAGTTTCAACACAAAAAAATATATATATATATATATCTTTTTTCTGTTTATTTGCCTAAAATAACATGTATGGATACATGGATTATCGGATTTTTTCCAAAATATTTTGGAAGTTTTATGTTTGTTTGATAAATTAATAAAAACAATGTAACCGTCAAAAATTACATATATATGTGTGTAGTACTTAGAATGAGATGCAAAATAGTGGTAATGTTGACAGAGATTATGAGGCTGGCAAAATGAAATAAACAAAACAACACTTGCGGCAAACATGTACCTACATTTACTCATAGTATGCAAATCAATTTTAAAACACAAGATTTGTCAGGTTTAAGATTGAATATTAACAGAAATTGTAATAAAAAAATAGGATACACAACATAATTTTTATTTTCCTATAATGAATTGAACATGCGGGTAAAAATGAAGTAAAATATTGTTAAAATTATCCTATACTAATTAATTTACAAATGTCAGCCGGTCACTTCTTCATTTCCAGCTTCAAATTCAAGTTTTACATCCGCCGACAGACCTTCTACATCTACTTCTGATTCAGGAGCATTCAACATATTGAGGGTTACCTGAAACATATTTCAAAAATTCACAACATTAAGTCCTCACTCTGCTAATGATTTAGTTTCTATTTCTCTCAATCTTTTAACCGTCTTAAATGAAAATTAAAAATAAGTGCTATTAAGGCTGCAAGAGAGCAAAATTATATACACTTAACCCCCCTATGCATACAAACATATATGATACACCCACTTTGACTGTACCACTCTGCACTATTCTCACATACACGCTTGAGAAAAAATAATATACACCTGGGCTTTGAATAACACGGTTATATGGTTCTACAAAAACCTCGTGTAATACAAATCCGAGTTATACAAGGTTTGAAGTTCATACA
Source organism: Himalopsyche japonica (assembly GCA_028555115.1). Taxonomy (NCBI): domain Eukaryota; kingdom Metazoa; phylum Arthropoda; class Insecta; order Trichoptera; family Rhyacophilidae; genus Himalopsyche; species Himalopsyche japonica. The sequence goes on from JAHFWJ010000722.1 coordinate 992,451, forward strand.
AAATTATGGTTTGTGTTCCATAAAAAAATCGAAGATAATTTATATAAATATGTACTTCATTTTTTAAACAAACAAATATACATTTACATATTAACTAAAAGAAATTTAATAACATAATATACCATTCATCCATCATCACTATTATTTAGCATTCTATATTTTTTACTCTTTTTTCGAGATTGGTTGTGAGTTTTCATCATCGGAGGACTCTGATTTTTTTGTGGTCTTAAAAAATTAAAGTCTTAAAAAATTTGTTAGTAAGCGATTGTCTGCTTTTAGCGTATAAATCTTTACGTACTTCCATATAAGGTTCCAAAATATTTTGTAATTCCCTCTTGAATTTCTAATTCCTTTCTATTATAGGATCATTATCAATAAAAAAAATCTAATTTATTGGCCAATTCCAAGCCGTCATTTATTGTTTTCAGTGTGAAACATGTAGCTACTTCGCCAGAACTGCTTTCCGAGTCATTAATTGTGGTAGGTTCATTCAACACTACACTTTTTTTTTTTTCTTAAACTGTGTTGTATAAAAATACGTTACAATTTATACATCCGTGTCGTATAAAACCGTGTTATATGAGGCCAAGGTGTACCTAAAAACTTACACCCTTAAGGAATATGAACGCTTTCAATCTCACGTTATGACGTGAGATTGAAAGTCTTGAGAAGTAATTCTTCAAGGGCAAGCCGAGTGTGGATTCAGTTTTTTGACATTTCTTAATTTTCAACTCGGGCGTGTATATTGTTGGTTTGTAAAAAGGGTGAATTTTTTGCATATTTCTTGGAAAGTAACTCGCAGGTACGGTGGTTAAATGTAAAATTTTGTATTTCACATATAAGTAAATTACAGTCTAGCTCACAGTATAAAGAATATATTTTATACGATGAGCCGAATGTAAGAGATATATAAAATGAAATTGTCAATACTCCCACTTGATTTTAAGGGTTGACGTCTTTTCATCAGTGTTTGTAGCTATATTTTGTAATTCTATAAAACAAGCACCGAAACTAGATGTCCCGGAAGACTGTTCAATCAAATGTAGATTTTCTTACTGTCACTGTAAATTCAAACTGAGAGCATTTACTTAATTGATATATAATATACAGAAATTGCTATTTACAATAATTAATTTCGAAAGGCTAAATAAATGTCAGTGATGATTTTATTAATAATTCAAAAGCGCCTGCTCCACACTTGGTTCTATTTTTCTAGATATCAATTGAAAATGCGTTTTAAAACTTGAATAAAATAATCAAAATGGGCATAAAAATACAAAGAGATAGAGGTATTGACAATATCATATGGACATTGGTGTTAATTCTAACTTAATAAGCATTATTTCACCGACTGCCAATAGGCATAGTTAAGCAATAACATGTTTTTAAAAATTGCTATCAAATATGTAAGATCTGAAGAAAAGTTTCACCATCTCAATATATTTTCGACTAAAAACATACCACCCTAACCATTAGTATGTATCACACAGTTTTCAATTTAGGTTTATAACAGTTTAGCTAGTAGCGGCTCATCTAAAAGATATCTAGGGGTGCTGCGGTTGTCCAAAAATAAAAAAAATATTGATTTGGATTATATATTACAATTAGCATCAAAGTTGTTAAAATTAAGCATCATATGTATTTTTATTTAATTATAATTGATAATATTATGATAATGATTCTGTTAAAGAAAGTGTAAGATACTCCTGGAGTTGTAGTACCACACTACACTTCTCTCCTTCGCCTACTCGAGCATATACACATAAATTTATGCACATCAAAATATTTAATTTTTCTTAATTTGCTTAGGGGTGCTGCAGTTCTGCAGTCCATATGGATGAGCCGCCACTGAGTACAGCAACAAGAAGATAACAACAAAACACATACACAATTCAAAGAAATCCCTAAGAATGTTCTCCTAGATATGTCATAGATTTCATTGAAGCTTCACAGGGAAACAAAGAAATAATGCAACGCAGAATACTATTTTCATTCAGAAAATAGCATTCATCAAACAATAAGAAATAAACATCATCATTCATAAGGTTAGCATTCAAAATATGGAACATAATTATAGAAAGGAAAAGCATTATGTTTGAAACTGTATGTGTTTTACTTGAGAAAGAGCTACTATATGAGTGAAAAAAAATATTCCTTATAACACAAGCAAATTATTATTCGATCGCATGGTCAAAATTCTCACACAGTTAAATAATATGTAACCAATAGCTCAAATTCAAAAGTATTTGACACATCATAGTTTCAGTAAAAAAACATATAAAATTATTACATAAAACTAAGTATCTTCAAAAATATCAGTAAACTTTTTTGTAGATACATAATTTTACTATCAGTAAAGAAGATCTATAAGTCTTACTTATTAGATGATAAAATAGTTTTTATTGATGGATCTTAGAAATCTTCTTTTTTTGGTCAAATTATTGCCACAAGTGGTTTAGTATGGTTATATATGAGTGTAAATGTGTTCATGCTGAAACAATCTCAATAAAAACAATACATTTGACCTGCTTGCTTTGTAATTATTCGCTACCTCATGTATACCTCGGCACTTTTTCCCATTAATGACTGTTGCTGCTGCGAGCCCTGATTCGACGCCATCTGCGTAACCGGCTGTGAAACTTGTTGCCCCCCCTGGGATTGATTACTTACGGAAACTATCTGTCTTACTGGGATACCTGCATCCTCAAAAGCCTTTTTCTTTAAAGTCGTTCGAATCTGAGAACTAAAACATTAAACCTTTTACTAATGTATTAAGTGACGATGAAATTGAGATAGTCAGCAGTATATTTAATATCTGTTAAATATTGAATCAAAACTTACACTGTTCTATTTTTAATATGTTGGCTGAGTTTATTCAGATCATCTGCAAATTGATGAACACACGTACGGAGCATCTCAATTTCTTCGTCTGTCCACTTACTCCTACAGGTAAAAATAATTTAAGCATGAATGAAAAATTTTCACCGAAGCACTTCAGTAAGAAAGCTGCAGAAGTGAAAATATAAAACTAAACCATAACTCGAGTGATGTGTGAGATATTCCTATACTATTCATTTACAATACAGTCAGTTAGTTAGTTTTAAAAAGATTTCCGCACTTAAATGCTTGGTAAATGCTTCCCTAAGCATGTGTCAGGCAACACTGATAATATGACTGCTATAATATAAAATGAAGAATACAGATATTCAACAATCCAATTCCAAATTTTCATAAATACTAATCCATTACTGAATATGATGGTTTCTCAACCAAACTCTTTTTTTTATATCCAAGTATCATATTTATCTTTTTGTATTAAATATGTGTATTTATTATAGTATCAAAGCAAATTCATTTTGCCATTTTTTTATTTTCTTTGCAGACCTTTCCTTGATGACTTTGTTATCAAACAGTTTTATACAACAGTTTAAAGTGTTATATTTACATACCCAGCAGGAGAATCAGCCATCGGATGAAGCTGCATAGTCATCTCTGCTAATTTATTAAATGCTGCACCTGCTTCAGTAAATATCTCTCCAACCTGTCAAAATTAAAATTTCACAATTACATCATCCAACACGAATGAATTTTACCAGAAATACAAACTTCAATGCAATATTTTGGTTTCGTTCACATTTTGTATAATAATTATAATTCCCTTTACATTTGTCAATGTATGTATATATTAACCCAAATCCATGACATTGCTTATTACACGCAGTCAGATACCTAAATAATAAAGTAGTATGAGTAAAGAAAACAATAGCACACTGGTGTTTTTTTTTGCAGTTCTGATTTGAAAAATGTTGTCATAAAAATATATTAATCATAAACTCAAATGATGCTCATTTCTATTTACCAATCATGGTAAAATAGCCTAGAACTATTATCTGACAATGAATTGACATCAGTTAATGGTATTTTCACCATCCATGTGCGTCAAGTAACACTAATATCAAACAGCGTTCATAGTTCGCCAGCCGGCTTTCCTATGTGCTTCATTATTAACTCCAAATTGTATCAGTTTTCAGTGTATAATCACAACATGGATCATTAGAAATATAAAATAATGAAAGCGTATATATTTGTCTACTAATGATTTACCAAATAATATAAAAGGTGACTGTATAATTAACACTGGATATATTAATAAATAAAAATCTGTCCATGTTTTATGGGTATATAAATTTAAATAAAGACTCTTATGGGATTGGAGCTCTCAAGTAACTCTCAGTCTCCTAATTAAATACATCACTATACAATTAATATTATTTGAAATAATTTTGATTAATAAAATAACAGAGCATCTAGTCAATTTACTAAAATTAACCAATTCGTGACAACCAAAGCCCACAACTTTCTTTCATTATAAAATTCATGAGAGAAGTATATGTCCATGTAATTAAGGAACTATATTTTAATAAATATCGTACCCATTCGGACTTTTTTATCTTAATAATATTATCCAGCCATATTTGACTTCCATCACAATTACTAATTTTTTACTGTCATATTGACAGCTGGAGAATTTCATAGACTGCTCAAATAAAGCACTCTGCAAATAATTTGCCTAATACATTGAAAAAAAAGAAACAGGATTGCATTGTTCATGAATTCAGAATTTTTTGCCAATGCCATGTGACAAGCAATTTCACCGAATCGGATTAACATATACATTAAAGTGATAAGTTGTGAGATCAAAATTATTACCAGAGATCATTTTTAATATTTACAATTGAGAAAGTTTATATTCAGACGCTGTAAGAGTTGCTTGTGATTCATGATCTCTTAAGCAATTATATTATATCAAAATAAATATCACACAGATCGCCACAGGTTAGATCTAAAAGTAGCTATCATTGTATTTTATATATGCAAATATCACTTCTGATGTCACTTTTACTCTTCTCAATGGGAAGGCATATTATAAATAACAAAAACACATTATTTAGTACTATTTCCACAGTATGTCTTATGATCAGGACCTTAGGTATAATAATGTATAAAATAATTTTAGTGCAGTAGATGTTATTTACATTTGACTGCACTGAAAGGCATTAATTGCAATATGCATCCACTGTACAGGTAAAATTTTTAAATATCTAAATATACCTCATATGAAATGCAAACATGTACCTGAATATAATAATAATATTGACATCATACCTTAGCAGCGGAGTTATTCATGGCATACGTTATCAATACAGACCTATATTTGAGAATGAAAACAATAATGACAACAACGATGACAGATTAACTCCCGACGCCGCCAAATCAAACGAACCTACAAGTAAATAATCAGAGACAATATAGTTTAGAATGATAATTCAATAGAGAATATTTAAAAAATTTTGGTTTGCTGTTTCATTAATTATATACTGTTAGATCCTCTGGCCTGTACAAAAATTTCATTGTGATTTTTCGAAGTGATTTTTCGATTGTATTCATCAGCTTATGTTCAATGGCAGAAACTTGCTTACTGGGATATATGTGTCTATTTAAAAAAATAAATGCGTGTATAAAAAATACATACACGTAAATTTATATTGTTATGTGGATAAAGCGTATTTGAATTCATTTTTTTGAGTAGGACTTTCAATCTGCTTGTAAAATTTGGCATACCGAATAAATTCCAAATATATCCATTTACGGATTTTAATATTAAAAATGCAAGGAACTGTGTTTTTTGCATTTGGAATTTTAATTCAAGTTAAATCAAATTTCTTTTTAGACATCAAATTTTATAACGAGACAACATAGATTCAAATTTTTTGCATTATTAATCGCATTTCTAAAAATTGTGATATGTCTGGATTTAACTTTATACGCGATAACTTTTATTTACCAGCGATTTCTGTTGGCTAAACTGTCAACCATGCTTTGCATTTGACATTTGTCGATTTGAAATTTAGGAGTCCTGAATTGTCCTTTGATAAATAATCAAATTAAATCATCCTAGGAATTCATTCAATACTCAACATGAATAACCGCCAATTCCAATATCGTCCTCGCCATTTCAAACAATCAGTAAATAATTCTCGTGGCGGTTCTATGCATAGACCAAGGATTCCATTCAATCAACGATCATATCCTCCTTACCTGAGACCTCCTTTTGGAATGACCCCTGAGGGATTGTGCTTACCTTCGCATATGCAAGCTCCTCCTATGTTCGGCCCCCGAGGCCCAACAATCCCACCAAGAATGATGGGTGAATATAAACAATATTCTCAAAGTTCTACATTCCCCAAAAATGACTTCAAACAGCAAAGTGCGCCCTTGGATAATTTTTGGTGTGAGACCTGCGACAGAGGATTTAAAACATCAGATATATTAGAGAAACATAAAGCAGAACATCAGGTATAATAAAACTTAAAATCAAACGTGACTTCTTTATAATTGTAATAATTTAAGTAAATATGGTTCATTAGATGCTATTTTTTCTGCCTTGTTTGCCTCTATTTACGATGTTTTAGTGACTATTTTCTTATTATTTCTATTTGATATTTATCAATTATGTTGTAATCTTATTTTGCGTATATTATCTATTTTTCTGATCCCAATACCCTATTTGGTATATTATTACTTATAATTATATATCCTACATAACAGCATATTTTAACTCACTTACCACTAAATCTTAATGAAATACTAACTATGCGCTTAATAATTATCCCGTCTTAAAAGCAGCATTAAGTGCTATTGTGGAGAGAAAATGAGTTGCATGTTGTGGAAAGCTTATTTATTTCATAATCGAATGTGACTTACTTATAGTTTTAAACATTCATAAAATAATGCTATTTGCTAGGAATGTTTGCAGACATTGTGAGACTTCTTTCCTTGTATTATTACTTGCTGGCCAATTTATTATAGAAAAAATAGCTGCTCACTTAACACACCGATAGCTAACGTCTCAACTGTTGCCAGATGAGACCACATATCGCAGCATTGTTAGTGGACACTCCAACACACTAGAGTATTAACGGTGTTAAAACTTTCATATATGAGCTAAATTTGTTTTTCACAGTCATTATTAAATTATTTTTATAATTTGTGTAGTTAGAAATATCCTTAGGTGGTTCACCAGAGAAGAGGTTAAATATAGAATATGTATATATATATATATATATATGTATCTTTCATTTTATTATGAGAGATTTTATCTCCTCAAATGAGTATTACTGCCTTTGCTTTACCAGTTGGATATTCCGCATCTGCATATACAAAAGTTTACTTCATTCATATTCTTTTGGACTTTAACAATTTTCAAGAGATTTCAAAAATTTTAACAGTTTCAATTTTAATTTATTATCTGATTGACGTTTTTTCAGAAATGTGGAATTGATGACTGCCAATTCATAGCTCATCCTAATGTTGTTACTAAACACATTCAAATGCAGCACAGCTCTGGTTTATACAATAAAATTCGCAACATAAGTACTCCAGAGGACATTGCCAACTGGATCAAAGAAAGGAAGAAAAATTATCCTAGTAAAGAAAATATTGAAAAACGCAGAGCTCAACAAAAAGAGTGCCAAGATAGAGGAGAAAAATTGCAACCTAATAAAACCCGCTTCAATAATAGAAAATATAATGGTTTGCATTGACATTAATAATAAATCAACAGATTAAGATTTTAAAACAACTTAGTTGTGAAATTTCAAAACCCTTAGCTCAGTGACATGATCATTTGCAGACCATGAATATAATTGCCTCCCTGAATTTGAATAAAAATATGTTTAACCCTAGTTAACCTAACTTGTCCATATAAAGTGAAACAATAAGTTGATATAATCTCAAAATTGAGAAACCTCAAAGCCTCCTAATAAAAACTGCCCTGATGCCTGTGATATCCCTGCTAAGTAATCAGTGCTGTTAAGTTAAAGTATTTCACAATAAAGGGTATAATCTTTGAGACGTTCATTCATTGGTGGAATCTTAAAAATATTTTCTGTGGAATGTGAATAGATGTAACAAGCAAAATAACCAGGTTTTCTGTTAAAAAATCAGGATTTGCACAATGTTTCTTTGCTAAAATAAGCAATCACAAATGAAAAGCTCAAATTAAATACGTAAATGCTCTATTCATTTAGAGTGTTGACTAATTGTTAAGTTTTTTTTTTTTTTTTTAATAATAAAAACACATTTTTTAGTACTTATTTCCACAATATATTTTTTGATCAGGACTGGTTTCACTCGTCGTGAGTATTATCAACAGATTGATTCAGTTGATAATGCTCATGATGAGCGAAACCGGTCCTGATCAAAAAATATATTGTGGAAATAAGTACTAAAAAATGTGTTTTTATTATTTAAAATATAATGCCTTTCCATCAAGAAGTGACAGTTAACACCTTAAAAGTAATTGTTAAGTATTATTTAAGTCATTCAGGGTGTTCATTTCACAGGGAACTGATCAGGTTCTGCTTTTCAATTTTTAATACAACAAATTGCTTTTATTTCAGATGATAGACCATACAATAAAGGTGCTAAAGGCAAGGATAAAACTTTTCCTTCTTCTGTGAAAAAGAATAAAAATGCCAATCAACTACCTCCTAAGATGAGCACTGAAAATACTACATCACTAAAAACAGAAGCAGCTGTCAGCGTGGAAGAATTATATTGTAATTTGAAAAGATTTAGGGGTACAAGTGAGCTAGTGCGGTTTGATTTAATGAATGATGATGCGAAGACTGTTGTTGATGACAGCATCGATATTGAAGATGAAGAATGGCAAGATGTTATGGTGGAAACAAAGCTATCTAATGCAAACTCATCAGTATGTAGCGCACTAGGAAACTTGATAAATGCTTATGATACTTCTTCAGATGATGATGAACCATCGTCTAAAAAATTGATGACTTCCAATAATGACAGATTATGTTTTGTACCCACAAATCTTAATTCAAACAGTAACTCTGGAATACCTGCTATACAAGAATCAAACAATGTATCTGTCAGTGAAAATAAAGACATTTCTGATATAACAGAGAACATTCATAATGAAAATGTTGATGGTGTTAACAAAAATAACACTGTGCAGGAAGCAAATGACAGTGGACCAGAAGAAACTGGTATCGAGAAGATTGATAGCATTCATAATCCTGATTCCAGTCCTTCCCAAAAACAAGGAAGAAAAAGAAAGCACTCTAGGGGGGCTTCTCATAAAAATAATGAAATAATAGACAAGTGCCAGCTCAAAAAAGACATCAATATTGTGAAGAAAACTTATGAACCTAAATACTTTTCAAAACGAGCACCAGATACATTATTAGAAAAGCTTTTAGAAACTGATATTAGGCATGAAAGAAATTTAGTTCTACAATGTATTCATTATGTCATTCAAAATAATTATTTTATGAAGAATTGATTTATTGAAATATAGTCATTATCTAAATCAGTGCTCAGCAACCAGTTTGCCACAGCATAATACATCCAATATGAGAATCAAACCAATCTTATACATTACAGAAAAATGAAAATCGTTCAACTGTTATATTACATCCATATTGTTCTTGCTGAAAGCAATATTATATTATTCAAACATTTTATTGAATAAATCTATATGTGTTTGCACAGGCAATAAATAAAAAGTGGATAGTCTTGTGGGTAAAAAAAAAATAATGTAGAAATGACAACTGTGACATGGCTACATACAACAAGAATCTCAGATAATTAAAAAAATCAAAACAATAATTATTATAAAAAAATGAAAGAGTGTAATAAAATAATTCATATTATCAAGATATTGGTTTAGTATGCTAATCCGTATTGCTTTACACACGAATACATTTATTTTTAATTACCACAACCCCATGAGATGACCGACATTTTCAAGTATCTAAATGTTTTTCTTATAAAAGTTTAAGGTTTATTTTTTAAAAGAAAAATTATTTTCAGTCTAACAAAGTAAACTAGTCTTAACAGAAACATTAACTTCCACATATATTCCATGTATGGCAAAATCATAAGAAATCATTTTACAAACAGAAATATTGTGAATTAGTTGAAAGAATATCGCAATTTAACTAAATATGTTTAATTTTCAATAATTCAGTTTTATTTAGTTTTAGTGCCGGCTTTTAGAAACATTTTTCTACAATCTGTAATTCTCACAAAGATATTTTGATCGGTTCTCTTCATAACGATCTCCAAAACTAAATCAAATTGTTCCATTACTTTGAAAAGGTTATAAACTATTTTTTGTAAAGATAAAAGTAAAATAAAAATATTTTGAAAGAAATCTAGTGCCATGTGACATGGGACATAAAATTTCATGTCAATATGGCTGCTCTCCTTGGGTTCATAGTCAGTAACAAACCATAGCTTGGAGAAAAATAAAAAATGAATTTATTTACATTACAAAACACATGATTATCAATAGCTAAAATTTATTTACTACTTGAAATAATAAATAATATTTTTCCCAGATAAAAACAGACTTCCCTTTCATAATTATATATTGAGAATTCGAATATTTAAAATACACATACAAAAAAATCCATTTAACTGTAAATAACTCACCACTCAAAGGGTTAATTATAAAAATATGAATAAACTATTTCAAATTGATTAAAATATATATGAAAAGATTTTTAAAAATTATGGTTAGTGATTTGTATTATTAGGGTGACAAATGGTTATGCGACACTAATCTTAGTAAATATTTTTTATTATTTTAAATATACACTTACACCATGTTCACACACCAATTTAGTTAAAATGATTTATGCATGATCCAACACTATTTATTGTACAGTTAGTCCATTTCCATCTTTTGGCAATTTTAAAAATATTTTCTCCTTAATTTATGTAAATATTATTTCACTTAAAAGCGGTAATATTATTTAAGGGTAAAAAAAAAATATGGAAGCAAGTTTTTTACTATAAATATAGATTGTAATATTTTTTAAAACAATCAAATGTGTTAATTGGCACCCATAGTAATATTTTCAGTAATGAAATACAATAAATTTCTTTTATTTTCCATTTAATTTAACAATAATCATTATACATACAAGAGCGGCGAAACGTCGCCATTTTGTAAAGCATCACACGCCATCTTATTATGCAAGTGACATCAATAGATCGTGATAAATATGTTGTGTATGAATATCCTCCGTATCGACCTACTGATAAATATCTTATTATGCAAGTGACATCAATAGATCGTGATAAATATGTTGTGTATGAATATTCTCCGTATCGACCTACTGATAAATCATTCTAATCTTTTAGGTTTGAGTCTTTCAACAAAAAAAATTATACATTATAATGTAATATATATATGTATATTTCGTTGTTTGAACCTTATCACATTGTAGATGGTTATTCTGAGGCTAAAACTCAGTGCAATAACCAAGACCGCTATGCGCATCATATATTCTGAGGACATATCAGCTATAACGTGCACCGCTGCCATACACATATAAAGAGTGAGGTTCCCCCACCTTCGTCCGTATGTGCATTAAAAGAGGATGGCTGAAATAAGTTTCAAACAAATGTTTTGTGAATTTTTCACAGCTGAATTCAATTTGAAATGATAGCTTTTTTGGTTGAATCTTCCATTTTAATCTAACGTGGAAAAAGGTGGATGAAAAATGAGATTACTATTTCGAAAATTTGTCCATAACCATAATTGTAGTAAAAAAATTCAGAACTTTAATCGACTGAGGCCTTTGGCCATGTGGAAAACTTTCCTGTTACTTTAACAGCATTCAAGCATAAAATATTCAAGAATAAACTTCATAATATTTATTAAATATATTCAATAATCCTGAACTCAGCAGTATACAAAATTTACACATATATCATACATGAAAAATCCTCTCAAATTTACAATTATACAGATTAACTTTAGAAAGTGTCCACATTTACTCATCATTCCTCTAAAACTAATTATTTTGATAGAGTCATCCAGTGCCTGTGCTCGCAGTTGACGTAGTTACTCCTGTAGTACCATTGACTTTAACTCCATTAGCAGCTCTGTTCGCGATCGCCAAATGTGTGGTCTTTAACCTATCAAGCTCATTAACCCAAGAACGAACATGTTCCAAGCGATGCCATGCCATCTGGAGAACTTTTTGGGAAGCATATCCAGATCCTTCATGGGGTTGTCCAGTGGAAACTTGTGTAAGATAATTAATCTGCTCATTCAATTTTGACTCCACTTGGCTCAATGTTTTCAAAAACTGATGTGTATTACTTTCAGCCTGCTTTTGACTTGATTTCTCTTTGCTTAGCTCAAGGAGCGCCTGGCCTAAAAAAAATACCAAGTATAATAAAAAAATCATGACTGTAGGTCGGCAGGCTTACCTATAAGTTGTTAAGATTTCAGGTAGGTCCATAGTGCACTAGTCAACATTATTGGCTTGAGACGGATCTGACAAGTTCAAATATCAGTGTAAGCAACATTTTCTTTTTAAAAGCATGGATATTTTTGGTGTCGAAAAATGGTTCCCATCCATCTGACCCTAGAAATTAGGGGGTAGAAAGAGTGGTTAGCTAACCACTAATCCTGTAGAGCTGAGCAACAGAATAAAAGCAGTTCTCGTAAAATATCTTCTGTTAAGAAATCCGGTTAGAAACCTATATTCTCTGCATTTTGGATAAAGATCTATTCAAAAAAATGTAAAGAATTGAATGTACGAATTGTAATTACCTGCGCTTTGAAGGCATGTCATAATATCCTTTTCTATAGAATCTAAAACCTGAATACGTTCCATCGGAGCAGTCATCTTCCCGGCTTTGAAAATATCAAAGAAAAGTAAAAATATATACTGTAATAGTCAGTAAACAATGATTTCAAAATAGACACCAATATCAAGGAGATTGAAGAGTCACTTTTGCATTTTTAAGGAAAGAGGTTTCTCAAACAAGAATAAAATTTTCATCTACGATATATTCAACGGTGGTTGTTATACTTTGATATTTAAATGGGAGAAATATGTAAGTACTTATAATAGCCTATATCAATACAATCGAGCCCCCAACAATTTAAAGAAAACACCATTGACAGTTGATTAATACAATTATTATAGTCTATGGTTAAAAAAAAGAACGTCTGAAAATATTTATATATCAATTTAATGTGAAGTATATAAGATTTTGTTTCAGATAATAATTTTTGTGGTTTCCTTAAGCTTTGTAAAGCTCACAGCTATACTAAGGTATTATACCTATTTTCAAGAAACAAATAATAAGCTATTTCAAGTGTTTAATACTTCTTTATACACTATTTAATAATATTTACCATGTTGAGTTTTGAGTACCACAATTTTATGTTCGATTATATTTAAAATATAAATTTGAGACATTTCTTGGTTTTAGCATCAAGCAAACTATTTTTTTCCTTTTTGTACAATTAATAAAAAAATATAACATAAATGGATAATGGTTTCGAATAAAAATGCTTATTTTGCAATTTTAATACAGACATAATTAATTCGAAATAAAAATAAGTGTTTTGAGATTAATTTCAATGTGAAATTCACTTTGAATTGAAGATTTTTCATTTATGATATAAATTGAACTTTGTGTATTACTCGTGGATATTATTTTAATTACAAAACAAAGACAAATTGTGGAAGAGAAGATAGAAATTTATATTATTTCATTTATTCCCTTACATCAGTGGTATACAATTCTGTATCTTGTAGAAATCATTATAAGTCAATCAATATTACAAAACATAATTAAATTTAAATGCAACGGCAAAATGTTTTATTTCATGGGTGTGATATTTTATTTCATATGTTATGTGATGAAAATAATTATCTTTTTAGAGAACGCTTGTTAATTGCTTATTATTGCTGAGATTATAATCAATTTTTACTCACTCTATTGTTTTTGAATTTTATATTTTTGAGGAAATAATAACTTCGAATAGGGTATCCCTAAAATAGAGTTGATGTCTATGATTTCTCATCATCGCTCTTTCATTTCAACTTCCAAGCCGAAATGGTGAGTTCGTCCTCGATTCCTCTCATCCGTTCGAATCTTAATAATCTTTCGTACATGGTTAATTTTAACTACGGTTTCTTATTCTCTCAGACAGATTGACTTATTCTCTTGGTTGTTTTTGTAATTGCTCAAAGATTCAAATAATCATTATAGTTCTTGGTTCCGTCGGATGCCACATGGTTACTGCGATACCTATTCGAACTCATTTTTTTGTGATGTTTATTTCAGTCTCATCGTAAGTTTTCGGCGCCCCGTCATGGATCGATGGGATTCTATCCCAAGAAGCGATCCCGTCGTCACCGTGGTAAGGTGAAGGCTTTCCCTAAGGATGATCCTTCCAAACCTGTTCACCTCACGGCGTTCATCGGCTACAAAGCCGGCATGACCCACGTTGTTAGGGAAGCTGACAGACCTGGCTCAAGTGAGTATACATCACACAATCCACATAATGTCGACATATTGGCACAGAAATTCGGGGAAACCTGGACATCTGTCGCTTTAGTGTTGCAAAGCTGCCTTCAATGCAGTGACTAACACACAATGTCGTAGAGTAAATTCGCCGCTCTTTTGAGCTGGTGTAAGTCTGGCATATTCCATTTTCGTCCTACAGTCCATTGGACAGTTACTAGGGGGAACGGCCATGTTGTGCACAATTAATTCTTTAATTGATTTCGCTATTAACTCTTCACCTTCTGCTGAACTAACCTCTTATATTCTCATTTCCAGAGATAAACAAGAAAGAAATTGTCGAAGCTGTCACCATTCTCGAGACTCCTCCCATGGTTGTCGTAGGTGTAACTGGTTACATTGAGACGCCACATGGTTTGAGGTCCCTCTGCACAGTCTGGGCTGAGCACATGTCTGAAGATTGCAGACGTCGTTTCTACAAGAACTGGTAATAATCTATACCTTTCTGATCGATAATTTTCTGCCCAGATCAAATTCTAGTCCACTGTTAACCTTGTATTAGGTTATCAGCGGTGGAGGTATTTGAAATATTGCAGTGTTTGACTCGCCTAACCTTTAATTTCTATATGGAAGTGTGAGTGTTGCAGTCACCATTACTTTAGAATTCTCACATATAACTGATTATACCACCATATTATTTTTGTCAGCCTATGGAAACCACTTAAAGCTGCTTTAAATCAATTTAATTTGGGTTTTTTTTTATTGTAGATTCGTAGTCTTTATTTGTTAAATGGAATCTAGGATATCCTAAAATAAATATAAATCCTACTTGAAGAAAAGTGATTTCTTCTTTTGAGTATACTTTTTCTTTTACTCTACTAATCATGCGAATTGTAGCTCTCCAATGGCAGCATGAGAGACTTGAGAGCTGGTGTTGTAAATTACCAGAAGGGGATCAGAGTCTCCACTCTACGATGAGACTCCCCCCTGCTTAATTTTGCAGCTTTTTACATTAAAATACCTGAAATTAGGTACAAGTCAAAGAAGAAGGCCTTCACAAAATCCTGCAAAAAATGGCAAGATGACCTTGGTCGCAAATCCATTGACAAGGATTTCAAGAAAATTGCCCGTTATTGCACCGTTGTCCGAGTCATTGCCCATACCCAGATGAAGCTGTTGAAGCAGCGTCAGAAGAAGGCTCATGTCATGGAGATTCAGCTGAATGGTGGTAACATTGAAGATAAAATCAAGTGGGCCAAGGAGCACTTTGAAAAGCCTATTCCAGTTGAGAGTGTGTTTGCCCCCGATGAGATGATTGACTGTATCGGCGTGACCAAGGGAAAGGGATACAAAGGTTAATAACATTATATTTGACTCTTTTATTCTTTAGTACTTAGTTATGTAGCATCCAGTATTAACCTTATGCTATTCATTAATAGGTGTAACTTCACGTTGGCACACTAAGAAACTGCCTCGAAAGACTCACAAGGGTCTGCGTAAGGTTGCTTGCATTGGTGCGTGGCATCCTTCTCGAGTATCTTTCACTGTCGCCAGAGCTGGTCAAAAGGGTTACCATCATCGCACAGAGATGAACAAGAAGATCTATCGCATCGGTCAAGGTAAATATATCTTAATATTGATATCCAATTCTTTAATAAAGTGCATTAATATTTCTGGCATTCTTATAGTTCGAGGGCTTCAATGTTCTTTTGAAATAATATATTTTTTATTTTTTATAGGTATCCACACCAAGGATGGCAAAGTTGTAAAAAATAATGCTTCAACTGAGTATGATTTATCAGAAAAGTCAATCACCCCAATGGGTGGATTCCCTCATTATGGTGAAGTCAACAATGATTTCCTCATGATTAAGGGTTGTTGTATGGGACCAAAGAAAAGAGTTATCACTCTGAGAAAGGTATTAAATTGTTAGCTTTATCGCAAGTTACTTGCCAGTAAAATCCGTTATGGGATCGTCAATGCATAGCTTAGTCCAAATTGAATTCAGAATTTGGGCATATTGATGTAATTTTGTGACTGATGTCACTGCGGACAATGATGACAATCGTTTTCTGTATAGCTAGCTATTCCAGTCTTGAACAATTTACACATACCAAAACCTAGTCCCAGTGCCTTGCTATAACATCCAACATGGAAGCATATTCACTCAAATCATCTTGCACAAATTCTTGGATGCTTTTTTTAAATTTGAATAGTTATAATATCCACATGCTTAGTCACTCACACACCAAGTGTCGTCTTGGCGTTCTTTTGCGTGGATGCATTTTAATCTAATTAGCTAATGTTCCAACAACTAGTGGTTTATTAAAATTTCATTTACCATCTATATTATAAATAATAAATTCTAATTTCTCTTCCAGTCCTTGAGAATTCATACTAAGAAAGCTGCCTTGGAAAAGATCAACCTTAAATTCATTGATACTTCATCTAAATTTGGTCATGGTCGCTTCCAGACCCCAGCTGACAAATCTTCTTTCATGGGAAGTTTCAAGAAAGATCGGCTCAAGGAAGAATCAGCTGCTGCTGCGGCCGCTCCTGCTCCCACTCCAGCATAAGTTTATTCCTGTATTTTATTGATACTGAATAAACTAATGTGACCTTAAATTGCTTGTATTATTATTTGTCTGCTAATAATTCATTGGTCAGAATATGAAATGACATGATACATTTATGTGAATGTATTTGAAATGAAATAATTGAATACATCTAGTACCTTTTTTACGCGACTCTTGGACGGCACCGCTTCATTTTTTTACGCGCTTTTATGCAATTTTTTCCCCAAATTTGTTTTAACGAAGACATTTATATATGATGCTAGGCATCATTAAGACTAATGAATGTTTATGATGAAGAGTAAGACATGACATGATTTTTGTTTAAAATAAATATCTTATTTTCTGTAAATACTGCTATACTATTACACAATTAGCATCGAAAAAAATGCTTTTTATTTTATCAAGGAAGTGAAATTGCTGATAGTGTGTTCGTAGCCGCAAATAAATCCTTGGCAGTGCACCAGGCTCGATATTTTTATTAACCCTTTTCGCTCGAATGCAGCTGCAGTGGCGGCATGTTAAAGTCATGTTTTTTATACTCATAGCATTTTTTATATTTCGATTTCAACTAGATCATTAGGGAGTCATTTTCTGATAAAAAAACAGTCGGCTTGCGCAATATCAATAAGTGTTGTCATCGAAATGCATGGTGGTGTGGAGTGCGTACTTCAACTGTTCCTACAGAAGACCGTCTTGCAGATAGATTACTTTCAGGGACTAAGAAGGGCAGTGCAGTATGTTCAAATATAAAAATTTCTGGCGGGAGATCGGAAACAGGGCTGTTTTGCGAGACCTGCGTAAATATGCTAGGATTGGTTTGTGAAATACCATAAAATGAAGAATTACAAATAAAATAAAAAACAATGATTTTTAATTTTATATATATTTTTTTATTACTCTGATTCATGTAGCGAATACGATTTTCGCAAAAAAAACGCGTCGAGTTGCTGGTAGGCACATATGAAAAAGTGCTCGAGTGCAAAAGGTTAAAATAGAACAGGTCTAAGGAGAGTTTTTTTGCCGTCGGAAAGAAATAATTTACTTCAGATTTCTATTTATCTTGCATCATTTTTAAACGTTTATTCTTGAATTGATTTACTTGGCAGATCTCCATTACAATATGATGACAAATAGCAATGTATTTTAGTTCTACAAGATTTAAAAGATATGGTTGATAGCCGTTTCGGGGCTTCATCGGAACTGTTAACACGTTGGCTGCGTAAACATATTGCACTGTTTCACAGACGGCCTGAAAAATACCCATTTTTCGAAGCCATAAAAGTTTGTAAAATATTAGGGGCAATTATTATTTTTCTATAGATTTCGAAACATTTGCAGTGTTTATTGATTTTGCGCCATCTGTAATATCTCAAAGGCATAATCATACTAACGATATTTTTTATTTATCTATAATTTTATTTTGAAGGGAATTCTATCCTTCCTTTTTTACTCCAGATTTTGATTTGCAGTGGTATATTCACCTTCAAGTGTTGATAATAATTTTTATTATCGGAAAAATACACTATGATATAAAAGCAGTTGAAACGTAATTTACACTTTCACAATACACTACAATAAATACATGATATTGCTCTGAAATAACATTTGAATGCTAGACTCGTATTTATTCGTGATTTAGTCGAAAACAGAGTTCTAAGCACAAGCCAGGTTTATTTGGGCAATCGGGACAATTGAACAACAAAACTTTTTGAACACGATGGCTGATGAATTGGGAGTGGAAGGAAAAATGAAAAATTGCAAAAATATTGAAACACAAGTACACTAAAACGTAGAACGAAGTTTATAGAATTATAAAAAAAACAGGTACGCAGTGCTTAGAAAAAAAAAGTGTGTACACGTTAATAAAAATACATATTTCACAAAATTATAAGAAACAGTGATAAAACAAAACCGATTTACATCTGTCAAAAATATTTCCACAAACGCAAAGCAAATTATTTGATGTAAGTATTTCGGTAAAATGAATAGTGTGAATGAGCCTTAATGTGATAGTCTCAAAGAAATGTCCCGAAACGTCTAAACCGTGGCAGGTACTTACTAATACTAAAAGATGTTTTGTTATATTAAAAAAACGGTTACGTGACCGACGCGCGTCTACAATTTAGGCATGGACACGGTCGCCGTGTCGTGCGCACTGATCGAGTTAAATAGAGAAGATGATTCTGATGAAGGTCAGCCGAAATAGCTACCAACTATATATCTTATAAATTTGTAAAACTAAAATTCATTACTATTTTTTCATCGTGTTTATTTTTATCAGTTTAAAAATTTCAAATTACTTCCGATTTCGATTTCGTTTCTGGCAAGTACATTGCGCTATTTTACAAGATATCTCATCTGCGGCAACCATCGAGTTAAGCACGAAGTAAGTTAAGAGTAAGTAACATAAGTAAAGAGTAACGGTTAAAGCACGAAAATCTCCGATGAAACTGAATACATAATTAATTATTAAGAGTTATTAATATTATTAATAGTAATGTATATAATTTTGAAGTTTATCTAAAGAAAACAAAAAAGCACTGTGTCAGAACATTTAATTAGAATGTTGAATTTATTTATCAATTTGTTATATAATATTTATCGATAGAGAAAATATGTAAGGAAAAATCATCGTTATAGTTTGGCAACTAAATGGATATTCCAGGCCCTTGTTCATTCACAAGTAATGACTCGCTATTTTATATTATTAGGTACTCGTTTTTCTCATGATAAGAATATTTTTGGGTATTTATCACAGATACACACGTATTGGATGATATTAAAATTAAATACTTTTTTTGTACTAAATTTAAACATGATTATGTTCGGTATGTAATGAACTTATAAAGTCTTTAAATACCCAATATTTTTAACGACTGAATGAATATGACTGTATTAATCTGCACCGACTTCGTTATTTAAACGTGTCTAAAAAAGAATAACTTTTTCATAAATGATATTCTAGCTTCAATGATAGTAAATTTAAAAAAAGAAATTTATCTGAGATCCTCGATAGAAACGTTGCCAAAATAAATACAATAAATATAGGTAGAATTCTCGAATTCATAAAATCATAAATATATTTTTTTTTATTTCCACAAATTTGGTAGAAAATAAAAATGTAGATTTCTTGATGCGTTCGCTTTTTTACGGTTTATGCACACATTAGTTTCAATCGTGCACCGTATAATAACGCCTTTTGATTTTTAGAATAATTAAATCTCAATAAGATTCGTTACTATCTTGTAATACCTATATTGCTATTTATCACGTAACGAGTACAATACAAATATCGTTACTTTAGTAATCACTATCTGTCTTTCTTCGAATGTAAAATTACGCGAAGGTTTCGATAATTGCATACTCCAATGATCCATTGGTTTTTTGCTATCCAGTTTATGTGTGAAACCCGCCAAAATGCGGATTTGGACCTCTGAGCACACTTTCAAGTGAGATATTTTCCTTTATTGCATATTTCGTCGAAAAAATGTTTTTGACAGCTGATAATATGGATTAGATCAGATCCAACCAGGAAGTATGGGAAAATACATATTTGGTGTTTCTTTTTCAGCCATCCTTGGGAAACCGTCGCTCAAGCAGCATGGAGAAAATATCCCAATCCGATGAATCCTGCTGTGATTGGCACTGATGTTGTGGAACGAAACGTCGTGAATGGAGTTTTGCATACTCACAGATTAGTCTGCTCTAAATGGTATTTTCCAAGATGGGCTCAGGCAGTGAGTAAATAATATTTCTAGATGATGATTTTTAATGTCCTGTAATGTCATCTAGTGTCAGTAAAATTCCAATTTATATATTTTTGATGGTAGTCAACAGTTTAATATGCTACTTTTTATTATTATAAAATCTTTAGTTGCTTTCTATTTACTTCATAATAATGTTGTGTCAAATGACTTTCCGAGTTCAATACTTCGTATGATTTCCTGAGGACTTTAAACTTGCAGATAATATAGTTCGGTGAATAATTATTTCGATGATAGTGTTTATGACTATGGTTTTACTTTCAATTTATGTGTCCACTTTTATATTAGGTTTTTTGTTATTAAAACTATCAAAAAAATGTTTTTTAAAAATTCGTTCTAAATTTACGGCTTGCTGTGTTGTGAAAATAATGGAATATTACTCCTATATGTCTAATATGATTGACACCTTTATTGAATAATTAGATTGTCTTAATATACAGTTTAAATATTTTATAAGGATTTTCTGATTTTTTTAAATATTTCGAATTGCTTATTGCATTCAGAAACAAATGCATCTCACAATAAACATTCTTTAAGTCACGTGAAGTGCAGTGTACTTGCCAGTAATTATTGAATGTGTGCCACGAATTGACATGTGCCATATAGGAAGTTCTTTTTGTAACTATGGCAAGACATTTGGCATTGATTCAAAGCTTGTTTTATCACTTTTATATTGTATCTTTTTATATCTAAACGATAGATAAAATCACTTTTAAGGTGTTAACTGTCACTTCTTGATGGAAAGGCATTATATTTTAAATAAAAACACATTTTTAGTACTATTTCCACAATATATTTGATCAGACCGAGTTATCGCGAGCATTATCAACTGATCAGTTGATAATGCTCGCGATGAGCGAAACCGGTCCTGAAATATATTGTGGAAATAAGTACTAAAAAAATGTGTTTTTATTATTTACGATAGATAAAAGTATATAATCCGGATGAAAGTGTACATTTTTTCCTTTGTAATCTATTTTTGTTGTATCATTTTATTCATTGACTGATCTTCACTTTCAATTTCGTTATCACTTACTATTTAGGTGACTTCATGAAATATAGTTGATTACCTATTTTTTTTGTGTTCTTTCCTTTACTTTTAAGTAATTTTTAAATGAAAAATAAGTTTGTAATGAAATATCTGTATCTAAATATGGCATAATGCACATTATTTGACTTTAAAATTGCAATATATGATTTATAAAATGCTTTAGCAATACCACCCAAACATCATTTACAAATGAGCCATAGTATGAAGAAATAATGAGGAATTTTTTCAAATAGATATGTAAGTTTGTGATGAAATATGTAGTTAAAATTAGCAATTTGGATAAAAAGTGTTCTCGGATATCTTTAGTCAAGTCAAATAATGTTAAAAATATGTATATAGAATAAATGTCATTATACAGTTAATATTCGATTTTTTTTCTGTGATTATATTCCAAAACAGTATATTATCATTTTAATTATTGCCAAATGTAAATTTCACTGGTATAGCTGGCGGATTAGATTATTTTCATTGAATTTAATCAATATATGCTAGATATGTTTTTAGAAGATCTTTAAAGCTTTTTCAAATTCCTTGTATTTTTAGTGTCGAAAAATAATTTATTCACTTGCATCTTTTCCAGTTGATTGGATCTGCCAAAGTGTGCTACGCGAGTGAGCGGTCCGTTGTCAATCCGTCAATACGAGAAATGACCCTCAAGACAATCAATTTGACATTCTGCCGTTATATTGCTGTGGATGAAACCTTGCGGTACATCCCTCATCCTACAGATTCATCCAAGACACTACTCAAACAGGAAGCAACCGTTACAGTCAAGGTAAAAATTATCAATTCTTTTACAACTCCTTATTCTATTGAGAAGTTACTATTAAAAAAATAAGTATCTTTAATTACTTTATATATACTAATAGTTTCAATGTTAAGTGATGGATAACTTATTTTCTATATTACAAATACTTCAAAAAATATTTAAAGGTCAGATTTACAGAAGTTGAATGACTGCCAAAAGCATAATTAGAATATCATATGTTTTTTGTCTATTCTTATTTGGATTGCATAATTACGTTTGAATTCTTTTATAATTATTGTCAGATAAGATGCTGTAAATTTACTTATATTTACAATTTACTATAAATATTTTTTTTTTTAAATTGCTTATATTATGGATATTGAATGAGAGAGATATATAATGTACTAATAGTATATACATACAATTTTTTTTATGCAATACATTGGCTCCTGAAATTAACATGTGAATAAAAATCACATATAAATGTAATTTGATTAATTGGTTCAAAAAATAAAAATATCAAGAATGTATGAAAAACCAAAACTGGTTCTTGAAATACTATTTTTTTCTAAATTATGATCTAGGTCGATTATTGTTGTATAGGAAATGTTCTCAATATATTGTAAGGAGAAAATTATTTTTCTTTACAATAAATTCTGTTATATGTATTTGGTTTGATTCCTGTATTTCCTGTGGCTGTAATTCTTCATAAAGTTCTGTGTTGTTCATTATGCAGTCTCGTTTCATTTTGGAACTTTTTTGGATAATCACCATTAGGAAAAAGATACAGTTCACAGCTTTCAAATTCATTAATATTGTTGATAAATAATTTCTATCGGTTAAAGGCTTTTTTTTTTTATAATGGAATCATCTTTTAGTATGATGTTTTCAAAAATATTTATCTTTACAACTTATCAATTCTCTATGTGATAGATCTGTAAACATTTTTTTAATCTTTACTTATTATTTTCGTCAATTGCACATGTTACAATTGTGAGTGCTTTTCATATTCTTAATTTACTTCTCATAAATATGGATAGTTTGAGCAGGTTTGAAGCTACAAGAAATAATAAATTAAAATGCTTAGCAAGCCTTTACTTATTCACCATCTACAGATAGGTACTAAAGTTTGAAAGAATCACAAAAAATAAAGGAAGGTGGACAAGAGCAAAATATTCTATGAATCACTTACTAATCATGTGAAATGCGCAGATGAACATGACAAGTAATTTACATAATTAAGTAGAAACAAATTAACAGTGTATTGAAATATTGTCTGTAGAAAAATAATGTAATATAATTCAGTTATTAATCTTTCATTTTCAGTAGTTTACGATTTGGCCCCAAGTTATTTTAAACAACACACTTATGAGCTAATTATCACTGGATAATTTTTGTTGCTTCATTTATAAATTATATTTTGAAGATATTTGTTTTATTTTTGTCCATGAAAAACCAAAAACAAAATTACCATCGAGATCTCGCTTTCCCAAAACATTGCAGGGCCAAAAACAAGTAATGTTTTAATTTTTTGTAAATTTCAGGGGGTGCCATTGACAGACTATATGGAAGATGTTCTTACAACCAAAATATCTCTGAATGCTGGGAAAGGAAGGCAAGCTATCGAATGGGTCATAGATAAAATTGATACAGAAGTCAAAGAAATAGCATCATCCGCTTGCAAAAGTACAGATGAGATTTTATTGCACACCAAAAAATCATTAGACGACATTACGATCACAGCTCGCAAATCAATGGATGATATATCCAGCAAGGCGAAGAAGTCCCTCGATGATATCCAAAGCTTGACCGCATCTACAAATGGGAGACAAACTAATCTACCTGATTTTTAGCCCGATTTTTGTGATTAGCTCAATTTATCATTGTGTTTCAAGGCAGTGTCCGTGTTAAAATTTATTCCATCTCATTTATCATAATGACATAAAATTGTTTTTTAATTTGATCTTAGTGGTCACTTATACGCAGCTTTTTTAAAGCTTGAACCAATTGACGATATTTTTTTTTTGATCATTTTCGATTATTAAAAGTGGGTTAAGTAGTGGCATTCAAAGTTATGTAGGTTACCTTTTAGAGGTTTTGTTAAAATTATTTGAATTATTAAGAAAAATTGTCTTAAAATAAAATAATATAATTAAATCAAATTCAATTATAAAATAAATTTTGGTTCATTATGATAAACATTTTTTTTGCGACCGCTTTTGTTATTATACATATTTCGTTTTTGTTACCTGGATCTTCATAGACCTGCTACACAGTGAACATATGAATTGTTTGGAATTATAACGAATTAGTGAACGAGTGTGTTTGACTCATTTGTGATTTTATATGTGCTATAAACCTTTTACTGTATATTGCTTTATTATTATTTTTTTAATTTATTGGGAGGTTAATAATAATTTTATGATGTTAATCAACGTCATTTTAGCAAAAAATGTTTGATCTCTACTACAGTAATGAGATTTTTTATATCTTATTCTACCTTATTAAAGTTAATGTAGTGTATCTATGACTAAAAAGTATTGTATAATACTGTTGCAGATGTCGCATTCCGATTTGATGAAACCAGTGGGAAAAATATTTATTTCTCAAAGTTCTGCATATCTATTCCAAAAAATAGGTATGGTTTTAAATATTAACTGTTAATTTGAAATTTAGTACTATGTACTAATTTTTGTTTATTTGAAATATTTCAGTTACCAATATGTTACGAAAAATAGCATTGATAAGATGGCATCAATCCTATAAAATAATTACTGAATGTAAATTGAGTGAATTCAATAACAATAATTATGCACAGAGTACACATTTTTTCATAGTTTTCATCACCTATAGTATTAGTAAGTCTCTATTTCAAAATCAGTGCTTTTTAAAACACGGTTTATTTTTGTTAAAAAATACAGCTACAAATAAATATCAATGAATTTACAGGTTGTTTTATTTCAAATCAGTTTTCTTACAATTATTGGGCGGACCTGGAATGAGTTTCGTTAACCATCAATAGAATGCAAAATCAATTTTTATCCAGTTTTTTGCAATATTTTTATACAAAATATTTCCCCCCACTTTCTAATCTCCTGCCATCTTTTTATAAAAATGCAAATGCCTTGTAAAAATGATTTTATTTCATTATCTGAATTGATTTTTTTATCAAATTAAAAAATGGATTATTGATAAAAAAATTCTCAGTGATATAGCCAGTGAATAATGACATTCAATCTTAAACGGAAAATTAATTACTATTGCGAAGCTGCTTAGTTTGCTATCCATTTTCAATATAAAATCAAAAAGCATACAATGCAACCATAATGTAATAACAAAGAACACATTATTATTTACGCTTATGAATGAAGATTCAATCTCCATGTAGTGATTGTAGTTTTACACTGTTATGTAAATGCTAGATAGTAGATTATTATTTCTTTGTCTATCATTTTGTAGTAACTTTGATAAGTAACAACGTAATGAATGCTGGCCTGCATTTAAGCGTACTACATAATGTAATGTGTGTAATGTGCAGATAAATATGCAATTCTTTGATTTTGTCATAGCTCATACTTAAAGTATTTCATTTCGCTATAAATAATATATTCAGTCTCCACATTCCTAGTCTTCCTATATATTGGCAGCGGGTCACTTAAATGTCTTTAAAAATCACCACTGTAATTAAAATTATAAGAAAAACTATTTTAATAGTGGATATAATTGATGCTGATGATGAATAGTTTATAATTTGGATTTTGATGAAGATTATTCCATTGTGCAGCAAAGATACATGTTATGATCGATATATTACTTTATCTTTGCTTTCTATTACATGCTTTGTCGTTCCGATGCTTTGCAGTTCTGTTGCATCCGCGTGATAGAATGCCTGAAGATACCGAAAGGCGAAAACCTGGTCGTTAGTGACAAAACATGTGGAATCGTACAAAGTTGTAACAATTCAAACATATCATATTGACTTCATGTTGTAAGGAATTTTATTTTTGCTATTTTCATGTCTGTTAATAATAGGTAACTAACAAAAAAAAAAACACTAGTTTGTGAACTATAACTTACATATCGTGGATATCAATGTTTACATGTTTGCAAATATCACAGAGCATCGGTTGTCATTCCGAAGATCATAAGAAAATTTTGGTGGATTGGGAGTTTATATTGTAGCAGCATCGTCGGAACCAAGAATTCATAAAATTATTTCAAATATGCAGCAACAAAATATGTGATTATTTTTTTGTAACCAAACAAGTGTTATTACGGGTGTCTGTAAACTTTGTAGAGGTTCAACGAGACATATATCATACCTAAGATTTAAAATGTAGTGTTAAAGATATTATTTTTTTACAATGATAATACTTAATTCTATGTCAGATTATAGACAATTATGATAAGGTAAAATGTGCAACTTTTACAAATATAGCAGAGGGTATATAGCTTACTCCCCGTATACCCTAGCTGTGGCACTGTATATTACTTGTTCATAATAAATTACATATCTTGTTTTAATGATAAGAAATCAGGAAATTAAATTTTGGTAGGTACCATTAAAAAAACATCTTGGCAGTTTCGGGCATTCAAAAACTTACGAGTGTGTAAGGTCCAAAAGGTTTTAGCTTTTCACCTTGCTAGTGGGTAGTTGAGGATAGAACATGTAGGTTCTTAATTTGTAAAGACCGCATGGGCAGTGACTTGTACCAGTAATTATTATTTCTAATGGAGTTATAGAGTATCGTGAGCAAAATCAATTGAAAATTATCAGTTGAAAATGGTAAATATGAGCTAAACATTCAATTACAGAATTTGCCATGATCCTGGGCTTTTGAAGATTTTAGCTAGTAACATAGATTAGCATAGGACCAATAATGCTGGCTAAAAAAACGCTCATATGTTCATTGTGGAGGTGTTGCAATTTATTATTTGGAAAAAAGGATACAAACTCATTTAAAATTAGCGACAAAAAATATCACACTTTTTCTTTTATAATTAATTATCTAACTATAATAACTAATTTGTAACCTACTTTATTGATCATTATTATGTCTTTATATACTCACATCTAAGGGTGAAGAAACAATTTTGGTGGTCTGGGAGATTTAAACTTGCAAGTTAGGTAGTCCACAGAGAGTTTTGTGGTCCGTGAGGTTGGGATAGACTGGCGACAGCTGGTTGGTTATAAATTTTAACCCAACATTGTTAACTTGCTTTGCATTTAATGTAATCTTAACCCTTTTACAGTAGGTGTATTATTTTTGTCACATAATACATAAAAATAATACATCTACTGTATATTTAATATCTGGAGGTGATTCTTTTATAGTTTACAAGTGGTCAACAGTGCTTACCCAAAACGGTCAATGAAAGCTCTACAAGACAGGTCAAAGCCGATTGGCCTAGAATAATAGTAGGTAAAAGTGGGATGTATCTTTTGGATACATTTGCCAACATTTGTCATATTTATTTCAAAACCTGGTCTGATTTCACAAATTATATTTAATGCCAACCAAGGAAAATATATTTTGAAATTTTTTATAATGAAAATATTTTAAGAATTTATCTTTACTATTTTATTTTTTCTATACAAAAAGGTTAAAACCTATGTCAAAAATACTGATCTGATTATTTATAAGATAATGAATAATCATTAGATTTATAAATTCGCGAAAAAATGATTTTTTTCAGTTTTTTTTATACCTACGAAAAATACTTTCACATCACGTTAGTTTATTTAAAAAAAAATAATAGATTTATAAATGTTCCAACTTGAATTTTATAGTTTTTATGAATACAAGTTGTTTTTCACTATTTTTTTCGTTTATTTATTATATTAACATAGTAACCAATATGTGAATATACCTTGGTATTCTCCACATCATATAAAGATCATCACAAAAATAGATTTCAAAAATAAATATTAGCTGAGATAAAAATAAATAAAAATTATTGTTATGTTGGCAAACAAAAGTCTTAATAAAAGTCGCGCATAATAAGCAAAATAGGCAGGGACTAAAAAGGCCTCATTCCAGGAATATGCTTGTAGTTTTAAATGGTGTTCAATTTGAAAAGAAAGGGTGTCTGTTAGGTGGATCTAAAACGACTGAAATTTAATATTTTATGATAAATTTTAAAAAAAGAGATCGCTCTCTAAAATCTGTTTTTATAAGCTATTATCAAATTCGATTACTTACGTGAATATCACTCAAGAAATATCTACGTCGATCAATATTATTTTAGTTACCCATTGAAAATCAAACATCGTAAATGGTTTTTCTATTACGAAATAATATTTGAAAATATTGATAATACCACAAACGGAAACATTATTTGTGTCGGTAGTGTTCTTTCTATATTTTATATTACGAAAACAGTTTGAATCAAACGAAGCGTGCTATTTGCTACAGAGTAAACACAGTGGCTTGCCGCAAAATAATGAGCTCTTGAAATAAAAAAAATATGTATGACCATTCAAAGAAAATCACATTTATGTAACCCAGCATTAGGTTATGTATAATTTGTGGTTATGTTTAAAAAGATGAGAAAATATAGTTACCATTTCAGATCTTTTGAATATTGAAAATGTTGCCAGCTGTTGATTTTTTTATTTCGACTGTGTGTGCATTCCAATGTATTGTAGTAAGAGAAAGATGTGTTTATTTACATTCGGTAGGGGGGAGATGCCGTTTCGACTACATCCCCAAACGACATCCTTTTTGGTAGAGCCAAATGGTCATTACTCAAGCAAATTCTCATTTTTAAACAAATTTAAGAAATAGCTATACTGCAAATAGCGGTATCCGTGAATGGAACATGAACTGGTACATTATTCTTTTTTATTTGTTTGTGGAGCATATAGCCACCACGTGGCGTCTCCATGATTCTCTGTTACCTCCAAGTTGCGTTACTTCCTCCCAAGAGATACACGAATCTCTCAATTCTGCTGAGTACATTCGGCGATTAGCGACAACGTCATTTAGGGACACAGAGTAATTTAATTTGCCCCCAGCCCCTTGATTTTGAAAAAAAACGCATTTATTCGTTTTTACACTGGCCCATATAGATGAAACCAAAAATCAACGTTTGCCCCCTTCCTGAACAAAAATTCAAAACTGAAGTGACTTCCCCGCTGAATCTAACTAATTGGAACAAATGTCAGATCCAGCGACTCTCTATTACTACTGACATATGAGGTAATTTATAGCATAGGTATCAACAATTAATAGCTATCTTTATGACATACTAGATGGTCCACGGCTTATCTATTTCTTAACTCCGTGTCCTATGCTATTGGAGTTTAACTATTACGTATGGATAGAGTGTAGCTTGATTTACGGCCGCTTTTTAATTATTATCTAAATCAAATTTGAATCGTATAAAATTTGTACGAATCCACATTTATTGTGATTCACGACCCGGGTTTGCCTTTCGTTATCTTCAGGCATCCATTCACAGGTGCAATATGACTGCCTGAAGATGTCGAAAGACGAAATCCGGGTAGTGAATGAAAAATCTCGTGGATTATACAAAGTTTTAATAAATGAAATTTTATCTTGAAATTTCATCGAGTACCCTTAGTATATAACACAAATTATTATCCAAAGTTTTGCTCTAAAGAATTTTTTGTTCATCTTAGTAGTTGGCTTGGATGGTACTAAATAAAGCATGTTTAGTTTTGCGTCGCTTATGTATAATATGATATTAATCTCCTTGAACATAAAAATAGCGTAGATATACCATTATTTCGCTTTTCCATCCTTTGCAATTATTTTGTTAAGCCCATATTTGTGATTATTTTTATTCTTGACTCCAAAATCAATAATTTACTCTTATTTTAACGAAGCCTAATTACTTGGGTCGCCACTGGGCACCAGACGATAATATTGATGCGTTATCTGTGTGCACATCGAACTTTGCGGTCTCTTCAAGTAGTCGGGCGTAGAAGCCGGTTACATATCGCGTTCCGTCAAACGGGAAACGGCGTGTCAATAATATTATTTGGAAGAGAATAAAAATTCTCACAATGACAACAGAAGCAGAAGAAAAGTCATTGCGTTATAGAAGAGCACAGAGTGTTACTAGAGCCGAAGAAATCACAGAAAAAGAGAAAAAAGCTAGGAAGTTACAGAATGACAAACCGTGAGTTGAAAGTTTATTATTTATTGCAAGTTTGTTTTAATTGTTAAAGTTAAAACCATTCATGTAACCTGAACCAACGTCGATACTAGTCGAAAATATTGTTTGACAGTTGTAAAACATTCCCAATACACTTTTCACTGACACTTCCAGTATACACATTTTAATAACATGCTTTATAAATAGATTTTATAATCAAGACATATTTTCTATTTCGCTCATATATTATACTATGTGCATTCGTGCATCTACACCCGTTTCAATGTTCTCGTATTTTAAAATTTTTGTTTGAGTATTTTACTTGTTATGTTCATGCATGTTTTCACCAAGGCCATTCCAAAGTAGTTTTTTTTTAATTCAAGCTAACCACCTTGTAATTACGGTCTCGTGATTTTATTTACGCTTGCCATAAAAGTTTGTATTTAAATTTTTATAAGTCAGTCATACAATCCAGTAAAAAAGTCTGATATGTTCTTCACTAGAATGGTAATGATAATTACTTATCATGGGATATAGATAAAATTAGCGCACCGGTTAGATACGAAATAATTACTACTTAATTTATTATCGATTAGTCACTGAATCAATTATCATTAACTAAAGAGAAATACGGTCCCTTTGTTTGGTAGGTATTGTTATTTTTTATGCTATATACATCACGAGATTACCGTAAACCGATATTTAATCAAGAATTAAATAAAATAAAAAAAAATAATTTGATACCTATGTAAGTTGAATAAGAATCGCATTGGAATAAAATAATCATGTAATAACACCGAAGCAGTAGCTATAAACTTCCAAACAATTTTGTATATAAAATATGAGAAAAATTGGAATTTTCAAATGTCTGAAAAATTTTTACACACTTCAATGGGATGCAAGAACGCATTTTCAAATTTGACTGGGTTCCAATCACTAAAAAGTTTAAATACATTAAAGCTGTGTTCCGAAACCTTTTTCTACTCAAACACTATAAGCAGACATTTATATGTTATAAACTAATTTTATATTTATAATTTTTTTTATGAATTTAAAATGGTAACTTTCACTTTAGTTTAGATTTAACGCGGAGTAGATTAAACTCTACTTGCCTAACGGATCGGATACACAGTGTAGTATAATATCTCTTAAGCTATGTTTGCTTTGTGACAGAGCAAGTTACATATTTTTTTTACATAGTTTTTTCTTGGGCACAATAGAAACTTGTTAAAAGATTGGGCTAAGAAATCAGGAGTAAATTCGTTTCTTTTTGATTAATATTGTGTTATGGAAGGCGGCCGTAAAACAGTGTATGCATACACACAACGGGTAGAGTGGTAAATAACTCCTTAAGTTAAAAAAAATATCAAACCTATCTTATTATCGTAATTGATTTTCAAAATTGATTGTTATAATTCGTCTAGAAAATGAATTTATCCCTTATCATTGCCGTTTAATCATCCGTGTAAAACAGATTAAGACAATTCAAGTATTACATTAATTTTTAAAACAATAACATATTTGTTTCGAAGAGAATTATATAACGAGAAATTTAGGTCAACGAATGGTTTTAAGTTTTTTCCGATTTAAAAATATTAGGTTTTCCTCATTTTATGTTATTCTTAAAGCGCGTCGGCGTGCCGGTTGCGGAGCACTGCATTAAAATGTTGACACATTGGCGGGATTTGTTTATTTAGGTGCCGACGTCAAAATTCTTGAGAACTGCAATACGTACTTGCAATACTCGATTACTTATTATTTTACAGTTTTTCTCTGCCAGTTTGTTCACGTATGTCTAATTTTTTGAATCACATGAAATTTCTGATGACAATGAGCATTCCATGTATCTGGTATTTAAAAAAAATTAAATAATAATACGCATACTTTTTAAAAGTTTCTCAATTAAATAGAAATGTAAAATCCATCATTTGGCTAATAATTTGAACTAAGTCAGCTCAGGTTAAGCACCATTATTTTGTCAATGATAATTGTGTTGACTGTAAAAGCAGGTGGGGGAGTGGGTTGCGCGAATGTTGCCATGTAGTTATTTTTTGTTTCTTATATACAAGTAAGCCAGTGTAAAAAGCGATAAAAGTATATAAGTTCAAATTTAGGAAAGGGCAAATGCCACCAAGCTAGACCCCAAATGATGTCTGTTTGTGAAAAGTCAGTTAATTGCGATTTGTCATTTCAAAATCAGTTTTAATCATAAATTTTGTACGATTACAAACCAAGCGAAAATGTCTAATTTTATGTATTTTGCCCAACGAAGCAGGGATGGTATTTGGGTGTCCAGAAGAGGCATTTGTCCTTCCCCTTATTTTGAAGAAATAACATTTATACCTTTTTACACTGGTTCACTTAAAAAAACGAAAAAAGTTACACGAAACTGAAAAAACGTCCCTCTAACGAAGACTTAAATTAATTATGATTAATATTATTTTCATAGGTGAGAGCAATTAAAAATTTACCTAAAATTTTCATTATCCACGGTTGTATTAACGATTTAATTTTTGAAGTCATATTACAGATATCGATGATTGATGGTTACA
Source organism: Himalopsyche japonica (assembly GCA_028555115.1). NCBI lineage: Eukaryota > Metazoa > Arthropoda > Insecta > Trichoptera > Rhyacophilidae > Himalopsyche > Himalopsyche japonica. The sequence continues at coordinate 1,025,633 of JAHFWJ010000722.1, forward strand.
TTTTCGAATGAATATTTTTTGAATGTCATATTTATTATTCGCTTTCACATCAATACACATGTACGTGTTAATATTACAACATATTATGACGCATCCCCGAATTCCAATACTGAAGATAACATTCTACAGAATAACAGTGTTGCAAATTGAACCCTATTTATACATTTAAATGAATGATATATTTTCAAAATCGAAAAATTTCATTTAAAATCACCATCGAATCCAAAATATTTCATAATTGAATTGAAATAGTCCGGTTGGCACTGAAATAATTAATCAAGGTCGAAACCAACTACTCCCAATCCTCTTTGCACAGGGGATATGTTCATAAAATTACCATGCAAAAAAACGATAAAGTTGCAATATAAAAATAGTAAATAGGTTTTATTACAAAACCAACTCTTATTGAAATTTTTAAACTCAAAAATTGATCGAATTTATTTTATATTCATAAAACATTTACATAAGTTATTAAAGATAAATGGATAATAAATAATAAATTTATGTAGTTTTCGATTTATAGAATTCTAAAACATAAATCATGCTTAAAATATTTGTATCGTAATTTTTTTATGTTATGTTATTATGAATATATAATGGACATTTATAGTTTTTTAAGCCATGTTAAAGCAAAAAATCAATGTAAAAATATGTTTCAAATATGTTAGTCATACTTCTAACAGTATTATTTCAAAACCGTATAAAAAAGGATCGGTGGGTATATTTACGAAAAATACAGAGCTCATATAATTTTTTCATTTTATATTAACTGCCAACATTATCACCAACTTATTTTCCTCACAATTATGCAGGGATATTAGGGAGAGTTTAGATTTAGTTTTTAACTCCAAAGTCCTATTCTATCTACAATTTCTTGCTCAACATTGGTTCTGTACTGAAATTAATTTCTAAATAAAAATATTACTACATCTGCAAATTTTTTTAACATGGTATGTCACCAAAAGGTACAAAAAATGGAGTTATTTTTCACTTGGCTTGGTACCTTATTTCAGATAAAAATATAATATTTTCATTTAGATGAAAAATTAATAAGTGTATTATAACACCTGTAGCAGTAGAGCACTACAATTTGTTGGTCCAGTTCTGTGTAAACCACCATCCATTATTTCATTACTGCGTGCACCCACTCTGAGCTTCTTTTTATCTGAATACTATTTATCATTCACTCTACTTGTGGCTATATTGAGAGATTGGGGTTCCATCTTTTTCATGATTTTGTCATTCAATTGCAATTTGAAAATAAAAATTATGATTTCAATTCTGAAAAATGCATGTTTTATAAAAAAAACTTCATAAATATCCAATAATCTTGTAAAATGCCTAGTAAATAGTTTAACCTTTTAGGATTTATTATTCGTTTTTTAAAAAAGTTTTTGAAAAAAAATTATTTAATGGTCCGCCATTTGTAAATTGTTTTTTGTTTACTCACAATGCAATGCTACAATATTATTTATTTTAGTATGTATTATGCAATATTGTTTTTTCCAAATACATTATGTATCATAATATTTGACTGAAAAATGACTGGAGTTTATTTAAAACATTAAAAACAATAATATTACATAATTTATGATATCGACTGAAGGTGGTTGATGGAATTTCAATATAAAATTTGAATTATTGTAATTTTGTACGATTCCACATGTTTTGTCACAAACGACCCGGGTTTCCATCACACGGATGCAACAGAACTGAACTGTCAGTTCTGTTGCATCCGTGTGTTGGAATACTTTTAAATACCTTTTTCTAATTCAATTTTTTTATAAACAAATAAAATTTATGACCTCGATTTAAAAAAAATAAAAACACTAACGTATTTAGTACTGTAAGAAATTATATTTAGAATTCATAAAATATATCAAAAGTTAAGCCTGAGGTCGTTATTGCGTGTGTTAAATACAAGTGGACAACTATATTTTTGAACGTTTTATATTTTTCATTATATTTAATTACTTACGCAATTTTACACAAGCAACATGTCCGACAAAGTTTGTGAGGCAGATAAAAGTAATATATGCCTGACATAAATTAGCTCTCGGACCGTGTCGTGCTAAAATTTCATATTTTTGACAAACCAGCAAGTCAGTACACTAAGGCTCGCCAAAATGTGGTTCCTTTCAATTTACAAATTACAACTAGTAATCGTTTTAAAAATAAATCAAATACTTTTAAGGAAAACATCACACAGTTATCAATAAAAGTATTTTTTCGTTGAAACGTATTCATAAATGTTGTAATTGTTCAATATTTTGAAATATATTATAAAACTAGTACACATTATTATTATATTAGATTTAATATGTATCACTCTTTATTAGAAGCATAATAGTTTTCAACATTCAATGCAATTTAGTAAAACTAAAAATACAAAAAAAAAAAAAAAAGCTTAACTTTTATTGTATTTATAAATATAATACAATATTTTTTTTAAGTAATTCATTGATACAGCCAATGTGTAGAATGAAATATCTTTGTCGAAACAAATTAAAAGTCACATCTCAGTGACAAAAAATATTTAAATAAAATAAAAAATGTGCACATTAAACTTTATTTTAATGCCATGACCGATCGCAGTTTTGTTGGTATGCCTGCTTAAAGTCCCAAAGAGCCTATCTATCGGTGAAGGCTGTGTTACATGAAAGCAATTGCATATATACAACTTATAAACATTTTAAATCGATACAACATAAGGTTAGCGCTCTAAAGATTTATCACATTAGGTCAACACTTTGAAACATAAACCCTTAATATTTACCTAATATATATATCAATTTTTACTGTTTAAATTCTTGAAAAAAAATAATCTTAATTATTTAATTGGTTTCAATGTAGGTTCTGGAGATGCCGAAGGGCGAAACCCTGGTCGTTTGTGACAAAACATGTCGAATCGTACAAAATTACAACAATTCAAGTATAATAATATTACAAATATAATATAAATCAATAATAACATTTTTGTTGTATATATAAGTATATGTAATAAAACTGGTACCAATGCTTTATAGTGGCATGTCTTAAAAAGTTGATTTTTGTTTCGAATGGTGATATGAGATAAACTTGGAGGGATAAAAAATCGAATTGGTACAGTAAGAGGTATTCACTTAACATAAAGAATACCATATGAATAGAGGTTGAAATGTGAGCATTAAAAATAAAAAAAAATATTTTGCTAGTTAGTATCTGGAGAGAAAAATATTTGGAAAAGTATCTCATGGATGAATTCATAATATGACACATAGTAAAGAAGTATAACATCATTGAAATAGTGCGAAACAAAACAACACATTACAAAAAAAACGCTACTGTGGAAATCAATTTGCACCACTGACTATGTTAAATTTTTTTACAAAGACATTTTTCCAGATTTTTGTTTGAACTGTCGGGTGACTGACATATTTCTCATGAGAGTCAAAAAATATTTTTAGATGTCACCGGCCTCAAGATTCCCTCTTCTCATGGAGTTCCGGTTTCGACAATTTTACTGGACTAGTAAATTGGGGATTCCTACTTCTATCTATTGGTGGCCTCCGCCTATTTCTTGAAAATTTGATCAAGTGAGTAAATCAAGCTTCAATTTAACCATAATAAAATGTTGAAACCTGTCTTATAGATATAACCAGCGTCTCATTTTACATCTACATTTTTTCATCATATTGTAAATATGATCACTAAGATATATAGGTGTTCAATAATATTACATCAAAATTTATGAGAAAAAACATAATAATTAAGGAAAGCCTTTTTTAATTCCACCTTTTGAATTTTAGGTATGGAGTTATGGTAGATCCAGTCCAATGGTTTGTTGTGCTTACAGGTCAAAATGTAGAAAGTGCAGAACATCCATCAATAGTTCTCCTGTTATGTAAGTGTGATTGACAGAATTTGGGAACCTGTTTGTATATTTTCTTAATGAATTATCTGTAAATACACCTGTGGTTTTTGGATTAGCGCTCATACCATACATCCTCACATCCTATCTATTGACTTTTCATTTTCTTGAAAATTATTTCTGTAACACAACTGTTTATTTTAATTACTCTCATCATGAAAATACTGATTCATGATTATAGTCTATCATAGCATTTTTTATTATTTATTATTTCCTTATGTAAAAATACGTGTTTGCCTAAACAGGAAAATTTTACATCATTAAAAAATTGTTTTTGGGTGTAATTTATGAAGGTGAAAGTTCAACATTTTAGACTCAATTAATGTATATGATACACAAATAGTAATAATGCTTTATTTTTTGCAGATTCATTTATACCAGTTTGTATTTGTCTCATCATAGAGAAAGCACTATCAGTTGTAAGTATTTCGACTGAGCTTTTTTTTATAAATATTTTCAGTAGATAATAAAGTTTATTCTTAAAATTTAGTTATTTCACATAAAATTTCTAATACTATTTTATTCCATTGTTGTTGCATTCAATCCATGTCTTCCAAGGTCCGTGAGTAAGATATTTGCACTGAAATTGTGATGTGCCTAGCAATCTGCAAGTAAATTTGCTGCTGTAGCATATTATTTTATACTGCTTTTTTTTTTAACTTAAATCATATCATTTTTCTTAATAAAGCACTACATTAGTGTTAGTTTTATTAGTACTTTTTTTGATGTCATTCATAGTATATTATTTTTTATAGACTACTACAGCACCGATCTCATTGGATTTCATTTCCAAAAATCAGGAGTTTAATTTTCGCTCTTGCACAATTTATTTTTTGTTAATTACATGTTGCAAACATTAATATATTTATTATTGTTAATTGATTAGCAAAAAATATAATAACATATAATACGGTGAACCTCTTATTGGCAAAAAGTGTATAAATAATAAAATCCTCAAAGAGTATAATCTTTCAGAGAATACTCTCATCATATTATATACAAAATTATTTATTTCTACAAGAATCACTACAAGTTAATCACTATTTTGCTTCAAAACATCATCAATAAAAGTTTTGTTATGATCTCAAAATTCTTTTAGAACTAATTACTTTGTTTTTTTAGCCAAAGTAAATTTATTTTCCTTACGTATGATTATGTATATTAAATATTTTTTAAAAATTTTTTAGGGAATATTATCGTTCAAAACTGGTATGTGGGTTCACATAGCAAACATTTTAGGCTTGGTGTCGCTTCCAGTTATTGTATTACATTACAAGGATAATCAATTCAGTTTAGGTAAGTGTATATTTATTGTCAAAGTTAGAATTCAAAAGACAAAAAAAGTAGAAATATGGAAATTGGCTGTATTCTTACTTGTTATTGTGTGACATCTCATAACATCACTCTTATTGTATGATTATTTTTTCAGTTGGTGCCATGTCGGTAAGCATGCTATATCTGGTTTTATTTTTGAAGCTTTGGAGCTACGTCCAAGTGAATTATTGGTGTAGAAAAGCCCAAAGAAAAGCCATTGCTAAAAACACTCTGAGACGACAGAGTCTCTCGGCACCAAATTGGAGTAAGTAAAATAATATTATTATAAAATAAAAACTTATGAAAATGATGATTAGAAATAGCTCATCGATATTCTTTTGGCTTAAGAATTTCACAATGTATATAAGTATATAAAGTTATAGGAGATTAATACCTCAGCTAATTAAATAATACCATCCATGCTACCTATTCAATACAATACCCCATTCAATAAGTTGTTTGCTATTCCAGTTGTTTCAGACTCAGTAGACCCAGCTTTGGTAAACGACCGTAAGTTTTTGAGTATTGAAAGATGTGTGTAAACTAGGTTGCTTATGAAGCTTTCTTCTGTGCTTGTGTTATATAATCTTAGGTGGCTTGATTTGGTTCACTGTCTTGTGCATTTCTATCACCTCTGAAATCTTACTTCTTCTTTTGTTTAAATGCTAGTTAAATACCTTTTCCTTTCTTCATTAACTTGTATGCAATCCTATTTTTGGGGAGATGTTTATTTATTGTGATACTGATTTTAAATTTAGTTTTTGATTGCGAATTCTTATGTGCATATATAATATCAATTTTTCATTCAGTAAAAAATTTCTTTTTGTTATTTTTAATTGCATTTATTGGCATGTGTTTTTTTTTTTGCTCCTATAACACACATAAGTCGCCATATTTAAAGGCATTCAAATAATTGACCATTATGATTTTTTGAGAACAAGTTTTGTTCAACAAAGTAATATAAATATTTTATTTGACATTATTTGAAATCTCATGCATAAGATGTATTAATTTATACCTGATATTCAATTCAATTCAATTCGAGAAGATGTAATTGATCAGTGATTTTTTTTGCTTTGATTTTTTTGATTTAATTTAAACATTTGGTTATTAATTTTGGTACAAACATAAAATATTTTCCAGCCATAAGGAAGGACTTGACAGGAATTGTATGTTGATAGTTGCTTATAAATTATTGGTGGAAGAATTCAAAATGTTACCGTGTTTCCAATGATATATTGGCACTTATTCTACACAATATCTGAATTATATCGGAATTTATATTACAGAATCTTGGGAAGATGAAAGAAATGGAAATAATGAGGAAACTGATGATTGTCCAGTGACAGTTCGATATCCAGACAATTTGACTATAAAAGACATTGCTTATTTTGTATTAGCACCCACTATATGCTATGAATTGAATTTCCCTCGCACCACTCGGTAGGTGAATTTTCAAAAATATTTATTGATTTCAGTTTCTTTGTTGAATTAAACGTTAGCCTCAGTGTCTAGTGGTTAAAGCTTTGCCTTTATATATTTTTTTTTTTTTTTAAATTAAAATTTGAGATATTGGTCATTATGGGTGTCATTTATATTTGAGTTGGATCTTGAGCGACTTAGAAAAATTATCATCATGTTTATCTCATTATATTTCTGAATTGACAAAATATTTGGTGCGTTGTTGTTAGCTGTGGTGCACTTTTTTTCTGGAATTTAAATAAAAATTCCTTTATACCAGTTTATATATGAACAAGAGAAAAAGATTAATTGTATATAATTATGGATAAAAGTGAGTGATAGGTTTTTGTTTTAGAAGAATGAAAGGAAAAAATATTCTATAATCTAACGAAAAATATTAAAATATGCTATAAGAAAGTTTCTTAACCAGTGGATCCCAATCAGGATTGAGATTTTTGTAAATATAAATGATTTCGCTGTTTTATTTCCAAAATTATCATGCATGAAAAAATAGTGGTTCGATTGTACAAAAAATTTATTCTGTTAGATTTGTGCACCTATCAAAGGATCATTGTTTTGAGAAACGATTTAAGATCTGTTCTAAATTGAAACTGTGTTAAGCAAGGGGTCTGTGTATGTTATTTTTGATTTTGTTTCAGAATTCGTAAAAGATTTTTAATAAAGAGAATACTTGAAGTCATGATTGGTGTGCATCTTGTGATGGGACTATTTCAGCAGTGGATGATTCCTTCTGTCAAAAATTCACTCGTGCCTTTCTCGAAAATGGATTATATGCTTCTGGCTGAAAGACTTCTGAAATTATCGGTAAGAATATTTCGTTAGTTTGTTTCATTTGAAAATTTTATATTGATGTTTAAGAAAATTAATGTTGTAAATTACACTTTACCTTTGTTTCAGATTCCAAACCATTTGATATGGCTGTGTTTCTTCTATTTAAATTTCCATTCATTTTTAAATTTGATGGGAGAGTTGCTTCATTTTGCTGATAGAAATTTTTACAATGATTGGTGGAATGCAAATAACATCGACACATTTTGGAGAACTTGGAATATGCCAGTTCATAGGTGGGCGGTGCGTCATGTATATATCCCGATTGTTGAAATGGGATATAGCAAAACGGTTGCAAGTACTGTGGTCTTCTTCATTTCAGCATTCTTCCATGAATATTTGGTATGACCAATATTTCTTTGTTTTATTACCTACTTATTTGTCAAATTGAAATTCTTTTTTGAATATTTCATGTTTGATTGACAGTTTTGTACATCAATTTGGATTTGTATTAATTTTTGCTGGCATGTGTTTGTCCATCTTATTTTGTCTTTGAATTGTCCCAAATTGAAAAATAATGATATTAATAATAAATGCATTTTGTTTTAGGTGAGTGTGCCATTGCAAACATACAGGGTATGGGCATTCATGGGAATGATGGCTCAGATTCCATTATCATTTCTTTCTCGTTACGCTGAACGTCATTACGGAGATAGGTGCGGAAACCTGATTGTGTGGAGTTCAATTATCATTGGACAGCCGTTAGCTATCATGATGTATTATCATGATTACGTTATTACCCATTATGTATAATAATGGTTTCTTTGAAGAATCAAAAGTCAACAGTTTTTTATTCTTTTTCGAAGAAATATAATTTGCTTTATACTTTGTGCCTTACAATATTTGATTAAGAGGATACCTAAAACAAATGCAATAATTCTACTTCTAAAATATTATTTAATGCTTAGTACACACAAAATTTTAATATATTTTATGTAGTTATAAAAAATATGTGTTGGTCATAAGAAAATAGATAATTGCACATTAACAATTGACATCAAAAATTTTATCAGAAGGATTGTCAGTGTAAAATGTAATACAATATGAAGTTAACGTTCTTTAAAAATCATATATAGTGTTGAATTCTACTCTACTCGATTTTTCAACATGCATAAACATTTTGAGAAATGCACTTGACGAGATTTCTCAGTACTTAGACTTTGAATGTTTTACTTTAAAATATGTGAAATAACAATTTGCTTATTGCGATTTTAAAATTTTATCGTAAATATTTTTAATTAAAAAAAAAATATATGCAAATCTACTATATATATGTCTGATAATAATTTTTGTACCAAAAAATATATATAATGCAAGCTACTTTGGCGTATCCTTAGAGGATAAAAAGTGTAGTCAATTTATTAAATAAGAGTTATTTGCTTTTTCTAAACAATATTTTAATTTTTATACAAATATTTTAATTATAGTGGTCTTGTTTCGGCTCAAATATTATTATGTGCCTTATCATTCACTTGTGATATAAAGAAATATTTTCTAAATTGAGCCAAAAAAACTGATAACTCCAGTCCAATCTTTTTCAATAATTACTTTGTTAATTTCGAATAATAATTGTTTATATTTCCATCATCACCATTGATCGTTTTGTAAATTATTAATAAAAAAATACTTAATATTTTTATAAATAGTTCATTAAAGCATTTTAGTAATTCATTTTATAAATATTGAATTTACTTGATATTATTTTTATGTTAAAAAAAATATGTAAGACTGTTTTTTTAAAAATAAATAGATGTTTGTTTTTTTGAAAAATTCGTTGTTAATTAATTTTTTCAGCCTGCCTTTTCCCCATCAGTTCAGTATTTAAGTACTACTGTATACTGTGTAAATCATTGGGTCTTTGGAGAAAAGTACAATTAATTGTTTTCAAACTTCACTTCCTGCCACTAAATTCTCAATCAGGGAGTTTTATGGAGTTAAATATTGTCATGTGAGTTTCTATAAATTCTTTAGAGCAAATATGGTTTTGTGGAGGTCAGATCTGAAAATTTCTTATGCATTTCTGAAATATGAAGGAAATGGCATGCAGGAACAAATTTAACTTGTCTTTATGTGTCATACACCGTTTTGTGCTTTAAGTATGGCTTGAACAGAGATTTCAGCAGTTTATTATTTACTCCCTCTCTCCATTATTTACTTAGTAAATATAAATGAAAATATCTGCATACATTGCAGAGCTTATTCAAGTGAAGGCAGAAGAACTGATAGTAGAAATTTTACACTTTCAGAATATCAAGCCAAAATACCGTATAAGAAAATTTATTTCAACATACTTTATTTAAAAATCATGAAAATAAATCAATGATGCTTTCAATTTGCATAATTTTTCATTATAAACCAATTCTCAGTTTTATGGAATTTCAAAGGGTCAGACACAGATGATTCAAATATTTACTGATGCCTATTTCTTTTCTTCTGGCTACTGAAAATATTATTTAATATACATATTCAATATGTATATTAAATTCATAACAATGATAAAAAAAGTTTTGCTAACATTTTACTATGAGATTTTTAAATTTTTTTACACTGACCCTTAAATTTAAAAGAATAATCAAACTACCAAGCTTTTAATTCTTACACTTAACGAATAGGTCTGAAAACAAGGAGTTTGTCTTTTTTTAACAAAAATTGCAAAAATACTTCATACCAGATTATCTATAGCCTCACACTCAGAGCATTGAGTATATTTTTACTTCTACAGCTTTAACATTTGTTAGATTTTTTTCAACTGGGATAAAAAACACTAATCCCTATATAATATTCGGGATGCAATTTTCAATTTGTAATGTGAGTATAAATTAATTTGGTAGCACTTGTTCCCCTTGTCAGAGCTCACGAACTACCATTGGAGAAACACTGCTAGGGTAAAAAAATTGTGCCTAAAGATTATGCATTCTGAATTATGAATCAGTCATTTCTTTCAATCATATTCTAAGCATCCACAGTATATATGCTCAGAAACCTCTAGAAATATATATAAATAGTAATTTAGTCAGTACCATCTGTCAAAAACATTTTGAAGCTATAAAAAGTCACGACTATCACAAGATATAATTCGTTTTACAAAGCTTTTGCTTTATACTAGATAGATGTCTCTATTGTATTTGAAAATAGTAATATTTAAAACTATGTATGCACATAATAATTGTGAATATATACATAAAATTCAAAAGTTTCTTTAGCACATAATAATTTTTACTACACTATCATTATGTATGATTCTAAAAAATATAGGAAAATAGGCATATTCCAGTAGGTATAATAAAATTGTTGTTATTGCCTTCGAATTTTTACGTTTACGAAAATGGTTTGCCAAATTTGTATTTTTATTAAATCGATTGCATAAAAACAACGTTTACTCTCCTCTGTATTTTTTTTTTGCTATAAATATAAAGAAGCAATAATGGATTGCATTAATTTAGCCGGTTCTGTAGCCGAGAAGTGAAAGTTTTTGTTGATTGAATTGGCATTCACTTGGTAGAACTCCATTATAATACTGTGAAAAAAATAGCATTTTTGAGCTATGCTCCTACACGTACTCGCTTGCGGGTTGAACGGTAAATATCACAGAACTGATAATTTTGTAATAGAATTTATTAATTTTCCAATACATCTATCTATGTAATGTTTTTAATCGTCTCCACATTCTGACAAAAAGTTGTCGATAAAGTGTAATGATTTTATCAAAATTGCCTTAGTCCACTGATATTTATGAGTTGTAAATGGGCTATAAAAATGATCTAGAAAATAGTCATCTCATTTTTAAAAAATCGGGCGTTATCTATCTAATCTATTTTTGATCCGTCATAGACTATGGAGTAACAAGTGAAGTGATTTTACTAGCGCACACGGAAGAGAAAATCGATCTACAACCTGGCAGCGAAATTGACGACAGAAAAAACCGCAAATTAAAGCTTCATTGACAATGCGTTAACAAGTGTCTACCAATGGCAAAGGTGTATTTTATTATTCCAGTGATTCATATTGAAATTTTTACTTGCAATAAATGCATTTTTTTTATGTAATCGTAATGTAAATAATTAACGACGCTACTTCACGAACGTAGAATTTTTTTTCTGCGATGATATTATTTAATATATATATTTTTTTGTTGTAATTTTAAAATTAAAGCGTAAATTTTGATTCATTATGGAACGGTGCCCTAATCTCTTAGGATTTAACGAATGCATCGCATCGCGTTTGTCATTTTCGATACCTTGAATATTTGTATTTTCCGCAGTAAATACAGAAGAAGAAATAAATATACAATCATACTCTGATTTATACTGCGCGAAATTAACCACTACTGCAAATTAAGTTACGTTTTAATCAATATTTATAGCAGGTGTTATTTTTTCATTTTTAAGCAAGAAATAAGTGAAGAACTCAACTTTTCAACAGTTCATTTCTTGGGACAGTAAATTGCTTTGTGTTGCTAGTTGATACCAAAAATTCTAAGAAATTTAAATGCTAAAGCTTTCGCGTAAAGGTTAATTTGTAAGTTATGGCTAACATGTCCTAGTAATCTTCTTAAGTTTGGTCAACACAAAAACTATTGAATTAATTTTTGAAATGTTTGGTGTTAGAATATCCTTTATACGGCTCAGAAAGGAGTGGGTTAATATTATATTATATCTACACATTACTTAGCAGACGTACAATTTATTTAGTAAAGTTCAACTTAACAATATTATTTCTTCAAGCTACCGATGTGAAGAGAAGAGCTATTTAAGAATCTTTCGAATTAGGAACAATATAATAAAATAAATAATAAAAAGAAAGAAAAAGTATAGACTTGGATTCTGGCTGCAAGATTTTAACTAACTCATCGCAAACATTGGAAGAAAAACAAATATGTATGGAAAGATGTTTTATGTTTCTAAGCAATATAAGTTATAGTAGGGCTAGATTAAAAGTAGTATTTAAAAATAATAAAGAAGATCTATTTTGGATTTAAGACTATGATTTAAATGTGGGAAAATTAGAACAAATATGGTTTATCTTCAAACTCTTGTAATAATATTATATAATAATTTTACAGTACAAAAGTCATACAATGAAACGATATTATATTCCACTTATACAAAGTTTAAATAGATAAGATATCTTGTTTCTATTCTGAGGATACAGCTCCACTTCATAGTCTTATATTAAATTAGTTGTTCATGTTAATTGAATATTTTATGCACGTGTATCTTTGTGAGTTGAATGTTTGTTGAAGATTGTGTTAGATAGATGTAATTTACTTTGAATGTATTATTGAAAAGGTAAAAATCCTTGGTATGTTTTTGTTTATATTGAAAAATGTTTAATTGATTCATATGTTAACACCAGAAGCTTGCCGGATATATTAGATAATTAGTATAACTTAATTGTCATTGTAATGAACGAGTCAAATCATCCTCTTCCGTTTTTACTTATGTTTACAAGACAACACGTGCATACAATGTTGCTAAATTGATATTTATCTATTGATAGAGATAGTGTTTACATGTATTATCTCCAAGTAGTGAACTTTAACTATAAATACAATTTTGTCGAGCTGTCAAATCTATTGCGTGGTTACTGCTTTAGTGCACCTAGATATTTTCATATTCAGCAGTTTTGCGCAACGATTCATTGAACTCTGGATATATGGAAACAATAATCACTCTATTATTATTGAAAACATACATTTACCAATAAAATAAAACGTTTTTTAAATATTAAATTCGTTTCACAATGACTTATTGTTTGTGTATTAATTGAACTAGATATCTGTATATCGTTCAACATAATATAAACCATAATACTAAATTTAATATCGCATGAGTAAATAATACAAAAATCAACGTGGAGATTTTTGTTTAACTTAAGTATTTCTTTGTAAAGAACACTTAAGTTAAACAAAAATCACATAAAGAACACAAGAACACACAAAGTTTATAACCTTATGGAAATATTAAATATTTATGATAGACTAAATAAAAATTGGTTTAATGATGATTGTATCATAGAAATTTGTAAATATTTCCTTGACATGTGTATACAATGCAATTAATAGTTTGATCATGAAAAGTGTTTCTTTCATATAGATAAGACGTAAAAGTAATAAACAATAAATGTAGCATAAAATAATATAACCCTTCAACTTGATACACGATTTAATCATTATAGAATTAGAGATCGTGTCAAGGTGCCTTACATACAATGTATCAAAGACAAAGATAAAACACATACATATTGTATTGAGTAAAATATTGGTTATGGCGTGATTTGCTAAGTTTTTACGCCATTTTTTGACGTTCTAAGTCTGAATATTTTTGTGTCAGAGTAGAGATATTTTTTTCCACTATCGAAAGAAATAATTTTTACTAACTTTATTCCATGGGCGTTTAAACGTTCAACGTGGCAAATTTTTAAATAAATACCTTACAAGGGAAATGAAAAATAGGGTGATTCGATTTATTCGACGAATTAATTGATATCCAGGCTAAGTTTGCTAAATTATTATAATTCCTACACACGAGTTATATATAAAGTTGATTGCTATTTCGGCATCTCGCCATTTTTAGAGCAACCTCGTTGAAGAATTACAAAATCTTTCAAACAGTGAAGCTATTTTGAGATAACCACCATACATACCACAAATATATTGTATGATTTTCGTGAATCTAAACAAATTCTAATTTAATTTTATTCTAAAACGGTTAAGATTAAAATATTAAAACTGCATTGGGTATAATAAAATGACTTAACTTCTCTTTGATTTCATATTTTTTTTCTGAAATATAGAGAATTGATTGGGTATTCTGGTGAAATTGTAAAATTGGTAAATTAACAAGTCTTGTTTTTACAGGTTAAGATAATTTAGACATTTAAGCGATATCGAATAAGATCCGTTTTGATACTGGATATTACATCGAAATTCTAACATATCTGCAAAATATTTAATAGAAATATATGACTATATACTTTGTTTTTGAGACTTTCGATTAAAATTAATTTTATCTCGTCGTGAACTTAGTAAAACAAACATGAACTTGCAGGTGGTGTCCATGTCTATTGAATAAACAAGAAAATGAGCATGCTCAATAAATACTTCCCATCAAAAATTTTATAATATCCGTAGAAAGGTATCAATGACTCGTGAAATAACTGACATCGCAAAAATGTAACTGATGAGTTTAACATAATTTAATATTATATATATATATATATATGTATAAGAAATTTTATTGAATTCATAACATATAATACAAAAAATGTTAATTAGGTTTTAATTCTTACAATTTCCATAAAATGAATGAGTGAATACATAAATTAACTTATCAATTATAAATTTTTAAATATTTTAATAGGAATTATAAATCATTTAAACTTGTTAGTAATATATTGTAGTTGATCAACGACTAACTTCTAATTTGGACACTTTTTCTCCCTAACTGGAACACATGGAGCAAACTTGGCTAATTAAACATAATCAGTCATCTTAATTATTGAAAGGTCACGCCAGAAATTTACAACTCCACCAAATATACCCATCAACGTGAAATAAATAATTGTCATGTTTGATGGATAGTAAACGCAAGAAAACTATGGTTTAATAATTGAATGTTTTCGAAACAGATGATGTTTTTTTGACGATATAATTTTCCATAAATGATTATACATGTGCTACGATGTTAAAAAATGACATGTATGTTTATAATGATTGAAATGTGGTTATAACATTCAGATTCTTCTCTCTAGTCCAAATGCTCATCAGGTAACTTGTTTTTTATACAAATATACTGTCCAATTTGTATATGTTTGTTTATACTTAAGCGATATTCAAATAAAGAATGTTCGAAAGAAAAACAATCGAAGATTAGACTCTCCAAATGCAAGTAAATATAACACAGCCCTCTCGTTTTTGTTGTTGCCATAGGCTCAATCGATGAACGCCTCCAGATTCTATAATATTAAATGAATCTAGATTAATTTATAATTAATTTTTATTGTTTATAAGAGCAATCATGTCAAAAACACCGGAAAATTACGTCGATTGTTGACAACGCTGAAAAATTGTTCGTGCCAAACTGAAATTTAATATTTTGCAATGTAAGCTAATAAATTTAATACCGTGTCAGTCGGTACCTAAGTAGATTTTATTATTCAAATACGTCGATATGTACAGAAATAAAGTTAATTCAACAGAATATGATATGTTTTTTATAGAAACAAGACCCACGTCTAGTTGTTTATTCTATTAAAATACAAGTTTCAAAAATAAATTGGACTCCAGTTTTGAGTCGATTTGGACTATTTTTTAAGAGTAAATTAAAAATATAAACATGAATGAAACTATAAGCGTAATATACTATCACCTACTGTGTTATCGAAACTTGCATGAACCTGTGATTACAGGATTCGCAACATATAACTCATACGTTTTTAAAGTATCAGTAAAATAAATATTTTTAGACTGAAAATTTCAATTGGTTCATAATGAAAATTGTTTGAACACAATATAATTATCTCAGATATGAGTAGGAAATTAACAAAAAAGTTAATTATGATGAAACAAATTTATAAAGATTAATATTATCCGGCTAGCCATAATACATATATAAAATATTAAATGGTATTGCCATCTGTTCCTCACTCTAAGTTCAACATTCACACTGTCTCTTTAACTATCTATCTTTATATGTTGTGTGCAAGCGTAATGTTGTGATGTGCGTTACTTACTGATTTGCAGATATGTTAAGATAAATTTGATAGAATTGCTTGGTTTCTTTAATATTTTAGGGCTTGGAAAAGAAAGAAATTATTAACAGGAACATTTGATATGAATAATTGTGCAGGTAGACAAAGAAAGAGAGAGTTTGTTGTGCTTTAGAAATTTACTCGCCTTTAAAAATTAAGACAGAGAGAGAGTGAATGAGTGCTACGTTAAAATTAACAGTTGAATCAAGAAAATATACATTGTACTAATTGAATTGTGTAGTTATGATATGTTAGTAATATCAAACAAATGAATATTGCGAAAATGATGTCGAGAGTAATACTTATAGTTGCCAAAAACTGATTACTATCTTAGCCGTTCATATCAACTAATTGTTGAATATTATTTGTAGAAAAGTTGGTGGGAGTGGACACATTTGAACTCTAACAAATTGTCAAAATTATGACTTTCGAAGCATGAAAATGAATGACAAAAAATATGCATCTTTACAATATCTACATGTGGGTTTATAAGAAGTAAAAGTAATCCGAAGAACTCATACTATTTCATGAGCAATGAGAACAATACAATTGTCATCATACTTACACACTCGCAGATGGATCAGTCCAAACTAATTGCAAACGACATTTCCTTCCTTGGTAAATAAAAGGGAGGATTTTAAACGTTCAGATTGAGGTAAGTGCGTAGTAGATATTTTCATATAATATGTGAAAATTAATATTCATACTGTAGGGAGCTAACTGATTTAAAAGCTTATGAATTTGTGCATCTTGAATTTAGCCACACTTGACTTTTTTTGATCGTATTTATACTGTTTTGTTCTTAGACGCTCTTTCGGTATTAAAGAATGTAATAGTATTGATACGCTCTACGGATACTTAATTTAATTATATAAAAAGTACGGTAAAAGCAATATATATTATTTAAAGCCGAAATTCGAAGTTTGAAAATAAAATATTTTATTTCTAGAAAAAAATGATTTTTCAAAAACGATGCCATAAGCAGGGATGTGGAGTTGTATAAAAAAACACGACTCCCACTTTGAACAACAATACAACTCCGACTAAAAAAAAGTTTAGTTTTATCAGTTTTTTTCCAATCTTTCCTATTTATATGTATTAAATTAAAGACCAACCAAACAATTTAGCAAATACAATAGCTAACATTTTCATACTATAAATTTTATGAAGACAAATAAAAATAAAACAAATGCAAACTTTACGTATAAAAATAGCATAGCTTCTATTAAATCTTGCATTTGTAGAGGATGTCAAATCAGAATTAAGGATATTTGGAGCGGAAATCGCTCTAAGGATACTTGGGTTGGCGGCTATGTTGTAACGCTCAATATTAAGTTTTAATATACTGATTTCAGAACCAAAATTTAAAAAATTAATTTATTCCACTTTTCATAGAAAATTGTAACATTAACCCAGTGAAAAATATTAATTTATTCTTTTATTTGAAGAAATCTACTATTTTTAAATGATTATTTTGAAGGATTGAGTTACATTTGCTTTCTATAGAACGACAGGAATTCTTTAAAGGCCTCGTTATTTGTCAGAGATGCAACCAAGTCGGCGTGGCTAACAGAGCCAATAGATCAGACTTATCAATTTTTACCGTTCGTTGAATCATATTATCGTATTTACGTATAGGACTTTCAACTAAATGGCCAAGCCAAAAGAGCTTGGTTGTGAAGAAACTATGGTCAGACTTGAATAAGCTGATCCAGAAACTAGTAGTCAAAACATTGGTTATATTCATGCGCTACTATTCAGAAGGAATAAATGTCCGCCTGTCCTTGGTAGAAATTTCCCATCGTTCTACCAAATTCGTACTGGCAATCGTAATGTCTACCAAAATATTACGACATACGATTCCATGAACCCGAGGAATGTAAAGATCTAGTCGAGCAGGTGGAAATAAAGCCAGGAGTTAGGAGCATCACAGTTTTGCCCATCGCTTTACTATGCAAGTCTAACGAAATGTACTAGCCAAGACTGGCAATGTGTTAATATAAGTAATTCTATATGATTTAATAAGCGCTATCAACGCAATTGAGAAGAATTTTCTTGATAAACTGAAGATTTAATCGTTTATACCACGTATAAGCTGCTTAATCAGCAATGCCCACGTGGATGGTGCCATAGGCATTTTTCAGAGCACTAGCCCTCGGTCCCCGCTTACTGCCTGTTAAACGTGAAATTATGAAGTCTTTGAGGGTAGTGGTAGCTTTATTTACCGATGTTTTGGCATGACATACAAATGAAAGACTGTCATAGAAGTATTCCTAGATAAAGAAAGTGAGTGATCAGAAACATTTACCAAGGTATGTCCCATGTAAATAGTAGGAAGCCTTTGTCTATTAAGACCGACACCGCCTTCGAGGATAATAGCTACAGTCTTAGTGGATAAAACCATCATGTGACAATATCATGGATTTTAAATATCCAATATGTTTATTTGAACAATTTGATGTAAGAATTTCCTCGATTGTAATTTAATTTACGGTTTTCTATAATCTAATGGTTTTATATACAGTGTAGTTAGAACTATGAAATAATAATATTTGTTTTTTTTTTCAAAAATGTTTAAAAAAAAGCCGAATATATTCCAACATTCGATTGGAATTCCCAGAGAAAATTCTCCATTAATATAATTATAGGAAGACTAAAATTTTATGAGATTTATTTTTATTATAGGCATAAATCAAGTGCTGAGGGCAATGTAGCAGCTGTAAAGTAATTGTGTGGATAGAGTATGCGGGAAATCAATTGATGAAGAAGGCGTGATAACAGCCTCGGGGCGTGATAAAAGCCTCGACGTGTCACGTTCCTCTGAACAAAAGTTCACATAGATCTTTTTTATCATATTGACAAAAAGCGGACTAAAAAGTAAAAAGACATGCCAAGAAATTAAATATTTTGAGAGGGACTAGCGCACTAGTCTCTTACAAATTTACAATGGATGCATATTATAACATTTGATTGTATGATTCGAATATTTATCCTATAGAAACTTCAATATTAATTTGGTAACGATAAATTCTCAAGCAATAGAACCAAAAAAAATGTATTCAGCTAAGAAAAACAAAATGTTTAAAATTTAGTTTTAATTTTGGATGATTTTATTTTAGAAAATTCATGGATTTTCGCAAAGAAATTAATGTTATATGCATTCATTGTAAGTTAGTTAAAAATTGCGCAAGTTCCTTTTGACAGCCCTAATGCAATTTTCGCAGATTCTTTTGATTATTCAATGCGATTAAATTTGCTAATTGATTAGAAAAAATGCGAATTTACGTGTCCAGAAAGTATTTTGTCATCGTGTCATGAAAAAATAGAAGACAACCGATGAAGATTAATGAAGACGTACGTAGCCTCAGATAGTAAATATGCAGAAGTATTATGTAAGTTCAGACAAAGTACTATGCTTTCAGTTGTCTCCGTAAATAATTCACCCCTCTAAGCCCTAAGTCTTTTCCCAACATGTTTTGTGGTATTATGAATCAAAAAAAGAGTTTCCTTGCGTACATACCTCATAGTGAATTCATTGAATACTTAATTACACCATGGAAATATACAGCTTAATAATTTAATCAGTTCTATAATAAATAATAATAAAAATGATTATTTTTAAGATCTGTGTATTTATTAGTTTAACTCGTTCCCTGCTGAGTAGCGTCAAGGAATTTATATCAATGAATATTTCGTCAAACTTATTGACATAATCAGATCAAATAAGAATTTCAAGCTATTTTAAAATAAAAACAGCCCATATACGAAAGTTGTCACCATGTCAACATTCTTACATAACTAAACTTACTACAAGCTTCCGTGTCAACAATTGAGACTTATGTAGTCAAAGATTTGATTTTTCAGATCGTTATGTGTATATTTAAGTCATATTGATTAAATTATGAATGTAATAGAAAAATACTGATATAAAGAAGGTTTAAACGAATTTTTAATGAAAATTGGTGGATCAACACCGCTTTTCGTAATGGCGGTGAGAATATAATGATAGGTTTAGAAAACGGCTAGTATTGATGAGTAGGTGGAAAGAGATCTTTATCTTCGGACACTTTTTTGTAGAATTTAATAATAGATACAAAACTAAATCATATTTTATGAAAATTTTATTAAAGTGAGTACTATTTTCCTTGCAGTGAGTGATCCTCATTATGTACAAAATCAGCAACGTATTATCACAATTTTAGTAAGAATATGTGACAAGGTTATGTTTGATATATTCATGCATTTTTTTATGCACACAACGTGAGAAAATATGTATCAAAAGATGAAATACTGTAATCTATTATATAGACATGAACGCAATCCATCAGTGTATTTACGTGAATTATGCATGTCAAAAGATTGGAATTTTTGATAGGTCTAATTAAACACTGATTTTTGAGAATGAGGACACGAACTGACACAAAATTATTATAAGATAAAATAAATGAGAGCATTCAACATATAGAAAGAGATCTATAGAAGATTTTTGATTTGTGTATTATGTACGGTGCTATACGATTTTTATAATTCTACCCCCTACTCACCCCTTTCGCTGCTTAAATTCAATAAGTTTAAAGCTCAATACTCAATGTGTACATAAAAAAATCGTGTCCCGTTTGAAATAAATATCCGTCCAATTTTTACGATTTTTAGTATTACATTATAAATTAAGTTAAAATATGTTATATTCCCAAAACTATGAGTGAGAGGCAGGTGTGGTGCCTGATATATCCCTCATCATCTTCGAATTCTTCGTAATATTAAGCCATGAGTTCGCTGTAGTTAGGGGTCACGAACCAACTCTTTACTATTTCTGGAATTCTCGTCGGAACTCCATCATATTGATTAACCTGAAAACACGCAGTTTTGTACAATACACATAACAATGGCATTTTATTGGCTCAAACAAGAACCGTTATTATTTTTACAACACTAAATAGTACCATTATGGCATTACTAGTATTTTTTTTACAAAAATAAAATACGACTTAAATTATTGATTCCAATTGTTATAGAATCTTCACAAAAGCAAATTTTTATATGTCATAAAAAAATAAGTTATGATGCAGTTTTTTATTGATTAAAGGAAATATGTATTTTAAAGTAAAAAATCATGTAGTTAAGATACGATCTTCGATGTGATATAGACAAGTAAATATACCAAAAAATAATAAGTCAAAAAGTAAATTTAACTGTAACTGTATTATGATTATTATTAGTTGATGTATTATATTATTCATGTTATTTGTGGGATAGTGATAAAGAAGTATTTTTTAATTTATTCTACAGTTATATCAGTAGTATATTGGAAACGCGATATATTGCGAATCAATTTCTCAGCTTTTAGCAAAATTATGAGCAAGCTAGTGCCGACCGACGCGTGGCTAATTGTACAACAACGTGATTTCACGCTAGACCTGACGTGCCGGTTATGGTTGCGAGGCAAGGGTTAATATTTAACCAGAAATAATAAGGGTTGATGCAGTGGCTTCCTTAATTACTAAATCAACTAACTAAAAAATTGAAATCAAGAAACTCTTTTTCAACTTATTATTCAGCTTTAAATTATCAATTAAATCGTAATTGTTATCTTTAACTAAGAAATTGCTTTTTCCTCTCAGCGAGCTTGTAAGAAATGAAGAGTAGGATATTTCTTTTTTCTTGGCGCAGAGAGTGATAAATACACACAACAAAAAGTATGCGTTGAAAGCGAAAATCCCATTGGATATAAACGATATCATATTGAAAATGTTATTTAATAATAATCAATTTCAAATGAAGTTCTCATGATTGAGCTGGCCAAAAGGGTTAGTTGTCTGTGCGAGTGTGAGTCACTACCATGTCATGGGAAAGTGACAAGACCTGTTATGAGTTTGGAGTCAATATTTCACGGCTGCCTTCCACAGCGTCACCGATAAAAAAGTTTCTGCTTCTAACATTCACGGCCCAAGCACCGCTGAGGAGGTTTAGTTTTAAATCATTATTAAAAAATATATATTTAAAGATGTATTATAAGATAAGCTTCATGAATCATGTTGATATTAAGTATATTGTATATAAACAGTATACTGAAAAATCATCGCTTTTTATGTTATGAGCTTAGTAACTTTATTGAGGGATCGAGGTTATGGCTTTCTATTAAGAATTTATTTTAAATGCTATCAAGTAAGCCTTGATAGCATTGAGGTCAGCGCGGCCTTTTGAACTCGTGTTAATATAATAAAAACCGCAAAGATAGTGGCAAATAATCAAGTTGCTTTGATTGAATAAAATGACAATTTATATTTTTCGTTCAAATAAAATGTAATATCCACTATTACTTCAAATGTGTTAACTGTCACTTTTTGTTGGGAATAATTTATTCGTAAAGAATATATTCGCCATATCAGGTATTTGTAGACATGATCCCAGCCACTGTATTTGATTAAATATCTCGCAAATTTCACGCTGCGAAACTTGACGGTTTAATTGTGAATAAATATGATGGGATGTTTGACTAAATTTATACTCTCTCTCCTGATACATTAGATCGGCTGATGTTTCCAAATGGCTCAAGTCCCTGAGGACCACGGATACAAACATAAAGCAAAAATATTAATTGGGTAGTTTTTGTTCGTAAAAGATGATAATATATGAATAAACAAATATATATTAACTAAATATAAATCAAAATTTCGTTTACATATATAGAAACACAATATAACGAATATTTAAATGTTTACCTACTGATTGCTATTATTACTGCTGAGACGGTTAATAACAATGTGTTAATAGTTAATACTCCAATATTAATGAATGTTAATTACGAACACTTTTGTATTCCCGTGAATTTTTATTTTAAAGTTCAACCTGATTTGTCTTCATTTGTTGTAATGACCAACATAAAAACTTAATATTTTGATAGATACGATATTAGAATTTTCTTTTGTTGAATAATAATTGTTGGACGTAAGTAATTATTTTCCATAAATTTTGTATGAATTTTATTTTTTGTCAATTAGTTTGTAGCCTGGTTTCATGCTATGTTGGAGCATATATCAGTATGAACGCTATTTGATATTAAAATAATTTTGACCTGTTAATCAACTATCTGTGAGTCAAAAATTTTCAAGCCATAGTTTAGCATATAATAAAAAAAAATTGCATAATGTTTATATTTTTTGTCTCTAAAATAAACAAAGATTGCTAACTACACTGACGATATAAATAAAATCAGTATGACATTATATTAATAACAACTTCAAAAAACAAAAAAGTGTAAGCCGAATTTCACTTTTTTGCGATACAATGCCATTTTTATTTATTACAGTTTGCATAAGTTCACCACTTGGAGATTCTTTAAAAAAGGGGTTTATTAAAAAGATCACGATTCTAATCACGTATACGTGCGTTTGTCGTTGGAAAATAAAAATGCCCAAAATATGATAAGTGAATATAATAATTCTGTTGTATTTTGTAGCTATTTTTTAATAAATGTTAATATTTGAATGAATATATAATTTAATTTAGGCTTAATATGTAGAAATGATAAACCTGTAAAAATTATATGATAAATTTTGATTACTTTTATTTCATATTGAAATGCTATTATTATTTACTTTCAGCTTGTCAACTCATTGTCTTTGTATTATATTAAAATAATATGATCAAGAATAAATAATAAAGGTTTATTGTCCGGGAAGAGCATGAAGACCACACATGTATTTTTCATAAGAAATATGATAGTTTGTTTATTTACATGATTCAGAATAGCTACATTCGACTTGTGAAGTAGAATGTCACACTGCTACATAATATGACCGAATGGTTATTGATAGGTATATTATAGTATAAATGTAAATTGATTTTGAATTATTTACTGTATAGAAAAAAATATGTATATTCATAAACATTCAAGAGCCTATAAAATAAATTATGCTAAATTTGAGTTATCTTATGAGAGAGTTATTGAGTGAAAAACTCTCCATAAGTATGTAATAATCGTGCAGAAAATATTAATGTCAAGGACATTTTAAAATGCAGAAGGCGCGAAAATTGAATATGATAATTAGACATGTCGTATATTGAGAGGGTTCGCGCCGCCGGAAAACGCTGTCCGCGAAGCGAGGAAATAAAATTCTCATTAAATCGCGAGAAGGCACTCTGTCGGAGGTGCCCTCCAATGAGACCGTAGTAGGCGGTGCCGACGCTAGAGCGCGCCCCGCCCACGGGGGATTCCGTCGAAGCCGCCGTCCGGCAAGTCAGTCAGTCGACGAACGCGGACCGGGCGACAGTGCCCAGACAATTTTCAATGGTCGAGCAAACTGTGTTAGTGAATTGCAGTCCGACTCCGGTCATGCAGACCGCTCCGACGGTCCGCTCTGAGGAGACGGACGGGGAGCGGAAATTGAACGAGCATCTCGCCGACGAATACGTGCAAGAGTTTGTATTGGATCACCTAGAAGACAGCGTGAAAAGAGAGCCTCACCGGCACTTGCCTTCGTGGCATGAAGATGACCCTCGGATACATCGCGCCGCCGCCGGATGGCACCAGCTGGAGCAACGACGATTGCAATCTCTTTCTCCCGCTTGCGAACCTGCGATGTTTGGGTCTCAACAACCGGTTCTCGTGAACATGAGTACCATGAGCGTGGCAGCTATCCCGGGTACACCACCTGACACCCCTCCTGTGAGCCAGAGTCCCGCGTATCGCCCTCCCGGCCTCATGGATGACATGATGTGGCTTCCTCAAGCCATCCGACAAGAGCCACAGCCACTAGACTTAAGACCTCAACATTGCTTACCTGACGAGTGGGAGCGCCGTGAATATAACAATATGATGCACGATCAGCACCTTATTCGTCCTTTAAGTGCGTGTTCAATCGGAAGCGAAGTCTCCCCTCGTGGCATGCACGCTCTTTCCAGCGGCTACTCCACGTGCGGCAGCGATGACCTTCTAAACGATGACTTATTAATGTCTCTGTCAGTGCGCGAGCTCAACAAGCGTCTTCATGGGTGCCCACGAGAAGAAGTCGTTCGCCTCAAACAAAAGCGTAGGACTCTTAAGAACCGTGGCTACGCTCAAAACTGTCGGAGTAAACGTTTACAACAGCGCCAGGATTTAGAGTTGACTAACCGATCACTCCATGGAGATCTACAAAGGCTGAAGATGGAGTTGGCGCGAGTGGCGCAGGAGCGAGACTTGCTGAAGCAGCGTTTGCTGGGATCGAGACCCGCACCCCTCCCCCCAGAAGGCACCGCGGCACCAGAGTACTACCTGTGACGTCAGCTACCGCCGCCACAGAAAGCTTCGTGCACTTGGTCGCGGTATTGACTCAACTATGATGAATTGTCGTGTGCGACGCGACGTTGACAATTTTAGTGGCGATGTTCGGAGAGGTGTTCGCGAAGACTAAAATTTGGCAGCCGGTGTTTATTCGCACGCATATCCTTCGAATATTATGATTTCTTTCATAGCTGTTGTTTGATTCCCCGTTAAGTTTGCTATTAATTTTTCTAATTTTGTTATTGTGAAAACTTTTTATACTTATATGATAGCAATTAAAAGTATTATTTTTTACTAGGCTAATAGAGTCCGACGGCGGGGTGTTAACGACGCCTCGGCAGTCACCCCGCGTCGACTGTGTGACGGATCGAAAATAATTTTTCGGTTATATGCGTCGAAGAGTTTATTTTAAATACGATTTAATTACAACAATAAATGGAAATGATATGGTTGTGTTAAATAATATGACTATGTTATAATTACGCTAAAGACTTTATTTCAGTAAAATAAAATGAAAATATAATAAATTTAAGGAAATGAAATTATTCTACTGTAAATAGTCAGTAATTATTATGGAAATGTGTTTTATTAATAAAATTATATTTGAAACACAAGCAATTTTTTTGAACTATGATTTCCCTACCAAGCTGGAAATAATACAGCTCATAAAGAGTTTGATTATAATCACACATTTGATGAACTTTATTTTCCCTGATTTCAGATGGTTATTCTAATAAATATAATTTTTATAAAAAAACGTGTTGAAAAAAAGGATGACATTTGGTTAAACTTAATTCATCTTTATCGCGTGAAAAAGAATTGTATGATTATAAGACTATTTTATAATTATAAATAGAATATTAAGAAAGGAAAAAAGTAATTATCGTTCAATCCCCCTTCAATATCTAAAAAAAGATCGTTTTTTAAGATAATATGTAATTCAATTGATCCATCGTTCTATTAGAAAAAGAATGAAAAAATAAGACAAATTAATTAAGATGTACACTTGTAATATCAACAGAAAATGAATAACGGATAGAAACACACACACACTGATTTATAGAGGAAAGACAAGATATTATTTATTATTTTATGAGCAAACCGCACGAAAATATTCAATGCAAACTTCGGGAAATAAATTTAAAAAAATACGGCACAATCAACGAGCTTGGAGACGTAATTCACATGTTTTCAACTGATAAAATCTGGGTATATTATGCATAGCTGGAAACACATAATAAAGAATATGGAACATCTACTCCAATTGAAAATATGGGGAAATGAAGTTAGAAATATCTGACAGACCATTTGATAATACATATTTCATACAGTTTCCAAGGAAAAAATATTATTTCATGACAGTTAAAAACGCGTAGAAGAGTTTATGGGGCTAATTATATTACGTTCAAGAAGAATGAATAAAGCTTTTTTTCTATGAAAAATTAGAAAATATTGGAACAATCAAATATATCAAATTATCTTGGGCTATCCTTGAATAAACGAATAATTTGTTCTCCAAGACTTCAAAACATCATATTTAAACACATCTTGGCATATAAATTTTACACTGAGCTAAATAAAATTAAGATTGTATGTCACAGTTACCTCAAGGAATAAACGCTTTTCTTGTAGTATTTATATTTATATAATGGAAGGTGACATTTTATCCTCAATATCTCCCGAAGATTAGCACAAAGCACAAGACTTATAATCGACATATCAGTAATTGTCAGTATGAAATGAACATTTTCAGTGGTAAATTTAAGATTTCTTTAGCCCGAGTAGAAGAAATTTCGATAAATCAAATTATTAAAAAATACTATTTTAATGCAATAAATAGCAAGCAATTTGATGAGCTTTTTATTATTTTAAATAAGATATGTCCTGTAAAAAGTTATACGTTACGTGAACATTATAACTTCTAACAAAAATATAGTTTTTATATATTAAAAATTTTACAGTTGTAAGATTGATTCATTTTCTCTCTTTAAAGTAAAATTAAAGGATCAGAACGGATTCAATTGAATCCGTTCTGATCCTTTTAATTAAAAGAAGAAAGGAACAATGATTATAATGATAGTTTTAATCGAAGCCACTATCTTCATAGAGATGAACGGTTAAGTTATTGAATAAAGAATACACTTAATAAAAAATGGATAAGTAAATAATTTAGACCACCTGTATAAATGTTTCAAAGGATATAGGGAAAGAGATAAGTGTTAGCAAATACATTTTTTGAATCTAAGAAACCGTCAAACATATTTTCTTGTAGACAAAGTCGATCTAATTATGAAATAGTAAATAAAATTTAGATTTTAAGTTGTCTGTTTTTATCCTTATATCCAAAATATATTGAACTATAAAATAGCCGCTTACGGGTTAGTAAATTTTAAAATATAAATTTTTAAAAATAAGCCTTCGGAATTCAAATTAAATTAGCCAATATTTTAGAGGATTATTTATGGGTCCTAATCCAATGGGAAAACAATCATTCTGTGATTTTGTGGATCTATCTTTTATTTTGTTACAATTAACACTAAACAATTTCATTTTTGTTATACCAACTATAAGGAAAAACCTGAATGGAAAAGTAAAGGAGCACCGTGTATTAAATTAAATTAATTTATAGTGTTCTGATCTAGATAATGAATTGTATTTAGTTTATCAAGGACAGATTGGCAATAGTACTTACCATTAATTCATTTCGAAAATACATTTTTTTAAAATGTTTTCCTTCTTAGATGGGGGAGTTTTTATGAATATTTAAGACGAAAATGGTTTTAAATGCAAATAATATCTAGAAAATATGAATAGACCCGAAGCTTTAAATAAATCAATGAAATTTTTGTTTGAAATTGAATAAGAAAAAGGGTAAAAGTGTTAATAAATAAATTTGAATAATTATTCAAATTGGAAATTGTCGGCTCGATTTTATTAAAAGACTCATTAAACAGGAGAGTTGATTTTTGAATTTTGCATTTACTTCTTTAAATCGATTTAAATGAAAAGTGATGTATCAAGAACTTTTAGAAATTAGAAAGAAAGAATAGTTTCAAATGATTTCCTTGATAGATAAAAAGATTAAACCATTAAATAAGAGTTACATTGTCGGGATAGTATCTTTTTATCGTTTTCTAATTGTGGCTCAAAAATTGTTCCTAAAATACGTTCACGTGAATGTCTTATTCGGAATTGAATTTGCTGAGTCCAACATTTCCGGAAGCCTTCTGTCTCGGCACTACAACTTGTCAGCACTTTATACGAGGTTAGCTCAATACGAAACCCCAATCAATGGATAGTAAATATGTACGCTTTAAAAATCGATATATCCAGTTGAATTTAAAGAAAAACACCATTTTTATCAATTAAAATATGCATGACTCCATTTGTAAAAATCTGATATCAATTTTAAACATATTATCGTCAATTTACTACCCAGTTTATTGAATGTTATAAAAGATAACCTACTGCCTAATGTGTGCTCAAAGACTTTCAACACATTTAAATAGATTTTTATAACATAATACTTAAAAATAAAATTATAATTGGTACATGAATTGGTAATACAACTCGAATTTTGTTGAGGGTAATTATTTTATCATTAAAGTACATACGGATATTATTCAAATCCAAAAGAGAATCTTCGCCTCTTTGTTAAATTTATACATCGAAAAATAAAAAAAATAAAAAAAAAATTTGGTGCAGTTGTTGAAATTGTTGTTAACAGGAATTGGAAATTTGCGATATGGTGTTCAAAGTTCACGATGAAAAGAATTCATACGTTTATTAGACGTATTTTTCGGAAAAAAATATCAAATTTCACCGAGTGTGTGTTTTCTTTCGTTAGAATTGTGTCGATTCATGCAGCATTTTTATTCATTTTGATTCTTTAAAAGTAAGAGTATATTTTTATCAAGAAAGTTGTAAATATGAAACCAGACTCCTTTAAAAGCATATTTGAATTAATTAAAAATGCTGTTGCAGCAAAATGTAATATTTCCTAAGAGTCCATTGTATTTTTTTTAATAATACTAAAATCATAAGAATGCTTAATTGGCAGATACACGCAGTAACTATTCGAAACAAGACTTGGGCTAGTTTCATCAGCATTAACACACATGTAGTGTTAATTAAATCTTTAAAAGTCTTAAATATTCTTTAATATTTAAATATATAGTTTGATAAAAATATTGCTTATTTTAAAACAACATTCACAAATGAATTCTATCCCACATAAATAAAAAAATATGATATAAATATACAGCCTAGAGAGTTTACATTTATGTGAAAATATTGTACAATAATTATAATTTATCACTCTTGCGGTAAAAGACATCAATATTGTTTTCTTCCAAAAAATAGTTCTGCCGATGGCGTGATGTTGAAATCACATCAATTTATATAACTATAACCACACCAACTTAAATAATAATTAAAATATTCCGTAGTAATTCTTAGATTACTGACAATGTTTCAAGACAGAAAAAAAAATATTTTACATTTAAATTCAATTTTAAATAATCTTAAAATAGATGGGTATAAATTAGAGCACGTATGTTAACAAATATGAAATGAAATATATAATGATGGAATAAATGAAAATGGGTAAGTAGCATATAATGAGTTTTCATGGAATGACGATTAATTATTAAATCTTCATTTCATACAACTAATTTATTGTCTTCGTACATTTTTTTAAGACAATAAACTGTTTTGTCAAATTGGAAGTAAGAAAATGAATATGTGCTTGCCACGTCTACCCTCCAGTACATTAGCGTTGAGAAAAATGCAATCCAGCGAAATTTCTGCACTGGAAATAGACAATAAGGGAAAAAGCATTCTCTGGTGAGTGGAACAGAATGAGAATAAAATCGAAAAAGTAGTCGCTTACAAAATTTTCTGTAGTTTGAAATTTGTTTTCAAATCATTGTCGGAATCACATTTTTATGGCGTTAAAATTGACTCGTCTTTCTTTATACTTTCCTATAAAACATGAGTTTAAATTTTATACCTATAATTGTTTCGTGTACCTACTGAAGAATTATATTCGATGTACATATTGTCTTTCTTTAGTTACTTTTATTTAACTGTTTGCCAGCCAATTATTTAACGTATACATTTTATACTGACCATGATTAAGCATGTAATGAGATATCGGTTGCACTAGGCATTTCTTAACAACTTCAGTGATGTTCAGGAATGATTTAAGAGCAATAACTTTGACTTGATTACTATGAATTTAAATATTGTTGTTCAATGGATAAATTTATAGAAATGATATATATCCACTTTCTGTTCGATATTGTCAAGTTTTCAAGTGAAATTAATTGAGTCGATCTGGCCGATTGGCCTGCCTGTGCAAAATTATTAGCTATTTTGTGGAATAATTTTATCAGACTTAATTACTTCTTTATTTCAGCATATCTGCATAGTAAAAGTGTAACATATACACATACCTCCTCGTACATTTTCCAAATATTCGGTGATCATGTAGTGATGATATCAATCATAAGTTGTATTACTCGAGGTCATCGGTCTAATATTCCAATATATTCTTGGTTATTATTCCAATAAATATTTGATTATTAAGCTTTCTGATTGTATTTTAGGGTATATGAATTTAATATAAATATATATAATATGTATTCAATGACAATAGGGCAATAAATATATTTACCCTATGTTTTATATGTGACGGATAGGGTACTAAAGTACAACTAAATTATTAAATTTGAGTGTGCGGTTGATTAACTGTAGCTTTTTTTACAACTTTTTCTAATTAAAGCATAGTTTGTGCAAGTTTTTAAATTCGAGGATAACTGTATATTGTGATTCTTGCAGGAAGGTATAACTGTTTGTATGTAAAAACTAAAAGTTTTAAATAACACTAGATGTACTTATTTTACTTAAATGAAAAACTAAAAGTTTTAAAAT
Organism: Himalopsyche japonica; assembly: GCA_028555115.1. Classification (NCBI taxonomy): domain Eukaryota; kingdom Metazoa; phylum Arthropoda; class Insecta; order Trichoptera; family Rhyacophilidae; genus Himalopsyche; species Himalopsyche japonica. The sequence continues at coordinate 1,057,117 of JAHFWJ010000722.1, forward strand.
GTTAATAGTTGTATTTCAGATTAAAAGATTGACGTTTATTCAAGTTTTTACCATTGAAAAATTTCATAAAACTGTATAAAAATAGTAAATGCAGATTGTTAACATTTCATTTTTCGATTAATTTACTTCAATTAGATGAATATTTCATGACTGCCTTTAAGTTGCTTTTTGGTTCGTCAAACTTTTGCTTTTGTATATCTGTAAATAATGAAATGTTTTTTTATAAATAGGCTTGTTTGCAATGTGTATCCTATCAATCGATAAGCGAAACTAATCTTGATCATTTTGGAAATATTACTGAAACATTTGTTTTTACTATTTAAAAGATCATGTCTATACCAAGATGTGTCATTTAATATTAAAAAAAAGCAAATAACATTAATATGTTAAATTATTTTCTGTATGATATAAAATAATAACACTTAATTTACAAAAAAAAAAAATGAATAGTTTCTTACACCGAAATGAACAATAATGCGGAAATACAATAAAACAAATGTTGTCATTGTCAATATAGTAATATAATCTTTGAATCATAACATAGCGGTTTTTGCTTATTTATTTCGGTTCATAAACAGGAAAACTATTTCATTTTACCTTTTATTTGTACATCACTGAGGGGTCATAATGTAACTGTTTCTTACCTCAAATAACACTAATTAATATGTTATTGAGAATTTAAGATTCCCCTATAAATGTTAAAATATGTTTTTATATTGTAATATAATAATTTATCATATGATTAGACACTATTTATTTATATTTATGGTATTAACTATAGTTGTAATCCATTGTTTTAGTTTTATATACCAATCCATTGAGTTGTCCCATAACTGTCAGAAATATTAACACCGTAAAGATAAATAACACAAAAAATTCATACAAATATATATTTACCTAATTAAATTAAACTTATTGTACACAAATAGTCTCACGAATACTCTCATATAAGTTGCTAAAAAATATTGTATAATTAATAATATCATATAAAATATCTATAATTCACGAATAGTTTGAAGTGGAGCCATAAAAATAAACGTTTGACATAGAGTTTTATTAATGAATTGAATTTAGAAGATTTTTGGTGGAATGTTAAAACCCGGTCAATTCGCATAGCAAATTAATATAAATAACAGATTATGTTAAATGATTGATTTTTTTGGATGAAGAATACGACATTGAGAAGGTTTTTATTTAATAAGTTAATTTTATTATTTGAATACAGAAGCAACATGAACTATTTATAACGACATGAACGGTTATATGAATACGAAATTGGAATTGAGAACTGTATTTTTTTTGGATGAAATGGATTGAATGTTCAATTTATTGACGTATTCCGATCTGGCAAAAGTATTAAATACAGTTTGAGAAAGTATAAGAGTAGAAAAAATTGCGCAAGTCTGAAGGTACGCACATTATAACTTAGTAATTCTTCGATGTATATTTAGTTTTCTGTATGGTATTTTTAAATGCTTTGAAATACGATTGATAAATAAGATTACTGAATGTCTGCAAATGAAATGTTACTTTTTTAAAAACCAAGCCGTAGCTTTTTCGTAGTCAGTTGTTTTATTGTACAGTCGAACGTCAATAAAATTTATAGACCATTCAATCACGAGCATCAAAATACTAATAACGCATGGTAGCATAAAGGAGACTCAGAAGATTTATTTTACGAGAAAGAATGAAGGAGAAAATAAAAATTGACATGTGGAGTAAATGTGAGCATTATCTTGTTCGTATTTAGCTACATATAATATTTATGGATAGAAATAAGGCGATATTCGTAAAACTTATTTTATAATATGAGGCATACATATTTATAATGTGTGGAAACCAAAATTGAAAGTTATTTATATTCAAGTGATTGTTATGTACAGAATGTTCGTTGAGAAGGTTCACTAAATTATTTTTGTATAAATTTATGTAAAATGAAAACAAAATGGTATAACACTGATAAATGTTATATTGAAGGTTGGGAATTACGTATAAAAAACAAATTTCAGCTAAATGTCCACCTCTGTTAGTCTTGCAAATGTAGGTTTCTTTTTATAACATTTTTACACTTCAAGTCATCGACAGTTACTGTAACGCCACGTTTATGTCATAAACGTAAAAGTAAATGATTTTTCTAGGTTCAAGACCACAAAGTGTATCATGCTGTCACTTTTATTAAATGCAAAGATTATGAGTGGACAATTGAAGGTTTTCTATTGATCAAAACCAAATATTTGGTTAATTAACCTATCCATTTAAATGGAATTGGACTTCACCACTAATTTTGATTTTTGATGAAAAATAGGGTTATCATGAGCTAGCTGTAACTTATTATTAGTATGTGTACAGCGATGTAAATGGTTTTCTGATAATTGAATTTTAAAAAGAAAAAAATGCAGATCGGTATGATAAATTTTCACCAAAGATGTTGAAGCGAGGTTGATGGATTGTTTTTAACAAATTACTGAAAGGCAGCACTGTTTTAGGTGATCTTGTATTCCAATGTAGCCATGACGTGTCTAGTCTCTTTGTTCAAAATCATTCAGGAAGCAAAAAATATTTGATGGCACATTATATGCACCCAAAATTCTACATAATTTCTTAACCGTCATAGTAATTGATGATTGACTTTGATGATTTTTTTAGGATTAAAGCACGTTCGTTTACTGAATATTGTTCAATGATACGTTTGTCACGCCTTAGCTTTATGGCTGACAAATTTGAAAAATAAAAATTCACGTTTACCTAAACAGAACTTTTACTAAAAAGCAGTAAAATTTCCCGGGAAACTCCTGTATTTTGACCGTTTAATAAGCTTTCATGAATATTTCTTATCGATTATGAATCAATGATTTCTGAAGTAATCCTGATTGTGTAAATGTTTTTTTATACCTAAGCCTAGAATAATATATCTATGATTCTATGAAAAAACGAAAACTTTAGAAGAGAAGTCGATCTAAAACAGTATATATCAATGATTTTCATTGTAAATGAGAAAAAAGAATCGGACAATTAATTGGCAGAAAACATACATACAAATTATAATTTTTTTAATTATAAAACCTCAAAGTTGTGAAAAATGTATTGGAAATTATTATTTTTATCGCAAACATTTCGTTTGACTTTACGAAACATCGGCGTTCAGTTTGTAGTGGCACTTAGACCAAAGTAGCTTTTCATGAGCTTTCCAAAGCGCCGTCTCGGAGGCTTCAGGCCGCAGGCTGTATGCGCCGAGGTTCTCATTGGACGCGGCGAGAATTGACCCGGCCGAGCCACGCCCTCTAGAGCTTTTGCAGCTAGACGGAGACAGTTAAACGTGAAAGCTCTGTGACCAGAATAGAACGAATACTGAACAAACCAATAGCCTTCATTTGATATTAATACACACATTTTCCTATTGTTTAATGGCTGCGGAGATGTTTCATAAAAATAAAGTTCTATCAATTGAGCACCCAAGTATAATAGATATAGAAACGTGCTTTTTATTTCTTAGTATAGTAAGTATTGAATACCATTTTACGGAAATCACAAATTCAGTTTTCAAAATAAAATACATTCACTTGGGTTAAATACTTAGAGCAGTTACCTATAATAAATCAATGGATACCTACAATACAAATAATTCATACAAGTATATATTGTAAGATTACATCAATCATTGGAAAATGTTATGCTAACCATGAAATATCTGTAAAATAATACAATATGTTGATATTTGTGAGTATGAACGACCTAGTACGATAGCTTAATTTGAACAAAATGTCGTCTGCAAATCGACAAATGGTTTAAATACGTAAACCATTTGCCGATTTGAATACTCAAAGATTGTTTTTTTTACAAACAAGAAATGAATATATCTTTTAGTAATCCATTCTTCTAACATGAAGTTAATTTGGTATGATATATAATATTTTATTATTTTAATCCGCACAGTCCTGTTGAGCAATGTTGTGCTTAGCTTACTTGTTTCAAATCAAACATAAATGAATGTAGTATTCAAAACAACAAAAAAATCATTTTCATGATTCGGCTTTTTTAATATTGAAGAAAACATATTTTGCAAGACGTTTGTAAGCACGAGTCTCAAATGGTAATCAAATTGTATTGCTTACAATAAAACCTTTTGGCTTCTAATAATTACTAGAAGTGGGGTACGTTCATGTTCATAACGACATTATTGATTGCAGTCTTTATGAGAATATAATGTTATCATAATAATAATTTGTTAAGTTATGGGATTTCGTTTGACGTATGGAAGAAAAGGCGATTTATCGGCCGCTTGTTGCATATGAGATTATGCAAATCACCTGCGCAATCAGAATCGATTTTTTGGCAATGATGCGGCAGCAGAAACAACGCAAGGTTGCAACAAAAAAAAAACGCGTACGAGTAAGAAAGTTCACTATTACAGCCACTCCACCTTTTGCTGGCGTTTGTGATGATACGTCGGCAGATTTTTGTAGTGACAAGGTCGTCGCTTCACCAGCAGAAACTGTTCACCGCCGCCGCCGCCACCCTCATGATGCCACCCTGCCCGTGTTCCGTTACACCCAACCCACGCCCTGTTTATCAGGGTTTCCAAGCGATAATCAAGAAACTAATGAGAAATTATGAAGTGATCCATACGAAATATATTAAATAAAATTTCGTCTCAACTCTAAAGTTTGTGTGTTATTAAGCTGCATTTATATATTACCTAAAAACAAATTGAAATGCTTCAAAGTAAAAAACTGTAAATAACAATCCATAATAAAAAAAATCTTAAATCATATACTTCAAAAACATAAGAACCCAATTTTCTTTATATTACATCTTTAGAAAAAAATTAATTTTCGACAAAAACATTAAAAAGTAAGATTATTTGATCATTGTTTGATTTTAAAGCGGTCATCTTCTCATCAACATAAAAAATATTTCAAATTGACAAAATATTGTGATTTTTTCAAAATATGCCCTTTGAAATGAATTGTAATTTCACTTACGAAGATTGATGATTATGGAGATAGATGGCGTACCAAAAGTACAGTTATTTTAATGGTGGAATTTAATAAAACTTTCAACGAAAAATTTTATTTGTGGAAACCTTCATAAGAATATCAACAATAACAAAAATACCTTGTGTTTTATGAAATAAAGAATAGATTGTTTCGTCTCCTTGCTAAGTGTAAACATTTTTCCAGTTTCAAAATGACTACAAAATTTTCGAGGCGCTTGGTTTTGTTATATTTTTTGATTTATTAAAAATTGGCTATCCAGAAATTACCAACCCTATTCACAATCGCGGTGGTATTGGCCGCTTAACTACGCCTGTCTTGGCGTACCGCCGTACGTGCTTACTACCTCAGCCAGAGATGGCAAATAATGTAAATACGTAATCCGGATTTTGATGATGGTAATTTATTTGCAAAAAGTACTTCTCATGACTTTACACAAGATGGACGTTATCAATGACGGAATGAAATCAAAAAATAATTTTAGTTATTTAATAATTTAGGATTTTAATTCATTTTTCAGGTAAAAAATCAATATCTACCAAAGTCATCGTAAATTATTGTGACACAATCATGCATACAAATTAAAAATAACATTTAATTCCCAAAATAGCGATATGTACATAGCATTAATTTTTCTATAATTAAATTTAACACATTATGGTAAATAATATTTTAACAGATTATTTATTGGTCTTTTGTCATTTTATAATATGCAAAATTATGTTTACTATATATATTATCAATTATTTAGCATTTTTGAAAAATACCAGAATGGATTGAAAGCCAGTTTTCTAACGTTAGAAGGATGGTCGAATGGATCGAAAATATGTAATGATTGAAATTTTTTGTTGATAAATTAATTATAAATATATATTACATTTATTCAAGTTGATTGAAATATTGCTAATTCGGATTTATTACGAAGTAATTTTATGGAATACATATCAAAGTTTTAATAGAGTTAGTTATTTGAGTTGTTACAATTTTGTACGATTCCACATGTTTTGTCAATAACGCCCCGGGTTTCGCCTTTCGGCATGTTCAGGCATTCGATCACACGGCTGCAATAGAACTGACGTAAAGTAAACAGTTAGCATCGTATATATACTAAAGTTATTAATTATAGGAAAACACTTACCCGGATCGTGAGTGACAAAACATGTGGAATCGTACAAAGTTGTAACAATTCAAATTTGATATTGAAATTCCATCAAGCACCTTCAGTTGATATCATAAATTAGAGTTAGTTATATGATAAATGATTTTGTAGATGAAATGTTTTAACAATATAATATGATGATATCATGCAAACTGTTCATTCAACTATTTTCTATCCCTGACTTACGGAGGACAAGTTTTCCAATCAATAGCCCCGTTATGTAAGAATGAACGGACCAACTGAAATGGAAACCAGTTTTCGTAATGCGTGCAGTGAGTAATTTTATCGATCACGACCAATTGTCTGGCGACTGTTATCAAGGAAAATGCATTTTCTTCTACGGAAATTCACTCTAAATAACGTTATTGAGCATTTTGAAAGACAGCCACGGAATCATTGACTTTTAAAGCTATATATTGGTGTGAATAATTATTATAAAATGGCGCTAGGGGCCGTTCAGGTCCATGGCCGACTGCACAACCTCTCTCCAGGCATCTCTGTCGAGCGCTCTTTCTCTCCAGTTGACTATCCCCAGCCTCTCAACATCCTTTTGAATGTTATCCGCCCATCTCCGTCGAGGGCAACCGAGAGGTCGGGTGCCAGCTGGTGTTCCTTCATAAGTCTTATGGAGAGCTCTAGACTTCTCAGATCGTACAACGTGACCCGCCCCTCTGAGCCTTCTCGATCTCAAGACATTAATGATTCTTGGTTTGTATCGGTCGAAGAGCTCAGCGTTCGTACGAATGCGCCACCGGTGGTTCTCATTAACGGGTCCAAGTATTCTCCGGAGGATTCTGTTTTCAAATACTTGGAGGGCCTTTTCTTGTTTTTCTGTTAAGCCCCAGGTTTCACATCCATACATGATTATCGGTTTAATGATCACGCTGTACACTAGGCACTTGGTTTTGATGGACAGCATTTTGGACCTAAACAGACTATTTAGCGCGCGTGAATAAAGTTTTATAAAAATATTGATTGCTGATTTGAATAACTTACTGTGTATAGATTATTACAGAGATTGTGAAAAATAGATTTATTGCTTCTGATATTAATCATCCCGCTTAATGAACAAATTGTTGGCTGGGTTGTTTAATTCTAAATTAGATTTCTATAAGTATAATCTTTTGGTATTTTTTTATTTCCAGCCTTCATTCTAACAATCTTAAATTTGTTCAACAGTTTTGGGAGTATATTATGCAATCATAAGACGATTTTGGAAGTATATTTGAGAGGAAAGTTTGGACAAAAACCTGAAAAACTCTATGTATTATTTTATTCTTAGTTCCATGATTAAGTACATTGTCACCCTACACTCTGTACAACTAGTTGATGTCTCTTTGGCTGATAACTACCGCATGGGTAGTTATTGAAATTTTCTATGCGTTTATTTACAAAACCCTCATCTTTACGTGTCTGAATATCTAAAATTGTACACATTTGAAACGGTGGTTTGCAAAAGGCGTAGATTAGCTTATTTGTTCTTTAAAGTTTATTGTAATTTTATCTAGTACTTCCGATTGGCGACATCTTCCAAAAGTTGATTTTTAATTTATATATTAAAATTAATAATTTTGTTTCCATTCGTTAAGAACCATCTTCAGACTGATTGTATCATGAAGTTATTCATTTAAAATTTTTGTTTTAATGAAATTAATAAGGTTTTTTTTATTTTGTGGGAAGAATTCAAGACGTTGGTGTTTTTAGTACAGTGTTATAATTTTATACTACTACATTTTCAATAGAAGTTGAACTTGGAGTATATTGAATGTAAGTTTTAATCATTTACATAAATCATCACGGCGATGTTCAATATTATTGATGTAAACAATTGTACAAAGAAATTTTTGAAGCACGATGTAAGTTTATTTAAAATATTGACTTAATATAATCAACTAAATTTGAATCCTTTGAAGCTTCGTCATTTTATTTAAATAAATAGTTGTTTTTATCATATGTACTAGGTCATCCAAAAAAAAATATTTAGTAACCCGTATTCGATTCGATTGTTAATTGTGAAATATTTTGATCAACAACAGACTTTTTATTTAAAATTTATGAAATACAATTTAAATTTCCTAGATATTCTTCTATAAAAATGTACAAAAAGTACAATATAATGATCACATTTAAATGAAAAATGGTATTCTTATAAAACAATTTCCTTTTGTTTATTTAAAGACGCCTAAAAATAAGGCCTCGAAATGAATAAATGGAAACATTAAGTAAAAATGTTGACAGTAATGAAATAAGAAATATTTTTTTGGTAAGTCTGTATGGATGTGACGATGACAAAAATTCTATTATTTGCTCTTTCCAGTTTTGATTATGTGAAAAATGTCATTAATTTATATCGATACAAATTTACAGCAGTATTGATTTAATGCCACCACTGGCATCAGTGACATCTGAGTTCCGCCGTTTTTACACATCAAACCCTCTCCATGGGGGTTGTACACATAATTGAGGCGAGATGATACGTGAAAATACACCCCCCCCCTACACGATTTGAATAAAGAATGTTGGCTGGTAAATTTACCGCCACAGTCGGATACTATCTCAAATATTGTCACTCATTGTATATGCATATTTTTTCAATGCTATGGTGAATCTATTCTGAAATAAATCTTTTTTGTAGTGTCATACAAAACTATTTTTATTTGAAATGGTAACTATAAAATACAACTAATTGATTGTACTACAATTTACAAAACCAAAAAAACATTTTTTTTTATTTAGATAACTTGTATACATCACATAGAATATCATACCTCATCAATAATATATATGGATTTAAATAAACATGAAAGTAAACAGTAACAATATAATAAATTAATACGGTTATACTAGAAATACAAAAAATATTCAGTATGATTAAGGTAAAAGTGAGCTGGGAAAATTAACATTTTCTCCAAAAAAGAGTTGTTGTGTTGTTGAAAATATGCGATTATTTTTACAGGAAAATAAAAAATATGATCTAAATATTAATTTAAATTCCCACGAATTGAGTCTGTTTTATTTTAAGTTCACAATAAAATCAATCCAATGATAAATTGGGAAATACAGTAATCTGTAAAAAAATCAGGTTGCATTCTAATAAAATAGATAATCTGGGAAAATTCTACTTCAAGGAGACATTGACTACCGTGTTTGCCAAGCTCGTAAAACAATAAACGAACAGATTTTTTTCAATTTCGACTTACACTTGAAAATTATTGTTAGTATTAGTTATTATACACAATAAGCTTTTAAGGTGTTAACTGTCACTTCTTGATGGAAAGGCATGATATTTTAAATAATAAAAACACATTTTTTAGTACTTATTTCCACAATATATTTTAATATTTTAATAACTGAGCATCAGTTGATAATGCTCGCGATGAGCGAAACCGGTCCTGATCAAAAAACATATTGTGGAAATAAGTACTAAAAAATGTGTTTTTATTATTTAAAAAATACACAATAAGTGTTAAATAAAACAAGAATATTTTTAACTATACCCAATTACTTTTTTAAAACAATATTACATATCGCAGTAAATTACTATTCGTCTTTTGTTAGTGTAATATTTTTTACTATATTTATCATTTAAAAAGAACAATTGAATTAGTAAATAGTTTTTAAATTTGGAATGCTCTACAATGAGAAGAGAATAATTAGAGTAATAATAAATGGTTATCGAGCAAATTTCTAGATTTAATTTTTATACTATACTGTTTGTTATTAATATCACTGGTATACATATTTAAATAATACATATACATATTTATATATATATATACTATTATTAGGTTTAAGTGTTTGGTTCGAAGCTGGGTGGATCATTGTTGCACATAATTATCTTTAACATGAAATTATTAAAACGGTTTAGCACTTATTTAAATGGGTGTTAGAGACGCTTTTCAATGTTGTAATTATATTGCGTATTTTATGTGAGCCCATCTTAAAACTTAAAGGGTACGATCCTTTGACTGAGGGTGAAGAGGAAGCCTGAGGACGAAAGATCCTGACGGCGCCGCAACATTGATAAGATCAGCGCCGGGAATGGGATCACATACTTCGCTGCCTTTTCTACCGACGGCTCTCTTACGTATTCATTTAATACAATTTTACGATATACGAAGACTACGTGCGTTTTTCTTATAGTAGTTTTGGTAGCAAAAATGTTATTATTATAATTATATTATATAAATATAAATAAAAACCTTACGAAATTTTTTACAAACCATTAGGATTATTGAAGACTGATTGTTTCAAATACTGTTGATTCTTTTTGAATATTAATATTAATTTAGTTATGAATTTTCTTATGTATTATATTCGAGATTTTTCTAATTTGCTACGAAAACGCACCGAATCCACATAGAGTATTTCAACTGTTGGAAAACCTTACAAGCTAAATTGTTGTTAAGCAATTTCTATATATATCTCTTAGATATCTCAAAAAACTGCTGATAGATTTACCGTTTGGAATCAAAAATTTAATATTTTTTTTAATATAAGATTAAAAAGGTAACCAAATTTTTTCTTTTAAAAAAGTTTGCTTGTCAAAAATTCGAATCGGTACTGAAGTTTATGTTATATTGTAGTTAAAATATATTGCAAAAAAGTTATTTAGCATAAAAGTCGAAGATAAACTCAAATAAAATACCTATTAATTAAAATATGCTTAGGACCACGTATTTCATAGAAAAGAAAACAAGTGCTGTTGATTAAAGATAAGAAAGGTTTTCATACTTATCCATTTATGTTAAGACGTGGAATATTTTAACTACTAATGCTATTTACGTAAATTTTGGTTTATCATTTTTGCGCCCAAGTCATTTAAAATTCACTAGATATATGCAAATGTGAAAAAAATAGTGTTCACCATTTAGTCTTAGAATATCTTTATTAAATCAAAAATTATCTTTAAAAATTAAAAGATTATAGGTGTTTTTGTTTCATTTTATATGATCTTTTACTCAGCAGTTTTAATATTTTTTATAATTCATTCGACAAATCATGTGAATATTAAAGGCCAAGCAGTGTAGTATAGAAGTTTAATATAAATTAGAACTAACATAGAAAATAGAGAAAATTTTGTTGTTCAAAATAAATATGATTTATGCATTTTAATTTGATTCTACTGTTGTTTCCTAGAGATTTATGTAGTATTTCCTTATTGAAACATAATCAAGGTGATGTGAAATGATTAGATTTTTTTTAATACTGTGTGTTTCAAATTGAATGATTACATAACACGTTTTAATAATTAATGTTCAATCTATAGACATTGTGATCAAAAATAATGTCCACATTATATATCGTACGGTTGATTCGAATGATGTGCCCCCAGGGTTCTGCTATATTTGACTGCAGTGAATATCAGAGGGTTTGGCGCATTAGAGACAGCTTCGTTTGTTCGCAATCGCATTTTACGCGCGTGGTTTGGCGTCGCGGCGCCGCTAAACGCGTTAACGAATAACGCCGTTTGTGCGTAATCCAAAATACGACGTCGAAAGCGACGCTAATTCTTAAGCTTTAATTGTAATGGCAGGATTTGATTTTTGTTTTACAAATATATTAGTGTTAAAATCTGCTACGGTAATTAATTCTTTGTGGCGCTGATATCACATTATTTTACATAGTATTTGATATATTATATAATATAATCACAGATCTATATTCAATATCAAGTATACTTATTTTATTGCTAGTATCGTTGAGGGTAGTAATTTTTTCCATTACTTATTTTCCATCTACACTTTTGACAACATACAAATAAAAAAGCTAGCATTGACTATTTATAAAGTTTATTTGATGAAAAATAGGAAACGATCAGTTTTGTACAATTTAAATATAAATAATATTATTTTTTAATTTATGTTGGAAAAAAACTGATCAAATATTGTTAACTAAAAATATATTAAACTTTGTTTAATGATAAATTACAATATCAAGAATGAATAAACCTTATCACTACGATACATAAAAAATGTCAAATATCGGTAGAAAATTTTTTGGCTTTAAAATATATTCTTGGAAAAGCTTCAAATTTAGTATAATACTTCGTAAGTGTATGTAAGTGAATACAATTTATATTACTATAAAAATAAATTTGTTACTTTTAGGCTCTACGATCTACTTATTAATTGAAACAGACTTATTCGTATGCTTTTATTTAGTATATATATTATATATATATTACATGGAATATTTCTATTTTTTTTTTCAATTTGCATACCATAATAGTCGCTTTATTCATATCTTCTTACCACACTCCCGCATTTTTATAATGGCATTTATTTTTCCTTCCCCATAATCAGCGCGGAACGAAGGTCTCCAAATTGAAAGTAAAGTACAAAATAAAAATATAGAGCGGGATTACAATTAAATTTTAAACGCCGCACTGCTCTTTCTTTAAAAAGATAAAAAGGGGACGCTAGGGCGCGAGACATCCGCGGGTGCATTCGACTGGCAGCCGGCTTAGGGGAGAGCTAGTATCACGAGAATTGAGACACCGCAACTCTATTAAGGCGGCAATCGAGAATACTTAAAATGTTTGTGGTGCGCGTTTTAATTTGAAAAGAGGGTATCATTTTTAAGCTGTGATTTAAGAATTTTATTTTTGCTTCTATCAATAATGAATTATGTTGAAGAAATCATTGTAATTATGGTAAAAATGTTAACTAACACTAATGAGAACATCAGAAATCTAATTTTTCATAAATTATTATAAAATTTTTAAGAGCCATACTGACCCTTATTCAAAAATTAGCACAGAACACTTCTGTGAAAAATTTAATTGCTAAAAATCGCAAAGTAATTAAAATTTTTACAAAGAGAATTGACAAATTTCACATATTATTTTTTTGGAATGTCTATGAAAAAGTGGATATATTAGAGCAGTTCATATGTATAGTAGATGATCGGTTAACGGACAGTTCGAACTGCGAACAAGTAAGACTACGAACACCATCACGAAAGATTTTTGTGTTCGGACAACGAACATTATTCGAATAACGATATAAAACGATTTCTTTAATCCACATATTCTATCTGTAAAATTCAGTTGGTCGGTTAACGAAGAATTCGGATTACGAACAAAATCTTTTCAACAGATTTAGTTCGTAAGCCGATCACCTACTGTATATTATTTGTGCAATAAAATAATGGGTGAAACTTAAAACATTTAAAAAATAACATGATATTAAGTCTGCCAGTACGGAACGGTAATTTTGGACATGGTGAATCATGGTCGGCAGAACTTCGTGTAAACATAGAACGATATTTGAGATGAAATATCGTATGGCAAGAAAAACAAAGACATCTAAGACCCCACCGAAGTGAAATCCAAATATAGATTTTAAAATAGTACTTATTAATTGTCAATAATAATACTGGGTTCAAAGTACTATTTATAGGTCATTAAAATAACTATTCAAAAAGTATTCATACAAAATTTTAGAAAATAATTAAAAATGTATTTAAAGTGAAATTGGCATATATTTTATGACTTTGCACGTTCGATACGTAATTGAAAGTTGTATTTCAATTTTATAAGTAACTTGTATGAAGCTTCTTTGCTTTTTTGAGAAAGATACCCGAAATAAATTCATCGTCGAAAAGTATTCATATTGTTGGTATTAACGTTAATTTTAGTAATGAGCAAATTAAAGAACGAATGAGTATCACCAATAATTAGTCGATTGGAAGCAAAATCATCGGTGACATTGACAATTCGTCGTGAGAAGGAAATAAGAGATAACTCACACGACATCTTAAATGAGAAAACAAATGCATGTCAGTCGCCACTATTCAGACCATTGCGAGGCGCTATTGCCTACCCGCAATAAACCCGTAATAAACCATAACAACCATTTCGCCTGATATAGAGCCACCGGCTTAGTTCATTCACATTTTCATTTTTTTTTGTTTTATTTGCTAGCAGGAAATAAGCTAGGTCGTTAGAACATAAGAGAAGATGTATTGTGTACCTTTTCTACACAGCTATATATAGATAAGTAAATGTTCGTTTAAGCTAGTTCTGACGATGGTTGAGCCGAAATAGCTATCAACTATATCTTATTAAAAAAAATGTAGAACTAAAATATATTGTTTTTTTTCCACAGTGTTATAATGGAGTTCTACCAAATAAATGCCGATTCAATCAATTATTTTATCAAGTTTTTTTCTTACCTATCTTATTATATTGGACAAATAAGTAAAATTTTTATAAATTTGAATTTATTTTTAAAAATAGCAATGCTTCTATTCAAATCAGAACTCGGATTTTAGAGTGGAAAATAGCCGCTCTACGGATACTTGGGTTGGCAGCATTGCTGAACGCTCAATGCTGAATCTTTTATGATTTCTGGTTGCTTGATTGACTTAATTATTGCCATCTCAAAATTTAAATTGTAGGCTCGGTCAATTTGTTTCCACTGTATTCAATGCACCGTAAAATTCGTTTTGAAAATTTGAAATGGATTTTCCTTCGTCTTTTGTATTGGGACTCAAACGAGGACGATTTATTTCTTCTTTTCCACTAGATAGAGATATTTTTCAAAATATTTTAACTAAAAAAGTAATCGTAGTCGCTCATTTTTCAAGACTTCAACTTTGACTCCACAGCCCTGGTAATAACAAATATTTTTACGACCCGTATATAACATTTTAGTGAAAAAACTAAATGTAGAATAATAGAGATATCAATATGAATGATTTATGATAGGATTTTATTTTCATTAGTATAAAACTGAAGTGTTAGATGAACAAGAAAAAACATATTTTATTTACAAACATTACGATTATCGTAGTATTTTGTTTTTTTGATAGTATTCTAGTGTCGTATTGTCTTACAACAAATGACGTACATACTTTTTTTGTAACAAGGACGGTCTGTAAATCGACAATTTGCGATTCCTATTACTCGTATATTACCTTGCAATCGTGTGACATTCACACGCTATTTGAATTTCAAGAGACATGTGGCTGGTCTAATCTAGTTTATTTTCTACAAGACAAAGCCAATTGATATCTTCACATTAAACTTCGGTTTACATTATGTAACCACCTGTTGTTGGTATAATTTGTGAAAAGTTGATTAAAGAATATTCTATAAATATCTTTTAGATTTATATACATTTGAGCATGCGTGAATTTATTTTTTCCAGATCATAAGGTTATATGTCGATATTTTGAAAAATACTAATTTTATATTGTACTGTATAATATCGGTTATTTTTAATTGTGAGCAAAAAAGGTGCAGTTGTTAACATTGTAGTTATCGTGGATGAGTTTATGGGTTAGCGTCTCACTACGAACAGCGTTTTTTTCAATCGATTCTGTTCAAAAGTATGGGCAATTTTGTCAAAAAATCCCTTACGCCTTTCTGATTCTAAAATTAGGACATAACGAAAAGCGGTGATAGTCCTATTCTTTATATTGCTATTCTCTTTGTTAAAGAGTTGTTGAGCAACTTAATAACCAGCAGTTCTTCTAGACAGAAAGTTTTTAAGACATTTTTATTAAAAAGCGATAGAAGAACGTGTACGATATAAAAATAAATGTGTACCTCAGGCTGTACAAAAATCCATGCTGTAGTTTCATGCTCTGTCCTATCAATATTTGAAAATAATAACTTTTAGAATCGAATAAATCAAAGTCTTATTGAAACAAACATTTGGTCTAAATATTGATTTAATTCACTTAAGCTTGGCAGCAACCAATTGCAATAAAGTGAGAAAAGCAAAGAACACAAAGCTTATTAACACTAATCTTAAATAAATGTCTGTTAAAAAAACAATATTCCGGCAAGTTGTTAGTGAAAAGTGTTGAAATCTTTTATCTCTCGCGCAGAATAATATACGAGCTCATTCATTTCGGTCGGCTGACTTTTAGGAATAAATTACATTCTTGGTTGTGACGTAACAAGTTTAACGGATAATACATTTCACGATAAAGCTTAGTATTTGATATAAACTAACAGTGATTCAGACTCCCAAAAAGACTGAAATCATAAAACAATGCATAACTATCAATATTTAAATTTCATACTATTGAAGTTTTCTTATTATTCAAATTTTGATGCAAAACTACAACTAATAAAAGTGAAAAAAAATTAAATCTTATTTAACTTCAATCGTCTTAAATAATGTACCAACATACTTGATAAAAGATCTATGCATACGAATTAAAAATCTTAAAGTTTCAAAATTTTTATTAAGTAGTGAAATTATTCGCAATTTATAATGATCAAAGGACTGATTGAAAACATTATATTTGTTATTATGCTTGCCATGAAAAAACAATACTCCTAACTTAATATTTAAAAAAAATATATATGTACTCGATATATTATAAATTGATTATGAATTTTTATAGAATTTATATTCTCAAAAATTTACTAAATTTCCCATTCACAGCGTGGGTGATAATAATTATTACTAATATTAAGCATTTCATTATGAGGTATCTTTTGCAAGAAAAACTTATTCTTAGAGAGCCGGTAGATCAGGTAGATAGAAAATAAATGGAATAGATGACCAAATACTGTTCGTAAATAATTGCACTCTGTAGTCACAATTCTAAAATCGGATCTGAAATGATTTTACCTAAGAAATATCTTATACGTACATTTTTATCAAAAATATTTATTTCGTAATATTAAAAAAAAAATAGTTAATACTCGTATGGATGTCTACGAAATGCACCAAAAGGAATGTTAAATTTCCTGGGATAGTTATGTGAGAACCGAACAAGTATTTTTCCTTTTGAAAAAACATATATATTGTATGTAGGTCGAGTTTACATTTCAAGAATCATATTAATTTTCATTGTGTTCTAGATGCTCATATTATTTGTAAAACTATTTCTTTTCACGTGATTTCTTATGAAAAAAACAATGAGCCTAAGAAATAGTTATATATATTGTAAGAAATTTTACGATAAGTATACAACTACGTATATCATTTTAAAAGACAGATCTATTTTTCATTTAGCATTAAAATTATGTAACTATAGATTATATAGAAAAGGTGTGCCTACTATATATTGGAAAAAAAGCTTTTTATGTTACGCGAAGTTATACAATAGTAATTTTCAACTTTCAACATTAACTTGCGTCTACGTAACACTAACAAAGTAACAGCAGTGCTAAAAAAATTAAATTAGTACAGCCAGTCGTTCGGTTTCTTTGTCGAGTAATAAAGTTAAAATAAGTAATTAACACCATTTGCTAATAATTGAAGATTCTTTTTTTGCATTGAATTCGTGTCACTGAAATATAATATAGAGTTAAATGCATTCATTTAATTGTAAACAATGGTTAGTGACGAAATAATTGTTAAATTGTAGCAAGACAATACACGAATTAAACGGTATGTCATCCTAAATGCAATGTGGGGTTAGAGAGTTTAAATACGACCTAACCCGAGTCATTAGTATCCAATTGTTTAATGTAGTATATGTGTGAGCCTTAAAACCGCCCGCGATCATCCCTTGAAAGCCGGAAGCCGTACGGGAGGAAGCCTTAATAACTACCTCGCCTGGTGAACATGGGGATGGATAGCAAGTCTTTTGTTTGGATGCTATCAGATCAGGCCTACGGAAAAATCATAAACACATCAGACAGTAAACGGATTACTCGATTATGAAACAATATATCATTGTAACAGACAATATAGAATGTAAATAAGTAAATATTTTATTCTGCTAAGCATGGTCCGGTTTCAAATGTATTTCTATCTGTTGTATGAATATTCTTAAGTAACACGTGAATTAGTTCTGAAAGTTAAAAATTTGTTTGTTCTATCATATATGATAAATTTTACGTTGTGAATCACTGACAGAAATATTTTTTAATAATCTTTTATAGTTTCTTTCATTTGATTCGTTATCAGGGATGTAGCGAGTTTACAAAAATGACATTCACCTGGATTTGCCTTGAGTAAGTAGCTGATACGAGTTTATAGTATGTTATATTTTTTCAATAAGTGAATGGATAAGAATGATTGAAAAAAAATACTTAGAAATTAAAGTATCTATTGTATAAATATAATAAAAGATTAAAGAAAAAATAATAAATATTAATTTGCAGTATGGAGCTAAGTAGCAGAGTAGATTGAGTCGTTGAAAGTATTTACAAATCAAATGGTTTCCATTGAAGAATTTTAGAGACGTGGCAACGCAGGAAATCAAATGTGCCCCCGAAAGACCTTTTGACTGATATACAATATATAATGTTTCTTATCATTATCTTTGTAGCTGTGGGAAATATTTTATTCTCTTGAAATGGAGATATCTTACAATGTGTTTGAAAAATAAAGGCTCAGAAACAAACAAAATATATTTTTTAACACGTCATTCTCACAAAATATTTGATTTTATGAATTTAGTTAACAAGCATATTATTCAAATATATTTCGAGTGACTTGAAAAACTTTCGAAGATTTTAATGTGAATTTCCATTTCCATTTGAATACTCATTCGTTCAGTAGTTTTTTTTTAGTAAGATCATCTATTAACACGCAGTGACACTTTCAATCACAATCACATTTGCCCTTACTTATTACTCTGAATCTGAATTAAAGATGAGATATTAGTTCATAGTTTCCATGTCATGATTATTATTAGTTATAAAAAAAACAACTGAAAAATGATTTCATTTACCTTTGTTTGAAGTTTTGGGGTGACAGCTTCTAATTTTTTCTACTGTATTTGATGAGTGCTTTTTTTATAATTTTACAAATGTAATAAACAAATATTGGTGAGACTAGTTTAGTTTTGTTATTCTTTTGAATGACAATCGAAACAAAAACTTATATGATTTCTAATTAAATTTAGTTTTTTTTTCAATCATGTCAAAACCCTTGTATAAAGCAGATATATGAGTAATGGAATTATATATCTCGACATAATTTGAGTCTTGCTATTATTCACAGACATGAAAGTATTTCAGGACTACAAAAGGACTAGAAGTTGATTTATCAATATCAACATGCCCTGTTTATAGAATTAGATGATTGGGAAGGAATATTGATATCACATAAATCCAGGCGATTGGGTGTATGTCCAAAAATCATTTGATGAATATTTTTTGTGATTCTTACACGTAGACGACAATGCTGACTATTCGGCTACAGGCCCAGTGATCGATTTGAAGTTCTGCATTGTGTACAGCCATCATCCCCTAATGGCACGTAGCTCGGTATTACAACACATTGTACAAAGTATACCGACTTTAGCACGAAATCCGATAGCAAGACAATGCACTTGACCCGATAAACTACACTGACAAAGTATTATATGACAAGCTCAAAGATTTACCGTTATACTCCTATAATATATACGCGAAGAAAATCGTTTTCGATATATATTGTTTTATATTAAATCTTGTCTATAATTGATAAGGTTTATTGATATGATTTATAACTTATAGCGGTAATCAAAGAGTCTAATGCATTTGATATTAGGTTGAAAAATATAAACTTATACAATTAGAAATAAAATTATAATTGATAATTAGTGTTTAAGTGTAGTAAGTAAAGATATTTTATAAATAATGTTTATTAACCTTACACAATTTTATCACACGTTTTAAGGTGTTAGCTATCATTTATCGGTGTAAATGTATTGTATTGAAATAATAAAACACAATATTATAATATTCAGATCAGGACAGGTTTGTCTCATCACGAGTACAGTAATAGTTTTTCAACCATTTGCTAAGTAAATATAGTAATTATTAACTCAAAATTTTATGTAAACACCATAGTCTAAATTTTGCTGGCTAATATGTTGGCAATGAGCAAAGCCAGTCCTGGTCTGAATATTATAAAATGCTGGAAACATTAGTGAATATTGTGTTTTATTATTTGAAAATTAATCAAAGATTAATTTTTATTAAATTCACTAAATGTTCATTTATTTTACATGCCGTTTTATGGAATGTTAATTTAATATTCTGAACCAGGAAGGTGAGGAAAATTAACTACGGTTACTACTGCTAGGCATGAAATATAGCTAGCACCGTATTTTAGTATTGAAGAAATACAGCGTCTTAGAACTTATATATAAACTTATTGTATCGCACGGTCATTAATGTATTATATAATGATTGGCATTCAAATAAAAGCAATCTACATATTCGAATAAAAACAGCATATTTTAATGCACGGTAGTTATGATTATTTGAAGGTGTATACTATTTATTTTATTTTGTGATAAACATTTGATAAGTAAGTTATTTTTTTTGATTAGAAAATTGAAAAAAAATGTAAATTATTATAAGTCAACCAAAGAACAATAATTGCGTGATTGACGTACACCTTCCCTACACAGTCAAGATATGTGTCAAGGGGGCTCTTTGACGGACAAATTGGTTTCGTTTTGGGGCACCCGGCGACTGAATAAACCCAGCCAGTCAGTTAGTCGTCGGGGTCGCAGTCGTCCCTCAAAAGGTCGCCGCTCTAAAATCACTTGTCGACTTTAAACCGGGCTACATCGCAAGAGCTTTTCTAAATGATTGGCGAGGGGTCTACGACAAAGCTCTGGTGCGGGGGAGTTATACTACGTATTATGTTACATTGGCATTCTCATATGCTTTTTTTTTAAATGATTTTTTTGTTAGACATTAATTTATGAATGATAGGTTCTTTTAAGTATAAGTACACAAATGAAAACTCTCGTAACAAATCGATTTATTATATTTAAGCTTTCATAATGATACTTCAAAATATATTTTAATTTTATATGTTATGCACAAAAGAAGTAATGATTTCTAGCAAAAATAACCAGTATTGAAATATTTAATTTACATGAAAACTTATTTTGAAAGTATACGACAATTGAATTATAAACAAAAGAGGATTGAAAAACAATACAAAATTCAAACACTATAAGTATGTATCACTGATTCAAATCTTGAAAATATGTTCAATTCCATCACAAATAATTATTGAGAAATCGGTAGAAAGAATAATTGAATCATTTTGTTTTCAACATATTGTTGCAATTTATGATTATAACGTAAATTCAGTGCTTAAAAATATGTTTTCCAGACATTAGTAAGACTAACAGAATGCCAATAACGGAAACGCCTCCTGTAATATATTTTCTGAGACGATTAAATCTCTAAGAAGTATCGACATATCTCAAAGCGGCCGAGACCTTCAGCTCGGTGATTTCTCGCAACTCTCAACAGCTGAACTCTCCAAGTACAGGAGAAGAAACGAGAGCTTGAGGGGAGATTCGATCGGAAAGTCAGATTCGACGGAAGTTCAAACGATCAAGGGTAACTGTAAACGGTAGACGTTTGAGTCGTTACGACACGTTTGTTTTTTGTTATACTGCCACACGAGATGAGTATACGATATCATATGACACGCTGAGGTGCAAGTTAGCAATTGTAACAGGAAATTGGGATCAATATGAATAATGAATTCTCAAATAAATAATCAACGTAATAATTCATTTATTCATAAATATTTACATTATATAATGAACACATTCAATGATCCCTAAGTAATTTTAAGTATAATTTTTTTCGTTCCAAACTTCTATGAATTTTAAAAATAAAAAGCATTGTTAGTTTTACCTTAAAGGTGTTAATTGTCACTTCTTGATGGAAAGGATGAAACGTTTTTTAGTACCTTATTCCAAAATATATTTTCTGACCAGGATCGGTTTTCCCTCATCGCGAACATTATCAACTGATAATATTGATAATTTTAGTTGATGTAGTTTTACTGTTAAAGAAGCAATCATACCTGTTTTATGGGTATGTACTGATTACATAAATGCGATAAAAGCTGGTGAATCGTTTTCAATTTCAAGTTGGTAGACACTGCAATCGTATGTAATGGATAATAATTGCTGTCAAATCTTTGTTGTTTACTTTCTGTAACCTCTTACATAAAAAAAAATTAAACCAAAGGAAGCGACATTTCCTTTTCAAACAATTTCCAACATATTTCTGTAGAGTATGGGTGTATTTTGTTAAAAATCCGGCGACAAAAACTTAATTCACCTATTCTCACATGATCATGGTTTGCTAGCTTAATCACCAATAAATGGTGTCACACGATTAAAATGTTATTCTGTTGTAATTATTTATTTTTTAATATAAAAAAGGTATTGTCGATTTTAAGACGTGAAGATTTCTAAAGCCGAACATGGTATATTAAAATCTTTACCCTTCAACTGTGACGTCGTATATTAATGAAGAATTAAAAAGTGTTATAATATTAGTGTTTCATAATATGTGATTATGGTATTATATGAAATCGGGATAGAAAACAACAGTTAATTTTTCATTTTATTGCTTATCGAGCACATGTAAAACATGAAATTATATTATATATTAAAATGCGAATAATTTATTGCTATAACATGCAGTTACTAAAAGCCAAAAAGAGTGTAAGACTGGCCCTTTGTGTTATATTCTAAGAAAACCAAAAATCACCCAGATGAAGGCAATAACGGTCACCTCGATGGGGTGCGACCGACAGCTGCTTTTTTAGTATTTCCGCATTATAATAAAAATGGTAAAAAAGCTTGGTCCGAGGCCGTTCCGCGCAAATGTCACCCTCTGGCGGACATTTGTTATTATCTTACATGATCGGCACCCCCACCCTTCGATCACTTCGGTCACAATCGTGAAAACCCGGATGCGTTCGGACAATATACCTATTTCTTTTATAGGTAAGATTCTTAAAGTTTTTCAGTAGCCAGATTTTCATTCTGAATACTGTTGACACCACATTAAATGATTATGTCATAACTATTCATTGAAATAAATATACTTCGTTGACAGTAATATTTAATTTTGATAAGAAAACGAAACATTTGAAAATATTGTAGACAAAATATTCAATTTAGGAAATCAGATCAAAGTTGAATACCCTTTTAATTTTAAATAAAAAAATGCATTATCATAACCATTTTAGTATAGCCAAATAACATTGTGTAATTAATTTCAGGCCTGGTGAATCATTTATTTTGTATTACGTAACCAATATTACAAGTATTACAATTAACCTAAAAATAATTGTACTCATGTTAAATACTATTTGTTTATCGTAATTAAGATTTTAATATTTAAGTATTCTCTCAAAATTGATGTGTACATGGTGAGAAATATTTACACCTATAACGGAAATAAGTAATATAGCTCAAGCATTTACTAAAATGAGAAGTAAACGTTTACACAGTGAACTTGTTTTTTTTTTAATTAATCAAATCAAACATTTTATCATTAAATTTAATAAACGTAGATAAATATTAAACACATTATTATTTTTTCTATCTTTATATCAAGGTTCGGATGTCCTTTCAAATACTTTTTTATGAATAACGTTATTCCAATTTAATTAAATATAGTACCTCATTTGTTACTATGAACTACATTGATGAAATAGGTTAATAAATTGTCATTTACTTGGTAGATCATCTTTTAATGAGAGGCTAAATATTTGTAAAAATGACGTCTACCAACATGGAGGATTAAGGTAGTTTTAAAGTGGCTTTTTACCAAAGAAATTTGGGATAATCTTTATACTATATATATATATGTTTGAGTGAGAGAACCAGTATCACGCTGATTGACAGCAAAAGAAAGGGTTGAAAATATTACACTGTCTGTGAAAACTATTTCTAAAAGTGTAAGTATATATAAAAATAAATGTTTCTTTTTAGGTATTTTAATTTTATAATATTTAATAAATATTGTGTGAAGGAAAAATTAATGGAATTTATATTTAATGGATAAACAGTTGTAGATACACTGTGCAGTGTCCCATAAAATACCCCATCTATAAGCGCGATGCACTTGAGACCATTCATAAAACCGGACGACGACCGCCCCGTAAAATAAATTAGATTTTCCGATATTATTTGTTTTAATCTTCTTCAGAGAACTCCCAACTCAACTTTTTATGATTCGTCACATTTGAATAGAACCAATAAAAGTGTACTATGAGTTATGAAAGATGTTTTTGATCAGACGTTAAAAAGACATGAACATAAATTGAATACTGTCTTCAAATGAAAACTGATAAAAAGCAACTGATTGTTTTTTAAGACAAATCAATTTTCACTATTTTCGAAGGTTTTAAATTTATCGGCTTTAAAATATGTCAATTTATTCTTATGACTGAGAAAATAAGGTATAATTATATGTGTAGACATAGGCATTGTTACAATGGATTGATGAAAATCTTCGGCTTGCCTCAGGGACTGGTTTAAATTCGCCGTGAAAAACTTTAAGGGAGTGATGTATTTTTTCTCTATATTCGATGATTTATAATCATTTGTTTTTAATAAGAAGATGATGATTTAAGCCTTTTTATATTATATAAGAGTAAAAAAAATATATATTTTATTTACTAAAAACTTAAAGCGATTTTGCGATTTAAATTATTTTTTCCATGATTCTTTCAAACTTTTTTATGAATACTTAAT
This sequence comes from Himalopsyche japonica, assembly GCA_028555115.1. Classification (NCBI taxonomy): domain Eukaryota; kingdom Metazoa; phylum Arthropoda; class Insecta; order Trichoptera; family Rhyacophilidae; genus Himalopsyche; species Himalopsyche japonica. The sequence continues at coordinate 1,081,711 of JAHFWJ010000722.1, forward strand.
TCAAACAAGTAATATTTTTTGAGACATTTTAAGCAATTAATCTTTCATAAATAGAATACGTTTGAAAATTCATATATGCGTGCCATATATGGTATCAGTTATATGCAGGAAACGAAAATAATACAGCTAAAACAGTATGCTTCATCGAAGTCAGATCCTATCAAAATGATATCGGATTGGGACTGGTTGCAATCCTCAGTTTTATTTTATACACCCTTATAATATCTCATATAGAGATTTCAATATAAGTACACTGAGAAAATATGCCAAAAAGGTCAATAGCCGTCACAGAAAAATTGTATTGCATTTAAATCTATATTGAATATATTTTGAAAACCATTGTTATTGATTAAAGGAAATGCAGTTTACATGAAAAGTCACACAAGCGACTTTCTATAGTTACTTGGTTTGAATGATACCTGTATTTTATAATAAAATTGATAATTTTTGATGCAAATAGGCATTTGAAAAAATAAATGAAACAGTCATCGTGAAAATGTGAAACCCCCAAAAATCAATCAATCAAAAAAAATATCAATTGAAATTAAGTGAAAATGAAAATGTATCTAAGCATTTGATATATCTTTTACCATATATAGTCTTTAAGACAAGTAAATTGTTTTTAAAAAGAGCATTGGAAGAATGAGTGCTGTTTGATAACTTGTTCTGTTCAATTTTTTCAGGTATATTTCAAAGAGAATGTCTGATCTAAAACATAAAATTAGAAAACCGGAAAATTTTATTTGAAGATTTAAAAAATATTCTACTACATAGAAATACATATATATGGCTTATTCGAAATCTATCTAGTATTTAACAACAAATATTAAGTATTGTTTAAAAAAATAATAGGTTATAGTTTTAATAAATTAAAAATACGAAAAATGTTAGTTGTTTATTCAAGTATTTAAATGAGATAGGCATAAATTTGATTTTTTTTTATTGTGGTTTCATCATGTGTTATTAATTCCTAATGGTAATATAACGTCTCTTTTACAAATAAATTTTATTCATAGATTGTAAAGAGAGTAAAGTACGACGACATACGAACTAAATATTTATGCTTATCAATAAACATCTTGGAGATATTGTGGAGTGGGTATTCGTATTGACTCGATACGAATAAGACGTATAGATACAAGATTTCTAAAGATTTGAGTGAATCGAAGCGGACATGGTGGGTATTATCGATATTGAAAGGGTCTTTATGGAATTATCTTGCCAACTTCTGTTACTATGAAACATTTATAAGATGTCTGTAAAGTTTGCAATGATCGTTCCATTAAAGACTTCAAAGGAATTTGTATAAGAGTTGATAAAGTTTTAATCCCACATTAAATTAACTAGGACCCTAATCACGACTTAATAAAACCGTCATTACAGATATTTTGTCATATATTTTTTATTTTATTGTTTTATTCATTTGCATTGCATTTTGACTCTTATCATAGAAAGCAGGCATTTTCATGAAAAATTGTTATATTTGGGTCAACCAAAGGGGGTTATGATTGAAGGAAAAGATCTGAAAATGACGGTTTTATCGTTGTATATGCCATCAGAAGTTTCTATGACACGTTGAAAAAAAACTGCTGTTTGAACGGCTTAAAGTGGTTATAACAATTGAAGTATTGTGGATTCTAACTAATAAAGATAATGATATCCAAAAAAGTAATTATTATTTATTACTATAGATAAATATAATACAATAAAATAAAATAAAATTTTGAACACAAATTACATGACTACTTTAATTTTAAATTTTGCCAAATCAAAAAAAAAAACTGACTATACCATTCAATTAAAAGACAGCTTATTAATGTTTTTGATGGAAGGATTTGAGGATCAATAAAACAATTTGTAGATTAAAATATTTTGTAATAGTTTATCATAAGTATTTTTCAAGCTCTAAAATCAAGGAAATTCAGCTCAGCAATTGGAATTGAGCTGACGAGTTTACCAATTTTGTCGAAATAAAAAATTAATATAACAAGACATTTGAAAACCAAACAGGCCACAGCTAAAGAGCCACTAAATTGTGAATGTAAAATAGTCTTCCTAATTTACGAATATTTTATTCAATTAATCAATGATGTACAAAATATGTCATCTGACATTGGACCCCATAAAAATCTACCAGCAATGGTTTCCTTGAGCAATATTTTTTTAATATTAAGTGTTGCGTGTGTCAACCTCTAATTGCAAAATTCCATTGTTTGTAATTGCTTAAAATATTCAATATTCAAGTACGATCAATTCTTTATCTAATTTATATGATATTGAAATTAGGTTACCTATTACTATGTATACTTTGCTCCTAGACTTTAGTTCATTATTTTTAAATTCGTTACACAGATATATATATATATATATATATATATATATTAACTATTATAAAGTAGTACTATAACTATTTTAGTACATCTGTTTAATAGAAAGCCCGAAGATGCTGAAAGTAAAATCCAGGAAACGTTACTAACAAAAATTTTCTTTCAAGACTTAAAATTAAAATAAAAAACAAAAACCCACAATTTTTTTATTTGAAAATTTTCAAGCGTAATCATTTAATTTAACTAATATCTGATGGAACGCAGAAAAATCCGATTATATCACTAAAAATTTACATGATTTTATTATACCTAATAATTCAAAACGTACATTCAAAGAATGTATAATTTATTGTTGTAAAAGTTTTTTATGGATATGTAGTGATAAGAAATCAATTTATTTTAAATCATTTTTTTTCACGGTTTTCTCCAGATTTTTAAAGTGGTATTCAAAGATATTATAGTAAACCAGCCGTGACCGCATGGCGAATAGGGTGAAGGTGGTAGCAGAAGAGCTGAATACTGTAGGATGGGGACGGTTTGCGCAGTATTTATTGGCTGGACATCGGCTATAAAATATGTACCGCCAAGGAAATCTGCGGGCCTTTTACAGAGCAGGATTATTGAAAAATAGTATGCGAAGATATATTTTTGTATGGAATAAAATGACATAAACCAGTACTCCCATTCATATCACCTTTAATGTATTTCATTCCTAAACTAATGTCATGTATATTTGATTCAATATCCAAATGATATATGTTTTCTTTCCATGAAGAAATAAAATAAAATTTTTATCAAACTACAAGAAAATGCCGTAAAGCAAACAATTTATTTATTAAATTAAAAATATCCATGTAACAATTTCTGTATTTGTAAAGAAATATTTCATAATTTGACGATTTTTATTAGGCAATGACAAAAAAGCATGATATGTAGGAAGAATGTTTTTATTTCATATTGAGGCAGGTCATAAAGTTATGAGAAAAGAAGGTGTATGGGTGAATTTCATCGCCGTTTTCGTGAAATATGTAACATAGTTAAAATGCCCCATTTTCCATGACACTAAACATTTTGAATTATTATTAAATATATATGAGATGAAGTCAACAAACACAACAATTGTGAAGAGGATTTTTTTATTCAGCCAATCTTTAATTTTTGCTCAATGTTCATAGATTATTTTTCGTGACTGTGATTATGATTTTGGTTGTAAGTTTGATTTTTATTCTTAACAATAATAAAATAAACATTTGGAATGTTCTTTAGTTTCTATATGTATATTTAAGCACAGGCGTAGTTTTATATGAACAGTTCTCTTCTGCTTTCATTATAAGTCGTAAAAAAACCCGCACACAATACCGTAACGGGATATAGAGTTATATGACAAAGCTATAACGAACCATTACTGAGATAGAACAAACTATACCATCGCAATGAATTTGCTTGACCGCTGTAAAGAGGGGATCCAATGACCCAAGCCAAATGTTCGATTAATTAACTGATATTGGATGATACCATTATATTATATTTGATATTGTTTTACTGCTGCCACTGGAATTATTGTGTTGCAACTCTTAAATAAAACTTATTTCTTATTTAAATTATCTCACATTCTTGACTCTATAGATTATATTTGATTACAATTCAAAAAATAAAAGAGATCGAACTAATACTCAATTTTGCAATAAAGGTTGAACGATGACTTAAAGTCATTAGGGCTCCACTTGCTTTACTCTATAAACAGATATGGGCTCAAAATTGTTAAAACATACGGAATAGTTATGTATAAATACCAAAAGGTAAGATGTCAACTGACTTTTGTTCATATTCAATAAACTTTTGCAAGAACACTATCAGAGAAGGCCAATTAAATTAAATGTATATATTGACATATGAAAGGTAAAATCTTGTTGTTTTAATTATTCAATCAAGGCGTTAATATAAAGATGAAAGCACCACTTGTAAACGTCCACAGCTATGTTTATTTTTGTCTAGTACTAACTCATGTTGGTACGAGATTTGAACGCCGAAAATTTCTCCAAATATATCTCGGATAAAATGATTATTTTGGCAGTGATATTTACAATACAGAAGTTTGCCAACTTAAGGAAGAGTATGCATAAATTTATTTTTATATCTTTATGTTATAATATGTATGAGGTAAATTAGTAACTAGATAAACTCTAACCTTATACATCGATTAAGTTGTGATTTTCTAGTTGAATTCTAAAATAAGTAAACAATACTTCATGAGTAATGCTTTAGCTCTGGCAAATGTATATAGGGTACTATTTTTAATAGTGTGTGGTAGTTTAGACAGCGCAAGGAACTATATATATATATTTCCATCCGGCGCATGCCCTGCCAGTGACATTTATGGCGTGAAAACGTCCGGTTTGTCCAACGAATGCCCATTATACTCCCCGCATAAAAAAGCTCAAGAAACATGTCTAAGTTCGGTGCTTATTAAGAATGAACATAGCGTCCAGCGCTGTCAACTAGCGTATTTTGTTATGCATTTTACCAATCAATATAAAGATGCCATTATAAAGCTATACATTACAAGTCAAATATTTTATCAACACAGTTTTTTTTAAATTAATTGTTCAAAATTATTTTTTAGATTGATTATTTTTATGAAAAAAATAGTTTTCGGTAAATTTTTGCTTCTATTGCATCTTTTCATTCATATTGCTAATTTGAAGCAGAAATCACATGAATGAATCTGTGTCTATTTGTCTCATTAACTCCTCCGAAGCGGTGTACAGTAGCGACGTAAAATTTACATACCTGATTATAATTTTTAAGAAAATTGTGTTTTTTTTATCTTTCAAAAAAAGCTGGAAAACTTTACGTCATCATCTAAATGGAGATCAGATATTATAAAGCAATAATAATAAAATATTACTGTAACGTTATCACTCCCATACCAAACTAACAAATTCAGTAAAAGGTAGATAAGATGATAAGGTAAACGCAAATATTTGAATTTAATACAAAATCACGAGAAGCATAATTTTTCTTAGCAGTAGTCGCATTACAGTTGCAAATTACTTGATGTTATTAAGTGTAACGTATGTAATATCATAATAACATAATCTGAGTTGGTGTCACGAAGCTTATGAAAAAATGACAAAATTAATAACTTTCCGTGCTTAAATCGTAAAATTGTTTACCTAAAACTATTTAACATTTTGAATTATAAACCTAAAACCAGTGAGAAACGAATATGCGTATATGCATGTAAAATTTGAACAAAATGAAGATAAACGTGTATAGTAAATTAAAACTCGAAACAATGTGTAAAATACAGTCGCGAGGCAATCGAGTAACTCTAACATATAATAAATAAATTGACTTCCCATTGAGTGTTAAATAAAGTATAAATCACGAAGATATTATTGACTTAGCTTTTGTCATTATTGTTTATGTATTAATAATTTTTGTGATTGTAAGTTAATTGAAATATTGTCGAAAATTAATTTTCTACCGATATAATATTTGAAACAGAATAGCTCTATCACACCAACGTCAAAATCTTGGCAGCGCTAATGAAATGTTCCAGGCGACAATGGTTAATAAATACTTGCAGAATGATTATTTATTACATACTTTCTGATTGAAATTGTTTATTGGATTGAAATTGGATGTTAATTAAAAGTTCTTGTTTAAAAAATATCTCTAAAATAAACTGAATAAAATTACTGCCAAAGATAATGCGACTGTATAAAGGTTGTATATTAAAATCAAATCGCTAAAACCTTTCAAGAAAAAGAATCAAGATAAGACTTACAAACACACACGCGATGAGAGTACCTTTCCGTTCAATCACTTCTGAAGCCTGTATACAATAAAGAGAAGAATATTCTGTTGTGTACGTACTCGTAAAATAATTTCACTTGGCTTATGCCCAATATTGATAGCATACCATTTTCCGGCGCTATGACAATATTTTCCGGCATGCGAAGAAACAGACGATCGTATATCACCGAACCCGGATTTGGCAAAAATCGCACGAAACTTCAGCGGCAGTGAAAGCTGCGAGACGTTTATTGAACACATTATTGAATCGACGTCGAAGACTTATCATTTAAAACGATCATATTTATTCGCTATAAAATTAGTGAGCTGCGTATGGTATATCTTTATTGCTCTAATACGGCCGCCTCGTTTTCATTCGGATGAAATATGTCAGAAATGTGAAATGTTTTATGTCAAATAAGGCGTCACTATGATAATACTTTCCATTTTGAGTTTGACATACAAGTATACCTTTAGTGCTCCCGATCGTAGCCTCATAATAATTTTCAATATTCGCATCTCACCCTAGCGGGAAAACAATTTATGATCGGCGCCGGAATTGCGTCTCGCTTATTCTCTACTGAATTCTGAACCGTACAATAAGGATAGTCGTATTTTGGATGTTTCTGTATGGATTCAGATTTCACGTAGTAGAGTAACAGCTACATAACTGATTTATGCACTGCCGATATTTTATGGCCTAGTTTGTTCCGGCCGTTATTGTATTATAGAAGCAGTTTGTTACGCAGCTTCACCCAGCGTAGATATCTACAGAATAGGACGTGCGATTTTGTCGTCCAATTTTCTTTTTCTTTCTTATTGTATGCTGTATGAATACCTAATGTTTTAAGTTATTAAGTATTAAAAAAGTATATCACATAAATAATATTTATGGTAAAAAGTTATTTTGCGATTCATATAAAATAAAACTATGTTTATAAATTATAAGGTAGGGTGAAACTAGAATTGAAGCTTTATAAATAATTATATTATACGATGAAGTTTATTGAAACGAAAATATGAATATTAAATATGTAGCTGTGTATTTGTAACATTTTTTTTATATATCTTTGTGTATAAAATCTTTTATTATCAAAGCGATTACAATATATAGCTTTACAGTAAATCTAATATAGCATATCAATGGCACTTGTAATAAGATAAAAATAGTTAGTTCTGAAAAAATAATTAGTTCTGACGATGGCGTGAGCCGAAATAGCTATCAACTATATTTGTTAAAAATAATTTTGTAGAACTATAATACATTGCTATTTTTTCACCGTGTTATAATGGAGTTCTACCAAGTGAATGCCAATTCAATCAATAAGATAAAAATAAATCTTTTTAACTTTCTCAAAAAATACAATAATGTTTGATTTTATAGTAGATCTCAACACTAGATAAATTTAATTATCACATTTTGTATATGATATTGTTTTTTTTAAACCTAAATGGAATTCTGATATAGAATATATCATAAGCATTTACAATTATTTAAAACCAAAGATGTAAATAAAAATTCAGAAAAAAATATATTTTCAAGATATTTTAATAATTTATTTCATTTCTCCTGTCAAGTTAATATTTTATTAAATTTATGACATCATTTAGTTTATTGGGTATTAACCCTAAGAAGTTGAAAAGCACGCGTGTCAATGTTTTTCCTCTCTCAATGCGCGAGGGACAATTACTTTCATGAAGTTAAAGTTTAAAATCCCCGCAGATCGTGCTCCCGAGGGGTTTGCTCTACCCTCTGTGTCATATTATACCCTGATACTTTGTTATTTTTTTATTAAATTGATATCATCCTGTTTTTCAATGGGACTTATTCGCGCCGGTGGGCGGCACCGACGTCGAGGGCAAGGTGACGGGAATGGTTTATGATAGGGACGTCTCAACTCCGGCAAACTAAATAAAGTTTACGATTGTTATAATAGGGTTTTTCCTTGTCAAAGTTTAATAGTTTCAATTCAAAATAAAAAAAGGTGAGGTAAAATGTTAGTATTTTGAATAATTTTATCATAAAATTGTGAATTGTGTCAATATGATAATCATCGTAAACAAATAGATTATAAATTGACAAAAAAATTTGCTGATAAAATACATATTTTATGCATGTTTTCAGCTGATTGAAACTTATAGTTAAAATGAATTTATGTAGTTTTAAGTTCAAAGAAAACTTATCGTTGCACTTTGTTTTTTTATATTTTACTTTGTAATGGTCAGCACTCTGGACTCTGATTATTCCGTATTCTTTTTATTAGTATTGCGTTATGGAAGGCGGCCGTGTAACAGCAGCTGCACACACATAACGGGTGGAGGTGGGACAACCAACTCGTGATTATTCCATTTCATAACAATATTACTAACCAACGCGACCATTTGAATGATTTCAGGTAAAACGTAAGTTTAGTTGATTGCTTGGAATGTGTAGTTTCTCATTTATTGTCTTACTTTTTATTATTGAAAATGAATCAATTGTTCAGCGATAATTACACCAACACATGTATATTTAAAAGTACGTGTAATTTTTTATTTTGCATTATGTGTAATCCATTTCAAATTGAAATCGCAATATGTTGTTACAATAGAACTATTGGGATAATAAAACTACAATATAAGTTGATACAATAAAATAGGTGATGTAAGTTTTTTCTCTCTCTACATATTAAACTGAGTGGGTGACATTTACACGGATTGGTCGATTTTTTTTGTCCCCCATTACATATTCCTATTTATGCAACCTACATTTTTATAAGTCATAAGTAAAATAACCATTTGAAGATATAATATAACAGAGATTATCAAAAATAGATAGAAAAATAGAGAAATCAATATTTTTATTTAAATCAGTTAAAAATCAATTTAATATTCCCACTAAATGGACAAACTAATCCAGGAAATATTTATTAAAACATGAAAAGACTTATAGAAAAATTTTACATAAAAGGGATATCAGTGTAAAGTTTTCATCCCTTGGAAAGTATGAGTACTTTCTATTGACAGTTGGACACTTAATTTTATTCGCGAGGGGATGAAGTTATTTAAATCGAAGTAACATTCCGCAGGGGACAAATTTAACGGGTGTATAATTTGACTACAATCATAATTTAAACAAGCAGATCATAAAAATGAATTTTACCAAGGAACGGAAGATTATTATTTTATTTTTAAAAGATTTTCCAAAGAATCTTTCTTCTCAAAAATTATATCGATATTTTTAAAGAATAGTTATAATACGTAATATTGAAAATATGAATAATCCACCAATTAATTTCATGAAATCAATTACTATGTACAGTGAAACCTCGATTTTACGTTTTCCAAGGGACCCTAAAAAAATAACGGTAATTGCGGGAAACGGTGAATGCGGGAGAGTTTCAAATAATAATAAACAAGTAAAATCGTAAAAAACATTTATTTATTAGTTACTTGACATACTGTATATAAAATTTATTTTTCAAAATAGTCCTTTATGTTAGTTTGCTTCTTTGTTGTTTGGCACTTTAATCGGAACAAAGACTTGTTACTAAACTTGTGACTTAAAGTTTGTATGTACAGGAATCATTATTACTATGAATTTTAAACAACTGCAAATGTATTTGCACCATAAACAATAATACGCGTGTGGTGGATTTCAACCCAAATAGCACATGCGTCCAATGCGTTACGTCTAACATGTACAGCGGATTCCAACGTCTCTAGACATAACACCTGCACTCGGCTGTGTCAAACTTGTTTGCCGAGATACGGAGAAATATGCAATACAAACGGTCAATCGGGAAAATATTTGTGACGGGACCAAAATATTTAGACGGTTTATCGAGGAAATCGGGGAATCGGGGAATCGGGAAACGGTCAATGCGGCATTATTTAACATTGTTCTTATGGGAGTTTGACGGGACTATAAAAAATAAGCGTTCCAGCCGGGAAAACGTATTATGCGAGAACGGTTGATCGACGTTCCACTGTAATTCATTTTGAGTTGAATAAAGCCTAAAAACATGACATTTAACTAAAAAAATTACATTCGATCTATATAGAAACCAGCCAATAGCATCAATTATGTATTGGTTTCAAAAAATAAATTATATTTTATAATTATTTATTCGAGCAGTATTAAAATTAGTTTTACTGGCTATTTTAAAATAGCGATGAGAGATAGAAATGTATTACTCTATGAACTGACTGTGAATTTATAACAAATTGATAAAAAAACAATATGAACGCTTTGTTTTTAAAATTGAAATAATTTTATTTAAAAAATAAAATATCATATTCTGATCCATCGTGACCTCTTAAAATAGTAGTCCATAAAAGATAAAGCATACACTCCCACGTACATATCCCAAGATTAACCCCTAAATCTAACGCGAAATCCACTTTTTTTTACATTGACGTGCGAAGTATGAAGACTTAATAACTATTTTTCTAAACACGGTGAAAAAATAGCAATGTATTTTAGTTCTACAAAATTATTTTTAACAAATATACTTGATAGCTATTTCGGCTCACGTCATCGTCAGAACCATGTTTAAACTAACATTTGCTTATCTATATATAGCTGTGCAGAAAAGGCACACAACACATCATCTCTCCTGTTCCAACGGCTTAGCTTGTTACTTAACACAATGACACAAAATTTTCAAAATTCTAAATGAAACTAAATCTAAATGAAATGAAAATTCTAAATGAACTTTAGTTCTGACTATGGCGTGAGCCGAAATAGCTATCAACTATATTTGTTAAAAATAATTTTGTAGAACTAAAATACATTGGTATTTTTTCACCGTGTTATAATGGAATTCTACCAAGTGAATGCCAATTCAATCAATAAATTTAACACGAATGTTCATAAACATCTATTGAATGATGAAAGTAATTATAAGAAAGCTATTTCTTTGTTTCGTATATATTGTGGTTAAAATAACCTGATATTTTATATTGAAACACTGAGGACCATGTTACACCCCTCTCTTTATTGCCGCCGCTGCTTCTCACCCTTCAAAACTTTCACATAGACTGGTTGACTGGTAGGTACATGTAATCAAGCACGATACAACGCCGAGTAAGTGACGACCCAAAAAGTCGCATAATATTGGCAAGATGTTTCAAACACAGGATACAATATATTTTTCTCGATTTAAATATATTAATTGAATATTTAAGATGTATTTTTTCCTTGGTCATTGTGTCTAGTGGGGGATTAGTAACAAGTATTCGGCCACAATCTCGAATATAATACATATAGTTTTGTACAGAATCTATCTATGGTTTTGTTACCCAACCTCTATATTTTGAAGAGAAATAGTAAGGATTGAAGGATGAGGCTAAGAACACACTGTTAGTTAGGTTACCGCTCTTGATACAGTGCGAGTTTTACGATTGCATGGATGGAAATAAACATGTAAATCACATTTATGAAATTTATGCATTGACAATCTACATAGTAACAGGAGTAGTTATTAAATTTTATTTCCTTTAACAAAGTAGTAAAAATATTAGATTTACTCGTTCGTTCGTTTTTAAAAGAAACACACATTGAAATTGAACTCTGGATGCCTCTTATAATTTTTTTTATCATCTAATTAATGGTTAACATTATGTGTATTATTAATAATCTGTGAGCCTAAGTATATACATTTATCACTTATCTTCATACGGTAATGTTCTATATATTATTGGAGCATATGAACACGTCTCAATTGATAAGAATATATTGTATTGATAAAGAGACTTGCTAATTCAGACTCGTCACTGCTTTTAAGAATACAATTAAAAAGGTTTCACTTTATATCCCACAATCATATTTTCTAATTATCGAAACAATTAACCAAAATACCTCTAATATTTTATGATATTGACTGAATGTGCTTGATGGAATTCCAATATCAAATTTGAATTGTTGGAATTTTAATGATTTCATATATTTGGTCTCTAACGACCTGGGTTTCGCTTTTCGGCATCTTCGGATATTCTATCCAACGGATGTAACAGAAATGACTAAACTAACTAAACAAATTGTCAGTCCTGTTACGTTCGTGTGAAAGAATGCCTCAAGATGCCGTAAAAATTTTCAACAAGTAAATTTTTTCTAGTGTTCACTACAAGCATAAACTGTAAACTTTACATAACCTTTAATGATTTCCATAATAAACAAGACGTTAGAATAATATAAGCCAAGATGCAAGCAGACAATAATTGACATGCGATTTTTATTCCAAATATTGCTGCTGAAATTTTTCTGTGATATATGAATTTAAATGTCGGTTATCTAAAGAGAAAACATTCAGTTATATATAAAAATGATCGTAAGCACGGTAAGTCTTCCAATGTGGAATTTTTTTTTAAATGAATTGAAAGTCGCTGATGAATAGTTGGGTACGTCAGAAATCCGTGGTTAAGTGGCCCATTTGCAGTCAAACGAGCTAGAGCCGACCCCTTTAAATGCAAGAGAAAAACTAAAGAGTCGAGATCTTTTCTTTTTCGAACCTAACAGGCTTCATTTTCAACCTGAGAATAGTGATATCTTTTTTATATCGTAGTATTGAGATAAAAAAAAATGTTTGGCGTGTTGAAAAAAATCTTTTTGGAAATCTAGACGTTTATCTTTCGTCAAATGATATAAACAAAACCGTTTATGTATATTTACAGCTATAAGACAACGAGAAAATAATATATTTTTCGTTCTGAATTCATGTATATGAATTGTCTCTCATGTATAATAGCTGAGGGTATCTTAAACGGCCTGATTTTTGGTTTTGCTTGTTCAACCATGGCGTAGAAACCTTGGTCCAGATGCAGCTCAAAACATGTTAATTTGGTCATAAATTTTCAATATTGCCCAAAGGAATTGTGGATACAACTTAATTGAATGTCAACTTCAATTTATTCTCAAGTAATTTCTTATATGGCGAATATGTTATTTTAAATATTTCTAAAAACATCTAGTGATAAATATACTAATCAACGGCAAAGAATTTTAAGACAATCTTTAAGAGAAGTCACAAGAAATCAACTCGAGATGAAGATAAATTAAAAACCCCCATTTCTGAGAACAAATTTTAAGTAAAAAAAATCAATTTTTTTAATGACCTTACTGGAACTTGAATCCAGATCCATATCATGAAAGGGGCAGAGCTTTTACTATTAGACTACAGAAGTTTCAGTTTGATAAAAAGATACGAAAGTCTAAAGTAACATAGCAAGTCGGAACTAATAATTACGTTACACTTGCTATATTATATACACATTGTGCAGATATGCATTGTGTGATCGAGAATTAAGTTTTTTTATTAGTTATTTATATGTCTTTCCAGATTCAGGAGAGATCATATAAAATCCTCAAAACTTTTAAGCAATATGTGTATCACTGCTCTTGAGCGATTAGCTTGATACTAGTATTTAGTAAAAATGCTCTTCTAATTTCACCTTAAAGTTGGTAAAAAGAAAACCGCATATCATTTTTATGTTAGGATGCAGCATTTAAATAATTATACTTTACTTACGTATACTTTTTTTTTTTTTTTTATAAAACAGATATTTCATCCAATACCTCTGATTGAATATATTTTTAAATATTTTCAACATTAAACGAGTTATTGAAAGGTAAATTGGACGAATGACGGGAGAAAATGCTATCTGAGATCATTAAAAATTGACAATAACACAATCAAGTGTCATGTTTGGCGCGTTTTCCAATCAGGCTTGTCAACACCGCTCCTGTGTATCCGAATCTTTGCCAGTGATGGCACATTGGGGTGGACTACAAACTATGAGACTATTTGCGGTACTGCTATGGGGGCGGTCGCGCATTCTGTCGGTGTCCGCGATAATGACATCAGCGAGCGCCGGACACGCTAGTTACCGGATCGGAACGCTGTTAGCTGAGCGAGACCGGAATAAAGATGCCGGAAAAACACTGCCTGCCCAATAAAAAGCGGCTGGAGACGTGAAGCTATTGAGTGATATATATTTTTTAATATTCAGTAGTTTATTTAAACCTTTTAATATAACAAATTTACTCGGGCTTATGGGGAAGTTTGTTAATTTCGTTATACTGTTTGGAAAATAAGCTTTTCATGACCTATCATTGTTTGTTTCGTTTTTAATTATTTTAAGGATATCATCACCGGTTGATTCTTGCTAAAACTGGCGAAGTTGTGTACGCTAAAGAAGATTTCAGAGAAATACTATTTTTCAATTTATTATAAAAAAAAATATTATTTCACATGAGTTTGCTTGGTTGGCTTACTTGTTTTCCTTGTTTTTTTTCTTGTTATTTAGTACTAGAATTTTCAATATGATTTTTTAAAAATATTTTTGACGTCTCAAAAGCTGAAAACTAATAATTTGTAATTTTTTTTACGTGTATGTACTAAAATAAATAATAAACAAACGTACAATATTTCAAAGATTTTACTGTACACACTTGAATGAAGATTTTGTCCATTGAGTTCAAAGTTCTTTACAGCAAGATAAATTTTAGTCAAATATTCGTAAAATAAGCATATAACTATTTCCTTAATATAAAATTTGTAAAGTTCAATAAAATATGTGGTCGGATGATATATTATAATGGTTTATTCATTACATAATTGATTTCATGAAATAGGTAACAAATTCTTTAAGTTATTGAAGTATTTTCAATTTAATGACTGTTGATAATTTCTGCGAGGCTTAGTTAAAAATTTTAAGCCTTGTAACGTGTGTTGACAATCAAATTTTTATAAGTATCATGCTTCACCGTAATCAATTAAAGTATCTTTATTAATAAAATAGTAAACCAAATGTTTAATATAAAAACAACTGTGAGTTTATGATTTAAAAAGAAAAGAAATTTTTTAAATGTATTTCACAATTTAGCTTTTCAATATTCATCTAGTAAATATTTAAACTAAAAAGAAGCCGTGATAAGTATGTGATTGTTATGATACTCATTTGGTAGAGACATTAATAAAAATACGTTGAAATCACGTTTTGTTTTTATATGGGAATATACTGAACTCTTAATATTAAGCAGTAAAGAACTCGAGGAACTACGCCAGTACATATGTTAAATTGATTGCTGATTTTATTCTACTTATTTTATCATTTATCCCCAGGTGTTCTTATTTCAAAAATATAAATCGAAACAAATTGACCGTGATTTCTTGCCGGCTTAAAATTATGATGTTTTTATTGTATTATGAAATGACACCTTATTCCTCAGCAAATAGTGCGGCCGAACCTAAGCGACCCGTATTTCCTTTTCCATTCTTTTATATGATTTAGATGTGTGCCTCGTAGTTAGCAGAGTAGGTGACTACATTCGCACAAAAGGAAAAAAATGAAATATAGACGCAATCCAAATAGATTGTTATCTACCCACCTATTTACTGAACGCCGTACCAGTGCGGGCTCCTTAGGAAGAATGAGGGAAAATAAGGGAGTGATATAATATTACGTGGAAAATACACCGTGCCTAATACAGTTCATGTTTTTAAATGGTTTATTGATAATGCGACAATGCAGCTCTACCGAAGATTTAATTTTGAATATATTGATTGAATTGGCATTCACTTGGTAGAACTCCATTATAACTCGGTGAAAAAAATAGCAATGTATTTTTGTTCTACAAAATTATCATTTTTAATATAGTTGATAGTTATTTCGTTCTGACGATGGCGTGAGCCGAAATAGCTATCAACTATATTTGAAAAAATAATTTTGTAGAACTAAAAAACATTGCTATTTTTTCACCGTATTAATTTTGAATCGATGATTTTGATGAAAATGTAAATTGATAGAACTCCATTATTTTTATAAAAAAAATATCGCTATGTAATGAAAGTTTTTTCATCATTTACAATTTACATCATTTACAACTTTCTTTTTACATTCGGCTCTTTTTATAAAACTCTTATTAATAAAAATCAGACACATTTATTTATTTGAACGTTAAAAAACTAAAAATATTTAAAACTATAAGATTATTGCTTTTATGGCGTAGAAATGATTAATAAAAGGTAACTTTGGGAAAATAAAAAAATAATAAGTTAGTTAACTAAGCAAGTTGAAACAAAATCTACCTTAATACATTGAAAAATAGTGAAATCAATTGCAATATACGAACGAGTTACGATTATTCAGATATTAAATAAAAAAAATTATATTGTCATAAAGATTTGTTTAATATTTTGACTATGTTTAATTTATTATTCCTAAACGCATATAAATATCATTGTGTAATATTAATAATATGTTAAGATTTAGTAATGTAATTCTTTCTTATAATAGTTAGCTATTTTGTCATAGCTGTTCATAGAGTCAACTATTATAATCTGAATGAAACTATTCTTGTAAAACTTGCTACGCAATTTTTTTCTTCTTAAAATATTGCTTTTCAAAATATTGTAATTTTTTTCATGACAATTTTCTCAGTAAAATTGCCACTATACCACATTGCCGTGTCTCTAAATGGAGGGCCGTAAAATATAGCCGGCAAGTCGATGTATCAAACCAGCGGTCACCGATTCAGTTGATACGGATGGGATTCAGTGAATCAGTGATCCCTTTTTGGCCCTTTATGTCGGCGGGCCAAAGGGCCGGACTTCCCCCAGGCCGGCGCTTGGCCCCCTTTCTTGCCGTGGGCCGCAGGGGACCATTCTTCTCGTGGCTAATTGAGCGGAGGCGCGGGATCCCCCGATGTCGTTTTCCTCCGCGCCAAAATTCTTCCACCCGTAATCACATAAAAGAAGTAATCGATTTTAGAAATCGTTCAAATATAACTCTTGCATATATTTAGTTTTGTTTGATTTTTTGGTCCCAGATATAATAAATACCTCATGTAAGTAATTTTAAACTATTTTCTAAATTTTGAAATGTCAACTTTTAATGGCTGAGCTACAGCTTTTTTTATAAACGGTTTTAATTAATCACCAAACGTCTCTCTTAAAATAAAGCAAGAACAGAATGAAAGCTTAAGAAAGGATTATTAGTTTTCTATTTTCTGAATTTTAATAGTGTCTAATTCAACAAAAAATGAAAGCACCATCAGAAACTACTATGATGAACATAAAAAAATAAAAACCCGTTGTAGACAAAAACTTGATAATTTCTTAAAAAAAAATTACATATAAATATGAGAAAATCATCTACAATTAGACATTAATAAATTTTTGTTTTCTTGTAAAAATAAATCAAAACTAATACAACTTTTGTATTAAGTCGCATAAGATGGAGCTAAGCTCTTGTTTCAAAATTAGCATTATAGTCAACTTATTTAATTTGTATTGCAAAGCCTGAACAATTACTGATCACTACGCTACGCTATAATATAATCTATGAATAAGGACCCAAGGTTCATTTTCTTAGCTTGATGTACATTCGTTTAGACCCTCTATATAGGAAGGCGCTATTTTCTTGTTTTGTTGTGATACGCGAACTAAGTGGCTTATGCAATGGCAATTAATTAACCCTTAAGTTGCCTTGAGAATAGGGTGAGAAGTGGTTCTGGATGCGAATAAACACTTACTTCTACAACTATTATAATATTCAGGCTTAAGGCGTTTATTTTATGAAATGCCATAAGTGTTAGGTTAATAATATTTTTTTCTGAGCGTAAAAATTTTAATAAATGTTTTGTCTCTTCTGAAATTTCATAAAATTTTACATAAAAAATCTATAGAATGTAGAACCAAAAAATGTATAATAGTTGCAAAACAAACATTCGAGTAAAATAGTCTTTAATGACTGAGTTGTAAAAACAATGAGTTCGATAAATACAGGAAATTTTAAGTTTTTATGGCTTTATATTATACAGTGATATTACATTTTTAATAAACTTAAAAATAAATATTTAACTATTTTTAGTCTCAGTCAATTTACTAAACTATTTTGGTTTTTTTATATACAACAATATATGATTTCATGCTTCTTATAATAATATAATATATCTTTGAATTATCATACACATGCTTATGAAATATTATCATAAATGTTAACACGAACCTATTCAGTAATATTTCAAGAAATACCAAATAAAAAAAATGCGTTTTTGTAGTAATTAAGCCTATTGATATTAAGGGTGAATAAGTATACCACGATAAAAATTAATGAGTTATATTGATTTTAAAATTATTTTGAAAAATAAACATACATTTAAAAACTGATGAAAATACATAATAAGTTTGTGAATCAAAAGCTTACATTTGCTACTTTAACAATATCAATGCGATTACAATTTGGAATTATCATGACCAAATTGCGGCTGCAGTGCACAATGGCTGCAATTTCCATGAAAATCGTAAATGCTTCCAGATCTAGCATGTTAGGCTTGCTGGTCACTCGTTTCCAATGATTGGATTACACTCAGCCTGAGGCCAGTGGCTTCTATTGGAAACGGGGGGATGAAGGTACGAGGGGTTGACAATAGGGTTGCATCAACTGCAAACAATCGCTGTACAACTTTACTAAATTGGATGCATATTTATTTGTGAAAAAGTCGTTTACCGATATTTAAAATGATTTAGCACGAGAATTCTTTTCTAAATAATCCATTTTGAATTAGGTAAGCATTGATCCGTATTGTTTATTTTTGAATTGAATTTCAATATTTCATCTTATTATTTTTTGATAATCGAAAAATCATATTCCTGCATATTTTATTACTGTACTTGTAAAATTACTAGTTATGGAATGTATATTATAACGTTGTGGAAATTGCTTTATGATTCAATTTATATCGTATTATTCTTTACAATTTTTCAATGAATCATCAGAAAATCAATTTTATGTATGTCTTTCTAGGAAAATCAATCAGGCTCGATCCAGTATCACGTCTATATTTAATATTTGATTCCTGTAAGATTTTTTGATGTACACAAATCAATGCATTATCCACACTTTTACGATTAAGTAGATGATATATTTTGTAAATTGTATGTAATTTAAAGTTAAATGTGTATTCATATCATGATAATGTTTTTTGTGAACCCCTGAGTTGTTTGTAAGAGGCGTTGAAGGTAATCGCAGTGACGAGGCCCAGAGGAGCGTCGCGACGACACGAGGGACCTTAATGACCGCCGCCGACAAATAGGCAAGGAACCTTTTTCTCTAAGGAATGCGTCAACCGAAGTCTCAATACTACGATCGCAGATAGATGCCCAAGCGACTCGATGGGGGAATCGTGTAAATGTCATTTTGTCTCGACGATTGGTGTACAAGGTTTTTAGTCGTTGACGTGATTGTCGTACTCAATTGGTTGCACATAGAGTTCATTCAATATCAAAGTGTATTTGAAAGAAATCGTTAACAGAACATTTTATTTAATAAAATGTAAAGATACGAAGTAAATATTTAAATTTATGCATTATGGAAATATATATAATATTCTATAATGGTATTCTTTTTATAATTTCACTATAATCTGAAATTCTGAAGCTGTTTTTCATGTACTCCATGGTACATAATACCAATTCAGTTTCGACAACAATATGGAAATTTCCACAACAGCAACAACTAGACCAATTTTGCCCCAATATAATATTCTTTTTACCCTGTCATTCCTTTTCTCCGATTAGATTTGCCAGAACATTGTATATTTTACAAAATTAAAAAAAATCAATTTTCCTTGAAATAATAAATGATTTATCAAGAATAATGATACGTTCTCAAATGATATTTTTTATTTTTTTTGAAATCATAAGTTTTGGAATATTAAATAAGAACATATTGATAGTCCGAATAAATGATACGAATAGTGATTTTCATTTTCATCCAAGAATAACAGAGAATAGGCCAGCTTAACATATGTTAACGCAAAATAATATGAAAATAAAAATATTATATATGAAGCATAAAAAATTGAATAAATCACTTGATAAAGAATATAAAAACACACAACCGTACAATAAATTCTTTTAAAGAAGCTCCGGAACGATAGTATGGAAGTAGTAGTTCAAAAATTTATCACGCGAGATAGTAAAACAAATCCCATTTCATTCCACCGAACAGCATGGGGACAAAATCTTGACAATAAAATAAATATCAAACACGTCTGCCTTGTCCCCATGGTGCGGGGGTGTGAACGCTCCTAAGTAAATAACAGGCAGTGACTCTGGAGTCGGGACCATCCGAAGGCGGCCTCCTGCTTATGCCCATTGAAGGAAACTCCGCAATCTCTGGCGGACAATAGGCCACATCACATATCCTCAATCTTCAACAATAATTAACGTTAGATTTAATATTATTTATAGCACAGTCTCGTATATGAAAAAAAATAGAATATGTTTTCTATCACACAATATTATTTGATGCATAAAATGGTGCTAGTTTATTTACTATATTATAAGCTGAATTTAATATTTAACATTGCTAGACTTAAAAGTTATTATCATTAAGCCTCTATCCAACTATATTTAAAACTTTTTTTTTTGGTAAATATCTGAAAATGTTAGGTTATAGAATAAAACAAAATTAATTGTCATTCAAATTATAATCAAAGCTATAGACGTATACGAAAAATTCTAATAACATAATATTGTTTTTTTTTTACTATGAATTTGACGGAATCACTCGAATTAGTATCATTTAATTTATGATATCGACTGAAGGTGTTTGATGTTTAATTTAGTTTGAGTAAACGCGATAGATCATATTTTAGTGTTATAAGTTTCAGCCACCTTAACAATCCAATTATCTACGAAAACTGAGTGATATCCGTTACTTATATTACTGTAGCGTGAATTTCATTTCATTCGGTGATGTTTTTGTATCATACTGGAGATTATAATTCCTCAAGTTTCAATTTTGACTTCTTTTTCAAATTACATAACACCTATATTTAAAAAAGTTCTAAAATATGCGTCACATTGAAAACTATCGTTCAAATTTTAAATGAATAATTACAACTCGTGTTCGACCAACTGGAATCTAGGAGCAATCGATAGCAGCATATAGTCTGTGTTTCAAATAAATTGAAAGAGTTAATATGTAAAATTGATATTCCGGATTTTTTTTAAAATTTACATATGTGAAGCCAATTTTTTTATATTATATATACTTGTATCAGTCATCCTTTTCATGGCTTGACGTTGTGACTTTGAGAACCTCTAGCAAGGACTCTTTCCAAGTGGGCGTCTCATTCTAAATTCGTCGTTTGTTGCTCAGATATATTCGCACTTATGTGTATACTATATTTACTGCTACTCGTAGAATCTCTTTTATTTTATTGCTTTTTGAATTGCCTCTCAACGAAACACGCAGTACATATTCGCGACTTAATTTTCTCTCTGCTCATGTAAAGTGTGAATAAAGTGGCACACATTTCGCACCATTTTTCATACATTAAGATTTTTGATAACACATGACACTCACTGTATCTGCGTAGTTAAAAATATGTATAAATCATGCGTAAGGATCACATTTATAATGTTATGAGCTAATATTCAAAGATATTATTTAACATATGAAATAATTATGTAAATTATACTATTTGAAAACAAACAATATTGATAACGATTTCACAAAAAGATGGTACTGCTCGTATTTAAAACATAAATTAATATATTTTATAGACAATATATTTTTATATAATCTACAGAAAGTCGTTTTTAATGAATTATGTTCCTAAAAATATTGTTTCAGGTTATTTTGATTTTAAGCAATTTCCTATCATTTTCATCATTCTTGATAATGAGTACACCCAGTCCTTTTTTACGCGATTTTTTTGGACGGCACGGTTACATTTTTTTACGCGCTTCACTCGATTTTACGCGATTTTTCCCCAAATTTGAAGAAATTTATATATGATGCTAGGCATGTACGTTTCATAATTTTTTAAAATAAATAATTTTGGTTAGAAAACTTAAACTTGATTTATGCCAAATTAAATACTTTCGTTCAAAACATTACAAACGATTACATTTCGCAACCGAGAGTGACAGCAGCGAATAATACATATAAGCGAATAAAGTAATATTTTTATAGTCTCATTATATTTTTGTAAGCAATAAAGACGATTTTTTTTGCACGAATTTTAAAAAGTTAATTTTTGTTTTTCATACGTTTCTGGTACTTTTTTACGCGATATTTTAATTTTTGGAACCAATTAATCAAATTATATGAAAGTTGTGATTTTTTTACGCGCCTTTTTCTGGATCCAATGTATCGCGTAAAAAAAGGACTGGGTGTATTCATCATTGTTTCTAAATTCTTAATAGATTTTTGATTTATTTGGATTAAAAAATATCACAAAGAGGTCCATTAATTTTTTTTTATATACTATTCTATTTTATTTCTATACCTATAAGGCAGTGGTTCTTAACCTGGGTTCGATCGAATCCTAAGGGTTCGGTGAGTCAGTCTCAAAGGTTTGGCGGAGGTAAAGACACACACACGAGTCATATGATTTTTTAAATTTTCTAATTAAAAAGGGTTCGGTGAATGCGCATATGAAACTGGTGGGGGTCAGTACCACCAACAAGGTTAAGAACCACTGCTGTAAGGACTATTTCAATAGAAATGTTCAATATATGTTGGGTTATAACAGCCATGTTATTCAATTGACGTGAATGTGAAATATTGTTTGGTAGAGTACGACAAATTACTATTATAACGTTGAAAAACGTGAGCCAAACATCAAATGGCGATGATTTTTTTAAATTGAATATTTGTCACTTATTAATATCAAAACTACAAAATCATTTTTTATCGTGTTTAAAAATTTAATTACCTTTTTAAAGGAATATTTTATTTACGGTCAATTTTTTAATATTCACATGTGAACTATGAGTGATTCCTCGATCTATCACTGAGCATACTCATTACCGTCTATTGTGTTGTCAAACCTTTTTAGTAGATAATCCTGATGCCCAATAAATGTAAATCGATTACTATTTTAATATGATACACAGCAGAACATGTTTTTTCGGATATTCGTATTGCGCTACTGATTTTGATCGGCAATAAAACAGTTTAATCTTTGGCTCTATCCCCAGTCGAAAACGAGATCGATGCCCAGTTGCTTCCTAAAAAATAAAATGGGCAATATAAATAGCCATTGAGTTATTTAAGTAAACGTCATTGGGTGCAGGCGTTACGGCCCCAGTTGTATTCCCTTATATCTCCCGTAAATTCTGACGCCATTTGTGGTGTGCAGCGAAACCCTCTTGAATAAGAAGCTGATGTCCACGTGGAGATTATTTAATTTATTCACAATAGGGATGAAATTGTTCAAAGTTTATTACAGAGAAAAAAAATATTTGAACTAAAAAAATACTAAGCAAAACAAATAATTTTTATGATTAAAGAAAAATTTGCTTATTTCATGGATAGTCAAATAGTTAAACATCAATAATCGACAAATCATATCTTAAAAGAAGACTGTGTTTTGCTGTTTTTGTAGAAAAGTTATTCGGCTTTTTTGGTGTTATGTGGTATCTTTTAACGAATAATATTGATATTAAACTATCATCTTTTCATAAACTAGGTGTTGAGACAGCGTTCAGATACATAAAAGTATTTTATGAGCTCTGTCTATATTTCTTATATTTCTAGGAACAAAAAAGGCAGGCTCCAAGCTTAAAACTAGTATTCATTGAAACAACGTCCATGTATGAAATTTACATTAAAAAATGATAAAAAAAGAAAAAAATATTGATTACGTCAACCGACGATATAAGTAAAAGCAGGTTTAAAGAAATATTGAAAATTAACATAATAACGAAAAATTTTAAATTTAAAAATCCATGCTATAAAACTGTTAAAATATTATCAAATTTACGTAGAACTATCTGAAAATTATTTTCAAAATATTAAGACTTCTTTGATTGATATCTGGATGGTAAAAAGCATTCAATGCAATAAATTTGTAAAAGAATCTCTTGTCCCCAGCAGCGTTGACCAATTGCTAAGAATAAAAAAATACGCAAATAGAAACGCGGGGTGGGCTGGCCGCCCTAGTCTCGCTTCGGCTGGCAGTCATGCCCAGTAATGCCCATCCAGACAGAAACAGTTATGATTAGGCGGCATCAGATGCCCGCCCGCTGATATGTTTATCATCCGGAAGGCCATGGGGCAGCTGATGAGATGTAATGCCATGTATCACATGCAAATCGCATCCGGGAAGATCAGCGGGTCCTATGTGGATGTTTCGACATCAGTCCACTTCGGCCACTGTAATAGTTGCAGTAAAGGATATATTCGCTTATATGCATTATACTGGATATATTTTGTTTTTTTAACCGTATTCAAATGACGATGGTAGTCATCGATAAGATTGTATTACCGATGCAGTGCCTTTATTCACGTAAAAAGTATTTATGATGATCACATATTTTTAAAATTCAATTAATTAAATATACGATTGTAAGGTATGTAACTAGAAATATTTACAAAAACGTAATATTATTTATTTTAAATGTAAAAAATCATTATGAAACGCCCATTTTAGAGTCTTAGCAACTATCACTTTTTGAGGAAATTTCATTTAAATAAATCAAACACAATTTGTTAAGGAACACTTCCACGTCTGTCACACGTTAAATGATCAGGCTCAGTTCCACATATTGCGAGTGCCAACGGGTGAATTGATTCTTGTCACCGCATTACAAAATTTAGAAGAAAAACTAAAGAAATTGTGTTTTACTTACATATTAATACCATGAATAATTCGCAATGAAATTTTATTAATATACATATTTTAACGAAAAAATACAAAAATTCTTTAGTTTTCTGTTTTAAATAGTAATTTGAAGTAGGTAGATATATTAAACCATGTACTTATTTCACATTCTTGTATAATATTTAATTCAAATGGGAGCTACCAACTGGGAATTAAATGTTAGCTATTAGTTGAAAAAAACTTTATGTGCGAAACCGGTCCTGGTCATATTTCTTATCTCGTTGAATTACTGGTGAGCTACTTTTCACAATTTAATAGTATAAATATCAAAATTAATATAATATATACTTCTCAATAATTATGTTTAGAATTATCTGTTCGATAATCGAAAGAAACTGGCGGTGGCGTGATGTCAACATAGCAATGTAAAATGATATTGTTTTTTGCTCATTATTACCATCTTTTAGTTGAATTTTTATAATAAAGTTTTGAGTACATCCATATGTTTTATTGAATGCTTAAATTAACGGCTATTCAACTTATATTAAATATGAAATGAAAAAAAAATTGAAAGAATAAAAAAAAAACACTAGATGTTCCCTCTTAAAAAGCACTGGTAGTCGATTTCCGTTGACCATTTTCCACACATCATTGCCGCCCGACCCGCTGAGATTTATTTGCATGTAGCAGTTTATTTGCAGCAGATAATGCACGACGGCGAATGACCGGGGCTAGAATGTGACCACTTTATACCAGAGGCCTATCTCAATCTCATAATAGTGATACGTACTTACTAGGGTCGCATATAGCTTTAGGGGTATTTCTAAGATTTTATTCCACTGAGCATATTTGGAAAAATACATAATTGATCATAAATGGACAACAAAATAAACTTACAATTAAATGTTTTATTTTAATTTATCATATGTTATAACAATGGTTAAATTTATTCGTTTGAACGATATTTATGTAGTTTTGATCGATCAACAAAGATTCAATGTAAAATTATAAGTAATAACTTATTGTGATCTTTTTCATTTAACCTACTCGCAATTTCTGACAAAATATGAAGTATTTTCTTTAATATTCATATTAAACGTTTTTTCGTCTGCCCTTGGTAAAACGCTTGACAGTTTTCACAAAAGAGGCAGTATATATCACACTACGACGATAACTAGAATTGATCTTATGTAAAATTTAAAACTGTATATAAAGCCGTCTGTAACCAGGTAAAACCTTAAACAATTTTAATGTCTACAAAATAAATCAATTAGCTCTAAATAATTTAGTATTAAGTAATATATTTATATGTATTCTTTACATGACTAAATACTACGTATAGTTACTTCATTTTTCAGCTTCGCTTTGATGTAATGAAAGCTTACCTGCTGGTAAAGTTTCAATACTTCGGACTTAAATCAACGTGACCGATGTCATAACTTAAATAAGCTATAATTTCTCAAAACTTGTTCGTCATGTTCGTCATGTGAATTATAACCTGCAAAACATGCTAGAGTGATTGATGCATTACCTCGACAAGTGGAAAATTTCAACAACAACCTCTGCGCATAGTTTGTTTATATTTAAAATATTCTCTCAATAATATTTCATATTACACCTTTTCTTTTTTTTCAATTGCAAAAACTAATATTATTAGTTATGTTTACTATCTTGAATAAATTTGTCAAAAGCAGGGTAGATATTTACATACTATGGAAAATAAGCTAACAACAACCTAAACGTTTTTCCATGCTATTGTCAAACATTCTACAAGTACGTTAGCGAGTTCAGTTTGGAATAAATTCAAATATAAAAATAAATATATAATACAATTAAAGAAGTCAAAAATTGGAATAGAAAAATTGAAAATTACGACAAAATGTATGCCGTAATGAATCGATGACAGAAATATTTTCTATAGCTATACAAAAATAAGTATAACATTTTTTTATGAAAAATAACATTCATTAGTTATATTCAATAATATGAGTAAGTAATGCTATGAGGAAGACGTATTTTTTTACGTCTATTTATGCCATTTATGTCGAACAGTCCAGTAAAAGTTATAAAAGTTATTCAAATCACCGAGGTCGCCAAACAAACAGGACATGATTCCTTTAATGCGATTGATAGAGATTTATGTGGCAGATTGATAAAGTGCCCCAGTTGTCTGCTATCGAAGCGATAGGGAAGGCAGTTACATTATTGCTTAGATTTCCAACAGACAAACTTACTTACTTGTTACGGAATCTTTCTACGTGACGTTTTTTCGCATGTCGGGGGGCATAACATAACAAATAAAATAACAAATACGTCAGAATGAAACAAACGGTGAATTTTGAGAGTAGATAAATATCTTTTATAAATTATAAGGAAGTAATTTATTTTCTTAAGTGACAAGAAAAATATTGAATTTGTTGGCTTATATATGACGAGGAAAATATTGTAATGAATTATGTTATCAATTACCTATAATCGAAGACGTCTTCTTTTTGGACAATATTTATTCCTTGTATGGAAATATGGTGATAACCTGTTGCTTCTAGAATTATCTGTCATCCGTCAACCGCTTTGTTTTATTTAGTGACATGTCAGCATACTTCAGTCCCACGAGTACCCGGATACTATCCTGGATCCTAGAATCCCATCGGTCCAAAGAAGGACAAACAGGGAAGATAATACCTATTGGCATTCACATCCGGTGAAAAAGTCATTCCTAAAAACATTCCAAGATAGTTGAGGTCATAAGGTACAGATTTGTCCGTTCAAAAATCTCCAAGCTCATCACGAGATCAAACCACCTCACACTTGTTACTAAATTTTTTCTTTACTCAATTTCGAATCTATTTTGTACATCACCGTTCAGATTTTCATAAGACCCATTTATTGTGTCTCTTAAATACATTGTTTATTTCAAATAAATCTTTATTGGACTTATGAGTACCTATTATTTATCAAATTATTGTGAGCTAGCTTAAGTTTTCACTATATAGAAAAAAAATGAATAAAGAAATTTTTATGAAAATTGAAATTGATTAAATTTGGAAAAAAACTCTAGAATTAGTAAAATTTTTGATTATATTAATAACAGCGACAAAACACTTCACCCATCTTAAATGTCGTACGTCTTTAAATAATTTGGTATAACGTCTTCATGTATCTAAAGTAGTAAAAGGACAGTGTTGTAGTTAGGGTATCGATACCCCCGCGGTATATCGACATATCAACTGATTTATGGCAGCAGCTCGCCTTATCTTGTCCCTGTAACGTTTGTTTGTTTGGCTGCCCGGTTTTATAGCTTTACTCGGCCCTTCGCCCTGTCGCAGTACGTACTCAATGTTTTATTTTGAAAGCTTTTCAAAGGGTGAGTAAAGCCACAGTTATCATTACCATGAATGAACTAACTGGATTTTTTATGGAACGTCTAAGATATATAAAATTTCTATAAATAATCAGAGGCTGATGTATTACAATAATTTATATATTCAAATTATAAAGAAAGGCGAAACCTGGGTCATTAGTGACAGAACATGTGGAAATGTACAAAGAATGTGTGTCTGTGAATGATTTTAATATTGCTTATAAATTGAGTTCTAAAGAGAACAAAGTTCTTTAGTAAGGTAGTATATTTTTGTATGAAATATTATCTTTATAGTGAATTTCGATCAACCTTTAGAAACTCAGCTTCAAAAGTCTCAAGTTCGACCGTCCATGGGAAACAGTGGAGTTATTATATCCAGTAGGCTGACTGTATTTATCAACAGATTGCGTTTCCTCTACGGCCTACGCCATCTCTACGACGAAGCTACGCACTGTCTTATGAGACCACATGCGAAGTCCGTAAAAGGAAGTTTTACATTTTCATTTTAATATATAAGCATAAAAAGAACTAATATAAAATGTCATCGGAGTGCTTTAGAAATATGTATAATTGAAGTCTGTTCTACATTTGAGAGAGTTTTTTATAATATCAAAAGGTATATTTAATACGTACTCGGAAAGGACAGCATTTATTTTGAAAACATAAATTTACTTCGTCATTTGTAAAAATAAAAATAAGTGTTAAGTGTAAATAAATTTTTAAATTTATTTAAAAATCTAGGTTAGGATTTGACGCTGTCAGTATAATAACGCCCATATTTAAATTCTTCTTGAAATATAACATACATCTTCATACAAACGATATTGTGTATATATTACATATATAAATACATATTTTTTCATTAATTGATCCTTTTTTAATTAAAAAAAAATTATGATCGAATATTAGGAGCAACTCGCTTTCTTTTGTTAATACAAATAATCTGAATGAAATACCTTTAAAAAAAGAAAACTGTCTTCCTTACTATTGAACTTTTGCGAAATATTAAAATAATGTCTGTTTAAAATTGACAAACGAGATCTAAGACGTATCATGTGATTCAAGTCGTAAAACACATACAGTTATAGAACAATGAAAATATTTTCTATAGCCAATAAAGGCAGTAAATCAAAAATTCCAATCACACAGTAATAAATTTTATATGGAAGCAGAGAGCCACTTGCTTCGAATCAGACATAAAACGTTCAGGTTCAGCGACATATCGCAACGATTTTCCGTTTTCTTATTGAATACTGTTCTTCGGTACGTGAGTGTTTTTTGAAACAACAAATTACTTAATATATTCCTGAAATTTTGGCTGTCAGGTTTCTAATTTAATAAAAATATATTTTTAAATAACCTGATCGCAATAAAAAAAATCTTGTAATGTTTTTTTTTATTTAACGCTGAACGCCCATTTTTATGTTATAATTGAGAAATTTTTCAGAACAAAATGAACAGTAATTTTATGATATCGACCGAAGGTGCTTGATGGAATTTTAATATCAAATTTGAATTGTTGAAGCTATGTACGATTTCATCTTTTGCCACTACGAAACTAGTTCTGATGAAGGTATGAACCGAATTAGCTTTCAACTGTTGTATATATCTTATAAATTTTGCAGAACTAAAATACTATTTTTTCACTGTGTTATAATGGAGTTCTACCAAGTAAATGCCAATTTAATGAATAAAATATATTCTTAGATTTATATAAAACAATTAAGAACTTTAAAAATGCATTTACGTATAGGAATACACCAATGTGCACATATAGAAATAAGGAAATTAAAAAAAAAAAATTTTTACGAAAATACTATTTTTGATTGTAGAGAAGAACATTTTATTTGTACGTGTACTCGTTTGAGTGGAATATCGGAAATCCACGTAAGTGTAGTGAGGTAACTGTCGAAGCGTGGAAATTGAGACGCGACGAGTCGAGAGTGCCAAACTGCCGAGTACCAATAACCGTTCACTGTCTCTATTTTATGTCAATAACTTGTATATTGGCTATAACATTTTCACACTGATTATCAGTAAAAAGAATAAGGAGAAGCCAGTCAAAAAAATCGTATGGGTAGATTTTTTTAATGAATTATTTTGATCGATGTTTCTGATATATTTCCGTGAACAAATATTTTTTACTTATCGTGGAGAATGTTGAATTACAATGAAGCATTCAAATAATGTGTAGTAATATTAGTGATAAATAAGCGATGTATGAAATTCTTTTTTCCCAATAGGCTTGTAATGTCCATAGATGAATAATTGGCGGAATTATTTAAAAAAGTAATGCCATCTAGCATTTAAATCGAAAGGAGATAAAAATGAACTAATGACATCTATGAAATATTATCATATTAAAAATAGAAAATATACTGAATTTATGTTTACATGTGTAGGATTTAATACGCCGTTAATTACTTCAATCTATTACGCAAGTTATTGTTATAAAATTTGTTGTGAAATCAGCTCGGCGCATGCTACGCGAACGGGCTGTATCAAGTTATAATGGAGGGATTTTCAGTTATGTTCTCATTTTGTTTTCAAAATTGAATTAGTTGAATTTGAATTCTGGGAGGGAATACAATTAAAATAAAAAACATAAAAATATATCCATGCTTTTAAAATCCATTGCGTTAATTGATTGAAAGATATTTTTTTTCATTCGCTTAGACCGTACGTGGCCGAGATTATCGATATCCGAAGAAGACCGAAATGTTATCGAATAATTCTATACAGTTAAAAACTACCTGTTGATATATACAATCTATTAAAAAGTATTATTTATACAAATTAAAGATTCAAAAAAAAACAAAGAAACATTTAATACTAGTATTCTTGAATATGAAACGCTAGTTCATTACTGGATGACGGACGCATTCAAAGTGAGAATTGACATCCTTTCATAGAATTCTTTTTATCATGTATCGGTTATTCGGGGCTGGAGTTTATTCGCATACAGATCACGTACCCTTTCTTATAAGGAACTATCTCTGATGGTACTTGTACTTTTCTATCCTCACAATAACCCCCGACGAAAATGAAGGTTGTCAGAATTACTGAGACACGTCGACACCGAAAGGTTACAGTACAACTGAATGAAAAAGAGACAATTCCAAGGATTTTATTTAGTATTAATAATAATTAAGAGTAGACATTTAGACGCGACACAAAAATTATATTGCCTTAAATTAAGATACTAGCTGAAGATACTTGATGGAATTTCAATATTTTTTATTATTATAATTGAAGCTTAGTAATACTTAGCTCTCAAATCTTGTACAATATTAATAAAGTAACATAAACTATGCATAATTGCGATAATTAATAACTCAGTGCAATTTTGTGCTATTAATTTTGATTGCAAACTTAAGGCTACGATTATATAACACTCAAGACAAAAAATGATTTTTCTCTAAATATGAGTGGCGTAACGGAAAGACATGGCAATTTTTGAATAGCAGAAGTATTTGTCGTAAATACAATTTTAAATTATGAGATTTATGAAGATTACTAATGACAAATGAAATACCTCTTAGTATTTGAATGAAAATAGTTATTAATATTTAATTATAATTTATAAAATATACTCAGGAAAGAGGCTTCATTATTAAGGCTTAAGTTTTTATTCAACATATTGGATAATAATTACTAGAATATTTTCGTGTTATATATGCTAATTACGAAATGTTAAAATGGCTCATAATCACTTTTAAGGTGTTAACTGTCACTTCTTGATGGAAAGGCATTATATTTTAAATAATAAAAACACATTTTTTAGTACTTATTTCCACAATATATTTTTTGATCAGGACCGGTTTGTCTGTAATGCCTTTCCATCAAGAAGTGACAGTTAACACCTTAAAAGTGATATATATATTCATATAACCACTATAAATTTTACTTTTGATTGAATGTTACGTCAATATTTATTTACGAAAGATTAAAAAAAAAAATTAAAGAGAAAAAAAAAAAAAAAAAAAAAAAAAAATGGCTCATAATACTAACAAAGTGTGATTTAGTATTCATCCCTTTGAAACAATAAATCTATCAATGTAGCGGTATTTAAACAGAGCTTTACTGAGAGGGCTACAAACTTATCAGATCGAATAAAAAAATATGATTTATATATACAGGTTTACTTTTGGACAAGGGTATTTTTAAATGATGCAGTGTACTTAATAGATGAAAAAATGGGGTAAATATTTGCTAAAAAAATTACATGGTCCGTGTTGTACTAGATTTTAGCATTTTAAGTGTCCAGTTAGGATGGGTTATCACGCTTTGAGGACATTTAAATGGAGCGGGAAAACTGTACAATATATGAGAAATTGGATACCAGAAATGTGCTAATATAAATTTAAATATTGTAAGTCATAAGTGAAACATTCTGAAAGTCTTAATTATATGAATTAGTAAGATGGTTAAGTGAATTAACTATCTTTACTTCTGTAAATAGTGACATAATATTCATTGGCATATAATGCAAGCCTACAACAGGAAAGGAAAACTTTATAGCTTGACAGATAGCAGTAATATACAATAGATTAGCAATTCAAAGTGAACGGCAGGTCGAAAGTAATATTCCATTTACAGATTTAAATTATTTTCAAAATCATTGTTTGAGTAAAATCTTTTATTTTGTTTTTGTTTGATTAAATTCCACCTTCGACCAAAATCTAATATCGTTGAAAAATTATACGTACATTTAAAGTGTCTAAGAAGAGGAGAAAGGAGTAATATTTTTTAGAAATACGTTTACAGTTTACGGGGCAAATGCCACAGTTTTCATTGATCTATTTCACAATATAACATTACCAAAGAAAGTATGCTGTTAATTTTAATAGGGGATGAAAGTTCCACGCGGGATACATGTAATGAAGAATAACGGATGATAATGTAAATGTGTTACTATTTTTAGTGTGCTTTTGTGTTTTTGATCTATAAATTAGTGGAATACAAAATGTTAATAATCAAAATACGCCAATTTATAATGATTAAAAAAGGTTATTAAACACTCATAAAACTTATTGCGTTCGATGTCTATCGCCACGATCTAAAGCAAACCCATTTTTTTCAATGTGTAATATATACAGAAATACAGAGACGGTTTGTTTGGTTAATGGCCCATAAAAACTGGGTAGAAGCTTAACAAATATTATGTGAAAATGTAAACGTTATAAACGTAATGATAATTTTACTTAACGGTAGGTATACAATCTGCAAGTGACCTGATTAGGGTTTCGGACCTCCATAAAATAGTGGTCTTCGCCGCAGTGTTGGCTAGAGTCAGTTATAGTTAACAAAAATTGTATTAAGTAACAAAAAATACAGTTTTAAGTTTATTTTGACTCGATTTAAATACAATCTGATTATTGATTTATATCGACTGAGGATCTTTGATGGAATATTAATTGAATTATAATATTTCAAACTATGTCAGTCACGACCCGGGTTTCTCTTTTCGGCATACTATTGGAGAATCACACGGATACAGGTGTTTAAATATTACATAGAAACATGAAGGATACACAATTATTTTATCAAGGAATTTTAGAAATAACAGAGTAAAACTAGTCCGTCAAACAATTTTGAAAAAACCACATTGTTAATCTTTCCTTCCGTGAGATAAGCCAAAAATCTTAATGACTAAATTTTTACAATGAAATATCAGTTGATAATGCTCGCGATGAGCGAAACCGGTCCTGATCAAAAAATATATTGTGGAAATAAGTACTAAAAAATGTGTTTTTATTATTTAAAATATAATGCCTTTCCATCAAGAAGTGACAGTTAACACCTTAAAAGTGATTATCAGATATTCAATATTTACAAAACGAACCATTGCAAACCAATTAGAATCTCTAGGCTATAAATTCCCCAAAAGTATTTGAATGGTGCTTAATTTTTTTGTGAAAAACTTTAACATTGTGAAATCATTTAGTTTGTTATGACTATAACATTCATTTTTTCAAATTTGACTGTCATTTTTATCAAATCGTTGAATATTGAAATTAATTCAGATCTAAGTTTAGCTCCAAAACCTAGTCAATATTTTTTCGTAGCTTAACTGTTGACTGACTCTTAATTCGAAAACATCCGTATAATAGACTTTCCGAAAATACCCGACTTATGATTTACAAAAAAAATAGGGTACGTATATAGTTTGAACGATTTACGATTTGAATAGTGATCAAACTATTAATCGAAATTGTAAGATTTCAAAAGACAGGGCTAAAAAATTTTTTGGAAGTCGCTTACTTAAAACTTTTTCTTTGAGTAGGTATATAAAAGGGGCAAGAAAGAGACTAGTCTTCTTTGAATTTTATGTTTCATTTTCATAATGTATGTTTTATATTGTCCATTCAGAGATTCGAATATCAAGCCTCAACAACTGAATGATGATCCTATAATTGTATATTTTATTACATTAATTACTTTCAAAAAAATATTATGTATGCTTTCATCTATTTTTCAATCAGGCGAGGCTAAAACGATTGACATTATACTCTGTACGTTGATCATGGTTTCGAATGAATTGATTTTGGTTACGGTTTATTGATTAATTTTTAGAGTAAATGCACTAAAATTATCCAACCCTAAAAATGAAATGTTACGTCAACAATTAACTTATTATTAGTCATGTATAAGCCTCAATGCTATATATTTACGCGTACAAAAAAAAGATCGATTTAGCACTAGAAAAGAATGTCTTCGAAAAACAATTTCTGTTGCTATATACTCAAAAGTTAAATCAAATCAGTGAGTGTTTAATAAATTGCATTATATACAAAAGCACTTGAAAATGCTCCTTTGAAATATTAAATGATTGTGTTTATAATGACAAATAGCTATTTTAGAGTTTGTTAATATATTTTTACCAAGAACTAACGACACCGATAAATATATTCTTGTCAAATGAAAAAAACTTTGTTCTATATTTATTTATTTTGAATGTTAAAAAAAGCAACTGAAGCCTGTGAACTGAAAAACATAAAATCTTAGCACATGAATACTAAAGAGCCGCCTGATTGTTTCGACCTTTCGTGAGCTTTTCTTTTAGTTAGTAAAGCGAGAGCTTTCATGTATAGTTCAGCGGTCAGTTCAAATTTGCCTTTTCCTCGGGAAGCGGTTACCGCAGGGAATTGTTTGTCTTTGACGGCTTGACCGAAGGGCGTTTGGGATCCTTCTTGTTGTGGTAATAGGGGGAACGGTGTGCGGTCATATTGTGTTTGACCATTAACACCCAAATGTATGATAATGTTACATCGCTCCGACCAAGCGAACGTGACGCGAAATACGCTTTCTTACAAATTTTGTAGCCCTTTTTTATTTATACTGAGTAAACGGTTTTGGTCAAACGAATAGGTCATGTTGGGCGGCTTAAAACCTCATAAAGTGAGGTTGTAAAAGATATCTCGGCATAAGAGCATCATCATCAGTGATTTTAGTGAAATAAAGTGAAAAGTAAATGATTTATTCATTTGGTCTCACTTAAATATATATATAAGTAATGAAACACTTCAAAGATAATCAATTTCTAATAACTGTCTATATTTAAAACATTCAGTAATAAGTTATAAATATTAAGAATCAAATAATTTGAATATGTTTTCCATAAGTTTATGGAATGATCTGGACTTCTTCTCCTTTGTTAAGTACCATTAAAAAGATTACATGAAAATTATGGGGATGCAAAATTGTCATGAAATTTAAATACAAATATTCGATATTATATTATGGTATATCCTGAGCTGTACGGCCCAGTTTTTTTTAAGATGAAATAATGTTTTATTTTATGAATATTTGTACTAAATACGACATATTTTAGCTTTTATATTACTGGTTATTTTGTACAGCAGGTAGCCTCTCGAACTGAAAACTATGATCATTCTTACGATTGAGAATTCACATAGTTTAGAGTTGAAAATTTCTTGGCCCCTTATGTCATAATAAAATTACCATCAGTTCATAAGGAATTAATTCTAAATATCAATAATGCCTTGCAATTATTTATAAGGTTTAGCTAAATTGAATTTTTCATGGAAAATACAACTCAAATTCAATGCTAAATATTTTTACCGTGAGTTTGATTACTTAATCAACATCTTCGTAGAAAAGCTTTCTCACAATATAAGTATGATTAGGAATTAGTTTTCAAAGTGTTGCCCTGTTAAGAGAATGATTTGTTTTCGTTAATTCATGGTACTTTTATTTCTTCTATACAGGAAAAACTTTCACGTGAAAGTTTTTGCAGTAAACGTATTAACTGGAATGGGGTGATTGGAAACAAACAGTAGTATCAGTTACGTAACAGTGGAGTTTTCTTTTATTCAAATGTAAAAATGTTCTTTATATAAAATGGTAATTATTGAAATTTTCATACACCAAAAAAATCGCTCCATTTCAAAATATATCTCAAGTTTACATCTTACATAATGTATATAATCAAAAGGTATAATATATCTCTCTTCAAATTTTTTTCTAAATAACAAATACGCACACTTCAAAACATGTTCTGTTTACAACAATATTAACTAACTAAATGTATTATCTAATTTTATTTAAGTGATTGGTTTAAAGTTACGTTACTAGGTTTTGCATTTCAAGGAATGAGGTATGCTGGTTGTTTATTAAATAAAAAAATGGTTTTCTTAAGGGAAAAAAAAACGTTTGTCAAAATGATAATCGAGATTTGTAAAATGTAATGTAAAATAGATATTGTAAAAATTTTGTTAGCAGGCTCACTATGTATGGGAACCGTAAAATCTTTTGACGATTTACAGAATTAAAATTACACTCATCTTACAAGTTTTTCATGATGAGTTACATATTAATTGAAATATGTAAAATTGTTTAGTAATTTTATTACAAATACGATAGCTATAAAAAAATAGATAATATGGTATTTCGACATGTTGTCGTTACTCTGTAGCGTTACACTACGAGTCTCGTGATCCTGGGCGGCTATTGTCGCTAATGACCGTTTGTTCGCTAAATACCGCCATGGGAACCGAGCGAGAGGGCGGCCGTACGAGCGGGCATGGTAGGCGGCAGATCCGGGTAGGCGGGAGACGAATGGGCGCCTTTCAACTCGCTCCTGTAAGATTTACACACTTTCTTCGCGGCGAAAGTTACCGCCATTTATTATTACCGGGGCACGACTTGGACAAGCTCTCCCGACACAATTGTTTTATACTGCCGAACGGTTGATTTGGTAACGATACGGATAACACGAATAGAGATAGATTTTTCACCGCAAAAAGATTAAATGGCCGTTTATTTCAATGAAAGGTGGTATTTAAGAAAAAAACATATTTATATATCATTGAAAAATTACTTGATGATGTATTCACCAACAATCAACCCTACTAAAGTGAGTATCACGCAGCACTATAGCATTTATCGCTTTCAAATGACAATTAAGAATGACTCAAAAGTTATTACTCGAATTCTAGTGTTTGTCTAGTAACATGTGATTAAATGAATGGGGAATATTTGAATGCAGTTAGCTAAGGGTGTAACACGGGAACATATTGTCGTTTTAAATGTGATAGCTTTTGTATATGTCACGAAATAAGATAATTCAATTTCTTTGTCTAAAACTTATACTTAGCGTAATACTATCAACCAAATATCGCTATATTGTATCGTTGATTTTGTATAATTTGCGTTGTTTGGAGATCACACTCTTTGAGAGAGAAGAGAGAATTGTACACTTCCAGTAATCTGAAAACCGTGGAATGTCGTTGAAACACTAATCATTTGTTGAGAAACACATGACATTTACTTTATTTGATAATTTATTAGATGAAAATAAGAACCGTTTTCCTTGATAAAACTCAATTGATATTAAACATTTTTTAATACAAACATTTCTTGTTTATAAAATAATAATGAATGCTCAAAAGAAAAGTTTAAATATTTAAGTAGTAATTTTCACTTTTAAAGTGTTCACTTCATGATAGAAAGGCATGATATTTTATATAATAAAAACACACTTTTGGAACTTATTTCCACAATATATTTTATGATCAGGACCGGTTTTGCTCAATGCGAGTATTTTGGCGGAATATTGTGAAAATAAGTACATATTTTCTTCAAAGTTAATTCATGAAACATGGTTTTGTTCACTACACTTTCAAGTCTTTTTATTATTGCCTCTACATAGATAAGATAATGTATAAAGGATATTAGTACGATTATTCTCTGATATATTGTAATAATTTCCTTGGATTAGGGGAATTGTTTCTCCCGCGGTTGATGGATAGCAATAATTTGCGGTCGCCAGAGCGCGACCAGCCAATTACTGCCAACACAGATTTATTAATATTAAACATACCAAGTATGAATTTTCCACACAAGATGCAGTCATACCAACATTATCACCTAATATTCGCACAATTCGTTTTTTTATAAACGCGTTAAAATATCTCACTTCATAACGAATTAAAACAAGCATTTTACCTAAAATAAAACCCGTATATTCATTGTATGATATCCATCCAATAAACATTTAATTATTTATTTATAACTAACTACACGGTACAAAACTTACAAATTATCAATTCATTGCTTTTGCACCGTATCATATTAACATATTTAAATATAAAAATTCAACAAATAAACAGTAAAACAATCAATAAGGATTGCAAAAAAAAGTCAACCAAGTAAGCTCATGAAATGTATACTTTAACTGAAAAAATAGCGTTCGTTTGAACTTACTTTCGTCCACGATTTATCGATTTCTAAAGTCACTTTATTATGTGATCTAAAATAATTACATACACCTAAACTGTTGAATTTGAAGTTGCACTACTTACTTACTTAGCAAGGTGAAGCTTTGTTTTAAGGATTATTCCAAACAAAATAGTTTTTTTCCATATGCCAAGTGAAAACTCAGTTATTATTTAATATTTACTTAATATTAAATAAACGAGTAAAATCTGTCGAACTTTCAAGGATTGGAAAAATATGAGATTGACTTAATTATTTTTTAACAATCTTTATATATAAATCATATAATACTGAACAAAAAGCTTAACATTTTAACAAATGTTTATTGATAATTATTGTTAATTTCTTCAGATTTTTTTATGATATCTTTAGAGAAAATTTCGTTGATTTTAAGTCAATGCAAGTCTCTCCTATGAGCATCACATTCACTAACTAAAAAGATAATTCTCGGCTTAGTAGCTTAACTCATGAAATTGATTAATCGTTATTTAGTGATAGTGGTTAGCGCAGTTGTAAGAAATTTTCTGTTATGCGGGGTTAATACATTCAAACTTCTTATCTCTGCTTCTTTAGCATACATAATTGATTTGGCTAAGCAGAGACGGAGAAAATATACACTGACAAGTATTTTTTTTTTAACTTAGGAGCGATTGTATTTCGTTAATATTTTAAATATTTATTTCGTGTACTCAAAACATAATTATTGTTGATTGTTACGTATAAGTTTCTATCTTCCCACACATTATGAATTTGCATTATTCATTTTTTCAGCAATGAGAGAAGCTTTTGAATACTATCGATGTTTAAATAATATTGGTGGAAAATGATTTTCTTAAAAATATACCATAATAAGTCACGCCATTTCATTATATATGGATTTGAAAATAGTCGTCAGTATTTTCATTCCAATCAATTCAATCTCTTCTTCGTGACTGGTTCAAAGTCACTTTCATCACTCGGAGTTATCTGTGCCGATTCGATATTTGAAGTAGAAACATTTACGCCTCGAGGAGATTTGGTAATAAAATCCTTTATTAAAATTTCCTTCGAATTTGTTGTTAGATCTTTATGGATCTCATCATATTGAACCTAGCATTGATTAATATCACGTTGGAATCGAACGGGCCGTTCAACATATGAGTCATTTTGTACAAAATGATTACCTAATTTTCTTCCCAATTCGAGTGAATGATTTTAGCTGTAAATGTAACTGGTTCAAAATTTTTAATCCGTGTAAAAGCGAAAACGTGTAAAACAAGTACCGTGTAAATCGAGGGATACGTGTAGTGTGTAAATAAGTGTTAAAAGTTCCGTAGCTTAACTTCTCTTTTTTTGAAATGAATAAAAATATAGGAATATGGCGAAGGCAGTACTGATTGTCTGCTAAGTTCCCGCTAGGCTTCGTTTTTAGTATTGGGTGAGTGGGAGAGAATAGTCATCTCTTCATCGTATCTATCTATGAATTCAAATAAAAACGAACTAATTGATTTAAGGATCAATTTATCAAAATGTTATTATTCAGATTCAATTTTGTGGACATAGAACTGAAAGATATTGAAAACTCTCAGCAGAGTAAAAAAGACTTTTTTTTTACTGATGAAAGAGTATTTTTAGTTTTAACGCACGCCACAGTTTTTATCATCTTAACCGACCGTATAAACATTCAAAATGCAAAACACGAGAGCATCTTGTATAATAAGTTGATTAATGAATCGCCCCAAAGTGCTATAGGCTTCTTTCTATAAAATTGTGCTTCAAATGCCACCCCTTCCTTTGCTCAAAGTCGCGCTTTATTGTTAAATGATGCGAAAATATTCATACTCACATTGATTTTTTTTCTAAATGTCGCCACATGGTGGTAGTAAATTAAAAAAATATATGAATAAGACGATTGTCGGTGTTTAATAATGAAATATAACTTTAGAAGCAAAATTAAAAACATATTTTTTTATAATTGAAGAATTAACTGAACGTGTTTGATGTAATATCAATATTAAATTTCAATTGTTGAAACTTTGTACGATTTCATATGTTTTGTCACTAACGACCCGTTTTTCGCCTTTCGATTTCTTCAGGCATTCTATCACACAAATGCAACAGAATTGACACACAGTAAACAGTTTTCATCGGTTATATAATGTACAAGCGGACTAATAAAAAAGGAAAAACACAGACCCTTAAGCTAAGATAAAAATATAATCAATATATAAAATCAATTGCCAATTGCTAAATAATGTAAATTTGTCTTTGATGAATGGGTTTTACATCAAGTGATAATCTATAACCATTAAAATACTATTGGGAAATTTTAAACTTAAAGATATCTACTTATTTTAAATTGGTGGGTAACTGTGGGAATTAAATATCGTATCGTTAACGTAGGAATCCATCTTAAGAGATTTTAAGCTCATTGAAGTAATCTCACATAAGCGATATAACAAGAAAGAATTGGGGGGATTAAGTTGGTCGTTGAGAATATTACATCAATTTAATTGTTTATAAATTTATTTCTAAAATTTATATTGATAAAATAATTTATGATTCCCCGTTTCCTACAAAATTTTGACAAATGAAATTATTTTGGTCAAGAAATATTAATTGATTTTGAAAAGAGCTAGAATGAATGAAACATGTGACTATGTCTTCCAGTCACTTGTTTCATTATACGTATTAGTAAAGAATAAAGAGTAATATAATGTGTGGGCAAATGAAAATGAAAGCACTAATATCTCCCGAATCGTATAAAGGTAGCGGGTATATTTTTGGGACATTCTGTAATGCGGTATTAGCAAAATTATTCATCATTACTGAATTTTTCTAGTAAACTGGCTATAAACACCGCTTTTGACTGGTATGCCATGTGACCGACACGGAGGATTCTATTGTATGTATTTCTCAAATCTTATAATTAATTCTGTATCTATTGTATAATAGTTGTATGGAAAGTCTTTATTCAGTAGTGTATAGATGTTAACTAATAATCTATCTTAAATGAACTGTTAATATATTACATTGATTGTTTCATCAAGCCTCAAATATATATTAAGATTTTTTTAGAGAAATTATTACATCATCCGATACAATTTTTGTACTCAATTTATTTAGACGGAGATATTATTGCGATAAAAATATTCACTTCGGGTAATATGAATTAGCCGCGTTCTCCTTGAAAAGGGCGCAAGTGAGTCGAGGGCGGATTATGGGGTGGTGCTGGGATGGGCGGGCAGACATCTTATTCTGCTGATTCTGGTAAACTCAGGCCGCCTACCCCGGAGTGGGCGGCTTTCACGCACACACTCTTCTAGTCACGCATACCCTTAAACGGAACGCACGTACAGTGCGATCGACTTGCGTAAGCAGGAGTAAATATAATCAAATATATTTCTTTATAAATTCATATTGGCTTCTTTAGTTTACTGGTTACAGAATTTCCCTCGCCGTCAGATGAATCGGAGTTTAAGTCCCACCTAATTTTTTCGATCTTACATTTAAGAGCATAGTTTTTAACGATGTGTTTTTCCATAGAATTGATTTCGAGTGACATTAAAATTTTCGTTGGAACTATTGGAAATTATTTGGCGGCTTTGCTTTCACTGCTTTTTTAATTTCCATATCTTTTCATAGGATTTCTTATATAAAAAAGAAATGCACGCTAAAGTACGCGTTTACATATTTGCTTTTGGCAAATTTTATGTGCACATCCTCTACAATAGTCTTTTAATCCCAAACAAGCAGGTGGAGGCTATGAAGCTGTCCCGAACAGTTCTTGGACCCAAAGGTCATGCCGAATAGTTCGTTAATAAGGTAAATTGTAACCCCTCAGCAAATTTGCGTCGTTATACGGTTAACGAATGGGTCTATACTGATAAATCTAAGTCATTTTTTAAACTAATGGTCATCGGTAAATTGATAAGCAGAGCCACCTAGTCTTTTGAAGCTGCTCTAAAAAAATCCCAAAATAAAAACTGAAGAAATACTGATGTTTATGCGAAAACGTTCAATCTTCGTGATTAGTGAAGATTATTGTAAAGTGTGTCAATAAAGAACAAGCATAATAATATATAATATAATTTATCTGTTCTTTGACTCTGAAATATTCCTTCCATCGCACCATTTGAGATTTTTTTTGTATTTGTTCATTAACATCGCAAATATTATAGTATGCGGAAGTATGAATATTAATAGCAGAGAGAATAATATGAATATGAATATCAGAGCTAATTTAATAAATTGTTAAATACAAAGTTACATAAATATGCAACCTAACGAATAAAGAAATAAATATCAGAGGCAGACTCAAGTCGAACGTGAATTATTTCACAACTCGAAAAACATTTTATATTAAATATTACTTTAGATTTTTTCCGCATTCGACGTTCATTCATAGATGTTGCATTATGTTTTTCCACAAGTGGTATCTTGTGAGTATCTGAGTAAGATATTTAACTAGCATCAAGTTTTACGATCAAGCCATTTAAAACTGCACTGAATTGAGAAAATACCTATACAATATATTTATAGTTTTTCATAAATAGATATTAATGATACAAATTTTTCTATTTTTTTAAGTGGCGAGAAAAACTAAAACTTGTTTCAAATTGACATATTCACATTTTTTATACTTTAATAATTTTATTTTAATAGTTTTATTAAATCTTTGATATAATCATAATGAATTATATACCATATTTTATCATACGAGAAAAATCAATATTTCTAATATAAAACTAAAATTTTTATGGTTATCAAAATTACTGATCAAAGGCTTGATGGCCTACATGGGTTAAGTTATATTTTATTTTTGAAAATAAAATAATAATTTAAAAAAAATACTTATTGTATTTACACCTCTGTGTTTTTTTTTCATCAAAATTGTGGATTTAGAACTATAAAATATAAATCTGTATATTACTGAAATATTAAATCAAGGAAATATTTGTATCATATAATATAATTTCAAGTATAAAAGGAATATTAAACAATAATTTGGCCCAAAGATATATCTTTATCCAAAAATATTTCAGGTACTTGTATCGTTAAAATAACAACAATGAAAAAAATATATTCACTCTACTTCGTGTTATTACGAAATAAATTGTAAC
This sequence comes from Himalopsyche japonica, assembly GCA_028555115.1. Classification (NCBI taxonomy): domain Eukaryota; kingdom Metazoa; phylum Arthropoda; class Insecta; order Trichoptera; family Rhyacophilidae; genus Himalopsyche; species Himalopsyche japonica. The sequence continues at coordinate 1,125,646 of JAHFWJ010000722.1, forward strand.
AACTATTTAGTTTAATTAAAATAATTCATGTTAGAACAAAAGTAACTTGAATTAAAAAAATATATAAAATTGATTGACGTAAGATGATTTTTTAGCGCTTGTTTATGATATTTATTTTGAGAATATTGCATTGAAAACAGTTCCAAAACTTATTTATAAGACAGAACCAATTCGATACATGAACGTTACGAATTAACAAAAGCACTCACAATAAAGATATATCGAAGAAATCTTGTGGTATAATATAATATCTACATAAACCCAAAATTTTAAATTATCATATTTTCCTAACACACACGTATCGGTCATAATAAGACCAATTATAATTGTTATCCTAAATTAAAAACATGTTATAAATGATTAACTTGAACATTATTATTAGAACAAGCTTTCTTTAAAATATTTTTTTTTGATTTAGTAACAATTACATTTGAATTTGAATTGTTGAAACTTTGTGTGATTCCACATGATTATCTTTGACTTACGTTATTTTGCGTTACAATTGCGTCGTAGGAGAACCTTTTCAATTGGCAAAGTTTTCTTTTTATAATGTCAATTTTTTTTCTGCACTAACTGTATAGCTGTACATTTTTAATAATAATGGATTTTTGTGATAAAGCAATATGATTGGGAAGTTTTATCTTTAATTTTATCAGATAGTCAGCATTAATTAATATGAAAATAGTTACAAAAAAAATCAACTCATGCTTGAATTAGTGATTAAAAAAAATATTTTAATATGGTATGTACATTCTAAATTATCCGTATTTTAAACAACGTTTTTCTTCCAAATAAGCTATTTAATCTATTTACGTATGTACTTTAGCAATTAAAATTAAATTGAATGTTTACAAGGTACTGTAGAGAATAATTTAATTGTTTGAATATTCCGAATGATATTTTGCAGCGAAATTCTCTTAGTGTTTGAGTCTTCGCCCGTTCTCGTTTCATATTCCGCCCTACAATGCCCTAAAACCAAACAGAAACTCGTCGACTAAGCATATTCTCCTCCGCACGCCTGAATCGATAAAAAAACAGAATCCTTCTTTTCGGTATGTACGTATATTCTATGAAAATGTGGGAATTTATCATTTAATTTTTTATACTTATATTTTAAATACAACTTGAATACAAAACTATAATGAAAAAATGTCTTCATATAAAATAATAATATATACATTACATTCTTTAACTTAGTTTTAATTATTGATTAAAAACCTTCGACATATTGAAATATTTCCGAGAATTATTTGTTGTAAAATTATGCATATGGTATGAAAGCTTTATACTTCAGGGTGTAAAAGTCAATCAATCAAAAACATTTCGTCATGCTGGAATATAAATTACTTGCCTAAATAAATTATTAGTCAATAGTATAATTATGTAAGTCACGTTGGCAACAAAGTTCCCTCATCTTCTTGACCTAGCAAAAACTGATCAGTTTATGCAACTACATAGTTTAGGGTTTTAAGCTTAAGTTAAAAAAATATTAGATGCGCTTTTTTGCCGTTTGAGTCCTCTGGCTGATTTTATGCTATCATAGCTGTGATAAAAATAGTTATTGGTATTTTTATAATCGAAATAATTAAGTATTTTTATATAATTTATGATATTGAATAAGGGTGCTTGATGTGATTTCAATATCAAATTTAAATTGATAAAACTTTGTAAAATTCTTGACGCTTTGTCATTAACGACCCGGGTTTTTCCTTATCGTCGGTTTTGTTACATCGTTGTGATAAAATGTCGGAAGATGCCGAAAGGCGAAACCCGAATCTTTAGTGACAAAACACGTGGAATCGTACAAAATTTCAACAATTAAAATGTATCATATTCGGTATAATTTTATATTCGATGAATTTGACGATGACTTTATGGAAACTCCCCTAATGTACATTGCATTTAATTTATTTGAAAATAATATGATGGACGTATTTAGGTCAACTTGAATATGTATGTTAATCAAATATAATAATTTTCAGAACTTTATCTATCATACATATAATGACTGAGATACTGACATCAAAACACCTCACTCTAAACAATTCAATTGACCGAGTACGTGTTGGTCAACTGCGAACAAGAAGGATGGATAGTGTCAAGTTGGACTAAAATCGAAGTCGAAAAAAAGATATTTAAAGATATCGAACGCTCAATGGGTATTTATGAATCAAAATATTGAAGTGTTACGTATTTTCTTTTATTCATAAAAAAAAATATTTTTTCATTAATTTTAACTGTTCGAATGAATATTTTACACTTCAGGATAAAATAATTTTTCTAAATGTTCAAAATATTAATAAAATATACCGTTTCATGTCGGATTTGTAAAAACACCTGCTTGCTTATAAATGTATATATGTACTAAAGAATACGCAATAAATCTAATTATTTATTTTTTATCAGTATAACGCGACCGCGATGTTTCAACACTTTGTGAACCAGGAACAAGTGAAATATTATATTCAAATAATATTTAATTAGAAAAAATCTGGAAGAACAGCATAACGTTATATCCGCCTCATTAATAATACAACATTTTAAATGGATGGAAACACTAATTAACCGTTAGAATGGAATTGAGCCAAAGGGATCTTTAGGTGGAAAAATATTAAATTAATTCTATCGTTTAAATTGGACGCTCGACGTGAGTTAGTCAGCCATTCATATACAAATAAACTCACTTGAAATTCTACGAGATAATTCGAATGTTACACGATTTATACGTAATTTGTTGTGACACTAAGAATTATGACGTTTTGGTGCACAAAATTATTCAATATAAACAAATATATAATATTTTGCAATCGAAACTTATTATGTAAATCTGTTTCCGAAAATGTTTGGTGTCACGTATCGAAAGAGTTAGCCAGGGCTGTTGCAAGCCTGGCGTACTACGTGACCTATCTCCCGTTGCGTTGTAGCATGACGTCTCGCCACAATGAGGACAGAAAAGCGGCTGAGGGGTTAGCACCCTGCGGCTAGCGCCGGAGTGCTTCGCTTCTGGAATCTGGAGTGCCTACTCCAGGAATCGATCGACGAACTGCACCGCACTGCCCGAGCGATGAGTTTTGATAACACGCCGAGGCTGCGAAGAGAACAATACCGGCAGCAATTTTCAGCCGCGATTGACCTAGCCTGAATTGGAATCGATGCTTCGAGAATAGGGATGTCGCAACAGAATGTTTTTAATAATAATCAATATCAAAAAATGTGAATAGTGAACATTGTAATCAAAAATGTTCTAAAAACTTTAACAAGTTGCAACTACACTAAGAATTGAATGATCTAGGAGTGCTTGTATTGCGAATGAAGTATTTTTTTATTTTTATACTAAGTACTTACTTACTAGATATTAATTAGTATAAAAATATTCATGACAAAAAACATTTTCGATTCGGCACTCAATGTACCGGTAAATTTTTCATATAATTGTTTGTTAATAATCTAGCAAAGTTTCCCAAACTATATTCCGTAGAATGTGAATACTTAGATGTTATGAGGAAACAAATTCAAAAATTATGTACTGCAGAATATATTTTTGTTGAGTTTTAGTTAAGCTCAGTTTTAATATCTACTCTTAAATACCCTTTTGATTCAATATTCAACCTGATTTCCTGATTTGTCAATGTTATACATTAGATAATATCAATTTCATACAATTGAATTATATTTTTTAAATAGTTAGGGACTTTTTAAAAACTATACAGTTTGAATGTGCGCATAAGCTTCTAGTGAAACATAATTAGGTCCAATTAATTAAGTAAATGTATGAAAACTATTTTGTTTATGTAAATTTTACTACCTAGAAAAGACTTAAACACTAAAATAAAACTAATCCTTGCATTGTTCCTTTTAATCAAAAAAATATTCTGGCAACAATAAATTTTTGAATTAAGAGGCATAACAAACACATAATACATAAAGTTGTATTACAACTTAAAATATAAGTAAATACATTCAAAAAATACACAACACCTGAAAGATTCAAAGATAATTTTATTTACTATATAACTTACAGCCCTGATAACAGGTAAAAGAACAATACTATATTATATTCAATTCTGTTTGTTTTTCTACATTAAATCATTTGGAATCAGTAGGGTTGTATGGATACTCGTAATCATTTGTGTTCTGAGGCAATTTGATTCCGGCCGGCATCGGTTTAATCACTGTGCAATTGAAGATTTCTGGGAATTGTGCATAATTGATGGCAACACTGTTGACCTTCATAATCGCTGGCAATTTCGTCTCTTCATATAATGATACACGATCATCGAACAATGTTGATTTCGTACAGAATTGCTGGGCCATGTGTATAAAGAATAACTGAAATAAATAATGTAAACACAATCATTATAGGAAATAAAACACATCTATACCAAATCGCCTTTCGGCATCTTCAGGGATTCTATCACACGGATGCAACAGAACTGACCCATCAGGGTCATTAGTGACAAAACATGTGGAATCATACAAAATTGTAACATTTCAAGTTTGATATTGAAATTCCATCAAGCACCTTCAGTCGATATCATAAATTATATCTATACCAATTGTTTTATGAATTAAACAGCCAATAACGACAGATGGATATAGTTCACAATGAATTACTAGAAGCTGTAGTTTATAAGTTACACTAATGAAAAGATTCCCAAGTGTGAACCGTCGTTAGTCACTTCTGCCCTACACAATATTTGGATAGATCAATCAAGTAATTTACTTCTCTCTAAATAAATTGAGGTTCAGTGATTTGCTAATGACCTATATATCATTCAACCCGTTCTCATCAAATACCTTCTGTTAAACCAATCAATATTGTCTAAGGCAGAGAAACAATTAAAAAAAAATATGGATATGACTAAAATGTTGTTCTATAAAAAAAGTTGTATGTCAAATTTACTGCGTTCACAAACTTAAAGAATATTATAAGCTGCTTATTCTTATTGTAAAAATCTTTTTAATCTAAATAAACACAATTGAAAGTAGATAAAGTTTAAAAAATAAAAAAAGACTTATTTTACAAAAATAAAGTATCATTTATAAATACCTCATCAATGGACTTATTGGTCCATACCAATGGCAAATCTGTCGATAACTTTTCTGTTTCTTTTTTATATGTCAAATAAGCCAGCTTAGCTCCTGCTATATTTGGTAATCTTTCTTTAATAAAGTGATCAGATGCCAACTGAAAAAAGTAATGAAGCAATTAATTCATCAAATATTTGCATATACATGACATTGTTAACTATTTTTATTAAAATAAAATGTCATTTCATTATGATTATGTTGTTATAAGGCATACAATATTTCATGCTTGTAAAATATATAAAACATCTACGGGAAACTTGTTTCTGAGAAATTTTAATCAAAAACAAAACAATTAACTTCATCTATTGGATAGCTGAATTTAATTTATGGTGTAAATATTTATTTAAAGTTTCCAATTAGTAACTTTTTTACAAACTAAGAGTTTTCAAACAGCTTACAATTTACTTGAATTTTTAATCAATCCCGTGGCACAGTTACTTTTTCTAATTACTTTGCTTTTCAAACTATTTTATTCAAAATTATAACATTATTACAATGTTACTATTAATGGGATAAATTATTATTGATACTATTGAATATATTGAACACTTACATTCATTTGGAATGTTTCTACTTCACCATCACTCATTGTATCGACTGAAATCGGAATTGTCGGATTGACATTGTACGTCGGGTCCAATATTTTAATACCATAAGACTGTAAATAAACAATGAGCTCTTGAGCTAACTGATATCCAAAATCAGACATCGAAAGATATTTTGGAATATCTTTTGGGATTGTATTGCGTGCAGTTGTGGCCAGTGGTAAAACTAAAAATGAGAAAGTAGACTTACAGATATTTCAAAATTAAAGCCAATTATTTTTTTATATATATATATACTACATTGCATTAAAAATCATATAAAAGCACGATTTCGAAAAAAATCAGCGGAGCCTATATCTTACATTCCTACATTAATCATTCTGCTGCATGTCTCATTCATTTTATATAGTCCCAGCGATGCATCCATAAGAACAATATTAAATAATTCTACATTTATGTTTTCTCAATTTATCAATATCCAGGATCAATCATCAATATATATTGGTACCATAAATATCGCTTTTTGAATGAACATTACCTCTTCCATTATTTACAGAGGCATTATTGGCATTCGAAAAGGTAAAATCATTTTTGTATTCTAGAGATATATTATACATGAATATGCTGCTAGTTGTGTTGAATAGTAAGCAAGTTAGAGTATAATAGAGAATAAGTTCTTTGTTTAAATTGAAGTGGTAAATTGAAAAGAAGCAACTAAGTGTTTTGTATTATTTTCACTATTTTACAATATAAGGATTGGTTTCGTTTATCGGTATTATCAATTGACTAAACATTTTGTCCCATTTATTTCAATAAAATGATTTTCAAATTTAAGGTTGAGGCCGCATAGTAAAATTATACACTTTTTATGCGTCATTAGATGAATTCCATGACATGCCAATATAATGACCGTCACAAATGGTTCACAAATAAAGATTTTTCCAACAAAATTCATTTTGAGCCTGATAAATATTAATAAATGTTTTTATGACTTACCAATAAGATCCAAGTCCATGATCGTTTTCATTTTAGTATCATATGGTAAACTAAAGAAAGTCCAACTGTAAAAATTAAAACATGCTGTTGGTAAATTGTATGCTATATAATGATTCTATAGAGTAATAACTATAATACTATTTTTTTATAACATACATATTTTCTGGAAGTTTAGGATCATTTCCATATGAGTCGTACATGTGCCTCCTGTAACGTTTTTGCAATTGATCAGCGTTATTAACAAAGTCATTCTCATCTAAGGTAATCTATAAAAAAAAAGAAATGTCAAAGTATACAAAATAACTGTTGTCAAAGAAGACCACATTGAAATTTATTTTGGGTACATAAATTATTTATGATATTAATTAAGAAATATAAAATAATAAGCATTTTTACTAACCTCAATAAATCTATTGCTCACAAATTTTCTATCTTGCCATGGCATATTTTTAGCAATGCTGATAAGTTGAATAATATTTAATTTTTCAACGGCTTTATTCACATCGGTTACATCGGCCAACCAGTTTCCAGATTTTATTTCAGCTAAAAGATTTCTTTTGAGATCATTGAATATATCACTAGAGCGTTTATCGAATTCATTAATCGAATATTTACTGAAAGAGTCCAAGTATAGACTAGAGCTTACATCTTCCATTAACTTGCTGGATAATTCTAGGCAATACTGCCGACGATTGCAGTTGATGTTTTGATCTAATATATAATCTCTATATATTTGATGTGCATACATAGCCATTATTCCATTATTCAGTTGCCTAAAAAATCAAATAAACCTAAATAAGTGCTGAACCATAAAAAAAGTTGATCATTCAATACAATGTTCTATGGTATATTCAATAACATATTACATTATTGAGTAGTCTAGGCTCATGGACTGTTATCATACCCGGATGAATGTTGGTTGATTGATCTAGGAGGGGAAAATTTTATGCATTGATTCATGGATTTGTTATTAAAGGCATACATATTTACCTGGGATCTAACTTTTCAAATTTGCGAAAAAGATCATCTAAATATTCAGCATGATAAACTTGAATATAAGAATCCATCGGCAAATCTTGTCCTAAGAGATTCTTGAAGATATAGTTCCAATCAATCTAAAAAAATAATTTTATTGAAATAAAATTGTGTTTGGGGGGCTTATTTACCATCAGCTTTTAATCAAAGCCATCATCTTAATGCAAAGACATGAGTTATATATCAGCTTTTTAATTTAATTAGCTCAATAATTGTTCACAATGCAATAGTTTTTCTTGTCAATTTTCAAAAAATATTCGACAGGCAATAATTGTTTATAAAAACAATGCAATCTTTTAGTCTAAAAAATACCTGTTTGAGCCTTTCACATAGTACACTGTTACTTAATCGAGATGGAGTACTTAATTTCTTTGAGCCATTGTCATTATTTGATCTCATCTGGAAACAAAAAATGGTGGTAATATATAATATTAAGTATGATAATAAAAAATATTTTAAACATATGTTTCATTGAACATACTGTTTGACAAAATTTCTATGTGTTATTTAGGAGTTATTTTATGTTTATTAGATGTTTAGGAGTTATTTGTATTGCATTTCAACCTTTTAATGAAAATCAACTGCTTATTTGCACCATCTTATTACATCATATATTGACAGCTTTGTTTTACTAACCACTATATTGAATAGGTTGTTTTGAACACTTTACAGACAGTTGAGAAACCTAGTGCAAATTGGTAATTTATAGATAATGATTTTATAAAAGGAGTAGCAGTCAGATGATTTTTGACAACTCTGACTGTTGAAAATTTCATAAATGGCACCACAGCTTTACTATTAGGTTACACAAACATTTTAAAAAAAGGTAAACTTTTCAATTTCCATTATAAAATTTCATTTACTGTTATGTTCATCGCTGTTATGTTATTGAATATTTTATTCCATTAAAAATACCAATCAGCATGAATCATTAAACGAAAATTTTATGAAGTACATGTTTGCTAACCTTATCGATGATTTCTAATATATCTTTTAAGGAGGCCATCACTTCTTCAATGGCGCTGTCGGAGTTTCGACTGTTGAATATATGAAGAGCTTGTAAACTTTCCTTTACTGTTTTCAAATAGTGAGATTTATTTGCTTGGCATTGTTTATATTGTTGGAATGATTTGGTCAAATTATATGGCCCTCTATAAGCTTTGGTGATTTCAAAGCATCTCTTGTCATAATAGCTCTCTCCAAACACATATTTAAGAGAACTTTCACGCAAGATAGGCTCAACTACAAGGCCCAATTTACCGGTGCTTTTATCAACATTAATATTCAAATCAAATAACGCAACATAATTGCTTTTCAACAGCTGTGTAATTAAAACAGTTAAATTTGGTATCTCACTCGTGGAAGTGTTGTCATGGAAAGCTCCAACTGAATTTAAAATAGTTTTTACTGAAAAAGAGAAGACAATAAAATTAAACTTTAGTCTATTTTTAATTATTGCTATTTTATACCTAATTCTGTTCTGTCCTGAATTCTATGGCGTATGTTGATCCATCAGTTATACAACTATTCAACATTTCCTTCAGGTAAGCACCTATCTTGCAAAGTGCATGTTAATACTATAATATGTTGTTTGTCACTTTTATTGTAATAATATTTTGTTCGTACTTTTTGTTTAGTTATACATCTGGTATATTTACAGAAATAGTGTGGACGCTCACTGGTTAAAACAAAATATTCTTTCTCATATGAAATATAAAGGGCTTTTTCACTAATTAATTTTGTAAATTTTCCTCTACTTGACAGTACAATATAAAGATATGTTATATTAAATAAATATATATGCAAAGAGTGAAGCACTTTATACCGTGAAGGTTATTGTTATGGTTCTGCGTATATCCTTATGGAGATTAAGTGGAAATGTATTAATCAATTAATGCATTGATTAAAATTTTAATACTACTATAGTACAAATACAAATTATACTACTATAGTATATAAACTTTTTTGTTTACCTGAATCATCAGCTTTTGTATGATCATAAGTGGTGCATGATGACAAAAAAGTTTTGAATTGTTTGATATAATCCTCATTTTTATCATCTTTATTCAAAGAATCTGTAATAAAAATTAAGACGGACGTTAATTTGAAAAACGTAAAATTATTTTTGAATTTATTAAAATAATATTTCACCACCTAGTTTTTTCAATGAGTCTAACATGTATGAATATCACACTTACGTGTTCCCTATTTTGGCAATATTTTAACATACAAAGCTCGTATCATTTGTAATATTTTTTACTGTATCAACCCGAGTGTAAATTTTATGAAACCAAAGATGTAAAATTATATTAAAAGAAGATTGAAAAGAAAAATATTTAGATACAAATAAAAATGTATATGTGTATTTCCTAAATAGATAATTATTTATTAAAAAACTTATGGGGAGTTTTGCACCATTTACAAATAAAAAAAACATTAACATACATGATTCTACGTGTAGTGAAACCCTGATCTATTGTGCCCATTTTCTCGCAGTTATTTATAGTTTAGGCAAACAAAACAGTATTAAATACTCCCAAATTCATCATATTATTAGAGCCACTCTGGAAGCGGTTAGTGGGGTTCAACTGTATATTTAAGTGAACGGATAGATATGTTTGAAAAGATTGATGATGGAAAAAAGTATTAATGAAAAGCTGATTTTTAATGTTTTTCATTTCTTTGAAATAGAAAGTTTCATCAACATTGTTATGTGTATGCGTTTTGCAGTATTACATATCATTCAGGAAGAGATTTTCGATTCTCTATTCTATTTTTTTTTTATTTTTTTCAATAACAGCATGTTTTTACAAGAGTCATTTTTCATTTAATTTTTTTTAGTTTGAGAATGGATCTTCAGTGGTAAAATATATGTGAATATTGGCCAAAAATGAAATACAGGATCAAGGCAATTATTAATATCATTTTATCAAAAGTACATCTTCTTCAAATTTAGTAAAATTCAGGATCATGGGTAAACTTTGATAATACGAAATATAAATTATGTTTAATACTATATGTATAAATAGATAAATAGCAATGTCCAAGTAGGAAAATCACATTCAACAAAGCACTCACTAGCAATTCTCTTTGAGACATCAAGGGATAAGTCATCTTCAATAAGGTAAGGCTGTCGAATACCATCACATGCATAAGTATAAAAGTCATCACACGGGTTTATGTCGCCATTCATTAAAGAAACCATTTTACTAGCAATAACTTTACACCCTGCAGTTTTGCATGTCTCTCTGTCTTTGAAAAGACTATGACAATCTAGGAATGTCTGATTTTCAAAGATGAAGCCATCAGAGTACACACTAGTAGTTTTTGAAGTAGTTCTACCCTCAAATTCATCAGACAATAAACTAGTTTTGTATCCATATTTTTGAGTGTAATATTTAGATACAGTTGTTGAATTAAAAATTTCGATTTTTTCAGTTGTAGCTGATCTATTTTCATTTGATGTTGAACTATTATGGACATTCTCCTAAAAAAATTCAAAACTTTAATAAAGATATTGTTAATCTGCACCCCTATAGTTATTTCTTTATTTTTAAATAATGCATTTTAGAACGATAAATTGTATTGCAATAATATATTAATAAAATATTTTTTTTACTAGTTACTGTTTCACAATAATGAAATCTTAATTACTTGATATATGACTAGGCCAATCAAAAGAAACTGCCAATGTATATCGTTGTGAAGTACACAATTGATAATATTTTCTTTACGATGACTATTAATTACATAAATATTTAAACATGAGATATAATAAAAAGTGATTAGAAATGGCTTTTCAATCTACTTGATTGGCACCATTGAATATTTTTTAAGCAAGGTGCTTAGATTGTGTATTAAAATTTTCTTTATTATGGTTTAATATCTTTATCATATCGTAAACTAACAATAGTTTCAGATAATTAAACGTAAAGCCACAATAAAATATTTAATGGAATGAAATAATTTATTTTTCAAAAATTAAAAATAAAACCACAAAACAGTGATAAAGTAACAAAATAATATGTACTTAGTTGCTTTATCAAAAGTTGTGAATCAGTTATCTTATTAATTCGTTCTGTAAAATATATTCAGGTTCACCATGTGGCTGGTTTAGTAGCATAATTCACGTATAAATTGTGTGTAAAATCTGTACTATACTTTCCCTGAATATATATATGATTTCTTTCTTCTTCGTGTTTTAAACAGCTTTAATTGTGATTGACCTTCCGATTCTTGACTTTCAATTGAATTTTAAGAAACAAAAACTAATTGAAATACAAATACATAATTTGAACACTGAATATCCAACTAAATCTATTTTATATATCTAGATATGAAATAAATATCCATAAATTATTTACACAGAGAACAAATTTTAAAGAATAAACATAAGTAAGTAAGGAAAATGTCTATTTATTCTCAACCAGTAGGTACTTATGACTATACTAAATTAAGTTGCAAAATAATTATAACATTAGTGTGAATGCTAAATAACTGTAAACCAATTCTATCAATTAAATACCAATTTAATAAATAAATAAATAAATTCTTACTTTGATTAAATATTCCTGCAAAGAATTGGCTAATTTCTAGCATGTATTGAAAACAGAAAGGTGACAAAATAGCACAGTGAGAAATCATATGAAATTTTGTATATATTTTTAAATGTGTTCAATTCATAGATATAAAAGATACAATAAAAATATAACATGTTTTATTTTCCCCGGGTAACTACTGTTTAAAACTGTGTTGAATTATCACTGCTGTATTTTGCCTGGTAACCAGAAAACCATACATACCTCTCCACGGGTGTGTGCTATAATTGTTGATTCCGTAGGAACCCCATGGTGTGACAAATCAGTGATGTTCTCCGTAGATATATTAGTAACATCATCATTCTCATTCAGGCCATTCTCCTACACAATTAATTTTATGATTAATATTATTTCATGATGACTACGTTTATTTAAATAAATTGATTTTATAAACGAAGCATAGATGTATGGGATGAATAAAATTAAACTTCAATCATCTTTTGCTAGAAAGAAATGTGCATCTGGGGAACCATTGAACCAAGTGCATGTTGTGTTATAGAGCAACGGTTTCCAAACTTAATGTTGGCCAACTACCTTTTGAAAAATCTAAATTTAATGTTACTCATTCTTTATTTAATAAAATAATACAAACATATATTTTTTTGATAAAAAATGTAATAATTCAAAATTTTTTAAAATAATTAGGCTTTTTTTGAGCTCGCGTAAAATTTTCACAAATTTGCTATTGATCTTGATATTGACTAATATTGCATGGCCAAATCAACGAACCATACCTGTTCCTAACAACAGATATAAAAAGATTATAAATATCAATGTAAAAATTTATTACTAAATCTGAAGTGTTTTTTTTTTTGGTAATTTTATACTTATATAATTATCTAAACAAACAACTGATTAAAGTATATCTGTTATAAAACCACAGATAAACGTATTTTAGTACATATTGAAACAAAAGTTGGATCCCAGTTTCAAAATAGGTATCTTAGACCCAAGCTACTAGCACAACTCTCTCAGAAATAGAAAAGCTTAGCTCATATATTAAAAGCAGTTTTCAAATTCCATGCATTCCTTAGGGGCCAATGTGCATTTAACCCTGATTTTTTTTTATATTACAAGAAAGCATCATTTACATATTTGAGTAGTTTGTTGAATTAAGTTCATAGGTATGAAGATGATCCAAATCAAAATCATTTCATAAGTCTGAAGAAAACAGTTTTAAAATTGACTGAATGTGAAAATTAACATGTTTTATAAGATCTAGAAACTTAATAACCTTCATTAAAACATAAGATATAAGCTGTGATATAAATTAACTAATTTCATTTAATTTATGGGCTAAAAGAAAAAAATATATATTTTCAGAATCAGATGAGACACAATAGAAAGACTGCTGGAAGAATAATCCCTTAGATTTAACTGATTCGAGAAAATTAAACAGATAACTCTTTAATACTCAACTATTCAAGTCAAAATACATACAATGAACAAAATCATTTCATATACTTAATTGTAGATTATTTGTATTAAATAAATAAAGATGAATTTGTACTCTACTTACATTTTTCTCAGTAGCATGTTGGTTTGTCCAATAAGACTTATGAGTATAAACAGGTATTACGGTGGTAGAAGCATCATCACCATCAGGAATTGTAGATGTAGACTGAATAATTTTTGAATTTTTTTCATTACTTGTAAAATTGACTCTTATTATCTCAGTATCATCGTAGCCTTCATCTTTAATGTTCTTCTAAAAAAGAAACTCAGCGCATTTATTTTCAATGTTAAACCATAACTATTTTTCCTTAATTTCATAATATACTTTCAATCTGAGATTACATTATATTATATTTTATTTAAAATATTAGTGCTTTTTACTAACATCTTTATTGTCTTCACGATCGTAGGGTAGTTGTGTAGTGTCATGATTTTCATATTGACCATCTTCATCGTAGTTTCCTAATAAAGCTGTTGTACGAGAGGTTGTGTGTACAATTCTGGCAAACTTTTCTTCTGTCGGAAGACCTGAATGCAGCTTGTCTGTGTCATTTTCTCTGTGTAATTTTTCAGAATTGATCTGATCCTGTGATCATATTCAGAAAATCATTATAATAGGTCACGTATTTTATACAATGTATTAAAGAACAAAGTGGAACTAATTTTATGAAAGCATTCTGACTGTGTCACTTTACAAATAAGATCTATTGAGCCTTTCAAAAGCTGAGTGCATCTCTAATCAATTAATTGGATATCCTTGAATGACTTTAAAGACGATTTGTAGAAACGATTTTTTACATGATGTTTTACTCCTGGTGTAATTTAAGTATTTCAGTCTTGGGCTTATTAAATAAAGAATTTATAATTGAAATTCAATTTGTCGCCACAACTCTCCCATTTACATGCTACATGACCCAATGAAATGATTGCTACCAGCAAAGGTGTAGCAAAACCTTGAAAGCATATATAGGTTAATCATCCCAGGTTTTGGGGATTCGTTGTAACTGTAATCACATTTCATATTAAATTCTTCTTAACCATCAACAAAAATTTCCATGCTTTCTTCTTGTTTATACATTTCTATAATATGTACACCCAGTCCTTTTTTTACGCGAATTCGATTATACGCGATTTTTTTGGACGGCAGCGCTACATTTTTTTACGCGCTTCACTCGTTTTTACGCAATTTTTTCCCCAAATTTGTTGTAAAGAAGACATTTATATACCATGCTAGGCATGTACGTTTCATTATTTTTTTTAAATAAAAAAATGTGTATTTTTAAAACTTGATTTTGTAAAGCATTCCATTTTTTTAAATACACATACAATTGCCAAATGTTGACAAGTGTATCGGATATTATGCAAATTTATGTTTTAGGGTGTGTAAAGAAATATAATGCAATTGCATTAAATCATTTTTTTTACGCGATTTTTTTTACGCACCTTTTTCTGGAATCAATGTATCATGTAAAAAAAGGATTGGGTGTACATAATTAATATATGTGTTTTGACAATTCGTTTTCTATTATTTTATCAAAAAACAATTGCAACATTTATATACTTAGCATATGATAAAGAAACTAAATTTGACTAAAATTTTGATTTTTTGGATAATGTAAAACTGTACTCTTCCTTCAAGTTGTTTTTCTAGCCATCATCTCTAACCTGTAAAATTTAATAGTGCATTACGACACTTGCTACTATGTTGTGTGTTTGTCAGATTATTTGTTTGTGAATGAGTAAATATTTCTCCTTAATAAATTTATGAATGTGAAAAAAACTAGTTTTCAAACAGAAAAAAAAAATTCTGAAAATTCACAGCAGAAATAATTTATACAATAAATGAACAAAAAAGACTGATTAAAGGATGAATTAATTGAATTTCAAGAAAATCCGCTTTCAAATGAATACTAAATCACTGTCTGATTTTAAATAAACAAAATAAAACAAATCCAAGCCTAAAAATATAAAATTTCATTCGAATTGAAGCTATAAAGGACACAAATTGAATTTTAAATGTATAATTTAAGCCGTGAAATTACACATACTATCAGATTCCCGGATTAAAATATTTTTAATGAATCCAGAAATGGCAGGTTAATAATACCTCTAATGCCAAATACACATCAAGGAAGCTCTAGCTGAGGCTGAGACGTTTGTGAAAAAAGGGAAATCATTTTTACTACTGACTGTAAAGCAAAATTTAGTCAATGCCGATGACAAGTGAGAATTTTGAATTTTTCATATTTTTAATTTACAAGTGTGGTATACAAATAGGACTTAATTAAAATTATAATAAATAAAAAAAATATTTAAACAAACTTAAAAAGCATTAACTTTTTCTACAATTCTGATAGAATATGATGAATAGTATTTTGATGACCATGAAAATTTTAATTAAAAATAGTTCCCAACTTCAAAAGGTTGCCCACTCTTGCAATAATACATTTTACCCAATGCTTTTGAGTAAAATATTGTTTTATTATTGCATAAAAATACCACAGTAATTTATCCTCGAGTGATGAATTTTTATTTGGTTCATACATATAGGTAGATGAAATATTTTTGCTCTTTAATTTTACATTATTTATAAAATGAGATATTCAGTTACTTACTTCCTCACGGCTATGAGGATGTTTCCAGGGCCATGATACGAGAAGAATAATTAGGCAAATAATCAAAAATATTAATAATGTACATGTGAATGATTTCCACGAAGAATCATTGGCGTTGGCTCCCTGAGGCTTATATATTTCGTAAGTACCTTTTGACATTTTCAATCACTTTATCACAAATAAGGTTCAATTAAATATTGACATGTAGCACATTCTAAAATAATAACACTACTAAAAGCAGCCGCATGCCTCTTGAGGGCAGCATGTGGGAAACGTTCAGGATGTACTTGTTCGACAGGAAGCTCATTCTGACCACAAAGATAAGAAATTGAACTCTCTCGAAACTTTATACCCAACCTAGATTAGGCTTTATTTTAATGTTTATTTCATGTAAATATAATATTCTTTATACAGGCTGTTTCATAGAAATTTTAAATAGCATAACCGTATGATAGTATATCCATGGATACAAACATTTGTAAAAACTTATTCATTAATTAGTGTTTTTAGTTCTCTGAACGTATTGAAACCCTCTGAAAAACAACATCTCTGCTACTTGTCTAAAAGATTATTTTCAATAATGATACACTATCAATAAAATAATTTAGAGAGAATATACAAAATGTTTATTTCTCTTATCGGAAGCTATATATAAAATTATAAGGTTACAAAGTGTATTTTTGTTATAATTTAATAAAAGTAGGAATGCAATTTTTCCTTATTTCCAAGATTTTTTAAAAATATTTTGAAGGAACAGTGACTTAACATGTTATGACTTACGAGTCGTATTTTCAGTTAATTTACTCTTCTAATCTTTACTTTTTTTTCAACATAAATCCATACAAATATAAATGTAGCAGACAAATTACACAATATATTATAATAAATACAAACAAAAACAGACATTCCACAAAGTAGAGGTCCGCATACATTAAGACTTCCACTCCAAGCAAAATAAGGATAAGTTTCAAAAAAAAAAAATTGTAATAAATAAACCGTTTATTATTTTGGAAATTTTTTTAATATTTCAAAATCGTCTATATCAGAAGATTTATATATTTAATCATAAATAGGACACCTCGCGGGTGTAATGGAAATGAAATTAAAATTTTGCATTTGCATAAAACAGGTATTGCATGAATCGATAGATGAGGGTATACAGAAAAAAATTGATTAAGCTCTTTTGACTACAAAATTTTCAAAAACTGATGCCTGCTTTTGCCAGAGTTAGGAATTATCATAATTGCAACATTTTGTCACTTAGTTAGAACAGAATTTTCCTCGATATTGGTGGATGCTTCTCCGATTAAAGGTACAATGATGATTTCAATAGTTGATTGTTCTTTATTTAATTCTTTAACAACAATGTTACGCTTCTTTTTTGACAAGCTTTTGTCTGTATGTGACTTTATATGAAGTTTTAATTTATCATTTCGAGTATATTCCATCATACAACCCAAGCTAGACTTGAATGGACATTGTTTTTTCTGGAAATCTTGGTGAATTTTTACATGTCGCACAAGTATATCTTTTCTAGCAAACTTTTTGTTACATATCACACAAACATGAAGTTTTTCTTTGCTGTGGGTAAGTAAATGAGATATAAGATAGTTTTTTCTTCTAAAAGACAAGCTGCAAACATCACATCTATAGTTTTTAGTATTGTCATGCAATTTTAGATGGCATCGTAGAGCTCGCTCACTAACAAATGTTTTATTGCAATTTGGACATGTATTTACGTGGCTGGCTGTAGCTAAATGATGTGATAAATGCTGAAACCTTTTAAAAACAGCTTTACAGTAGATACACGTGTGCTTTGAATGTTTTTTCTTACTCTTAGATATATTCTTGTGGGTGTAGTAGTGGGCCGATATTTCTTCTAAAGAATTAATTTTGAAGTTACATATATGACAGTAGTATTCAGCTACAGCATGGCAATCTTTAATATGCATAAGTAACATGTCTAAATCCACAAACTTTGAAAAACACTTTTTTTGAATACACTGATACATTTTACGGTCACTGTGCTGTCTTAGATGTACTTTGAGGGATGAATAATTTGGAAGCAGTTTAGAACAATATGGACATATGTGTCCAGAAATTTGATTGATACTTTGCTCCGGCAATAATTTTCCAATACTTTCAGGCCAGACTTTATGAGAAAGCATGTGGGATTTCAAATTAGATTTCTGTGAGAATGTCCGCCCACAGATAATGCACTGAAACGGCTTTTCTCCAGTGTGTGTTCGGAAATGTTGGAAAAGATCAAATTGTTGTTTGAATGTTCTGTTACATTCTGAACATGATATAATATCGTTAACGGTTTTCGAAGAATTCTGCAAATGCATTTTCTGTGATATTGTTGTAATGTATCCTTCTCCGTCATTTGTGCTGTGAAATTTATTAATATTCTGATCTATGTTAAGTGCTGTATCATAATCAATACATTTTTCATTTTCGGAAACAATTTTCTCATTTGTAGATTGTGTAGGAATAACTAAATCACTGGAATCTGTCACTGTCACATTGTTCCATACCCATATGTTATGATCAGTTGGCTCACCGAAGGTTACCATTTCTACTTGATCATTATCTAAAACCAATTGCGGTTGAATTTGCTCTATGTTTTGGGGAGCATGTTCTCTTTTATGAGATATAAAATCTACCAAGGATGTATACTGAAGTTTACATTTTCCACATTGGAATATATCTCCATGGTCATCGACTATTGCAGGTGTTGTGACTAAATTATTGAGGAATGGTTGAACTTCTTCAGATCCCATATCTGAAATACACAATTAAGAAATAAATTAAGTAATTATGTTTTATATGTTACACTTTTTTCTAGCAGAAAAATTTCTCACTGCTTCTGAAAACAATATCATGCTCTAGGTCAGTGTTTCCAAGCTCAATAAGGATGAGAACAATTTTCCGAAATTGAAATTGTCTGATGAGTTACTTAGACACACTTCATTTTATATTTTTTTATCACTGTCCTTTATCATATCATACACAATATTACTATATATATCAATTAACTAAATTGGGACATTCTTCTTGTGCACACACATAAGTGAGACCAGTGGAGAGATACAAATAAGTGAGAAAGTTCAAAAATGTACAGCATAGTTATCATAGTAATACACAGCTGACTGCTTCTCCATTCATATTACAACACCAACTTATTAAGCATTTCATTGAAATTTAGTTAGAGAAATATTGATTTCAGAGTCCAATATTAAAATACAGCTGCAAAAAAATTGGTTGCTTCCATGTGACCATTTAGCGATCACTGATATAGGTAACTGAAAAGGAAATTGGCAGAAATTCTAAAGTCGGAACCAAATGAACCAATAAATAATACAAAATACTATGAAAACTCATGACTAACACGTGGATCAATAAGTCCCGGGACTGACACATAGATGGCGTTGCCAAAAAAAGTACCAACCTTCAAAAGATACCTGTCAAAATTTCATGACATTCTGATGTTTGGTCCATGAGTTACAGTGATTTAAGTGACGCTCGTCTTGATATTCTCTGAATAATGGATTCGAAACAATTTCGTGTGTTGATTTATCATTGTTTTTTGATGAAAAAAAACACAGTGCAAGCTCAGCAATGGCTTGAAAAGTGCTACAGGGAATCTGCTCCATCAAAAACAACCATTTGTCGGTGGTATGCTGAGTTTAAACGTGGTCGTACAGACACTGAAGATGCTGAACGCTCTGGCCGGCCAAATGAGGCAATTACCCCGGAAATCATCAAAAAAGTCCACCAAATCGTTTTCGAAAACCGTAAATTAAAATTGCGTGAGATAGCTGACACCTTAAAGATATCATACGGCAGTGTGTACACTATTTTGCATGAACATTTGTCTATGAGGAAGCTGTTGTCAAAGTGGGTGCCGCGTTTGCTCACAGTGGATCAAAAACAACAACGTGTCGTTGATTCTGAGCGCTGTTTGAAGCTGTTTCGCCGAAACAAACCGGATTTTTTGCGTCGGTATGTGACAATGGACGAAACCTGGATCCTTCACTACCCTCCAGAGTCAAAGCGGTCGTCAGCCGAGTGGACTGCAGTCGGTGAGAAGCGTCCAAAGCGGCCAAAAACGCAAATGTGGACCGGTAAGGTTATCGCCTCAGTATTTTGGGATGCTCATGGAGTTTTGTTCATCGACTACCTTGAAAAAGGTAAGACCATCAATAGCGAACGTTACATTGTCCAATTGATGCGTTTGAAGAATGAAATCGGTGAGAAACGGCTCCAAATGAAAAAGAAGAAAGTGCTCTTTCACCAAGACAATGCGCCGTGTCACAAGTCGCTCGCTACAATGGCGAAATTGCATGAATTGGGCTTCGAATTGCTTCCACACCCACCATATTCACCGGATCTGGCCCCCAGCGACTACTACCTGTTTGCAGACCTCAAAAAAATGCTCCAAGGAAAGAGATTCTACTCCAACGAGGAAGTCATCGCCGAAACGAACGCTTATTTCGAGGCCAAAGATAAATCGTTCTACAAGAAAGTATTGAAATGTTAGAGAAGCGCTGGACTGATTGTGTTGCTCTTGAAGGAGACTATGTTGATGAATAAAGTCGAATTTTGCCAAAAAAACGTGTTTTTCTTAGTTAGTCCCGGGACTTATCGATCCAAGTGTTATAATCAGAATTTCTTCATGGTTCATTCCAATTTATCATTTCATTATTGATATAATTTATGATATCGACTGAAGGTGTTTGATGGAATTTCAATATAAAATTTAAATTGTTACAACTTTGTATGATTACACATGTTTTGTCACTAACAACCCGGGTTTCACCTTTCAGTATGTCAGTTCTGTTGCATACGTATGATAAAATGCCTAAATATGCTGAAAGGTGAAACCGAATCGTACAAAGTTGAAACAATTCAAAGCATGATTATTGGATTGCCTGATTCCCATTATAATATGGTAATTTTTCTGATACTTATTAATTTTATTTTTCAATGGACTGAATGATCTATACATAGTGGTTTTACTAGGCATTATCTGCAAAAGAAATATGAGAAGATATCTTAGCGATAAGATAATTCAACAGGCTTGTCATCCTGCTGTGGTTGAATAGGGTCGCATATGCTTATGAGCAGGATAATAAAATTTTAACAAATATAATAGATTATAATAAAAGTCATAATGAGATATCACAATATAATAGCAGCTGGATGGAGTCATGCATACCTGAATAGTATGACAAATTTTAAGTAGAAATAATTAAGGAAGATTAAATCTGTGACACGAACACTATCTTTCACTAATAAATTGAAGAAAATAATAGATCAGAGAAGTTAGTATTATTTGATATTGTTAATATGAATGATTGACCGGGACTAGAGAAAATTAATGATACATTCGAAGAAAAGATGGTCGCAGGAATGATAAATTGGAGATTCACTGTATACATATAAGAAAGTAAATTTTCTTAATATGAAGATGACATAAGTTCGAATAATATAGTTTTAAAAGGCCGAATTGCTAATTAAACTAAAAATTCTTAATTAAATACGGATCAACACGAACGACATTTATGTATTTTAAAACCAAAGATATGTTAAAACTTTTCGTTGCAGTTATAATTATGTATTCATGGGGCTAAATAATATTAGTAAGCAAATGTAATTCATAAATAGTAGTTTTTACCTAAAATGTTACTAAAATAGTCTTACGATTCTTGAAATTAATAGTTATTCCTAAATGATTATAGTGGCATGATTATTATTCAGTTTACAGTAAACAATAAACGCAGACGTAAAAAATATTAAGAAAGGAACTGTTAAAAAGTCTATATATTTTTTGATGTAATTATGACAGCTAGCTTGCAGATTTGGGATATCTTGCTATGTTCACATGACTTCAAAAAGTTAGATTTTCGTTTTCTGTTACAAATAATCGGGAAAAGTTTTAACGGTAGTTTAAATAGGTTTACGGTTGTTTATGCTTCTGCCATTGCTATCAGTAACTGACCCAAAAAAGAAGAAAAATAATGTCTAAATTTCATTTTGAATGTGATCATGTCCCTTAGAAATTTGATTTTCAGATGTTGCTACCAGTTGCTACTACAGAGTGAAATAATAAATAATGAATGTAATTGCAGCACAACTTTTACACATTTATATTTATATAAAATACATGTGGGTACGATGCACAAATTTTGGATTACTCTGACTGGAAACGATTTTCGAAGTAGCTTGACGCTTAAAATATGAGCAAAATCACAATATTCTTCAAATTGCTCAGTAAGCTAAAATAGCTTATAGCAAGCACCTTACTTAATCCATTATTCTATGAATGCTAGGCTGATATACCAGTAAGACAATATAGACATGGTTGAGGACTTTTTATGATGACACTGTCCGAGTTTTATCAAAATTCGGTCCGAAAAAAGTCCGGTAAGTATCTGTCATCGGGAGAAACATAATAATAAACGAAAATGATGTTCCCTTTAAATGATTTTTTAATACGGCAACAATAAAAATATAGATTTGAAAATTGTCTATGATTTCAAATGACATATTAGGATCTTTCTTATTAAAATAAGGTGAACATAATAACAAATTATGACGCTTAATACGATAGCTAATCAACGAATGATTTTGACCGGAGATAGAGAAAGGTATTTTCTTTTATATCTATAATTGTATTTTAGCCCAATTGTTAATTCCATAAGCTTACTGAGCTAACTAATTGTGTTTTTTGATAGAGTTATTGTTACCATTCAGTCTATAAATTATGTTGAAATTTTTGTGTCTCAAAAAAAAATCGAATAAATTTATTTGTGCCGTTTGCGTGGCTTATCTGTCTCCATAATTAAAAATATATATGTAAAATTACGATGCTAAATGCTAATATCAATAACTGGGGAGGAAACCAAGGTAACTCTCAGCTTTCTTAAAATCAATTTATCACACTGCTGTGTTCTACACTAAATCTTCTTTACTATTATGAAACTAAGTATATTTCAGAAATTGATTTCAAATTCAATTTACATGTCAAAATAACGTTCCATTCACATAAATATATAGAAGAGTAGTAGAATATCTATGTCATGTAAAATTGGAAAATTGCTACAGTCTATTTTTACTGTGAATTAATTATTTAAAAACGAACCATTTTTATACTTAATAATACCAAGTAATGTAAAAACTAAGTAAACGAGCTACCACATGTGTCACTTCAATTCGATGTGTTTTCAATCCAATATAAGTATTTCATATTTTCTTAACTTTATTCTCATTGAATCTATCTATCGTCGTATTATTTTAGATTTTTTAGAGGGGGGGGGGTGGCAAAAGTTTAGTTTTTATTAATAATCTGAGAAATTTTATAAGCAATCTAGCATCGGTATCTATTTCACCAAAATTTGGCTCCCATAAAAAGAATTTTTGTACTTATTTTACTTGTGCATATGGATAATTGTTCCATCATCCTCAACTCAATCCCATTTCTCATTAGGTGTTCACCTTCCCATCCCTGCTATAAAAATAGCCAAAAATTTTAGATTTACTGATTATTAAGTAACTGAAAACTCATTTACTCATGTCTATTAATTATTCCTTTATTGTGTTGTGCTAATTACTTTAAAATGTCGCCATCTACCAAAATAATGGTTTTATTAATGAATATAAAGATATTAGAGAATGAAAAAAAATATATAATTGGTGTAGTATACCTGGCATAGCAACCTTAAATAACAGCTGGAAATTAATTATTCAGCAAAATAACAGGATCCAGGTTCAATAGACCTGTTTTTTTCACGGGTTTTTATTTTCCATTGATTTCAATGTAATTAAAAAAATAACATCTTTTGCTGACCTGGAAACAGCATTGATGCTTGATGAATTTTCTACAATTTCAGGTTCAAGGAATTACTTAGACGTCGCTTACTAGAATGTGGTTGGAAAGATCAAGTCAGGATGCTCTGCAGAGATGTTGTCAAGGAAAACGAAGGAGGAAACATAAGCATTGATGCGTTAGTCACAAAGGTTACTCCGAGAGCTCGATCTTTAGTTTCTGATACAGTCAAGAAGGAACTATTGCAAATTATCAAAAATCATTTACTCTCTCAAAAAGAATCTTAACCTGTTTGTAATTTTATTTTAACATATTTGTAAGTAAACTATCTTATTTTGATAAGAAATTTCTCTATTTATTTCACCCTGATTCCAAACATTATCTCATCATAGGGATGTGAGATTTTTAACAATTAACCACTGGCCTAATCAATCAAAATGCATTTGAAATGACCGAGCATGTTATATGTAGGTGTTGATTCCATGACTTATGAGATTTTAATGACCATTTCATTAAAGAAAGAGTAGGCTTCTGAATAGCAAGGTATTATAAAGATTTTAGGGGTTTGGCAACATGTAACCATTGTGAATGTAGCTATTTACCATTATCTGTAAATTTTTCATGTCGAAAAATGACTTTCGTAACACATTTTTTTTAACATTCTATGTTTTCAATCTCTTCCTGTCTCATAAATAACAAAAGCCATCATGGTGGATGGCGTGTTTTCAGGAATGAAGTATGGGAAGAAGTGTATCAAAATAAATAAAAACGTGAATCAACATGAAATACGGTAATCTATTCTGGATAAAATTACAAATGTACACTGTATAGACACGGTTACAATCCTTATAATAACATTTGAGTCAAAAGTAATACTGCAAAGTTTGGCTGTCATGTATGAGTATCAGATCACGAATCACATTTACACTATAAGATTCAGGTAATTTTTTACATAGCTGCAGTCATCACTAACCATTTTTATTACAATACAAGATGAAAAATTATTTCATTGTATGAAACGGTAATAGAGTCTACGGTATATTTGTTTAAATATTTACATACTAAAAATCACAACGGACTGAATATATTATTGCATGCATTTTTGTCATGGCCTTATTAAATATAATACCTTTATATACAAACACCTCTAATGGTAAAAATTATTGCATACTTGCAAACATAAAAATAAAACACTCTATGATGGCGGGGCGGCAGGATAGTGGACACTGCGACGTCTCAAGAATGTCCTTCCAGAGGACGGTAACTGTCTCGCCAAGAGAACAAGAGACGAAGCCAACGCGAGACGAGCGGGTGCCGATCTCCCGCCCGGTAATCTCACAAAGACCGATGTGACGGCAGCCAGGCCGTCTTCTGTAGGCTCAATTGCCACCGGACACACCTCAGCGGAAGCTACACACTGTTTAGTGCGCGCTCTCCGTCTCTGTGCCGGAGGTGATTGGGGCCCGAGTAGTAAAGTGACAGATGCAAAAGGTCTCTTGGCCATGTGAAGCATCTCCACAACGTGACGGCGTCTCGCTCGTCTGACGTCAGCTGCCTGCTTAGCTTTCCAAGCTACCACGCATGCTGCCAAAAACAAGAAAAAACACGAGAAGAAAACGGAAAAAAACACAAACAAATCAATATGGAGCTGGTCTTGTCTGAAGAACACCATTCCTTTGCTCGGTCTCGGCGGTCCGTCATCATTGTGGACGGCTCTTAATAGGAGATAAAACTTTGTATATCCAAGATCATGTACTACTTGAGGCAAGGTTAGCACGAGGCGATTTTTCAGCCCCCTCACTCTGAGCAGTGTATTTTTTTTATTGACGGTTATAAAAGTACTCAAATTATCAGCGAGATATTTGATGAGATTGTATTGAGTACCTCCATCAACTAAATTTAAATTATAGCTGTTACTGATATCCTCCGCTTCATCGTTTCCAAAAAACGAGTGAATGTCTTCCTTGAGAGAATTGTCACTTTTCAATGAGGGATCAACGTCGACATGATGCGCTCCAGTGCTGCTGTTGACTGACACTACAAATGCACTGTCATTGGGACTCATAAAAATGTCCAGTTCTCCTTCAGTCACGTCTATTATGACCCGTATGTCCACATTCATAAATCTAGGAATTACTACAAAGAAAACTGTTTGGCCAGGATTTAGTAAACGGGGCTTAACTTTGCATTCATCTGTAAAAAGATTGGAGGAATATTTATTAAACAATGAACCAAATTTTTAACAACATATTGTAAGTTACAAATACATGGTACCTAACATAGGGATGGAAAGGTTTGTTGTAAGAGACATGGGATTGAGGTTGTAAGGTCAAAAGGAAGCATAAATATAAATAGTACCTAAAAAAATTAATGAGAATATATGGTGCAAGTCTTTATAGGAATAATACTAAATTAATATATACCAATTAATTTTGCATCAAAGCACATTTTGTTGTCAGCTGTCATCATTTTGTAACATTGGTGACCATTTTTAGGATCACCCATGTATGAATCTTTACACTTGACACACTGATATCGCCAACATTCTTGGGCAGAGTTTTTGCTTGAACTGGAGGTTTGACAAGTGGCATCACTTTCAGTATTATTTCCACAGTTGCACTTTTCACCTGTAACAGGATCACAAATATCGCCATGCCCATGACATTCACATCTGTAATTTTAAACAATTTTTTCAAGGTAATTTGGGAACGGTACTATGTCCATTAGTAGCATATTAAAGCAGAAGCAAATATAATATATATATATAAATAATCTTCATTCTGACTGAGGATGAAGAAAAAAGAATCCTCACTATTAATCACTAAGTAATGATTGAGTTGATAAAGTCACAAGAAACTTGTGTGCTCAGGGAAAATGTTTCTCATTTTGATTGACCAGAAATATAAAACTTCTGTTATGATGCGAACATAACAAATGAAAAAAAAAACTTACGGCCGGCACGCATCGCGAAAATCTTCTGATCCACGGAAATTTCCATCAATACATTTGTCGCATCTGAGGCCATCTGTGTTATTGGCACATCGCAAACATTTGGCCTTAGAAGTAGGACCTTCCCCTAAATAACTTTCTATCTGTGATGATGACATTTCAGCGGTAATCATTGGGATTTCAGCAGCATCGCTCAGACATATACTGCTGTGTCCATTGCAATAAGATATACAAGGGACACACTGACCATTGTCGGTTGGATCACCAACAAATAGGGGTTTACATTTTTCACATTGAGCACCCTAGAAAAGAAACAGCTAAGAAAATATAGTTGTAAATATGCAAACATTACTATCTTTAACCCTTTCCACTTGAGTACCGCCATAGTCACAACAATGAAGTCTACTGTAAATTTTTTGCACTAATCCATGATAATAAGTTGATAATTGATATGAAAATAAAGTTTTCCATTGTTGCAACGTCTTTGATTCATGAATTTTGATTGAGTTTGGGTCGCTTATTCCGGCCTTCAATCTACACAATATAACTGCTAAGTAGTTTATTTATTTAATTTGAATTGATAGTTTTTTTAAGTAAGCATATGCTCCACTCTCGAGAAGGTTAATCATTAGTGCATTGATAATAACTCATAAATTTGGTAAGTATTTATGTTGTGACTGTGTCAACCTATTATTTTTTGCAAAATTCATAAAAAATAAACTTTAAAACAATTTTTGAGAATTTTTAATAAAGGAAGAGGTGTAGTGGCATAAACGTTGGAAGCCGCTAGATTAAATTGTATTATATTATTTTCGAATGCAAAAGTTAAAAGAAACATCTTATTTACACATTTTAAGTTGTAATGATATACGGTTAAATAATTGATGTCATTTCAACATTAAAAATACTGAACTCCATGAGGGTTGAATACGCACCATGGTATTGTTGTGGCATTCGAGACATTGATTCAATTTATCAGGTCCTTCACATTTGGCGTGACCGTTGCACTGACATTGAATACTACAGTTGGCTCCTACATATCCAAAATCACAATCACAAATATCAGGTCTGATGCAAGCGCCGCGGACACATCCTTGTGTGCACACAGGAACGCAGGAGCCACCAGCAGCCCGATGTCCTGGCCCGCACAAGCATTCATAGCCCAGAGGTATATCTTCACATCGTTCTGACACGGCATCGCAGCTATGGTGACCATTCTCGCATTCATTTTCCGGTGGGCAACGGACATAGTGCCAGGAAATTGTATCATTAAAATCGACATCCAACTGATGGTGTTCAGCGTAAAGGGCTGTACACGTGGAATGTAGTGGATGTTCTGCAGGACTGTCGAGTGATCCTTCAGTACATATCCCGTCACCTTGGCCTCCCTCTTTGCCGCACCAACCACAGTGAGCATGTCGAAGGCACTCTGCACATTGCGTAAAGCTGAAACAGGGTGATGGACACTGTTCTACTTCTTCGGGTCTGAGTACTAGGCCGCAGACGCCTCCGGCACAATACAAAGGTTGGTAAGAAGGCGCAACGCATTGATTCAAATGAGTTGCCCAGCGGCACTCTCTGGACCCTCCCTCAGCCCCTTCGGTTTGCAGACAAGTGCGACAGTCAGAGTGGTTGTGACATCTGATAGGACAAGTGTTAGATTCTGTAATTTTCAGGCCGCCCCTGCCTAAAAATCCCACTTTAGACACACATGTCCAGTCATATATAGATTCAACTGATACTTTTGGCCCATATTCATCTGGAAAATGTACACATGTATAATATTAAAAAAAAACTTAAGCTTATGTGTATGAAGTAACTATTTTAACATTGCAATGTCTTACTTGAAAGGAGAACTTGTCTGGTCCAAAGGCAATGTTCACGAGGGCATCGATCACAATCAGAAGCAGCACATTTATTCTCAAAACAAGAATCTACATTAGATATGACAGTGTGAGGAGTATCACATTTTGCAGTAATACTATTTGAGCAATTATGTCCACTAGGAATGCAAACTCCTGCAAAAGTATTGAAAAACGGATAATAACCAGTTCATAATGGGTAACATTGATGTTTCGCAAAAAAAAAAATAGGAAAAGATTCTTGAAATATAAACATATAAATATTTATTAACCATATACTTTTGACATATTTCGTAAATCAGTTAAAGAGGTGAGAATTATGCAATTTGAATTTTTAAAATACCGAGCTGAGTCTAAGAACTAATTAACTTAACAGTACCAAGATTTTACATATTACGGAATCATTAAAATATTTGTAAGTATCTGGTAATTTATAGGATTTTTAAGTAATTAAAAAGGGTTTTGAAAGGTTTTTACAGTATGTGAATAAAATTTAGATAGAGAAACCAACCTTTTCCGCAGGTAGAGCACCATTGGCATATAGATAATTCTTCAGGATGAGCTGGCCAGGAGGCTAAGCAAGTACTGCATGATGTGAAATTAGAGCAAGATCTTCCAGCGATCAGAGCATCATCACATGAAGCTCCATTGTTTGTAATGAGAGTTCCATTATGACTATTGCACAGATCAGATTTTCCAATGGAATGACAGTGGGTGGAGTTGAATCCCCCAAGAGGATACACAGCGCAGAAACTGCATCCCATGTGATGACGGCAGGCATGTTTTCCTCCACTCCACAGTCGACATAAGTCTGACGGCAAAGTTATCCGTGTCACTTGACAGTGTGCGCCGCCGTCCCATCCACCCACTACGTATAACGCTCCACTTTCAGCATCTAATGTCATCGCATGAGCATATGTCGGGGGTGGAAGTTCACCAATAACAACAACATCTAAAAAAAAACGTTAATTTGTGAGTATCAACATATGTCTATGAATCAAACAAGAAAAAATATTATGCAATACATTTCAATTAAAAATAGCTTTCTTACTAAAATGTCACTAAGAGGAATAAGAAAGAAGCAAATAACCTTTGATAAGTCGAATCCACTGATTACAGTTGTATACGTAAGCTGATAGGGAATCTGTGGCATTGTGAGGGTATGTGCGCCCACCAAACACAATCATATAATCATCTGTAGTTATTGCAGAGTGAAGGAATCTAGCACGGGGTAAATTATCCGCTGGATTGTTAAGTTCTGCAAATGTGGGGAGTTCACTCCATTGCAATGTCGGATAATGCAGAGCAAAGAGTTTGTTGGATACTTCTGTTCCATTCGATGAATACAAGTATCCCCCAAATACGTAAAGACTTTGAGACGGTGCATGGTAAACAGTGGTGTGTCCGCATATTCCTATTGGTTTTGTCCCTTTTGTGTTCAGTTTTTCCCATTTATTTTTCTCAAGATCAAATTCCCATATGTCTTGTAAAAAGCCATACTCTAATGAAAACCCTCCAATCAATACGAGACTTTCAGAATCTTGGTGTTTTTGAAGAGTTAAAGTGTGGCCAGCCAACGAAGGAGGCTGGGGTTCATCTCCTAAGATATTGCTCCATCGTTGATCTTTCACTCCGAACTGCCAAAAATCGCCTAGTGTTTTGTTTTGAATGTCCTTACCTTGAACACTCAGTCCTCCATATATGTAGATTAATTGCCTTACATGCATTATCTCAGCAGCATGGAAATACCTGCCTTCAGGCATTTTAGCATCGGGAGTAGCTTCCACTGTGACTTGCATCCATGTACTATTTTTGGTATCGAATAATCTGATATCATTTAAAGGACCATGCGAGAGAGAATAACCTCCAAACATCCATAGTGATCCTCTCTTATCAGCGACCAAAGAGTGTCCGAAACGGGGTAAGGTTTTTCTTAGATGATCCAGAGTATCAGCTAGGTGCTGGGAGTTAAATAATTCCGTAAAAACAAGCTGATGAGGAAGTAATTTATCAGAGCAATCATGACCTCCCCAACCGCTAGTGCACAAACACCTGCCATAACCTTTATCGCAAGTTCCTTGTTTGAAAGCTGCACTGCAATTCTTAGGGCACAATTCTCTTTCACAATTGATTCCTGAAAATCCATCAGCACAAACACAATGATTATTTTTACAGACTCGAGGTAATTCACAACCTTCAGAGCAACTGAGAATTTTGTAGACTGCTTCGAATCCTTGACCCACAGGTCCTTGTTTATAGTGAACTGTTAAATGACCAGAGCGTGCTTCTACGGTCACCGGTGAGGCATCACTGCAAAAAACTCCGATCAGTTGACTCTGCTGAGCACCACCTAGGTCTGGTAAACCATCATAAACATATACAGCATTATCTCCACATGACACATTTAACCTGGTCGAGTTGATAGTCAGCTGTATGAGACCGTCTACTGTCATATTGCCAGGGGAAATGATCCAAAGACATTCTTTGACAGGCGGTCCCCCCCAAGGGGCAGAATGGGCTTCGTGTGAACCCAATCCCTGTTCAATTTCATCAGTCAGCATCCCACGTGCTTCGCACTGATAATAACATCGGCCGCCATGTCGAGGATCTCCATAATAGTCTCCACTACACTTTTCGCAGTTTGACCCTTCAGTATTATCCCGGCAGAAACATTCTCCCGAAGTTAAATCGCAAACTCCCAAAGATTCATCTCCGTGGCCATTACAATCGCATCTCCGACAACCTTTACTGCTCGTGGCATTACCATAACTTCCTACTTTACACTTATCACAGAATTCACCTTCAGTCCAATCCTGACATTCATCACAGTTTCCAACTCCGACATGACAAGTGGAATGATTATTACAGCCACAGTTGTTTGCGCAATCAGCTCCGGTCCATCCCAGGTCACACTGACAAATGTACTCAGGTGCGCCGAGACAATACCCATGAACACAGTTGTTGAAACAAGTTTGGGTGCAAGCTGTCCGTCCGTCACCAATAAAACCGCGTCGACATTTGCAGCTATATGATCCATGGGTGTTTGTACAATCGGCCTCTTTGTGGCAGTCGTGCAGTCCGAGACCGCATTCATCCACATCAGGACACTGGGCGTAGGCCCACTTAGACTCTTCAGATGAAATGTTCAACAATTGACCA
Organism: Himalopsyche japonica; assembly: GCA_028555115.1. Classification (NCBI taxonomy): domain Eukaryota; kingdom Metazoa; phylum Arthropoda; class Insecta; order Trichoptera; family Rhyacophilidae; genus Himalopsyche; species Himalopsyche japonica. The sequence goes on from JAHFWJ010000722.1 coordinate 1,157,782, forward strand.
CAGTTTGAGTGGGGATTTCCAAAATCTCCTTCCATGCAGGCACCTTTGATGGGATTCTCACCAGAATAGCACCAGCCACAGCTGAGTGACTTGAGGCAAGAGCTACAGTTAGCATGCTGACTGCAGGACTTGCACTGGTCTGCCCTACGAGGTGGAGCCTCCGGAGAGTCAATGGGGGCGCCAGGTGATACTGTCCGGTCCAACCATTCCCGACAGAGACCAAACTGATATTCACTTGTGTATACGCTAAAACTGAAACATTGCCGGGTGGCTTCGCACCACACACATCTCCCTCGTTCGTCAAGACATGTGGAACAATCACTTCTGGTGTGACACGGCTGTGGACACTCTTCGAACTGTTTCACAGCGCCGACGACCCGACCGCGACGGCCACAGCGGGCATCTTCCGCCCACCACTCACATCCGTCACTGGCTACACATCCAGAGCAACTTATATAGTTGGAGCAATTGGGGCATGATGACGGTTGAAGGGTCAAATACCGCCAGTCCCCGTTCAAGGAACAGTTCTGCGTCTCATTCTCGGATCTTGACATACACGACTCTTTTAGTTCGCACCATCCACATTCAGAGTCAGTTAAACAGTGGAGGCAGTTATCATACTGACCACACGATCCATTTGAGTAAGGCTCCAAAAATTCAAAAGTGAACACCTGAAAATTAGAAAAGAAATCATATGTGTTTTCATTATATTTCTTTAACATGTAATATTTGGTGAAATACTTGAAATGAACTCATTTTTCTAACACTAAGATGATAAATACATTAATTTTTTCCACCAATCATGCATGAAATGGTTAAAAGTTACCTTTGCATTTTCATTACTCTTGTTGTGTTGCAATTCCATTTTACTCTGCTGATGAGTACTAAAAGGACCGGATGATATGGTTTTGTGGGCATGGAAGTCTACTGGCAGTCGACCAGGCACCAGAGGTGGCCAATCGGCTGCAGTACATTGTGACAAGTCTGCAGAGAGATTGGCTGCTAGGCGATTCTCCCCCAAGACGAGTTCTGCTCTGGAATGTCCGGCACAGACTCTCAGCAATTCCCCTCCTCCAGCCCAACTAGCAGGAGTGTGCAAGAATCCTCGTAGTCTGGCCACCATCTCTCCTTCCACTTGGTCGGCTCTACCTGTTCCACTAGCTGCAGTAAAATCGACAGTAGTAGCATTGATTATGATCACATGGTCTGGGTGACTCCAGTTAGCTGGATGTTGGTATTTTATGAAGGTAAGACCAGGTCTTTTGTCTTGAGAGCGGCATTGTTCTGGGCGAGTCACTTCAGTTCCTGTGGCTCCCCACCATCCGGGTGATTGTGAAGGGGTGTCCTCTCCACAGACACCATAGTTATCTATTTAAAATAAAATAAATGAATAGCATGAATTTTAGAAATAATCACAACACAAACTATAAAAACTAAATGTACATATATAATATAAAGAGACTGATATAATTTTATATATATTTCACAGGCCCAAATCTAGAATTAATCATGAGACTAAAATTGAATCAAATCAAATATTTTATTCTTACTTGCAACAAAACTTGTTCGTAACAAAAATTGTTTACAGTTCAAAAATGCAGAAAGATGAGAAAAAACATTATTACCATAGCCCTAATAATAGACTTGATCTTCAACACTTGCAAATTTTTCAATCGTAATTGCAATGAATTATAGTTTTCATAATGGTGACTAACACTATTGGTTTATTTATGAATGGTAATTCACCAGGATTTTAACATACCGTCTTTATGATGACATCTGGCATTCTGCACACACCATGTGCAATGATGTAGGCCAAGTTTAGTACTGACTGATGGCAGAGGTGGGCGCTCAGCACGATCAAGCGTTCCTTCAGGTGCACCGTGTGTAAGGCATGCGTGACAGTCACCCAGAGCTGGACAGATGCCTCCACATCTTACAGATTGTAAGTTGGTCGTACAGTTTGAGCCTACAGTTCGTCCATAGCAAACCTAATGTAAGTGAAATAGTCACGGGTTTTAAAATAAGATGTGTACTGCATATATTAAACACAAAAGATGTTAATTTTGAAATTTAGTAACTACAACTAAGATACTTATTAATTGTATTAATGCTTAGAAGAGGTAAATTAATATAAAGAGATAGAAAGCGGCATTTTTACTTCATCTGCGGAACACCATCCACATTCAGGATCTGCAAGACATTCCGCATGAGTCTTGTGACGAGGGCATGCAGCTTCTGGATCGGCACCGCGGACTCCACCTAACCAGCCAGGAATAACAAAGGCCAAGAGATCACCTGCGAAGAAAATATTAATAAGCCGATGAATAAAGCATGCTGTAATTGTTATTATAGGTTGGGATCAAAATTCTAATGATAAATAGCAAAAAATTTCCAAAACTAAAAGCTAAGCCTACCGTTAACGTTTCCATGATATCCACCGGCGAGCAACAGAGTAGATGGAGGTCTTAGTGCTGCCGCATGAGCAAACACACCTTGGGCTTTGGGATATCCTAAGCCGCCAGCCGTTCCGCCCAACACCTCTCCGCTGGTCCATGCGTGACATCCCAGATGATACATGTACATTTGGTTATCATAACAGATTTCTTCTTTATTATGGCGGTGGGAATATCCACCAAAAATTACAAGGTAATTACCTGAAAGCAAAAATTAACATAGCAATAACAGTTATTTAAAATATAACCTATATAGTGTTTTGTAGTTGACAGCGGAATAAGAATATAACATAAGACAATTATAAAACTCTCAGCTGATGGAATATCTAGCAAGACAGTATTTATCCTGAATAAATATAGTATATAAAAAAGTATTCTGTATCCACCACAGTATTAAAAAAAGGCAGGAAATAGAAAACTATTTTTATGTGCTCCTTAAAATTTCATAAAATAAATATGTGGTAAAAAATATAAAAAAACAATTTATTTGAATTAAGTATGTGAATATACAGGCACTTTAACAATATTTGTTATTAAAATAATGATTTACCTATAATGGTAGCAGTATGGAATGCTCTTTCTCTAGGTACATATGTATCTCTTAAATGCGCACGGGGATAATGCAATTCACTCCAATGTTTGCTGTCTAAATCAAATGCAAACATTCTATCCGAGAGTTTGGAAAATCTACAATAAGATAAGAGTTTTAAAATAGATTGCAAGAGTTGTAGTTATGTTAAAAAGTATGTAAAGGACAATTAAAATTACCTGGCTACACCAGCGACAACACCACCGTAAACAATAATGGAATGTGAAAAGGAATGATAAACAGCACTATGAGCTACAACTCTTACATCTAATTCTTTGCCTCCTCTCACTACGACCTCTTGCCAACCTTCGGATTCAGATGAACTCAGCTTTATACGGAACATTCTAGAGAGACAAACAGATTTATGTAGGCTTTCACATTAGTTATGATTTCTCATTTTATTCTATACACATAAAAAGGAGCAACGTATTATTAATGGGATTGAAATATAAAAGATATCTCTGATAATAGCATATTTAATTTTTCTGTTATGTTTTCTTCCGCCAGTGAATCTTGGAAACACATGAGAGAGAATTTGGTGTCAGATTCTTGTTGAAATGTCCATTTGTTGTGTAAACGGTATCGAAGTTCCTACTAACAACAACACTTGTTCACTGAAGCGTTTTTGGTTGACCTCAATACGATTAGACAATAGTAAGTTACTGTTCATAATCAAACCAGTGGTTTTTTCATGTAGCATTCCATAAATATTGATCGCAATGGCAGATAACAGCTGTACATTATTTAAATACAGTGCTATTATAGTCATCATACCTTGAAGAAAATTCCCCATCTCGCGTGCTGCCTCCAAAAAGATATATCTCATCATTGACAGCAGTCAATGTGTGACGTGTCAATGCTGGAGGAGTGATTTCTGAGTTTTCAGCCAGCAGAGACCATTTCTTTGTGATGACATTATACGACCAAAGCTCAGATGATAAACTTCCATTATCTAACTTTCCGCCGTAAAGAGTGAATGTTTCTCCAATTTGACATGCAGAATGTCCATATCTTGGGGATGGCTTATCCCTTCTTGTTGCATTTTGAGGTTTAACAAAACTGTCTAAATTATCAGGAGTCGACATAATCGGGTATGGATTAGAAATCTCTTTTATCACATCATAATTTATTTCAGGGGATCGACCTAGGCGAACATAGGAGGACAACAGTTGGTTGAAAAATGTGGTTTTATTAAGACCCCATCTGTCTCTGACATCCTGTTGAAAAGAAATACACACTTCTTATTAACAAATACCCATTATAAAATATGCATATATGGATACCACTTGTAAGGTATTAACTGTCACTTCTTGAAAGAAAGGCATGATATATTTAAGTAATAATAACACATTTTTAGTACTTATTTCCACAAAATATTTTATGATTATGACCGGTTTCGCTCATCGCGAGGAGTATCAACTGATATGGATATGAATTGTACTAAATAAAATAATAGATAAGGAATATTGTTTTACATTGTCTATAAGAAGCTATACAAAATAAAACATGTTCAATATCAAATTTGAATTGTTACAACTTTCGGCATCCGTGTGATCAAGGTATGATGCCTGAAGATGAAACCCGGGTCATTAGTGACAAAATATGTGGAATCGTACAAAGTTGTAACAATTCAAATTTGATATTGAAATTCCCTTAAGCACCTTCAGTTGATATCATAAATTAAACATGCTAGTTTGAGATTTTTTAGAGAAATTGAATTGTACAGTAGAAGAATAAAATACATTTTTGACATACCGATTTAAGAACTTCTCTCAAAATTGACTCATCGAGTTCATTGGTCGGAAAACCTTGAATAATATTTCCAGCATCGTCCTCCCACTGACTGGTTGAAAATCTGAAAGACAGTCCAAATTGACATTAAATTATTGTTACATAATGAATTCAAATATTTTTGAAATCTAATGATTTTTATCAAAATATAATTACAACACTCCATAATTATATAATTTTACTAAACAAACTAGTATTATTAGTATTTTTGAGAGACTCTTATTTTGATCATCTATAACCAAAATTAAAGTAATTTGATATTCAACATATTTTATTGTGCCCAAATGGAGAAATACCTGTAAATTTGCAAAGAACCCAAAACTTTGTTGAGATCGTAGCCTCCAAAAACATAGAGAGAGTCTGTGTGATTGATATATATTGCAGAGTGTGCAGCTCTGGGTGATAAACCGCCTCGTGTGTGAGATAACCAATGCCATTTGTTACCAACAAAATCCAAGGCATCAAGTGAGCATGCAACTCCAGAAAACCTTGAAGATGAAAAAAAAACAATATTATTTAAATTTTCACTGTAGGTATTAAATTAATTTTCAATGTGTTATCTTAACACTTGATTGTCGAGTGCCTGGAACAATAAACTCTAGCATGAAGCGGGCGTTTTTGTTATCAATGTCAATGTCATATGTTATCAATATGAAATATTTAAAACATTATACGTATAATATAGCATATTTATTCATACTACTGCAATTTTACAATCACTAGAAGTATGAAATCTTATGATGCAAATATTCGAGAAAAATATGTCGCCTTTCTAAAGTATTTGAAATAATAAAAACAATATATTAGGTGATTAGGACCAGTTTCGCTCATTTCATCATGATCAGTTAATAGTGCTCGCAATGAGCGAAACTGGTCCTGGTCCTGAAGATAAATCGATAAGACTATTCCACATCCACCCTTATAATCTAGCAAAGAAGTATAACTAATGATACATCCTTGCGTTTCCCAACAAACAGGTGTTAATCTCACATTTAACTTTTCATATTTTTCAAGATGATGTTTGCAAATTCTCCCTCACCATCCTAAAAACGGTGTGTGGTGAGGGCAATAAGCTAAACACTGGTCTAGTCTCATGTCTATCTAAATATTTCTACTCTCTTCTACTACAATATATCAGTAACAAGCAGTTCTTGTAGAAAAGCTTATGTAGCAATATCTCTATAAGAGGGAGACATGGGAATAAATCATATTTATATATATTGCGGGAATATATAATTTAACAACGGGAACACCGCGTGCCGTGTTCTCTTGGCTATGGGAAGGAAAACCCAGACAGAAAACCGAACACCAACTCGCCTGGGCAGCGTGGTGTTGCTATGTCCAAACAACCCCCCTGGAAAAAAAAAAAAGCAGGGGGAGGCCTTCATCCAGCAGTGGATCGACCCCGGCAGATGATGATGATGATATATATTGCAAGAATTTGAAACAAGACCATATATTGTTTCCATTTACAATATATTAATGTAATAATGAAACAGTAACACTAAAATTTATTACAGAATAAAGTAAAGATGGGAAATATGGAAATAAAATTAAGTGGAGTTTTTTGAAATCCTAATGAAGGAAATTATAATCAAGAAATCTACAAATTTTGTTACCCTTTATGGCACTGACATCTTCCACCACGGCATACACCGTGGCCCGAGCAGGATTGTGGACACAGTTCCACACTACAGTCATTCCCACCCCAGTCTCCCTCACACACACACGTATGTGATGCGCAAGCACCTCTGTCTGAGCAGTTATTAGGACAGTTATCTACAGAAAATTCAGCTTTGAATCCATCTAGTACGTAATTTGTATCACTATATAATAATATGAGCATCTGAAAAAAAAAACACCAAACAGTACATAAAAAAACTTTTATGAAAAATATTATAAATTTGAAATTTATGATGAGCGAAAGCTTTGACCAAATTTTAAAGCTTTACAGATATAACATAATAGGCTCTCACAGCCAGGACACACCAGGTAACTATAGTTGCATGAATTATTTGTGTTGGGCGTGAATTCATAAGTCATAAAAACTGAGTAGGTCAAAACAGGGAATGCACAGCATAGTTTCAATTTTTTAACAAACATCGATACGGTTTATTTTTTTATTATAAAAATAGTGTTTTCACATAATTTGAATGTTTTATTCATTTATTCTCTAATACACACTAAAAAAATAATTAAAATTACATTTTCTTAATTTAAAATAAAAATTTCAATACACATGGTTTAAGTAGGATATTTATTGAAAAAATGAAACAATTTACAAATATAACGTTTTAATAATTATTGAAAATGCAGCATGCAGAACAGCTTACACAGGACCAATTAAAAATCAAATATAAATGTATAGTTGGGGGGTTTTTGAGGTTGTAAATAACTTAACAAAATAATCTACTGTAAGAAAAACTATAAAGAAATGAAGAAGAAATCTGAACATACATTTCCACTTGTAGCGGTTATTTGTTGAGGTTCAGTTTTGCCACTGAAGCTTCCCAAAAGAGGAGAGAGAAATGAATAACCATCATAGACAAAAACATAGTCGTACGAACATTCTGTTCCCATGCTCCGAAATTTTAAGGTGATGAATTGACTATTATTTTGAGCTTTAATCAGCCATTCACAATGTGAATCCTATAAAAAAAATACATATTTAATTCACACATACATACTAACAATAAATCTTTGCAACATATTTTATAATACCTTTTGCTTCAATGAAGTAAAATCTTTACTAATATAATTATCATATTCACACTAATAAACATATAACGATACGAAGGTTATAAAAAATGTAGAGAATATAAATTGTTGATGTATGGTTATAATAGCACAAAGCCTAATAATTCTGTTGAAATTTATTTTGATGGTGACAGGCAATCGTTTTTGTTTAAATGATAAATTAATTTAAGAAAAAGCTTATATGTTACCACCAACTTGATAAGCCTATTCATTTTTACATGAACTTTTAGAAACGGATAGCTTTTTTTTGTAATTGAAACATCAGAAGTATTTTGATAAAAATAAAATTTTATACATATGAGAATTATTTCATACAAATATCAGTTATCCTTTATATACATAGATATATAGATATCCTTTTATACATGGATTCCAAATTAAACAAATAACAAAAAAAAAGCATTGATTTATTCTGCTTATGATGCAATACTTTGTACCATACAAAAAAACATAACAAAATAGCTCTCTATGATAGCTCGCATAAGAAGACTAATTTACTGTTTCTTGATAGTATAACCCGTATGCCACCTCAGATTTTTGAATGAATTAGCATATAATAATAATAATAATCAGCGTTTAACATTTCATAACAAGATGTGTTGTTAATGCAAATTTCTTGTAAAATTTTTACAATAAACATTATTTTTACCTAATGAATTGTGAAAAATAGTGTATTTTTATGAGTTGAAAGATGAATGATTTTACATTAGAAGCCAGGGCTGTAATATGTGAGACTACTTTTTCACATAGATGATTTTGAAAAATATTTTAATGAACAAAATGAAATAAATCGTCTGTGTTTCATAAATTTAGTAAAATTTGGCATTTTGCCGAATTGATTGGTTGATATTTATTTTAACTCACATAAATAGGAAAGGTAAGAAAATTCTTAATAATATCAGAGTTGGAGTTGTGTTTTTTTTTAACGACTCCTCAGCCTGTTAAAAAAAAACGTGAACCAAAATTGAAATGAATATAAATTATGTAAGAAAAAAAATATTTGGCATGAATTACTGTTGATATTCACTCTACAAGTAAATATAACTTAATATTTTTTATTATACCGGTTACAAAATCATGAAAAAAAAAAATAGAAATTTCTGTGTTGAGTGTATATTATGCTGTACAGAGCATGTACATTTTCCATGATTGGTTCCCAATGAGTTAAATTGAAATTAAATATTTGAATCCTATTTAATACCAATCACATACACAGGATAAAGTAAATTTCTTTTCCGGAGATAAATGATAATTTTTATTGATTGATAAAAATTGTTGAGACAAGAGATAAAAATATTGTTATTTTGATTATTCCTCATATTGACAGTGTTCGACATAAGCTAACCTGTGTATAATTATATCCGGATGGTCCATCGGTGATTATTCCTGAAGATTCTGTGAAGATTCTACGCGATTTATCGCAGGGTGCCGTTGTCACAGCTGCACATATTACGGCAATAAGACACATCCAAGTTCCAGCAATTAAACTGGCACTTCTTTTTTTAACCCTCGGATGAATCATTCTATAAAAACATTATTGTGATAATGATTAAATATGTCAATATTAAAAAATTGATAATGTATGCAATATGTAAAAAACAAACCTGTTTTTGAACTTTAATCAAGGCTATTAACTTTGAAGACGGTCATGTGTCCTGATAGAAGGATATGACATGTTTTGAGCATTAAAATGACATTTACTGAAATTTGTCAGCCATGAATTTAGACAAAGAAGTGTAATACTTATCGACATTTAACAATAAATAGTACATACACTAGTTAAACTATCATCGATATAATATATTAAATTGACAACATATAATTTGACAGCCGTCTTCACTGCACAGAAACAAAATTATTATTGTTATTATAAAAAAATAGACATATGCTTAAAATGATATAAATTTAAATATCGAGAATACTTGAACCGTTAAAAAAAATATTTACTACATTTACTATTTTTGTCATTTCTTGATGAAAGGGTATTACATTTTAATGAATAAAAATCCAAAGTTTAGTACTATTTCTACAGTATATTTTACGTTCATCGTTTTACTCATCATGATCATTATCAACTGATAAGACACAAATAAAAACAAGACTTTTTAAACAAAATATATTATCAAATAAAGAAAATTAATTAAAAATGAAATATTTAAATTTCCTCAGTAATATTTTGTAAACAAAATAAGGAAATCAATCAATCCATTGAGAGTTCAAAAACAAATAAATTTATGGAACATAATGAATGAATTAAAATGTGAAATTTATATTAACTATATAACCCATTCAGCTTAAAAGAAATTGTATAAAGCGGTGAGACCGGAAAAAAATATTTTTTATTTAGTGGTATTTCAAAATAGGTAAAGAAATTAAAAATAATCAGCATATTTTTATATAATTAATATATTATCAAAGTAAAATCCTTTTATATATTTATAAAATCATAGCTAGATATGTGTGCGGTTATACTTCCATCTCGACCCAGTCTATGGAAAAACTGAACGGAGTGAACCCTTGACTTGACAGCTTGAGCTGTATTAAATTATGACATTAAATAAATTCATAAATTTTATTAATTTACATTAAACATGACCGATCGTTCCCTTCCGAGTGGCTCTCGAGGCAGAGGCTATTTTGTATCAAATGAAGGACAGTCCTCGCCTCAAGAAAGTATAAATTATGGAATGTCAACTGGTAGAAGTGTTCCTAGCATGTTCCCTCCTTCTGGAACTATCGATTTGAAGAGTTTAGTCTCTGAAAACCAGTCCATCAAAATAATTCCATCTGTTGAAGAAATAGTCAGAAATAACGGCGTGGAGTTCGATGCGTTTCTTGACAATGACACGAGAGTATGGCTCGAAAATCTGAAGAAAAAATGGGTTCTATGGAAGAAGCGTGATTGTATTTGCCATTCATTATATGAGTATTTTGAAGCTGTAGATGATCCATTCACTGCAACGTTACGATTGGTCTTAAATGGGTTGGCAATTGCTGATTGTAAACCTAATACACTTACTTATCAAATTGTCAGTGAACTCAACATATGGTCTCACCCACGAATGTCGAAGCTTCAGCATCTTCTCACCACTGACTTGAGGTTTACGGCTTTCAATATAGCTAAAGAACAGAAAAACTTTTCATTTATCAAGTTGATTGTAGACACATACCACATAACTGACGAAAAAGAAAAATTCCTTCCTAATATAATGGCTATGCTTGAAGGATGCAAGTATAAGGCTGCCCATCAAAGTGTAATAGCTTTGAATCTTCAAAGTATGCTGTCTGTGGAAGACCTTCTTGTACCTTTGATATTACAAGATAAACTCAATTTAGTTGATGAGTACTTATCGACTTGTACGGATCAAGCTTTGACTTTAGTTCAATATTTGGATAAGTTACTTGTGAGAAATGAAAGTATCAAAAATAAAATTGATCAACTTATTTGTAATCGAAAAATTCCCGACATCAAATGGGGAAAATTGTATTATAAGCCTATTGGTAAATTAATAGCAAGATTGTGCAACACATACAATATACAACTAAGTTCCTGTAAAAATTTGAATCGTCATAGAGCTATTGGAGGCATTCGTTTTCTTCTACATCAAAAGTATCGTGACAATGTTATTAGTGATAATGCTTGGGATGATTTGGTAATTGACACAATTTCAGGGAATCCTGAATTGGCAGAAGAACTTGTGCATTTAGTAAATGATTACAATACAAAAGAAGCTCTGAAATGGGCACAATATTTTAATCTTTCTAAGGAATTATATCCTTCCAATGTTAAATCTTATTTAGAATCGAGAGAAGTTATTGAATCGGAAAATCAAGTTATTGAAAACTGGGATGTGGCTCCGAGTACTTCTCAAAATATTGGATATCACGAGTTGTCATTGCCGTCATCAAATATTATATTTGTTGATACTGTTGATGTTTTTAGAGAAGTTTTAATAAAAGAACTAGCAGGAGAGAGTTTGATTGGCATAGATTCTGAATGGAAACCATCGTTTGGCGCCAAACCTTCCAGTGTTTCTTTGATTCAAATTGCTACTCGCACTAAAGTTTTTCTTTTCGATGTTATAGCTTTAAATGACATTAGATATGCCAGCCTGTGGTCTTGTCTTGCTGTGAATATTTTTGAAAACACTGACATCATTAAAATGGGATTTGGTCTTGAAAATGACATGAGAGAAATCAGGTCATCAGTGCAAGGACTTAACTCTGTAAAATGTAAAAGCTTAAGCTATCTTGAACTGTCGACACTGTGGAAAGCTTTAACAAATGCCGGTGTTCAGATGCCATATAAAAGGCGGAGCGAAAGGGAAGGATTGAGTTCGATAGCTGAACAGTGTTTCGGATTAGCATTGAAAAAACATGAGCAGTGCTCTAATTGGGAAAATCGTCCACTTCGCCCTTCGCAATTGGAGTATGCTGCGCTAGATGCCTTTGTCCTTTTAGAAATATATGATGTCATTGAAAAATGTAGTTTGAAATATTCAATTAACTTTGACGATATATGTTATCAAGTGATGGCCGATTCCGCTCAATCCAAAGTCAAAAGATCAAGAAAGAAACCGAAAGAAAAGCTCCTACCCAAAAGTCTTGGACCAAACACAAATCTGGTATCGGCAAGAGAAATAAAATTTGTTTTAGACAATAATCTGGAAAATTTGGCAGAATGTCTGAGGACTTGCAATATTGATACCGTTGTATGTAATGACAGTGAATCAATGGAGAATTGTGTTAAAATAGCTAACGATCAAAATAGGCACATTATAGTAAAGAATCTCAGGAAAAACAAAACTTTTAATAAAATAAAACCTTCAAATTACATTTATCTTTTATACAGTAATGATCTGTATGAACAGCTTAAAGAAGTATGCGTTTATTTCAACATTCATATCAACATAACCGACTTTTATGGCAGATGTTATAATTGTAACAATAATGATTTTGTTGAGGTTTCCCAAGAAGCCATCCATCAAATAAAATTGAGCGCTAAAAATTTTGACTTGAAAAATAGAAGTGCCCATTTACAGTTGACAAATTTCAATCAAGAGAATTTAAAGGTCAGTGATGATTATTTAGATGAAGATGGTTTCTTTAGTGATGTTGAAGATGATTCGATACCTGGTCCATGTTTGGCTTCCCGTAGTGAGTTGCCGGGAAATATAGAAAAATGTTTAACTCGATTTGGTGCTCTTATTGATTTAGAAAATGTTTCCGATACTGTGATTGAAGAAAATAACAAATTTTCTATTTGTCAAATATGTGGTAAATGTTTTTGGAAAGGTTGTTGCTTACCAAATACCATACAGATTGTGATAAAAAATGTTGCAGATAAACTAAATTAGGTCATTATTTCAATTTATTTAATAAGAAACAATACTGACTCTTTTATTATTGCTTAAGTTATACTGTACTGACCGGAATATTTAGCTTCTGCTATTAATTATTTATGAATTGTAATTTGGTTCTATTATTACTTGTAAGCTGAGAAAGGTACAGCTTTAAAATTTACAAATAGAATCAAATAACTGATACTTATTGAAATTATGGGGAAATATAAATATTTTTACAAAAAAAGCATTTATTATTATTATTATTATAAAACTCCCTTCGTGAAGTTATGTACACCGAATTTAAACCATGTGGATCATTTCAACAAAAGAGGTATATAAAGAGATTTTGGTTGCAATAAATTTAGTTGTCCAATTCAATGAAGTCGTTTTAAAATCATAATATCCTTTCCAGAACTGTACAGTTTTATTTACATCGAAGCTTAATGTATATTTGTTGTGGGTAATTCTACACATTGTTAATGTAAAAAATGACAAATATTTGAAAACAAACAGTTAACAAAATTCCTGTTACGGAATACAATTTTTCACGTTGGTTGATGATCAATTTCTTAGATTTTACTCTCATTGTTTGTGAAAAATATAACAGCAGATGCATGGATGAGTCTTGTCTAAGGAAGTATTATCAAACTATTGAAAAATGTGTTGGGAGTGGTGGTAATATTATATTTGTTTAATTCCTTGAATGCGATACATATAGACAATAAGTCTTTGTACCATTAATTTTTCCTGCTTATCTTTGATATAAACATTCAATTGATGATTATATATTTTTTTAATGTATTTATAATAATTCTACACTCTATGATGTATGATATCAACTGAATGTGCTTGATGAAACTTCAATATCAAATTTGATGAAATAAATAACTCAGTTCTGTCACATTTGTGTGAAAGAATATGCCCGAAGATGCCGAAAGGTGAAATCTGGGTCATTAGTGAGAAAACATGGAATCGCACGTTTCAACAATTCGAATTTGATAGTAAACGAAAAATTATGTTGGAATATATGTGAAATTTTTACTGTAAAATAAAATACTCTGGTATGAGATAAGAAATGCAGAATAGATTAAACACAAAAAAACCTTTGATATAATTTGATGAATTGGTTACAAAAATCAAAAAAAAAAAACAAATTTTGTTCAAAATTTTGCGCAATTTCTTTTGTCTTACTATAAAGTTAAATTTCTTCATCGATTATAAAAATACAATAGTAACCAGCTACATAAGTATACATGTATAATTATTAGCTATTGGTTTGTTTTCTGTATTTTCTGTGGCTGTAATTCTTTATACATGAAGTTCTGTGTAGTTCCTCATGCAGAGTCGCTATCACAAATTATATACTATAGTCGCAATTCATCTTCTATCATACCTAGAATTAGTATAGTCAAAAAATTTCCATGTTTGTTGAACTGAATACTTAAAGAAATTATCGAGTACTAATGATTGTAAAATGTTATTAGAGATTCTCAGGATTTACAAACAAGAGAGTTTTAATACTACTAGCAGTGCTATATGCTTAAATATCAACATCAACTATCATTCCACTTTTCTCAGTAGTCTCGGCAATTGAAAAATTAACATCAGTGGGTTAATGTTAGATAGCCAACTGATTTGAGAAAAAAAGCCGATTTTTTTCGGTAAAATAAAATCAAACAAGACTCTTTAAAATGGATGATACTATAATACTTAAAACACTTACAGCACAAAAACACTTTAAACTTATTACAAAATTTTGGGTTTTAATCAAAAGCTTCATTAGATACTTGTTGAATGTTGTCTCCTTGATAAAAACACGATAGTATAAGTAACATATTGCTGTTATAAATATGAACAATTTAATTTGTAATATTACGATTCGTACAGAAAATTTAAATTGCCAATATAATAAATAATATTTATGTCTCTTTTCAGATGAAAAGTAAATAAAGATGTTTATGATTGAACCATTACAGTTTCTCAAGAGAGTAAGTTGTAATATAATCATAAACTAAAATATTACTTTATTGTAAATAATGTTTGCCTACTGTCTATGATGGACATTGACAGCCACTAATGCTTGTCTATGACAGTCACTGACACTGACGTGACTCTAGTACTTCAATAATTGTTTAGGAATAAAATATCGAGCCTTTTGCTTATCGCTATATGCCCGATTAGAGTTTTATATACCACTCATAGCTTCATTTTCGAAATAAACAAAATTTTATTGAATAAAAATATCAAATTATGGTAAGTTCAGCTTTTTAAGATGATGGTAAATTAAAAATCCTTTAGTCCTTCTATTTTTGCATGTTGTGTAAAATAGTATTTAAACTTGTTAACAATTAGAGATGAATTTTAGCACGGAAGGTTAAAAGTTCGTACGTCTGAAGAGGAAAAACTAAGGAAATCAAAGGAACGCGAAAAGAAAGTGATATTTTATCGGGCGGCACTTGAGCAAGTTTTCAAAAAAGTATGTATACAGATTTTTTTATATCAGTCGCATGGTTAGCGTGAGGAGTAAAAATGGTCAACAGACATGTTTTGTCAGTGTTCCTTCTCGAGGCGCACAAACTTTGTTGGCGTGTACTCAATCATTCTATGAAAAGTTACTTCATTCTGCTAAAAACTAAGTCCTAGTGTAAAAAATCAAACACGAACATCAGGTAAACAAAAAAAATACTTAAGATATCAATATCATAGTATGAAATAAATCATTTTGTTGCATAATTTATTGTTTCTCTGTAAATTCTCAGTGCTTTATAATGGTGAGTATGGTGTTAGGCTTAAATTTATGTGTAAATTTTTGAGAGCAACGTAGATTATTATTTGTAACCCATAATATTGATTGCAATTTATAGAGAGCTGCACGAGAGTATGACGAGGAAGCTTTAAAAGTTACTTCTGAGATGCTGATTGCAAATCCAGATATCTCAACATTGTGGAATTACCGAAGAGAAATTATTTTGTTTTTGACAGCAGAGTAGGTTTTACAATATATTATATTGGATTTTATTAGTTATGTTGTGCCCCTTAATGCTGATGCAGAGAATGCTTGCTAAAAATATTTGAAATTGATGTAAAGATATAGTTTCATATGTAATAGTACATGATTATCTCAAAATTTGTTAGTTTTTTTTAGAGATTCCATTTTATAATGGTTAAAATTTTAAAACTTTTATTTATCATTCCAGTTGGGTACCAGTTAAAATTTTGTGAAATACTACTTCATACTTTTCGAGTCCCTGTATAGGAAAAAAGGGTATTGAGTATCAAGCTAAATATTTCACAACTTTTAAAAATTAAAAAATTTGCTAATAGAAGTCATAATCCAATTAATGAAAAACAAAAAAAAAACTCATCGATTTACTATTATGTTACATGTAAATATCTATCAAATTATTGATATAGAATTAATATTCCTTTGAAATGACGAGAAAATATTGTATCATGCCCACAGAAAATTTTAAGTGTTACATCCAATAAAAGTTTTGATTTTTTTATATCATTCTTACAGACCTTCGGATAGTGCCTCTACTCTGTTTGATGCTGAATTACAATTAACTGAGTATTGTTTGAAAGTGAATCCAAAATCTTACAATGCATGGCACCAACGAATTTGGATCTTGGATACTAGGCCGGATCCAGATTGGAGTAAAGAACTGAAGTTGTGCAACGTATATTTAAATTTGGATGAAAGAAATTGTAAATATGCCTTTTGTTACCCATACAATTTCAGTTATTTTATATTGCAAAATAATATAATGTTCCAGGCTGAAAGTAGTCCAGTTGCTATAAATCATATAAATTTGTATGCAAAGGCATTGTCTTACCTGTCTAAAAATCACTTACTCACTTTTTGACAACATAGTTGCATAGCAAATTTACTATATTTATGTTATTAGAAAAAGAGTGATCATACTATCAATTTTGCATTCTTGACTACATTGTGTAATGGTTAAAATTCTAAAAATCCCTTGTTTTGTATTCATATTCTAAAATTGGTGTAAATGTCACTGGATTATTTATGTTTTTATTAAACAATAGTGTATTTTTGAAGTTCACTGCTGGGACTATCGACGTCACATAGTGGCTAAATCAGAAACTTCTCTGGAAAAAGAATTTGACTACAGCACTGAAAAAATAAAAGAAAACTTTTCAAACTACTCTGCTTGGCATTACCGCAGTAAATTGCTAACGCATCTGTTTCCTGATACTGAAGGTGACTACTCATTTCTAAGAATATAATATTTATAAAAGAGTGTTTCTTAACCAGGGCTTGAAATAGAAATTGAAAAAAATATGTATATTTTAAGTGTCACACACTCATCACATAATTTGCATCATTCATTGTATTTTCATGAATTCGAAAATTTTTTGCTTATTCAATGTCGAAAAAAATTTCACAGATTTAGTATAACATATACATAAAAATTAAATAATTCATTTAATGAATTTGATGGATATAACTTTTTGCTCTGGATAGAGAAAAGATATCAATATATATTGTTTTTTTTTTTTAAAGCCACATACTTTTTATGATGAATAATTTATTTTGCTTTGTAGGATTACGATCAATTGAAGAAAAATCACACAGAAGTGAATTGGAATTGGTAATAAATGCAGCATTTACTGATCCTTTTGACACAAGCGCGTGGTTTTATCAGAGATGGTTACTGGGTAAGTGAGATACTAATAGTAGGTAGTTTTGTTGATTCTTCAATACAATATTTAGACCAGATAGTTTTTTCCTTACTACTACTTGTAGCTTACTGTATCCTCTTTCGCTTACTCCTTATCATGAAAATGAGTGCTTACCAGTGTTTATTACCAAACATTTTTGTGTGGGCAAACGCATCATTGAATATTGTGGTGATGCATGAATTGTTGTAGTAGTTTTTGAGAATTTTTTAGAATTGGACGCTTTCATCTATTTGTGAGTGTATCTTAGTTCTCTTGCATTAAAAACAGCAACAAAAGTGTGTAATGTTGAATTTTTTTTCACAGGGGTTGGCTAGTTTTATTTTTGTATAAGAGGTTTCTACAATATATGGCTGAGCAATGCGTATATATTATATGTATATATATATATATATATTAAAACATGTATTATGGTATGTATCAAACTGTTTATTAATGAATGTTTTTTCAAAAGGTCACAATATATTTTCAAGGTGCGATTTCTCCACCTCTCCGTCTGGCAGTATGCAGGATCACATCTACCAAATCATACATATCATTTAATAAAAGTGTGCCTTATACAACCCTTAAGAGTAATCTGAGTATTGAAATCGAAGGCAATGAAATTATTGGTAATTGGGTATCCGTATTTGCCTTAAAGAATGATATTCTCTGGATCTTAGAACATGATATTCCCCAAGAAATGAGTGAATCTAGTAAAATCCAGGTAAAGTTTTAAGACTCGCTTTATATTCATTACTTGTTTGAATAAAGTCACTTAAAGCACTCATTCATATTTTTCTTTGTGTTAAGCACATTTAAAACTTTTAACTCCAGCCTATTTTGTCGTGCATCACTAATTTATTTACATATTTTCTAACCTTCTAGGTTATTTTGAAATCTGATAATGACACGGAGGAGACTGTCACTTGTAATCATTCAAATGGGAATGAATACATTGGTTGTGTTCCTGCTCATTTTGGAAATTATTTTGGAAAATCTGTTATTGAAGAGTTAAATAATCAGCATGAGTCATGCGAACAGCTGCTTGAACTAGAACCTGATAGTAAATGTAAGGCAAACAATCAATTGTTTCACATTTTTAACACCATCAAAAGTCAGTAGACTCCTACTTAATCCGAATATTTTAAAAATAAAATTATATCAAAAACAAGCAGTTTTGTATTTTTCTTGTCGATTTTTTTACAATTTTGGGATAGTCTAGAAAACAAATATTTTTTCCTCACTACAATGTTGTGCCACCAAGAATTAGTAGATGATTCCATTAAAGTGATTCAATAGGTTAGTTTAACAGGTCATATTTTGTTTCACCATCCATGTTTGTTCAATAAGAGTACTTTATACTATTTTTTAAAGAAAACATGTTGAAAATTAGTTTTCAATAGTTATGTTATAATTTGCATCATAATCATTGTCTGGCAAATCTGGCGAGTCTGTATACTATGAAACTCTTTCAAAATTAGAAGAACATTGATTTTTTTGTCAAACTTTTGAAAGAATGTGTATTTCATTTAATTCAAATAGCTTCCAATCACCAAGATAAATTGTATGAAATTATGTACAAAAATATGGGAACGTTGAATGTAATATTATCTTAATTATGTTGCTCTTGTTTTGATTTGTTTAATCCTACAGGGACTCTATTGACTTTGGCAGTGATTGAACATTCTATTGATCCCATAAAGTATTATCAAAGTTACATCAATATTATTCCCAAATTGTTTTTGTTGGACCCGAAACGTATAAACTACTACAAAGATTTGTTGTCGAGATGGCATATTGAATTTTGTCTTCAGAGTGACATGGATATTGTTAAGCAAGGAAAATTCACCCACAACCAAGGCTCAGCCTCAGCCGATTTCAAGATAACAAAGCTCTATAATCTCCAATATTGGAGTGCTTGCTCTGATATCGATCTCAGCAGGCAAGAACTTAGTTCAGACTGTTTACCAATGCTACGAATTTTGCAGAATTGTCAGGTAAATTAATATCACCTATTTTAGCTATATTGGCATTCAGATTAATATGTACTACTCCTCTCCTATAAAGTGGCTATTTATTAATGACTTGTATTTGTATGTGATTAGAGACTGGGAATCAATTTGAGAGGCTCCTGAAAACATGTATCACAAATTGGCCTTTTTATATGAATTGATACAAAAATTACATTGTGATATCAATTGTCTTCTCATATTATTTAAGTAAAATTGCCTCAGTTACGGTGTAACAGCTAGAGGCTTTTCCGCCAAAAGAAATCCTTAAAATTACTCTCCTCTTAATTGTCCTACAATTTTTTTTAAAGATTATGAAGCTGTTAATATTTGAAAATTATTTCATTAGTCCAGTCTGTGTAGCTAAAAAAGTGTTCATCTTCTCAATTCAGTATCTTATGATTGATAAGATAAAAAAATTCTCTTTCCTCCCTGTATATGTAAGCTCTATGATTATCCCAAGATCATTCAGAGGAGATATGATATATTTTTTTCAGTAAGTCATGAGAAAACTTGTAAAAATGTTGACTGTACTTGTATTAGGTGTAATAAAAAGTCTTAAAGTTTTTTTCAAACGTGTGTCTTAAAATCGGTCGGCTTCGGGCCTTTGGTTAAATAAGATGTCATAATATTTTTTTTCGTGTTGTATGACATCTCAAGTTACGTTCCGTATAGAAAAAAAAAGGTTCATTCGCCCCAAACAGAATGACTGACCTTTGCCCTTCATAAGAATATCTGCGCGGTTGCATGCTTTTTCAATATTACACCCAGAACAGTGCAGTCGTCGCCACTAAAGACATTTGCGACGTTTATAGAGACGTGTTAAGGGTTCGAAAATGTCAGAGATGGTTTACAAAATTTAAATTTGGCAATTTAAGCATTGCAAATTTAAGCATTGAAAATTACCCTCGAAGTGGACGACCTCATACAGTGGATGAAGTCGCCCTGAAAGCTGAAATCGAAAAAAATCCTATGCTAACAAAAAAGGAATTGTCCAATATAGTCGGTACTAAATGGTCCATAAAACAAAAGTACCTGAAAAGGCTGGGAAAAATAGGAATTTGGGCGCCACACGCGTTGAGCGATCGGAACAAGCGCAGCGACTAAGCGCGTGCCAATTGCTGTAAAAAAAACACACTTTACGACCATTTTTTCTAAACCTGATTATCGGAGATTAAAAGTGGGTGTTATATACGAATATATCGAAGAAAAAACAATATCTAAATCGTGGACAACAACCAATTCCGACCCCTCGAACTGGTTTACACCCAAAAAACTCTACTTTGTGTTTGGAGGGATATCAAAGGAATAATTCATTACGAAGTGGCACAAGTATACTGTGACCAATTAAACAAATTAAGTGCAGCTTTGACAAGAAAGAGGCCGGGCAGGATGAATGGACTCAACGTTATCCCTGCAACGCGTTGTCGCGCGACCGCATGTGGTGAATATGACCTGGGAAAAAATCCAGGAGATGGGTTGGACAACTTTATTGCATCCACCTTATTTACCAGGTCTAGTACAATCGGATTACCATTTATTCCGTTTAATATAAAAAAAATTTAGGGATAAAATATTTCATACAAAAAATGAAGTGAAAAACGCTATTTCCGACTATTTTAATTCCAAATCAGTAGAGTTTTTTATTAAACGGATTTAAGATTTGTCTAATAGGTAGCAGAAGGTTATAGATAGACAGGGAGATTACTTTTTATAAATAAAAATAAAAAAAAATACTAAAAAAAACACTGAGTTTCATTAAAAATAAACGTCAGGACTTTTTACTACACCTAATATAATTTGTATACGTGCAAGCTTTACATGAAATGTGTAACTTGTGTGGATTTTGTCAGCGATTCACTCTGCAAAAATAAGTTTAAAGAAAACATAGTGAATGAAGTTATTGAATATGTACTATTCTGCATGATTATGAATTGGTTTTTTTTTCAGGTCTTGAATATGAGTAACAATTTATTGAAGACTTTACAAGGATTTCCGCATTTACCTAAATTGCATATTTTGATTTTATCTGGAAATGAAGTCAGCGGTGATGCAATATCAAAGTGTCTAGATAAATATAATGGTTCATTGAAGATTATTTCATAAACTGACACACATTTTTAGGGAATATAAAAATTATGCATTTCCTCAAATAATGTCAAGCACTGATCAATTCTGTAATTACATAATATGATATATATCATGTATACACATACTTTTTCATGTATGGTATATATTGTAGTTAATCTTTTCTGCCAATATTTTTGAGAAACATGTATAACACATTTTTATTATTTTTATGTGCTGTAATTGGTATTTTATAGTTTGTATTTATATTTGTCAAATAAAATTTTTGCCTTTAGAAATGCTTTTCAATGATTTTTTCATACTCTGTCATACTATTTTCATATGTTGGATGTTGTGACGTATTCTTAAAGGGTTTCTGAGAAAAAAATTAATGATGCCGAAAATTTGGTAAATTTACCGAAAAACCATAATATTTTATAGTGATTATCATTATTTTTAGGAATCCAAGCTAAAATGTCCAGAAAAATGAGAAGTAGGTTATGACTTTTAATCATTGCTTTTCTAATTTTTGACCCATGGTCCATAAAAGTTTGCAAGAAAAAACCTTGGAAGAAAAATTTGCAAGAAAATTTAGCCGTCTTCCTGAAAAACCCTAGGAGCTGCAATCCATATTCTGGGAAGTAGTGCTTTTAAAAATTTCAATTCCAATTTGAAGAGGAAACATGTTTTGTTTTTTTTTATGTAAAGTTACATACTGACCTTAAGAACTCTTCCTAGTCCAACTATCATAGAATATTGAGCTGGACTCAATATCGTATTGCCTACATGTACTCCTTTGTTGTATTCGACATTTTACAGTCTTTTTTGCTTTCAAGAATTATTTGTTGATAAAGCACATGTGTTTTATAAGAAAACGTTTTTTTTTTATCATAATAAATAAAACATAAATTTTGTCTAAGCGTGCAGGAATTAAGCCAGCCATAATAAAATTATTCTTATTTGTGCAGTGGTATCCATTTCCTATATCTGTAAACGATATCTAATTAATAGTTGTATCCTGTACGTGTTCTTGTAAATAAAAGTGGTGATATTAATAAATTATCAAAAATAATTATTTACAGATATGTTTCCTGTTATGCATGTCAGATGTGATGAAAAAGATAAAAAAAAGACTAATGATTTCAAACAATATAGGGTGATAACAACAGTAAAAAATATGAGAATGATGTGTCTAGTCTCGTAATATTTTCGGTTGGGTTTTCTTTTCTTTTGCTTTACGTGATTAAATCTATAAAAATAAAGATGACAAAAAGAATTGCAACGACCAAACTGGAGCTTGAAAATAGTGAAGATGAATATACATCTCAAGTTGAAAGTGTATTTGATTTTTTGGGAGACAATATCGTTTTCACTACAATTTCTGAGTCGGATCTTTCAATCCCTACCCAGACAGAAACAGATTTTTTTTCAGAGCTCATTACAGAGCAAATTTATGAAGATTATCAAGAAAATGAGACTACATTTTTACACATAAATTAGGCTGTGTATAAAAGTTTTGATTCAATGAACAATGAAGTTTTCTTTTGAAATACAGGTTACAAAAAACATAGCGTAATAATATACATTAAGAATTCTTTCGGTTTTATTATTTAACTATGGTAAAGTATTATAACATGCTACAGGGTATTATAACAGTTGCCACCTGACATTTGTTATTTAGAATAACTATTAATTATAAGGTTTTCACCATGGAGGGTAGGGTAGGGTAGGGGTGGACCGTCCTACTTAGGGGAAGAGAGAATTGTTGTGGTTTTAATAACATTACCTAGCTAGGTTAGGTTCAGATAATAACCGTATTGCAAAATAAATTGAATCGGAATTTGTATTGGTATTGAGTAAACAATTTTGAGTATTACAATATCTCAGCAAGTGACTGATCATGTGGATACAATTATTTTTTGTTTTTATCTTTTTGAATATATTTTACTATAGATTGTTTGGTTCTTAGTTACATTAGGTTATGTTATAATAATAATTTGATGTGTTACGTAATTTATGACAAAAACTAAATTTAAAATAAGTTTATATTGTCATCCGAAAACCAAAAGTTTACTTATGATATTTTGGTGGTTTGGAATAATGAACACTGTTTTATTGGTAATATTTTTTCTACACGAAAAGCAGAAAGACAAGTGCAAAATGAAACATAAAAAAATCGATTTTAGAAAATAGGTTAGTAAACTAATCTTCATAATTTCGTGTATAGCAAAAGATATTTGTTAAATATTATGAGATAAAATCGATATATCAATTTGAGTAACGTATTTTGATAATGTTTTAGTAATTAACATAAGGAATGAAAAAAACAACAATATTTCTGTGAAATTTCGGTGGAAAGGTATATGTGACGCAGTTTTAATTAATCTAAGATTTTTTCACTCAAACGCTTAAAAATAAGTTTTTTTCAAAACTTATTATATCTCATGTAGGTATTCATTCCTTATTAGGGTTGACAGTATAATATATATACAGTATGAAATAATTAAAAGCAAGATATTTTGTGTTTTCTTTAAAACAATAGAAATATTGGTTGATTTGTCCATAAATTAATTTTATTCAAATGTGATAAAATTTCAGCTGTGCTTATTTCAAAAAGTGTTCTTTTATTTGCAACCCGAGAATGATATTTTGCCTGGCGAAAATACAATATCGATGTACTTACATTTCATTATTGGGCCAAAATTGTCATGTGAATTATTAAACTCGTATTTTTTCGAATTTGGCGGCTTAAGCAAGCTTATGAGATATATTAATACACATTCTCTAAAAATCTAATTGCAAATATGAAAATTGTATGACAACAAATACGATTTATAAACCCAATATAAAAATCGGTGAAGTTGATGAAATTAAATAAATAATAGCATGAAACAAAATAAGCCATCCGATCGGCCGTAAATTGACCGTAAACAATAACGGTTTATGTAGCATATCTATTTATCGTGCTGCCATTTATTTTATGGCGCACAGTGACGTAACTAAAAGTTTCTCGATTTGAAAACATTCCAGTGACGCATTAGCTTTATGCATATTTTTGAATGGTAAAAAATCAATCAAAATCGCTAAAACTAGAATGTTTACTAAGCGACCGAAGAGAGAAAGTGAGTACATTATCAATAATACTGGTGCAATTTAAAGTGCATTGTTTGATATAACTTAATTACTATTATCATAAAATTTGACATTTGTTTTCTCCATCTTCATATATTCTGTAATTACGTCATTGGATAATCAATACATTTTAAAGCTCAAGTTTTTTGACAATATTAGTTATTGTAATGATGAAAAATTTTATAAAATATTTTTGCTGTTGAAGGCTCGAGTTCATTATATTTAAAGAATCCGATAAATGTTTTGGGTCCGCGATCAAAAGTTTCCGGTAATTTGATGGGACGGCACTTATTTTAAATCGGTTGCAAAATTTATACTTATTAATATAATATGCAGATATATTGGCAATGTCTCCAAATTATCTATTCAAAATTTTGTCATGTTTTGGAGATATATCAAATTTATCTTCCGTCGGATAGAGGGGAGTCCTTCGGTCCGGAAAGAAATAAATCAACCTCTCTCATTGCTCAAATAAAGCCGAGACCGTTTGGTAGTTTTACCAAAAATAACATTTCCGATAATTCCGTAATGTTTCTCAAATAATTCAATCCATAGGCCCTACCTCTCATTTTCCCGAGGGGATTACACAATGCCAGTGTAGAATTGAAGTTTTCATTAAAATCCCCCGCAAAAAGCCTGCGGCATCCAGCTAATTTAATTCGGGGACCGTTTTACTTTACGTTATTATGCTCAACGTTATTGTTCATTTGACACCTATGAAATTTTCGTACCTTTTCGTAATGCCAGTTTTAGTCATTGGAAACGGCAATTTATAACCTACATACAATTTTGAATATTCATGTCTAATTTATATTTAAGTATTGAATCATTAAATAATTTTATTTGTACACTCAACAACTTACATTTGTTAAAGCTTAAGGCAGATTTATAACTGATTTACGGCCAAATTTTAGTAATCCTTAGTAAATTTTATGTAAACAAAAATAAACAATTTACAAATGAAATTGTGTAGGCTGGAAATAAATTTATGATATTTTTGACGAAAATCTCACAGTAAATGAAATAAAATAGCAATGATGAGACGAAAAATTAGCATAATTAGTCCAAAATATCTAATGAAATATTTTTACTTATGAAAAATTCTACATGATTTTGCACAATGTACTTTATGTATACACGTCGGCGTCGACTAACACAATCGTTAATAAAAAATACGCAAATGATTACTACTGACTTTATTGTTGATTTATAAAGAAAAATGTTTTAGTACGATTCATTATATTTCTTAGTATGTAACAATGTTTTCCAAACCTGTGCTTGCGAATATTACAAAGCATCAATGATCGGAATAATCCAATGCAATGCAAAAAGGTTTTTTTTCAGTAAATTCTCTTCAATGCATTGTTGAAAAATTCGCTTAATCTATCTTAAACTTAACACAGGTCACAAAAGTATTTTAATTTGAACTTCAATTGTTTTTTTAAGATGGCTTTTCTCGCCACAATTTTTTGTATTATATATCGAAGGTGCCCGCGAACACATTTGCTATTTAGGAACCCTGATCTATGACTCTACGTTTCCTTGTCCACCTGCATAAATGTTGCATGGGACCAAAAGTTAGATACCACCTGCCCACCTCGTATTTAGACGCAACAACTAAAGGTAGATATTATACATGAATATTCAAATGATTTAAGTGTTAATGGTTACTAGCTTCTATGGAGAATATATTTATATTATATTTTTACCATGAAAATGCTGGATTTGCCACGTAAAGATTTTTTTGAAGGATTTTTAATTTTACGTTTTTTTATGACTGAAACCGAGCTCAAAAGGCGGTTATGTGCTATCAAAGGGATATATGGCAGGTGACTTTGGTTCTTATAATCTATATACCAACATTATATCCTAACATATTATTAATATTGATAATTTACTTTCATCGCTCTTTCTTTCATAATAGTGTTTTATAGTTATATTAACCGCAAGTGAAAGATTTCATTATGTCACGTGTACACTTGTTGATCTGGTAGTGTTATGTATTATATTTGTAAAATCACTGCCTTATAAATTATTGAATTTTTGGATGAGAAAGGATAAATCGGTTGCGTGTCTTGACAATCATTGTTTGTATCTAAAAAAGAAAAGTTTATAGAATTATTAACACGGGATATTTGATACGGCTTTCTATCGTCCATATAGAATATTAGTTTTAAAACGAGTGCTTCATAAACGCTTAAAAGTTGATGTGATCAGTGATCAGACAAGAGAATCAAAAGAAATTCGCTGAAAAAATAATAAGTGGAATTGGCTGTGATTTGTAAGCTTGGCAAGAAATGTGTCTCACCTGACTGATAGTTATGTACAACATCCGTCATTACAATAACGTTTAAGCTGTCTATTCGTCTCCAGTGACATTATTTCAAAAGTAAATTTCTGAAAATAATAATTAATTTTCATAACACGCTTACATTCTAGATTAACAGATGGAAAATGTAATGCTATTATTACGTAGCTCGTCATATAAAATTCCAGAACATGATAGGTGTTCCGTGTAGTGGAAGGTTGTTTTCTGATTCAAATTGATAACGATGCAGTAAACCCTTATTTGAATTTTGTTAGAATTTTCCCCAGTTGTGCTATCAACATCAATTCCATTTATCTTTGAAAGCCTATTGGTTCACGAATATTTGTTTACACTTTTTTCGCATAATATAATCTATGTACTCCGGAACCAACACTCTGTTTGCTCAGAATATATGGATAATAATTTAATATCTAACATACTTTCTACATTGCAAAAAAATTGAAGCATCCTTTATTGCTTCCTTGAAATAAATAAGGCATGAATTTCAAACATTCTTTTTCATTTGAAAATATCGTTAAAGAATATTGTAAACTTACGAATAGTACATGTTAATGTTTTTTTATAATTGCACTCATTGAAATCAATTATTCAAAACATATATATTATTAAGTACTATAGTAGTATTTGAATAAAATAAAAACAATATGTTTTTTATATGCCAATGAAAAGCACGTTCGTTTTAAGGAACACAGTTTATATTCTAAGGTGTATCTTGCTTCAATTTGAGCGTTGCCACAGTACATAAACAATATTCTGGGTATGAAGAACCCTTGGCCATTACTGTAGCAGTTGCACAATGCAACACATGACAATAATGATTTGATGTGCATAATACAAGTAACATATCATCCAAACATAAACCGTTTACCACAGTTATATAAAAGACTAAATTTTAAATTGATTTCTAAAATTCGCTTGCATTGTATATGAACGTAGTGAATCGTTTATCCCGCAAGAAGACAAATTCAGTAGATCTACTTTATTATACAAAAGATATGTAGCTTTAACAGACACCTTATCATTGTATCAGACGGTAATTGTGACTGTGTCTTAAAAATATATCTGCTTTCTCTAAGAGAATTCTAAAACAGAGCAATGCAACCGCATAAGTAATAGTAATGACTCCTCACATATCTTTACGACGTTTTAACACCGGATAGAGTGGAGAGAATAAGTTTATTATTATTAAAATCGGTACGTTAAAAACAAAATCCAAAAATCAAATATTGAAGAAATGAACATCGTTTCAGAGAATTGAACCGTTTTTGCGCGATAAGGAATGTTGTAACCGCACTCGGATATGACAACACACAATACTCAACGCAGCATTTTGATGTGAAGTAAATGATGGTGTACGTAATTAAAATATATTTCGTATTAATTTAATATTTTTCATTATAACTGAAGTTACCCTACGGCGATTCAATTAATCAAAGATTTTTACATGCTTCTGCACCAAAATTAATTTTAAGAACGGTATCTCGGGTCTAATAACGAATAACGGCAACAGCGTAAGAACGATATGATAAAGAGTCGCTTTTACGTCTTACAATATTTAATTTTGACAATAAAATTATATTCCTTCGTAAAAATTTAGTTGCTTAGCCGATTAATTCTATAAAATGATATTAATTTTGCTGATGAGATCATATTGTACTATTTATGGTTGATTAAAATATTCTAATATATTTAAATATAAAGTCAGTAAGATTTATAATTATTTAAAAAATAGAATTCTTTTTTAATAATTAAAATATCAATTGGATAAATTTAAAATTCCACTAAATAATGATCTTAAAAAAGCATATCCAGTCTATGTTAAATATTTCAGTAAAATTACAGAGGCATGAAAAAAATAAGTTTTTCTCAATTACTATGACTTAATTAGTGGGTGGCAAGGTCTCGTAACTTAAATAAGTACTTATTTTGAATAAGCATTATTTTTTTATATGCTACGCAGTTTTCATCAAATATGGCAAGGCATTGGAAAAAAAAACAACTAAATCTGTTTAAAAGACGCACACAGACTTCATCATTTTGTTTAATCTTCGAATGAAGTTTCAAATCATTTGCATACGTGGCAAGAATGACAGGACTAAATTTAAATCAAAATTTTTTAAATCAGTTAGAAAATGTCTAATTTTCAAGAATTGGATAGAGCTGGAAATACTGAACATAACATACACCTAAATCTAAGATAATCATCAGATGAAGAGGTTAAAGAGTTGAAGAATAGACGGTAACTAAACATTATATGATACCTATTCGTTATATTATTAAACAAATATTTGAATGCACTTTTGTTGATTGTAAAAATGTGTCACTTTTTAACTAAGTATTAACTGTCACTTCTTGAGTGTAAAACTTTTCTTTGAAATAACAAAACACAACATACTGCAGTATTTTAAAATCAGAACTCATCGTGAAACTGGTCCTGATTTTATTAATATGAATTTGTGAAAATAGTACCAATGATTATTTTATTATTTCAAAATAAAAATGTGTGGCAATACTTACTTGACTAATGATATAAGTTTATTCCAATTGAATAATTTTGCTACAACATCGCAATCAAACGAGTGTTCTAAAACCTTTCAACCGCTGGGAAAACTTTTATGCTTAACAAAAAATTTGAAACGTGATAACAATTAATTTAATTGATTTCGAAAATATTTTTTTCAAGGATACAGATGAATCCACCAAAAATACGTTTTCTTTTTCATTTGTATTCGAATCTTGGACGTAAGCCTTCTACAAAAACTAAAAAATGATTTTGTTTGTTGTTAAATGGTTGGTATTATATAACGAACAACAGGATTGCTCAACAGAGGATAGATAAAATTTAATCATGTTTATTTCAGCAATTACTGTAAACTTTTAAGCAAACAAAATTTATCTGCTGATTTCTTGAGATAATTACAATTAATATTCAACTAAAGATAGAATATATAATATAATAAACAGAAATGTTTCTCTACATAAATAATTAATAAGCAAACACTTTTACAAGCTTTGGAATAGCAATAATGTTGCTCTAAAAACATGACCATTGGATTGCATGGCTAGGTTTATTCATTGACAGTTAAAAAAAAAATTCCTTTTTAAATATCAAAGTGCGATATATAATTAAAAAATGAGTGTAAGTAATATAAGAAAACTTTGGCAACGGGTGGATGTAACACGTAAAAGTTCTAGATGTAAATTTTGTCCTCATATAGACGAAACTGGACCGTTCAAACATTTTACGTCAATCCTCACAAATTGCACGAAAATGCCATACTTAAAAAATATTAATTGATATTCCATATGATTTATGACATTTAATGTGCAATGAAAATTTGAATAAAATTGTTTTTGAAATGTAGTATATTTTCTTAATAAAATATTAAATTATTCAGGATAAATCTCTGATTAAAACTCGGTGTCGCATTAAAATTGTTACAATCCGGAGAGTAATGGAGAAATGTAAGAACCGCAAGATGATCACACTAAAGCAAAATGTACGTTTCATACGAAGAATCACCAGTTCAAGTTACTACGCCCAATCGTTGCATAAATTTTGTATTTTGTCTTGGAAATTTATTACTTGTAAAGGAAACGTGTTTACCGGACTTTCTTGTAGTAATTTATAGCATCGATGATTTACGCGATAAAATTATTTCGAAAACCAAGCTGAAGTCATTTATAGGCACAATATTTTTTCAACTAAGAAGACAAATTTATCAATCGTTGTTGCTGTGTAAACAGTGGGGTTATTTATTTAGGTTGATGAATGTTTACGGTTGCAAGATATGAAGTAAACTTATGTAAAGTTTAATTTTCTAAATTTGCTTTTTTTACTATTAAAAAGACATTTTTTTTTAAATCGAGATTTTAAAGTTATCTGTGTTATAATAGTAATGGGAAAAAATCTCTACCCTACTTTTTTATTTATTTCTTTTAGTAGAGAACAGAGAATGTACTTAAGAAAATATAATTAAAATGAGAACCGTACTTAAAAATTATATGAGAGTAGAAAAATAAAGTATTCAAGGTAAATTACAAAACTATAGTTCAATGAATCAAATGAAAACCTACTTTAAATAATCAGTAAGATGTTTTCAGATGAAGTTAAATAATGAATTGATTATTTTGAGAATTTTTTGAGACTTGTTCTTATACAATAGATTCTACTTATATTTTTGGAATTTGAAGATTTTTTCTTATTTAAGATGTATAAAACACGAGTGTTTTTGGTATTAAATATTTTCAACGAAACAGCCTGCAAAAATAAAGTAACTATAGAATTATTTAACAAAAGATAAAATACAGGAAAGTACTTTTTTCTCGGAAAAAAAAAGTTTCTCAAAGGAGAGTGTTAAACCCCGAAGCTCACACTTTTTTAAACGTCGCTGTAAAGTTTTTGGAATGAGAAAGTTTATCGGGAAAGACGGTGATCGAGCCCGTTTAAAAAAAAAGTTTAAATTTTCTCCACGTTATTTCCTTAAGTTATTTCTCAATTTGAGAGTGTATTCACCAGAAGAGCGCAGAAAAAGCTCTCCCCGTACAGAAAATTATCATAAAAAAAGCTTCGTACTTAAAATTTTAATTGTAGATCGTGTTCATAAAAGGATTGAATCATATGCATTCCAATTCTGGACTTGACTTTCGTGGGTTACAAAGTTCTTGGCACTTAGCCAAAGCCGGTCAAATATGGACCTCCGTAATATATTTCACTAAAACACGTGCATGTATCCACAAAACTTCTAATTTCTTATTTGGCAGCAAAATGGAGTAAAATTAATTCTTTTTGTGGATTTTAAAAGCTTTGGTTATCTTCAGACATTTTGGAGTCACCGTACAAGGTATTTAATGTTTCTTTCGGCCGAGTTTTCTACCTCATATTATGCTATTTTACTTTAATTTATGATTTTCGGAAGCGTGAAAAAATAGTTCTAAATGGAAGCGATAAAATGAATTTCAACTGAAAAATCTTAAATTGATGAGAAAATCAATGTATGCAAATGTATATTCGATGATAGAATTTATTGATTCCTAAATGAAATTGGAATGAAAGCTTCAAAGCTTCAATTCGGAATTAGAGATTGGCGACTTTGATTTTATAATACAATGTCAGTTTTGTGCCAAGACCATGTAATACTGATAAAGTTATATCCAACATTATAGAATCAGACAAATTGGATCTTGCGCTGTATAAAAAAAAATATATATATATATTTTCTAAAACAAAATTATATGAAATGTACACACGTATCAAAAAATATCGATCAATGTGAAGCTAATAAAAATGTTCTATATTGTGTGCACAATTCCACTACTAAGATGTATTGGAAAATGTATTCCCTACATCAAACAATAATTTAGAAAGTTTTCACCCATATATTTTTTAATATAATTATAATTTGGTTAGTGTGTGTGTTGAAATTATAATCTACATGTTTTTCTGTTACATAAAAACAAGTAAGCTATAGTCTTCCTTTACCTTTTCCGAATAGAAAGTTTGAGCGATTGACTATTTGTTAGTTCGTAAATAGTCCGTTGCTATATTCAATTGGAAAACACTCGTGGACAAATAACAACATCCTTTTCATATAAATTGGTTTATGTTTAAAGGCATCGTTATCTGTACAATTAATATCCTGTTTCATTCATGAGAGATTAAAATCGAGTCGTTGACACCAGGGATTAGATAATTACTAATACTATCATAGCTGCATCATTAACTTCACTGTTAAATTTATTTTGAAATTTTTCATTAAAACTACATGAGTTAAAAAATTTAAGCAGTTGTGGTTGCCGAAAAGTTTTTGTTAAGATTTTTTATGAGGCGTCTTCATTAACCTCCACATTAGCAGCAGAAATAGTCAAAAATGATGTCATATGGTGCTACGGAAATATTATCATCAAATTAGCTGCCGTCCCACGTGCTCTGCTTCTGACGTGTGCACTTTTTCCACGTATCTCTTCGAGTGGACAGAAAGCTTTCAGAATTACGGTCAAGCACCATTAAACATCGTGTCGCTTAGGGGCTTGAGAAGGTCAAGGTACGGACATGACCGCCGAGTTATCAAATTATCCATCTTTCAGGCTTAAGTGATTCGAGAAATAGTGTACTAGATTAATGTATCTTGTTAATGACATCATATCTGTGTGGTATTTTCACACGAGTGCGCGCACCATAACACCGTAACAAATTACTCATGAATATTATTTTACGGGCCTCTGGTGAGCGTGCACTAAATACAACTTTACAAATTAGGTTTAATAGCACACACGCAAGGAATATTAGTAAAGTTGTAATATATTATAACTAATACATCATAAGTGAGTAAATAGGATATATGATCTGTTAACTTATGTTAAGCATGCTGTACAATCGCAAAAAAACACATAAATACAATAAATCGTTCCTGTTCTGGTGAAAATGTTCTTCGTGAAAAATACGTGTTTTTAGTCATTAACATCGTAACATAAATATGCTCAGTCTTCGCCAGTTGGAAAAAAATCAAAAAATTGATTTATTTTTAAATGAGCAGAACACTTATTTCCAAAAACATATAGAACAATTCTTACTTATATTATCTAAATTTGTAATGCGAAGATTTTTAGGAGTTGAAAAATCGTTAAGGTATTCTTATAGCATATTACTTATTCTAACATCGTACTAACCGAACCGTGCATTGAAAAAGAAAAATGAGCATAAATAAAAATCAACAATGCATTAATATTATAAGTAACCGAAAAAACATTCCAAGTTTTGTCTGGTAGAATACTTGACTAACCAGATGGTATATATAAATATTATAATACGAATAAAACAGAAAGTGGATATAGTATATTGTGCTCATATTGTATAGTGTATTCTCACCACTTTAATATTTGTTTCATCTAAAAAGATAGTTCTTTTCAGATGTATCACAAATTAAAGCTTGAATTTTCCATAGTTATCATTTTTTGAATAATTTGACAGTAAATTATGAACATAGTTTTTATTAATTAAAAATACAAATATTGCAAATTGAATTAATAAAAATATTATGTCGAAGATATTGTAAAACTATTTCAAAGCTTTATAATGCATATCTTAAAAAAATAAGCTTTTTATGTGTCTGCAAATAAATACGTGCTTGAAATTTTAAATTATTTCCATTAGTAATAAAATTTATTTTAATTATTTGAGAGAAGATGGCTTCATTAATAAATGAACTGAGTATTATACGTTTTAATTAAGAATTGTAGTACAACTAAGAGAGTCAGATAAAAAGTATCGAGCTCACTGTTTTTTAGCGTAGTTTGTATCAAAAAATAAAAATATTTTAGTCTGAACTTATTATTATAAATAATTTTTCATGAATATGAAAGACGATATCAAATTAATTTATCACTGCATATTAATTATATAAATATAATTAATATGATAACTATGATTTGGTTTGTATTCACAACTGTACTGAAAATAAAATAATCAAATAAGTGATGGGTATTTCTAGTTTTAGTTTTTGTTTTATTTTATTAAGTGTCTTCCGAAGATTATTAATTTTTATTTTAAATATAGAAAATTTTATAGTTGGGGCTAGATATATATGATACTGAGAAAACTGAATAACAAGAAGATGCAAGTAGTGCGTATAACGATGGAACTGGAAACTATAAGTATTCACTCTACTTCCAAAATTTTGTAGAAGAAGACGCATATGTATTGACATTGTGTTACCAGTATTAAGAATACGAAAACATAAGTGAATCAAGATTAGAAAGTTTATGCAATAAGTAGATGTGTGAATAACAGAGGAATCGGCTTTTCAAATCAATCAAACTGTAAGATTTAGAAACAAAAAGTTTTATTGAAAACATAGCGTCAAAATAAGTAATTGATTTTTAACAAAATTTTAAGTCAAAAATGCTTGCTACAAAAAATACTTCTTCGTTATTACTTTTTTCATGACTAGGTACTTAAAAGAGTTTTGCAGAAAAAAATGAAGTTAAAACCAAATTGTTTTCAAAATTAATATTTCGTTTAACTATGTACTTACATAATACAACTAAGCTCATTGGTAAAATTTTATAAAGTTCTCAGAAATAATATAATATTGAGTCAAACACACATAAAATTGTAGAAATGCAAGACATTATTAATAAAATGGGTTATGCGTATTCAGGCATTATAATTACTCAGTCAATGTCTGAGATGCTCCTGTACACCTGACAAACCCTTCGTTTGTATTAAATTGATGGAAGCTTCAATTAGCTAACCGCCGGCTTAAGGTGGCTTTTCAGAGCTTTGAATACACCTGCGCCCATTACTTTTGACTAGATTTTTGAATATTTTCTTTACAATTCATTTTCTTTGAAATTATAAAACAATTGAAGGTGTAAGAGAAAAAATAATTGTAAAAAATGCGAATGAAATGAAAACCAAGCATTAAAAATAGCCGTTGAAGGATAAAGAAAATATTAATCGATCATATTTGTCAAAGGGTATTTGTTAAATTGGTTTTAGAAAATTTCCATGTTTTCGTATAAAACTAAGAGGAACATTCGAAAAATAAATATCGTATTGAAAAAAACTTTTAAACGAGTATAAAGTTAAATATTAAATTATGCAAATATAATATAAAAATCATTTTTAGTAAGAATATGAAAAAAAAATCTTATCTAATAAGTTCGTTAATTTATCGACAAACGGTTAAAATAGTGAAAAGATTTTGAATGCTAATTTCATAATAAGCTGAATTTAATGACGTATTACGACGAATTAAAAAACGTAATAAAATATTTTTTCACATTATTAATTTAAAATTAATTTTAGTTATATAACACCATACAAGAAGCAATCTAACAACACTCAGATCAATGGAAAAAAACAAAGATATTTATGAAGTACCATAATTAGGAAATTCCTTTTTGATGAGCGAATATTGGAAATTATAATTGGATCTTTTCCTAAAATTGATCTGCATTTAATTCCGTTTTGATGAAAAACCATATGGTTGTTATTTGGGTAATTTAAATACGGCAAGACATAAGAAAATACGTCGCTGTTAAATTTTGTAGAGCTTAATACTTTATAATTTTAGCTATATCAAAATGGTTATTACCAAGTTAAAGCTCATTAAAAAAATGTTACCAAATTTAAAAATTATTGTATTAATCACGATGAAATCAAAAATGAAAATATCAACTTGTGACTATATTCGTACAACTATTTATGTTTTGTTTTTATTGATCGATTATTGACATGAGTACAAAATTTAATGGATCAGCATATCGTTGGACGCCCAAAATTTATTAAAAATTTAACTCTTGAATTCGATAACTTGTCTGTATTTCAAGTCATCATCAAAGAAAATTTAGTATTTGATACATTATAAAAAAAAACATGACTATTCATGAATCGTGAAAAGTGGATAAAAACAAAACAATAATGCACACAACTCCGTATAATGTACCGTCATACGGAGATAATATTCTTTATAAAACTATTTTGTTTTCCGTCGCATGTATTTATTTCTTTTTAAAAGTTTCGCTGGATAATCACGACAACACTATCATCCCAACTTTTGAAAAGTTGTTAGTCGACAACTTTTGAATATATTTGCTCCATATTATGCACGTCCCATATTTTGTTAGTTTGAAACAGACGTGTTTGAGCAGATTTGCGGTACGAACTTGCAATAACATAACATAATTTTGCCAGAAATCTTCAAATTATTCTAAGCATGACACACAAATTTGGTAGCCAATGTAACATTAAATTTAAAACATTATATTTTTGCGATAACTTTATATTCTCAAAAATTCTTTTATTCACTTGTTGAAATATCTTTATTTGGAAAAATAAGAATCTTGAATTTAAGAGAAAATGACGACGAAAAGATTTATTTGGTAATGCTTTATTTTTTATAGTGGGAAACAGTGTACTTAAGTGTTTCTCGTTGGAGATACATACGAATGTTTCCGTGTAACATCTAACATCTGTGGAAGCCTTGTATATAAATACTTTAGAAGTATATATTTGTTTTAATGTATTATCAAATTGAAAAGTTTTATAACAATATGAAAATTGAATATATTTTTGGATGGTATAACTTTTCATTCAAAGTTTGATAGGTTATTATCCAAGAAGAGTGATTATTTTTGTTTGAAAACAGGCAACATATACTTATATTCAAAAATAAATCAGATTTTGGGAGGCTTAGATTTTTCTCGGGATTAAAAATGATTATAAAATATGTGTTTTTCAAATGTATGAATATTTGTTTATTTATCGTTAAAGAGTATGATAAATTCTTGGCATTACAGAAGACATCTATGCAGTATATTTTACAAAGAAATATAAAATTATGATGATATTTTTTCATACTTATCTAGTATATTCAAAATTGTTTTGAGATATGACTGTAAAGTATAATATGTATTTACATACGTGTGGTTAAGAAAAACGTTTCATTTTATTGTAAAAAAATGTAATTTCGAAGCGCTTTTAATCAAACATGTTTTAATTTAGTAAAAATTCATATTGTAATACCACTAAGAATTGTCAGTAAACAAGTTTATATTGATGATTATGAACTGTTAGGATATATAAAGCATTGAATGTTGTTAAAATGATACCACATTTAGTGTTAACACACATATATACGTAAAATGAAAACAGTTTTCGTGTCGTAAACATTCGGCGAATTGAGAGCGAATACGGACAGAAAATTTAACTGGCAAATATTTACAAAATAAAACGTTGACGCTACAATTTCGTAACTATGCAAATACTCTTTTACCCCACTCAGAAGCGCTTAAGTTCCTGTACGTATAAAGGAAGAGAGGTTCATAAATCAATCCGCTGGATAGCTGAGGGCGCCACACATTCTACGGAGCTTTTATGATTCCTCGTAGGTGCCAACTGCTACAACAAGTGATTCTTTAAAAAGCTTTTCACCGAACTTTTCTACAACTATCTATGTCACGTGCTACGATCGAAATATTCACACATCACTGACCCGTCTAGCTAAGGAGTCAAATATCACACTACCCAGAGTCAAATTTAAATTTTAAAAACATATGTATAAATATGACTCAATTTATTATAAAAAATATTTTTTCTTAAATACATGAACAAAAGTAATATACATTCCAGATGCCACCTGGCAACATTCTCTGGACACTCGTTTCCTATCAGCGTATCTCGCAGACGAGCAATTTTCTATTGTGTGATATAAAGGTACATACCGATAAATCAGGATACAAGTATTGAGTTATTAATGGCTAAATTTCATTTTGTCACTAGATATACATGTTGGTTAATCACTAAAAAAATACACAGGGTATGTATGTATACATGCAGATATGTATTTTGTTTTCGGTGGCTTAATTTTTAACATCATATTTATCCAAAGCATGGAGATTTGGCATCAGCTGTAATATCATGCATTTTGTTTCGGTGAACATATGCATATTATTTAATACAAAATTAATATGTACTATTTATAAAACAAAATCCTTTTGAAAAATAATTTTATTATTTATATTGTATGAAGAAATGCTGGTGAATTCTTCAAATGAAATTTTTCAGCAATAAATTGGCGACGGCGTTGACCACAGAATGAAAACAAAAGGTAGTTCGACGTGAAAATGGAATAAGTTTCATGCTCACCCCTATTACATAATTTTAGCATCTAAAACGTTGAAGCCGGATGCTTGAAAAACAAAAAAATATTCCCGGAAAATCTCGTCCGTTACACAACACAGGTAAAGTGAAAAAAAGCACTTTCCAAAATGCTACATATCTATACGAATGCTTTTTGTATATATAATATACTACTTTCTTTACTTGATCTATGAGGAATTGGTTAGTATTTAATTATAATGTTGATATTAGTTATCAAAAAATAATATACACTTTAAATCACGGTAAATGGAATATTATAGTGAAATAAGTCCTATTTTCAGCTTATTGCTCTGAATAGTAATAGCAGATAAATTCAAAACGATTTAAAATTAATATTGCATTTGTATGAATATTTCTTCCACATTCACTTTCTTTGTGGAACTAATGTAGCTCATT
This sequence comes from Himalopsyche japonica, assembly GCA_028555115.1. Taxonomy (NCBI): domain Eukaryota; kingdom Metazoa; phylum Arthropoda; class Insecta; order Trichoptera; family Rhyacophilidae; genus Himalopsyche; species Himalopsyche japonica. The sequence continues at coordinate 1,197,004 of JAHFWJ010000722.1, forward strand.
TGTTAAAAAAAATGGATTAGGTTTTTCATCCGTCAATAGCGGCCAAGCGCGGGTATAAGCAGTATACGTTGAAGAATAATTTGAAAATGACAGTGATATTTGCTGACGGCATTATCATTAAATTTGGCGAAAAGGTGACTGAAATAGAGTTAGCTAGTAGGTGTTACTATAAAATATAGGATATTGAGTGAACTTTAGAATTTATAATTCGGATCATGTGAAATATCTTTGGAGTGTAATGTGTAAAAAGTTAATATTGTATTATATTAAAGTGATGGGTATATGATACTAAGAGAATTGACGTGGCATGAAAATTGATTTTAAATATAATCAATTGAAAGAGATGGCAGAAGCCAAAACGAAAAATAAGACTTATTTTAAAGTAACTTAATTGTTTAAAACAACTAATACTACAACTAATTACTTTTTCATAATGGATTGTCACAATATGTCCTCTTGAAAATTGTGTTAATTCTACTGCATACCTTAGGCAGTAATAATTAATAATATGAAGCGGTCATAAAAAGTGTTTTGACATCATATGTTACAATTAAAATTAAAATAGTTATGTGAGATAGGAAATTTTGCTTTGGTTAAGTCATAGAGCACAAAGCCAACTAGTCTGGTATTGTCTACTCCCTGAGGGCAAAAGTAAGTGATAAGGGTGAGAAATTATGTCTATACACTTGACAGTTAACGCAATTTTAGATGAGAAGATAATGCCTTCGTACAATTTGGACTATTTAAATGGAAGATATATGAACACTGTAATAGTAGTTTTGATGTTTCTTTAATAGTCAACATACCGCTGGTAAAATTGTATATCATTGATAACATTATAAAAAATCATTATTGCAATAGTTGTATAATTTTAACATCTTTATTATAATTTTATCTTATCAAATACAAATTTTGCTAAGTTTATATAACTATTCTATACGGATTGTATGACGATGCCGATTGAATTTAGCATGAGAATTTATTAATTTATTGACAGATATTTTAGCTGCACGCTTTGATTTATCTTAAAATATCTTCAAACTTAATTATTTCAGTTCTATATATAATGTTTCAAAAAATATATAGTTATTCTAATATAATAACTTCAATTTGAAAAACAGCATTAAACGCATCATAGTTATACAGTAACAATCGATTTGATTAGCAGTTGCAGATATTCAGGATTTTCTAAGCACAGAGAACGAAGAAGGAGTGTTTTTATTCGTTTATTAAATTTGGAATATTGCGATTGGAAACGCGATATCTAAACCTATCCCAATAAAAAAATGAGTGACACCGTTTTGAATTTCATATAAAATGGAAGCAATAAGTTTTAGAAATATTGTTAGCAGTGGAATTGTTGTTAGAGAAAATCTTCCACAACATAATATTGTCTATGATGCACCTTTATTAAGAAAATCAATACTACTGTTAATTTATAAAATTTGAAGCATAATTATGAATGCGATCTATCGAATATCATATTTTTATGATATTCGATACATCCAATCCGATACATAAAATTATTTAAAAAAATATTGTATACATGTTAAGTGTATAGTATATGTGTAAGGTATGTTTATGTGTGAAAAAAATGAAAGCTTAGTCTGAAAATGTAAAAATGAATTCTGCGTAGAAATCAATGAATTAAAAATAATATTGTGAGAGCAAAATATATTGTATATTTAAAGTTTGAGAAAAGAAAAATCTTTCCAGCATAAGCTGTATTTATTTGAATGCCCACTTAATCTTAAACACTTGGCATGGTCTTATCGTTTATGGTACTCTTGAAGAAAAGTGATTTCCGACGTTCTTTAGGGATTGTTTCAATATTTTTATGTGATACAGCTTTATATAATTTCTTTTTTAGAAAACATGTTTCAAGTATATAAAATTTCTAATATGTGGATACATTTTGATTAAATAATATAATGTATTCTGAGATTAAATAAATTTCTTTTACAAATCGTACAAGTCTTTTGCGATATGCGAAATAAAATTCTGTAATTATTTATATTATTCGTTATTATGATTTCAATTATTGAACTATGAATTTGAATTTTAGTCTAAAGATATCATTTTTTTTTATCTTTCGAAAATCCGATCCGAAAATCAGGCGTTATTATTGTCTTTTTGAGTTCGATTCTTTAAGACACGCAGTGCGTCCGACACGGCTTCCTTGTCCACCCAGATATTGCAGCCACGTTTTGGCTAAGGTATGCCAGCAACGCCATGTGTTTTGAGAAAGTGAAATAAAAAACTTAGGTAATTAATTAAATTAAATTAAAAAAAAAAAGTCTTAGGTAATTAATTTTCATGGTGGATTTGATTTTTAGAGTAATAGAATCTCCTAAAATAGTTGAACACTGCGAATATTCAATTTCACTCTATTATACATATATTAATAGATATATTTTGATGCAGTGAATGTGTTAAGCACTTCCAGCTCCAAAAACAAAAGTGACGCGACTTAATATTATACTACCAGTTCTCGTAATATGATTTCTAAATTCATTACGAGTCAATATTCTCCATATTAGAGATGCACATGCTTAAAAAAATAACACGAAAAGTCTAATGTAATTGTAGTTACGTGTAATGACTCATATTAATTCAATAGTACAATAATGAAACTAATATGTTATATGCAAGTATTAAATAAAATAAGTTGAACTAAAAAATCTCGCAATGAGACAATATCAATCATGAATCATTTTTTGAAATAAGCAGAGATAAATTACTCGAGGGTTTATGATATTTTTTCACAAAATTTTTTGATTATACTTTTTATGTCTAAGACGTAATTTCAACTTTTGCTCTTCGTGATACAAAATAACTCGTGGACCAAAAAGAAGTGACGTTTTTATACTTCAGTTATAAAGTTTACAAAACTGCTATTCATAAAAATCGACCAGTTTTATAATAAAACAAATATTTTATTAAGAATCTTTTATTTTCTGCGACCATTACACAATATTTGAAAGCACTTTTATATTA